>CM036778.1:19161315-20361315 GCA_020796225.1 Arion vulgaris | reverse complement strand
AAGGATTCATGCAAAACAGGATTAGAGAATAGAAAACATACATTTTTTTACTACCTGACGTTTTGTAAAGTGGTTTTTCTCCCTATGAAGATTATGTTAGTTCTGTTTTAACTCATTCAATACCATAGACAATACTGTGCTCTGATTGAAATTCGTTTCTTTCTTTTTGTTTGTTCTTCTCTGCTTTTTTGCAATTAGGTGTAGGAGGTTTAACTGATGGTCGATTTCCGAGATAGTGCACGCTCGGTCGCTTGATATGCGGTGGTATTGTAGCATTTTAAGATGTATGTAACTCCATTAATCCATCTTTTTCTTGGTCTGCCCCTTCCTCTTGGTGATTCCATTTTCAGGTTGTACGCACTTGCAACTGGTGTATTCGGGTTCATTCTTACCAAGTGGCCAAACAATTTGAGTCTCTGTTTTTCTATGAATCTAATAGCAGGTGTTGTTCCGACTGTTCTTCTAATTTCCTCATTTCTTATATGGTCTCTTCTTGTTTTATTTACCGCTTTCCTCAAGCATCTCATTTCACAGGTGGTAATTTTCCTTTCTTGTTCCTGCCAATTTTTGGAAACCAATTTGTGAGTCCAGTGCTTGTTGTGGGCTGAGTGTTGGCTCTACAATTGGTCTTATTCATTTCTCCAGAACTCTTGCGAACAATTTTCCCCATTGGCTTAGGAGGGAGATGCCTCTATATGTACCGCAGTCTTGTTTTTCACCTTTTTACTTCCATATTGGTACTATAATAGCTTTTTGTCAATCTGAAGGGACAGTTCTTTCTTCTCACGCCTTCTTGAAGATGTAATGTACTAAGGTTACTTAAATTTTTCCACACGCCTTTATTGCTTCTGCTGTTATTCTATCAATTCCTGCAGCCTTGTTCTTTGGGCTTCTCTTAATAGCTTCTCTTATCTCACTTATTAGTATTTCAGGTTTTTCGATGTTTGTATATCTCAGTTTGAATGATGTTTTATTCCCAGTATTTGGTTTGGTTGGGTTATTAGAATATACGCCACGACAACGCTTAAATTCCTTGCAAGCAAACGAACAAAATCGAACTGGAGTCAACATAGTCGGAAAACGAAGGGTTTCCAGATTTCCTGGAAATGGCAAACTCCTGCCGAGAGTATTGCTCAACGCACGAACTCCGTAGCTCTGGCAACAATCCTATGGGTGTCTTGAAAGAAAATGCACTCGTGAGCAGACAGACGCGGTCCGGATTCTTCTTCTTCTTCTTTGTGTTCATTCTTTATGACCAATTTTAATCAATCTTTGCGATATGTTTGATCTTTGCCGAGAACGTGTATACGTTGCACATTGGTTTGGCAGGCCCCTAAACGCATAGACTTCTTCACGTTTAGGACATGTGTTTAGGACCTTAGTCGCCTCTTACGACATTCGCGGCAGGTAACAGTGGTTCTATTCTTTACCCGCCAAATGTGGGCCCCGGTAACCACTCGGGCGGGTCCGGATTCGAATTCGCTGCCTTCAGAACACAAGGCAATGGCTTAACAACTTCGCTACAAAAACCTGGTGCAATTTAGTCAAACTTTCTTCTATAGACTGTTTTCAGACACTAGACTGACCTAGCACCGATAATATGAATCGGGACACTAGACTGACCTAGCACTGATATTATAAATCCGGACACTAGACTGACCTAGCACCGATAATATGAATCGGGACACTAGACTGACCTAGCACTGATATTATGAATAGGGACACTAGACTGACCTAGCACTGATAATATGAATCGGACACTAGACTGAGCTAGCACTGATAATATGAGTCGGACACTAGACTGACCTAGCACTGATAATATGAATCGGACACTAGACTGACCTAGCACCGATAATATGAATCGGGACACTAGACTGACCTAGCACTGATATTATGAATAGGGACACTAGACTGGCCTAGCACTGATAATATGAATCGGGACACTAGACTGACCTAGCACTGATAATATGAGTAGGGACACTAGACTGACCTAGCACTGATAATATGAATCGGGACACTAGACTGAGCTAGCACTGATAATATGAGTCGGGACACTAGACTGATCTAGCACTGATATTATGAATAGGGACACTAGACTGACCTAGCACTGATATTATGAATAGGCTTGCAATGTGATATCTTTGTTGATTTGTAAATAACAAGTATCAAATTTGATTTATGCTACAATTCCGATCAGTTGAAAAATCCAGAACAATATAATATAATGTCGATAGTTGAAACAAAGAACGGACCGCGATCTCTCACATGTCAATCATCATATTTGTAATTGACAAGCGGGACTCGAATTGGACTAATCGTCTGCGCTGTGTCAACAGAAAGAATATCAATATTTGTCTAAGAAGAAGCAGATCAAGAAATATAACATTAATATTTGTCTAAGAAAGAGATCAAGAAATGTAACATTAATATTTGTCTAAGAAGAAGGAGATCAAGAAATGTAACATTAATATTTGTCTAAGAAAGAGATCAAGAAATGTAACATTAATATTTGTCTAAGAAGAAGGAGATCAAGAAATGTAACATTAATATTTGTCTAAGAAGGAGATCAAGAAATATAACATTAATATTTGTCTAAGAAAGAGATCAAGAAATGTAACATTAATATTTGTCTAAGAAGAAGCAGATCAAGAAATGTAACATTAATATTTGTCTAAGAAGCAGATCAAGAAATGTAACATTAATATTTGTCTAAGAAGGAGATCAAGAAATGTAACATTAATATTTGTCTAAGAAGGAGATCAAGAAATGTAACATTAATATTTGTCTAAGAAGGAGATCAAGAAATGTAACATTAATATTTGTCTAAGAAGAAGCAGATCAAGAAATGTAACATTAATATTTGTCTAAGAAGAAGGAGATCAAGAAATGTAACATTAATATTTGTCTAAGAAGCAGATCAAGAAATGTAACATTAATATTTGTCTAAGAAAGAGATCAAGAAATGTAACATTAATATTTGTCTAAGAAGAAGGAGATCAAGAAATGTAACATTAATATTTGTCTAAGAAGCAGATCAAGAAATGTAACATTAATATTTGTCTAAGAAGAAGCAGATCAAGAAATGTAACATTAATATTTGTCTAAGAAGAAAGAGATCAAGAAATGTAACATTAATATTTGTCTAAGAAGCAGATCAAGAAATGTAACATTAATATTTGTCTAAGAAGCAGATCAAGAAATGTAACATTAATATTTGTCTAAGAAAGAGATCAAGAAATGTAACATTAATATTTGTCTAAGAAGAAGGAGATCAAGAAATGTAACATTAATATTTGTCTAAGAAGCAGATCAAGAAATATAACATTAATATTTGTCTAAGAAGAAGCAGATCAAGAAATGTAACATTAATATTTGTCTAAGAAGAAAGAGATCAAGAAATGTAACATTAATATTTGTCTAAGAAGCAGATCAAGAAATGTAACATTAATATTTGTCTAAGAAGCAGATCAAGAAATGTAACATTAATATTTGTCTAAGAAAGAGATCAAGTAGATTAGTTGAATACAATTATAGTTCTTGTATTCTACGCAGACAGTGGCCCTTAAGGACGAGACGCCTCTGTAGGCAAGCATCCATTTATGAAAGCATGCATCTCGTTTAGTAATGATGGTTGTTGTTCTTCTTGTTTACGATTCGTACATAACGACTGATTTGACTACAAATGATCTCCCGCCGTGTGGTTTCCGCGGCAAGTGGAGAACAGAACCAATATTTTGTCTTACATGTCGTAGAAGACGAATTGGAGGGTTTGTGTGGGCCAGCAACCCCTACACTGTAAAACGACATACAGTTACAGAAAAAGACCAAACTTCTCATTTAAGTAAATATTTTTTGTGTAGTTCTTTTATGTAACATTGAACGCGACGAGAACGGATGATGATGAAATACGAGTTTAATTTTACAGTTACTGACCTAGAAACATTTATTGTACGGTTACTGACGCATTTACCGCACGCTCCGGAATAAATACTAACAATTGGCTTTACATAAGAACATGTGACTCCAAAGAAGAACTACTAAAATGTGGCTTCAAATAAAAACTACTAAAATGTGGCTTCAAATAAGAACTACTAAAATGTAGCTTCAAATAAGAACTACTAAAATGTGGCTTCAAATAAAAACTACTAAAATGTGGCTTCAAATAAGAACTACTAAAATGTAGCTTCAAATAAAAACTACTAAAATGTAGCTTCAAATAAAAACTACTAAAATGTAGCTTCAAATAAGAACTACTAAAATGTAGCTTCAAATAAGAACTACTAAAATGTAGCTTCAAATAAGAACTACTAAAATGTAGCTTCAAATAAGAACTACTAAAATGTAGCTTCAAATAAAAACTACTAAAATGTAGCTTCAAATAAGAACTACTAAAATGTGGCTTCAAATAAGAACTACTAAAATGTAGCTTCAAATAAAAACTACTAAAATGTAGCTTCAAATAAAAACTACTAAAATGTAGCTTCAAATAAGAACTACTAAAATGTAGCTTCAAATAAGAACTACTAAAATGTAGCTTCAAATAAGAACTACTAAAATGTAGCTTCAAATAAGAACTACTAAAATGTGACTCCACTGACCAGTAACGTACTTTTATCGTCTGTTTTCTTATTCAAGCATCAAGGATCTGATTTGCTGAGTTGGAAAAGAGAAAATATTAGTAACGAAGCTGGTTACATTGTTTCCAAATGCTAATAAAATATTATTGCGCTGTCTTTAACCACAGCCAACTTTATAGTTTGGCTCTGCTTTAACACTTCACATTACTATATCATTATGTCCTGGAATATTACCACCACATTGTCAATGTGTTGTGATGCTTTTGTGACCCCTTGGTAAGTATGTGGTATATACTGATCTTTACTTTTGTGGATATATACAAAATGTTTTGTTTTTCTTTTGATAATTAATTTATGATGTTTTATAAAGTGCAGGGGTGTAGGCAAAATTCCCCACGAAATGGCACACCCAACTATAATATTGTATGTCACTTGTGTCAACATTTGTCACCTGATGAGTTTCGGTATATTTTTTTGCATGTTGTGCACGTTTGTTGTAAACTGTCTAAACATTGGTCTCACAAAGTATATCTTCTTCATAATACCTTACCTATAAGCTGTATCTATTTTGAGATTCATCGTTGGATGTATAATGTAATTAGGAAGTGTATATGTCTATAATTTTTAAGTAGGAGCATGACATTCCGACACTTTTCTTGCATGTTTTGTTTCTCCATTTAGTCGAGCCCAACCTGTCCACTCGTTACGTCTGCTACTCAAGTTGGGATAACTCCAGACAAGGAATGGCGAGCAGTAGTTTTGGATATGAGCAAACTTTGGTAAGTACTTTCCTAACAATTCTTTAAACTCTAGTTCGGTTATTTGGACAAAATACAACTTTTTATAACTTAATACAGTATGTTAAATATATAGCTTAATGTTTATTTGTAATTTCAGTTTGTTTATGAAGTGTTTATGAGGGATGCTCTTTGATTGATTTCGTAAGTAAAGTTTGTGAAGTTCTCTAACTCCACAGAAACGCGCACATTTGGCTTTATTACATAACATTTAATATGAACATTTTCAAGTCCCATCTATGAACAAGGACATGTCGTGAGACCTATATATACTTACAAAATATGACAGCTTTGCTATATTTACTTTGTCAACATTTTTACCAACCCAACTATTGCTTTCTGTAGTCTTTTTCTCAATAAAATGACAATTGAATTGAGCTTTAAATGATAATTAAATTATTTATTAAATTCATTTGAATTTATGGTATAATGATAATGTGTTCCACAGTTGTGTAGGGAATATAAATAATCAAAGCTGTCCTCGCCTTCAGATTAATAATTTGCTTCCTCCTGTGTTATCTCGTCTTTATTACGAAGTTAAGTATCATTTACTGACTTAGATCAGACACTATTTAACCACAATGCACAATGCAGGATCTATTTTATTATATCCGGACGTATAACAACTGAAACGCTGAAGCATAAATGATAACGAAAAAAATAACGAACCCAACTCTAACTGTAGATCATAGTAGATGAGGTGTGTATTCTTTGCCAACTGGTTGGTACTACTTTTTATGTGTCTACTCCAACGATATCCCCATGATTTTATATTAAACAGCTTATATTATATTAGTTATATATAGAATATGTGTTCATATATTTGTTTATATATTTGTTTATATATTTAGTTCTCACTAGCAACTTGTACTAAACTTCTTATTTCGCACCAGTGTAATAAAAATCTTTGAAGCCTGAGTTGTGCTAAAAATAGTATCTGTGTTACAAAAACGGAAATAGGACAACAAATATAACTAAAATATGTATGAAAATAAAATTTGTGTGTGGGAACTGAAACTGGAAACAACTATTTTCAAACGGCAAAAAAATTCATTTTTCTATAAAATGTTATTTCAAATTGGTGGTCTTCATCCCTGTATTTTTGCTGAGTGTCATCATTGAATTGATGTTTCTCTAATTTTTTATCTTTATTGTATGACACTGCTGTGACAACACACATTTACAACAACATCCTTAACACTCTTGGTACAGCAATGTGAACTTGTGCTTCCCATGTCGCCCCTATGACTTAACTGAATAGAGAAGACTATGAAATGCTTGCCTCTTCCCTTCTTTGTGTGTGCCTCTTCCCTTCTTTGTGTGTGCCTCTTCCCTTCTTTGTGAGTGCCTCTTCCCTTCTTTGTGTGTTGAACAATTTTATCTCAAGTCTGTCATCCTTAAAATCCTTTATATATTTTTAGCATTGTTTCTAGCAACCGTTATAATTTTGTTATTGACACATATATATAAAGCCGGAGGATTGACTTCATTGCACTGGATTTTACCCCATATGGCTCGGTCCCTCTCAGCAGAAATGGCACACCACCTGCAGAGAGTATCGCACAAACTCCTTAGCTCCGGCAACAATTATTGGGGTCTCTGGAAAGAAATGCATTAGTGAACAGAATGGCGCGGTCTGGATTTGGACCTTTGACTCGCAAACCAAGTATGTAACCACTTAGCCAAAGAGACCCCCATATATATATATGAAATGAAAATCGTGGCATATCCTTTACAGGACGTAGCCATCAACAACAGTAAACGAGTCGTTGATTTTCTAGGCACCACTTATACATTCAGTAGTTTGCAATTGCTTTCTGAACTCAATATATATATATCTATATATATATATATATATATATATATATCTATATATATCTATATATATATATATATATATATATATATATATATATATATATATATATATATATATATATATATATATATATATATATATATATATATATATATATATATATATATATATATATATATATATATATATATATATATATATATATATATATATATATATATATATATATATATATATATATATATATATATATATATATATATATATATATATATATATATATATATATATATATATATATATATACTCAAAGCGCGGTAGCGTAGTTGTTAGTGAACTCGCTTCTCATGGCTGGTGGTCTGGGTTCAACTCGAGCACAAGGAGTTTTTTTACAAGAACCCCAGAGGGTTCAACCTCTGGGTTCAACTCCCGCAGTACGCGTGGAATTTTTCCCGACCGCGGCGGCTCTCAGGTCGACCCAGCCTCAACTGGGTATCAGACAGGCTCTGATAAAGTAAAGGCGGCCGGCGTGATGCTGACCACATCACCGATCGTGTGCCGACGGTCAATGAAAAATAGAGGCCTAACACTGTATTGCCCTATATACCACGAGGTATGAAAGGGTTCCTTTACTTTTTTTAAAACTATATATACTGGGATGTAAAAGCGGCTGGTGTGATCTTGACCTCATCACCCATCATGTGCTGACAATCAATGACAAATATGAGTCTAACACCACATTACCTAATATACCTTGAGGTATGGAAAAGGTTCCATTACTTATTTTACTGTATATATATATATAGCTTTTAAGAAGCTTGATACCTCCATTACTACCTGTGAAATAAGATGCTTGAGGAAAGCGGTAAATAAAACAAGAAGAGACCATATAAGAAATAAAGAAATTAGAAGAACAGTTGAAACAACACCTGTTGTTAAATTCATTGAAAGACAGAGACTCAAATGGTTTGGCCACTGTGTGAAAATGAAACCGACTCTACACCATTTGCAAGAGCGTACAACCGGAAAATGGAATCATCAAGAGGAAGGGGCAGACCAAGAAAAAGATGAATTGATGGAGTAACAGATATTTTATAACTCCACAATATCACAGCATATCAAGCGACTGAACGTGCACTATCTTGGAAACCGATCATCAGTTAAACATACAATGCCTAAAAGCAGAGGACAGAAGAAAGAAAGATACATCCATACAAGATATTAGAAAAAATAACTTTATTCAAACAACTTGATGAGAATATTGTTATGTTATGTTTGAAGGTGTATGTCAGCTCTGACTGACTTCATCATCTCCGAGATATTTCTGTTGATATATTTGCAGAACAGGAAACTATATGAAATTTGCTTGTTATATAACATATGTCATACCTTACACACCCCCTGTACACACCCATGTACTGTATCCATTAATCCATTAAGAGTGATAATTTGCTAAATTTTTAACACATGTATTCATCATGAAAACACTTATAACTTTTTAACAACAAATTTTTGCAGCCGTGTGTCTTGCTAAACCAAATAGTAACATGTATGCTGTGTGTGATCTCACATTTCTACACAATTTGTCTTCGGTTGCTGACAACTAACATCATCAGTGTCTTATTAGAAATATAAAACAGTACATCAGATTGGGGGGATGTTTACATCTCAGACCTATATATCAGGATCTTGAGTTCTAAGGGTTAATGTAGCAAAAACTGTTGGAATAAAGTATAGTAATTGCTTTAGAGGGAAATGGGGGAGGAAGAAGGTGAGATGAGAATTGAACCCAGATAATTTTACTGTAAGGTAACTGTACTATCACATCACATGTAAAACTGTAAACATATTATTTCCATGGTTACAGCTGTATGGAAAGTACACACAAGAGCTGAGCTCATTTGCCAAGTTTCAAGCAACACATGATGGCCGGAGATTGCAAGCAATTTTGGGAAATGATGAAGAGAAGAAGAAGAAGTCACATCAGTTTGATGCAGTTTGGAGATTCTTTAGTAAGTAGATAGATGTTTCATATGTATGATGCTCGTCCATCAGTTTGATGCAGTTTGGAGATTCTTTAGTAAGTAGATAGATGTTTCATATGTATAATGCTCGTCCATCACGGGTGATGATGACCACACAAATTTTCATATGTATAGAAGTATATTCTTTAGTCGTCTACAAGATGATGTCTGCGATTGACTCTATATAGATATTTCATATGTATAGATTTATATTATTTAGTGATCTACAAGATGTAGTGATCTACAAGATGATGTCTGCAACTGACTGTATAGATATTTCATATGTATAGATGTATATTTTTTAGTAGTCTACAACATGGGTTCCATGACTGACTGACTATAGATATTTCATATGTATAGATTTATATTCTTTAGTAGTCTACAAGATGAAGTCTGGCTCTGCATAGATAATTAGTATGCTCAAGCAGTGGGCCATGTTTATATGTTGTACGTACATGAGATGTCCTGTCCTTCATGCCAACTCTTATGTCTGTAGGAAGATGTGCACATGCAGTCGGTCATGTTTATATGTTGTACGTACATGAGATGTCCAGTCCTTCATGCCAACTCTTATGTCTGTAGGAAGATGTGCACATGCAGTCGGTCATGTTTATATGTTGTACTTACATGAGATGTCCAGTCCTTCATGCCAACTCTTATGTCTGTAGGAAGATGTGCACAAATCAGGGACATTGTCTTCCTCAAGGTGGGAGAAGATTGGATATTCCTGACAATACTGGGTATACTGATGGCTGTGCTCAGTTTTATTATGGACCTTGTCATTGAGAGATGTCAACAAGGTAAATCTTATCTATCTGTTCCTTAGTTTAACATCTTATCTATCTGTCCCTTAGTTTAACATTATCTTATCTATCTGTCCCTTAGTTTAACATTATCTTATCTATCTGTCCCTTAGTTTAACATTATCTTATCTATCTGTCCCTTAGTTTAACATTATCTTATCTATCTGTCCCTTAGTTTAACATTATCTTATCTATCTGTCCCTTAGTTTAACATATATCTTATCTATCTGTCCCTTAGTTTAACATTAACTTATCTATCTGTCCCTTAGTTTAACATTATCTTATCTATCTGTCCCTTAGTTTAACATATATCTTATCTATCTGTCCCTTAGTTTAACATAAATCTTATCTATCTGTCCCTTGGTTTAACATTATCGTATCTATCTGTCCCTTAGTTTAACATATATCTTATCTATCTGTCCCTTGGTTTAACATTATTTTATCTACCTGTCTCTTAGTTTAACATAAATCTTATCTATCTGTCTCTTAGTTTAACATGGGTATTTGTTTGTATGTTCTCCTTGTTGCCTATTGCTATTGTGTTGTTCTATTCTACTTTTGTCTGTCTATCCTGCAGTAAACTGTCTAGCCGTTTGAAAGCCAACGAACTTCTGTGTGAAGCAGCAAACGACTGAAATCTTCATTGTTTTCACTATAACTCGATAGAGAAATAGAGACAAGGTGTCAATAAGCAAATGCAGTGACCTACCAGCTGGCACCATTACTACAACACCCAAAGATCAAGATGGAAGTGAAAAGACAGATGATAAAAGTATTTTCCTACCAACACTTTGTTACCTGTGCCAAACTTGGTCTCTTACAGCAACACACCACAGAAAGCTCATCACATGTGAAATGAAATGCTTGAGGAAGGCAGTGGGAGTCACCAGGAAAGACAGACTACGAAATGAGGACATCAGAAGCAGAGTGGGCATAACTTCATGCACCGAATACATCGAAGACAACAAATGCAGTGTTTTGGACATTTAATGAGAATGAAATACAACCAACCACCAATAACAGCATACAATAAAAAGAGATCAGGTACTAGAGCTAAGGGAAGACCAAAAAAAGATGAATAGACAATATCAAGACCACACTACATAAACACGGATATAACACAAGGCGACTCATCTGGCCCTTAGAATGCAAATTAAAGCTCCCATTCCTACGCTTAACTACAAGAGTGGACAGCCAACTTCATCTTCCACCTGGGAATAGACAATCCTGCAGTATGACATTTGCTATTTTTTGTTCATCATACAGGAACCCTTTGAACCCTGGCCACATGTACCTTAAAAACACATTCCCATGAACTCCTACACGAAAACAGCAATTATCATAGTGATATTAAAAACAAGATAATTTAGCACAATTAAGTGCTCTATAATTTGTTATTGACCTACTCCATCATGTTGTGTCATTATAGCTCCTTATAGTTTTATTACAATTGCAGTTGATGAGAATACTATTACAGTTGATCTACTTGTATTAATATTTATGTAACATGTATTGTGCTGCCATGTCTTGTGATATTCAGAATGTTGTTCCCTCCGCAGCCAAGTTCTGGTTGTATGATGAACTTCGTTTCTCAGTGGGACTACAGTATGTGGCCTGGGTATCATACTCAATGTTATTTATCCTGTTTGCTGTTGGTTTCACACATATTGTATCTCCGCAAGCTATTGGTACGTTACTTTCTGTCCGTCAAACTATTAGTTACACATATCTCCACAAGCTATTGGTACGTTACTCTCTGTTCGTCCAACTGTTTGTGACAACTACTGTATCTCCACAAGCTATTGGTATATTACTTTCTGTCTGTCAAACTATTTGTGACACCTACTGTATCTCCATAAGCTATTGGTACGTTACTCTCTGTCAAACTATTTGTTACACATATCTCCACAAGCTATTGGTACGTACTTTCTGTCTAACTATTTGTTACACATATTGTATCTCCACAAGCTATTGGTACATTACTCTCTGCCCTTCTATTTGTTATGTCCTGATACTGGGGCAAAGATGAATGTTATTTATTTGCTTTATAAAAAATTCAAATTGTCTTAAAAACTGTCTTTACTGTCTGTGATACCACTTGTTAGAGCAGTGTAGGACAGGAAGAAACAAGACTGAGAAATAGTTGCATGGTTAGAGCAGTGCAGGACAGGAAGAAACAAGGCTGAGAAATAGTTGCATGGTTAGAGCAGTGTAGGACAGGAAGAAACAAGGCTGAGAAATAGTCGCATGGTTAGAGCAGTGTAGGACAGGAAGAAACAAGACTGAGAAATAGTTGCATGGTTAGAGCAGTGCAGGACAGGAAGAAACAAGGCTGAGAAATAGTCGCATGGCTAGAGCAGTGTAGGACAGGAAGAAACAAGGCTGAGAAATAGTTGCATGGTTAGAGCAGTGCAGGACAGGAAGAAACAAGGCTGAGAAATAGTCGCATGGTTAGAGCAGTGTAGGACAGGAAGAAACAAGGCTGAGAAATAGTCGCATGGCTAGAGCAGTCATTACAAAACTGTTCCATGTTAGGATATTTTCTTTATGTCCCAGACCGAGAAAACTCCTTGGCCTTATCTGGGATCGAACCCAGGTCTCACGTATGGGAGTCCATGCTCTAACCCATTTGAGCAGACGCTCCTCAAATAAAAAAGTTATAATAAACGGTCCGAAGAGGAAGCATTGACATCATTCGACCAGGGTTTTCCAAATATAGTTCACTCCCTCTCTCCAGAAATGGCATGTCACCTAACGAGAGTATCGCATAAAGCACAAACCCTGTAGCTCCGGCAATAATCCTAGGGATCTCTGGAAAAATGTACTCGCGAACAGAACTGCATGGCTTGGATGTGAACTCACAACCTTTGGAACACAAGTCGAACAGCTTAACCACTTAACCACTTAGCCACAGAGACTCCCACCCCACCCTTCCCCAATAAAGTTCTGGTTTGGTGTAGTCATGTTTTTACTTTTGAATAATCAATTATTCTCCAGCATAGATGCTACACAAACCATATCTATATATTTATCTATATGTAAGGTGTGTGTATGATCACTAATAGACAAGTGCCCGGGCACAATTCATTAGAAAATATTAAAAATAAAATTCCTACATAAATATCTTCACCATCTTCAAAATTACATCGGGACCATCGCCGGTGCTACAGAGCTCATGCACTGCAGCTGAGATCTTCCTGTGTACGAAAGAGATGGGATCACACATGGTTACTCACTGAAGTACAATCTTCTACTTCTTTGCGTTGTTCTTTACAACCAATTTTAATCACTCTTTGTGATATGTTTGATCTTTACCAAGAACGTGTATACGTTGCACATTGGTTTGGTAGGCCCCTAAACGCATAAACTTCTACACGCTTAGGATATGTGCATCCGATTTCAGCCAAACCTCCTTAATCGCCTCTTACGACATGTGTGGCAGGTAACAGTGGTTCTATTCTTTACACCCCAAATGTAGGCCCTGGTAACCACTCGGGCGACCAAAGTACAATGATAATGTTCCTATCAGTCAATCAATGATAGACCAAGTTGATAACTCTCTGTGCTAGTGACCACATGACATGGAGATTCCAGGGTTTGAGGCCAGCTTTATTCCACAAATTTGTAATGTGCACATGGTACATGGCTAGACTACAGGTTCCTGGATCATTTACTTGAGAATCTAAATTACATGCACCTCTGAAGTTGGAGTCAGGCTTGCCTGATGTTAAGGGGACACTGATGATAAGGAAAGCTAGTAAAAAAATGTTTGTAGTGAATCAAATTAAATAAATGTGAAAAGTGTATGAACAGGATCAGGGTCAGTCATTGATGTCATCATTGAGGGTCAGTCATTGAGGGTCAGTCATTGATGTCATCATTGAGGGTTTGCGCTGTACATCTAGTTCTAACGGGAGATTGAATATTACAGTTGACACTCAACACTAATGTCATCCAAGAGATATACACAAATATTTGAATGATGTTTATCATTGCAAGTACAATGTCTTTGTGAAATGACATAACAAATCTCAGTAAAATACAATAATTCTCATACTCTCATGGTGAATATTCTCATACTCATGGTGGATATTCTCATACTCATGGGGGATATTCTCATACTCATGGTGGATATTCTCATACTCATGGTGGATATTCTCATACTCATGGTGGATATTCTCATGCTCTCATGGTGGATATTCTCATACTCATGGTGGATATTCTCATGCTCTCATGGTGGATATTCTCATACTCATGGTGGATATTCTCATGCTCTCATGGTGGATATTCTCATGCTCTCATGGTGGATATTCTCATGCTCTCATGGTGGATATTCTCATGCTCTCATGGTGGATATTCTCATACTCATGGTGGATATTCTCATACTCATGGTGGATATTCTCATACTCATGGTGGATATTCTCATACTCATGGTGGATATTTTCATACTCATGGTGGATATTCTCATACTCTCATGGTGGATATTCTCATGGTGGATATTCTCATACTCATGGTAGATATTCTCATGGTGGATATTCTCATACTCATGGTGGATATTCTCATACTCTCATGGTGGATATTCTCATACTCATGGTGGATATTCTCATACTCATGGTGGATATTCTCATACTCATGGTGGATATTCTCATACTTTCATGGTGGATATTCTCATACTCATGGTGGATATTCTCATACTCATGGTGGATATTCTCATACTCTCATGGTGGATATTCTCATACTCATGGTGGATATTCTCATACTCTCATGGTGGATATTTTTGTTCCTGATCTCTTCATTTCTTCAGAAGAGACCGGTTTAGAAATGAAGACATCTGGAAAAAGTGGGTACAACATCAGTACTGAACTTCATTAAGAAACAACAAATTAAATGGTTCTACCACATAAGCAGATTACCAACAGACAGTGCACCTCAAAGAGCAATGCTAATCCGATCTAGTGGATACAAAGCAAAAGGCCATCCATGCAAAAAAAGTGGACTTCAGAACTAATAGATGCAGTGAAAAACACTATTTATGAAGCGCGCACACAAGAGACTGTTCTAGAAATTTCTTCATGTCCTAACACTTGAGAGACAAAACAGAATTAGAATCCTAACACTTGAGAGACAAAACAGAATTAGAATCCTAACACTTGAGAGACAAAACAGAATTAGAATCCTAACACTTGAGAGACAAAACAGAATTAGAATAAATAAGAAGAAAAATCAGACTATTGTATCTATTAATGAATAAAAAGACTGTCAGATCTGAGAATAATCAGACTATTGTATCTATTAATGAATATATAGATTGTGAGATCTGAGAATAATAATCAGACTATTGTATCTACTAATGAATATATAGACTGTGAGATCTGAGAATAATCAGACTATTGTATCTATTAATGAATATATAGACTGTGAGATCTGAGAATAATCAGACTATTGTATCTATTAATGAATAAATAGACTGTGAGATCTGAGAATAATCAGACTATTGTATCTATTAATGAATATATAGACTGTGAGATCTGAGAATAATCAGAATATTGTATCTATTAATGAATATATAGACTGTGAGATCTGAGAATAATCAGACTATTGTATCTACTAATGAATAAATAGACTGTGAGATCTGAGAATAATCAGACTATTGTATCTATTAATGAATAAATAGACTGTGAGATCTGAGAATAATCAGACTATTGTATCTATTAATGAATAAATAGACTGTGAGATCTGAGAATAATCAGACTATTGTATCTATTAATGAATAAATAGACTGAGATCTGAGAATAATCAGACTATTGTATCTATTAATGAATAAATAGACTGTGAGATCTGAGAATAATCAGACTATTGTATCTATTAATGAATAAATAGATTGTGAAATCTGAGAATAATCAGACTATTGTATCTACTAATGAATAAATAGACTGTGAGATCTGAGAATAATCAGACTATTGTATCTATTAATGAATAAATAGACTGTGAGATCTGAGAATAATCAGACTATTGTATCTATTAATGAATAAATAGACTGTGAGATCTGAGAATAATCAGACTATTGTATCTATTAATGAATAAATAGACTGAGATCTGAGAATAATCAGACTATTGTATCTATTAATGAATAAATAGACTGTGAGATCTGAGAATAATCAGACTATTGTATCTATTAATGAATAAATAGATTGTGAAATCTGAGAATAATCAGAACAACTGACAACAGACAGGTATTCATTCTACTAGTTCTGACAACAGACAGATATTCATTCTACTAGTTCTGACAGCAAGAATTCATGTTGATATTATACAATTGCAGGATCAGGTATCCCAGAGATGAAGACAATTCTCAGAGGTGTTGTCTTGAAGGAGTACCTGACATTTAGAACTTTAGTGTCCAAGGTAGTAGGTCTATGCTCTTCCTTGGGCAGTACTCTACCTTTTGGAAAAGAGGTATGATGTCAGGTTATGTATTGCTCTTGTGATGTATGTCAACTAGAGAGTGAGCGAGAGAGGTTAGAGTGAGAAGGTCTGAAGGTAATAGGTCTATGCTCTTCCTTGGGCAGTACTCTACCTTTTGGAAAAGAGGTATGATATCAGGTTATGTATTGCTCTTGTGATGTATGTCGACTAGAGAGTGAGCAAGAGAGGTTAGATTGTGAGACAGATTAGAGTGAGAGGGTCTGAAGGTAGTAGGTCTATGCTCTTCCTTGGGCAGTACTCTATCTTTTGCAATAGAGGTATGATGTCAGGTATGTAGGTCACACCTAGTGGTTTGCTTGAAGTACTGTAAGAGACTGTGTACCTATAGGGTTGCTTGAAGTGTTTCGCTATCGGATGTCTACAGTGAGATGACCACAATGAGATGACCACAATAAGATGACAACATTGAAGAGATTATAGAACTGTATGCTGAAATTACTGTGTGATAATGCTAAACCCTGGTGATACATATTTAATGTAACTTGTCCCCCCATACTCCACAGGGACCATTTGTACACATAGCCAGTATAATGGCCACAGTTCTGAGTAAAGCTATCGGATCATTCAGGGGCATCTATGAAGTAGGTATTTGTCTCGTCATTGCTTGTTTAACATCATTAACTCCCCTTACATTCCACCTAGGCTGTCTCTCTTATGTTGCCTTCAGTAAAACCATTACTCTCTTTGGTAGTCAGACACAGTTATTGAGTGCTACATAGAGATAGTACTGATATGGCAATCAGACACAGTTCTTGAGTGTTACATACAGATAGTACTGATATGGCAGACACAGTTCTTGAGTGTTACATAGAGACAGTACTGATATGACAATCATACACAGTTCTTCAGTGTTACATACAGATAGTACTGATATGACAGACACAGTTCTTGAGTGCTACATACAGATAGTACTGATATGGCAGTCAGACACAGTTCTTGAGTGTTACATACAGATAGTACTGATATGACAGTCATACACAGTTCTTCAGTGTTACATACAGATAGTACTGATATGACAGACACAGTTCTTGAATGCTACATACAGATAGTACTGATATGACAGACACAGTTCTTCAGTGTTACATACAGATAGTACTGATATGACAGACACAGTTCTTGAGTGCTACATACAGATAGTACTGATATGACAGACACAGTTCTTGAGTGCTACATACAGATAGTACTGATATGACAGACACAGTTCTTCAGTGTTACATACAGATAGTACTGATATGACAGACACAGTTCTTGAGTGCTACATACAGATAGTACTGATATGACAGACACAGTTCTTGAGTGCTACATACAGATAGTACTGATATGACAGACACAGTTCTTGAGTGCTACATACAGATAGTACTGATATGACAGACACAGTTCTTGAGTGCTACATACAGATAGTACTGATATGACAGACACAGTTCTTGAGTGCTACATACAGATAGTACTGATATGACAGACACAGTTCTTGAGTGTTACATACAGATAGTACTGATATGGCAGTCAGACACAGTTATTGAGTGCTACATACAGATAGTACTGACTAGTGGAAGTTAGAGTTCTTCATTTCTTCTTCCTATACCAGGGACTGATGTTCTCTGTGATTGACTGCAGACTGGACCTAGAGAATAGAAGTAGAGAATAGACTGATGTAACAGCAGAGAATAGACTGATTTAGCAGTAGAGAACAGACTGATATAAAAGTGAAGAATAGACTGCTATAAAAGTGAAGAATAGACTGATGTAGCAGTAGAGATTAGACTAATATAAAAGGACTGAGATGGCAGCAGAGAATAGACTGATTGAGTAGCAGAGAATAGACTGATGGCACAATGAGCAAATAGACTGATGCAAAAATGTACAAATAGACTGATGTGACAATGAACAAATAAACTGATGTGACAATGAACAAATAGACTGATGTGACAATGAACAAATAGACTGATGGCACAATGAACAAATAGACTGATGTGACAATGAACAAATAGACTGATGTCACAATGAACAAATAGACTGCTGGCACAATGAACAAATAGACTGATGTGAGAATGAACAAATAGACTGATGTCAGAATGAACAAATAGACTGATGTGACAATGAACAAATAGACTGATGGCACAATGAACAAATAGACTGATGTGAGAATGAACAAATAGACTGATGTGACAATGAACAAATAAACTGATGTGACAATGAACAAATAAACTGATGTGACAATGAACAAATAAACTGATGTGACAATGAACAAATAAACTGATGTGAGAATGAACAAATAGACTGATGTGACAATGAACAAATAGACTGATGTGACAATGAACAAATAGACTGATGGCACAATGAACAAATAGACTGATGTGACAATGAACAAATAAACTGATGTCACAATGAACAAATAAACTGATGTGACAATGAACAAATAGACTGATGCAAAAATGTACAAATAAACTAATGTGACAATGAACAAATAGACTGATGCAAAAAGGAACAAATAGACTGATATGACAATGAACAAATAGACTGATGCAAAAATGTACAAATAGACTAATGTGACAATGAACAAATAGACTGATGCAAAAATGAACAAATAGACTGATGTGACAATGAACAAATAGACTGATGCAAAAATGAACAAATAGACTGAGGTGAGAATGAACAAATAGATTGATGCAAAAATGAACAAATAGACTGATGTGACAATGAACAAATAGACTGATGCAAAAATGTACAAATAAATCAATGTAGCAGTGTAGTGTATACTACATTAGAACTGTTGAACTGACAAGCTGTGACAGCTAACTGTATGTGATGTGATCCATCATTGGCTTGTACTTTCTTCTCAATTCCAGAACGAGTCACGCCGTACAGAAATGTTAGCTGCAGCCTGCGCTGTTGGGGTAGCCTGCACATTTGCAGCCCCAGTGGGAGGTGAGTAAATGATGTTGATGGTGGTAACCATATAGTTCTCTTGTTTAGTATAAACTGAATGTGGAACAACTTTAGTTTTAGTTGCCTTGTTTATTGTAGAGTTTATGTTCAGAACCTGAGATCCTGATATATAACTCTAGCATGTAAAACATCTCAACATCCCAACATATCGGTCTGACAAGACTTCATCATTATTTGTCTGTGAGCAAAGATAAATTGTGTACAAATGTGAGATCAAACACTACCCACATGTTACTAGTTGGTAAGGGGCGCATATGTGACAACTACCAGCAGCATGACTATGGAGGTCATGGCGGTGACAAAATCTCTGGAGTGACTAAAGATACAAACATTCACTCATGCATGATCAGCGACTCTATGAGCATGATACAGAAGATCAAGACCGGTTATGTACGAAGGCAGTGGATGCAATTTATACAAAATGCGACAATCCAGATACTTACCTTTATCTTTGTGCCAGGTCTTTCTGTGGTGAAGGCCAATGATGGAGCGGATGCACTGGCGAACAATGTTGCAATCGAGAATGGGTCCTCTATAGATAAAACTGACGTCATCAATGCTCTAAGAGAAAACATACGCTCTGAAGATTTCAACGAAGATAAAGTGTATTCTCTATCATGGTTGCGCAAGTTGTGTATATCGATAGTTGCGACAAGATGGGAAAACCACTAGGGACACCCCAGTAGATACATCAACCAACACAGAAAAGGAGTTGTTAGTCTAAACACACTGAAATACATGCTTGGGAGAAGATGGGAGCAATTATGGACATGTGCGATGAAGATGATCCTCAAATAAACGAGCTAGTTAGTTTAGCAAGATGACGGACATGTTTAATTGAAAGTGATATTACACACATTTGTTGATAGCAAACTAACCAGGTGAACATGTTCTCAGGTGTTTTGTTCAGTATTGAAGTCACAGCCACTTACTTTGCTGTCAGAAATTATTGGCGTGGATTCTTTGCAGCAGTCTGCGGTGCTGTTGTCTTTCGTTTGCTGGCATTTTGGTATAAAGATCAAGGTGAGTCATTGTTATCTTCTCACATACCTACTTGCTCTCTCACATACCTACTCGCTCTCTCACTGACCTACTTACTCTCTCACATACCTACTTGTTCTCTCACTGACCTACTTACTCTCTCACATACCTACTTGCTCTCTCACATACCTACTTGCTCTCTCACATACCTACTTGCTCTCTCACATACCTACTCGCTCTCTCACATACCTACTTGCTCTCTCACATACCTACTCGCTCTCTCACATACCTACTTACTCTCTCACATACCTACTTACTCTCTCACATACCTACTTACTCTCTCACATACCTATTTGCTCTCTCACATACCTACTCACTCTCTCACTGACCTACTCGCTCTCTCACTGACCTATTTACTCTCTCACTGACCTACTTACTCTCTCACTGACCTACTCACTCTCTCACTGACCTACTCACTCTCTCATAGACCTACTCATTCTCGCACAGACCTACTCGCTCTCTCATAGACCTACTCGTTCTCTCACAGACCTACTCGCTCTCTCATAGACCTGCTCATTCTCTCGCAGACTTACTTGCTCTCTCATAGACCTACTCGCTCTCTCACAGACCTACTCGCTCTCTCATAGACCTACTCATTCTCTCACAGACTTACTTGCTCTCTTATGCTATTCTCAAGATCAATGTTAGAGACATAATATTTGATTTCTTTATAATGTAGCTAACTGTGGTAATTGTTGCTGTAGTATTGTATCTGTTTATCTCTTGATGATGTAGCTAACTGTTGTGGTTGATGTTGTAGTTGTATCTGTTTATCTTGTTGGCAGAGACTTTGACAGTAATGTTCCGCACCAATCTCAGATCAGAGATACCATTTGATGCACTGGAGATTGTGGCATTCTCTTTCATCGGGTTAGTAGAAATATATTATTCCATGTGTCTCTTGTTTCACTTTGCTCAGGATATCTGTCTCTGTCTGTGTGTGAGTGAGTTGAGTAAGTGTGTCTGTGTGTGTGGATATATCATTCTTTGTGTCTACTTGCCTTGGCTCAGGATATCTGTGGTACGTGTGTGTGGGGGGTATGTGTGGTGTGTGTAGATCTATGTGTCTACATGCCTTGTTACACTTGGCTCAGGATATCTGTGGTGTGTGTGTGTGTGTTTGGTATGTGTGTGGTATGTGTGTGGGGGGTATGTGTGTGTATGTAGGGTATGTATGTATGTGTATGTAAGGTGTGTTTGTGTGTATGTAGGGTGTGTGTGTGGGGTATGTGTGGTGTGTGTAGATCTATGTGTCTACATGCCTTGTTACACTTGGCTCAGGATATCTGAGGTATGTGTGTGTGTGTGTGTAGATAGATATATGTGTGGTGTATGTGGATATGTGTGAACAACAAACAAGCATAACAAAAGATATATTTATCAACGGAGAGAAAGTAGTAATGTGAACAGTTTTGAATATCTTGGTTCACTACTAACAACAGATGGAAATGTGAACAGTTTTGAATATCTTGGTTCACTACTAACAACAGATGGAAATTTGAACAGTTTTGAATATCTTGGTTCACTACTAACAACAGATGGAAATGTGAACAGTTTTGAATATCTTGGTTCACTACTAACAACAGATGAAATGTGAACAGTTTTGAATATCTTGGTTCACTGCTAACAACAGATAGAAATGTGAACAGTTTTGAATATCTTAAAAAAGAAGAAATGACTTTAAACTGTCACTAACAATAGATGGAAATGGGATGAAGAAAATTAAAAAAAGAACAAACATGGCTTTACAAAAATTAAACAACTAAAAACAGTATGGAACGGAACTGATAAGAAAACAAAGTTCAGAATACTAAGAGCATGCATATTCCCAGTGGCAACGTATGGGTGTGAAGCATGGACATTTAATAAAGCAGTAGAAAACATATATGTGCTTTTGAATATAAGTGTTACAGAAGATTCCACCGTATATCTTGGACAGAGAAGAGAACAAATAGATCTATCCAGAAAGAAATCAAAATCAAAGAAAACTAGCTTATGCTACAAATACGAAAGAGAAAATTGAAGTATTTTGGAATTATGAAGAGACACGAAGGGTTGAAGAAGACCAGTATGGAAGGAGGCATCCTGGCAAAGAGGAGAAATGGAAGACTACGGAGAAGATGGATTCAGGATATAACTGATGATTTGTGCATAACGACTGCAGAGACGGGACATCTGGTATATAAGAGAGAGAAATTCTGAAGGACTGTTATAGTGGCATAAGTATGTGTTGGAGTCATTCTTGTTTAGTGATGCCTTGTTTAGAGATGCTTTGTTTAGTGATGCCTTGTTTAGTGATGCCTTGTTTAGTGATGCCTTGTTTAGTGATGCCTTATTTAGAGATGCCTTGTTTAGAGATGCCTTGTTTAGAGATGCCTTGTTTAGAGATGCCTTGTTTAGAGATGCCTTGTTTAGTGATGCCTTGTTTAGGGATGCCTTGTTTAGGGATGCCTTGTTTAGAGATGCATTGTTTAGAGATGCCTTGTTTAGGGATGCCTTGTTTAGGGATGCCTTATTTAGGGATGCCTTGTTTATCACAAAACTAATCATCTGCTTGTATACGTTCTCTTGTTTCAGTGTAGCCTGTGGTCTAGTAGACCCTTGTTTATCACAAAACTAATCATCTGCATGTATACGTTCTCTTGTTTCAGTGTAGCCTGTGGTCTGTTAGGACCCTTGTTTATCCTAACACACCGAAATGTTATACTGTTCACTAGACGACACAAGAAACTCTCCAGATTCCTTCAGAAAAAGTAAGATTACATTTGTTTCTCGTATTTGTTGTTAAATTGACATGAGTGATTTATGGACAAGTTAACTGTGGGATGGGGGCTCAGTGGTGTAGAGGTTAGGTGCTCATCTCTCGTTCCAGAGGTACCCAGTTCACTCCGTCATGGAGCCATCAGAATATTTTTCTAGAGACCCTCACTATAGGTGAGATCGAGTTCCTAGTCCTATCGGCGATGGAAGATATGATGGTAATATCAATCGAACAAGTTAAGATTTTTATTACTAACTGCTGCAGTGTGCATCATGGTTGTCTCTGAAAATAATCCAACTGCAGCACACTGCGCCAAGTATTATTTCATGCACAGTTATTGCTACATTTACATCAACACATTCAAATCCAATTTCTGGTTTCTAATCTATATCAAAGCTAGCCATTTCTGCATTGTGGTCTGTGGTCAGATGGAGAGTTTAGTCAAATCTCTTGAAAGTAGACTGTAACCACATAACTGGTTTGATTATGAAACAAAGCTTGATGCTCTCGCAGCTGCTCATGACCATGTGAGTAGCCAACCAGTGACAAGAAATTAAACAAAGAAACATACACAAGGAATGTATGTTTTATTGTTACGTTATGTTACCTTTTTTCCTTTTGAAGTATATCATTGTTTATCTTGTCTATCATTGTTTATCTTGTCTATCATTGTTTATCTTGTCTATCATTGTTTATCTTGTCTATCATTGTTATCTTGTCTATCATTGTTTATCTTGTCTATCATTGTTTATCTTGTCTATCATTGTTGTCTTGTCTATCATTGTTATCTTGTCTATCATTGTTTATCTTGTCTATCATTGTTTATCTTGTCTATCATTGTTATCTTGTCTATCATTGTTATCTTGTCTATCATTGTTTATCTTGTCTATCATTGTTATCTTGTCTATCATTGTTTATCTTGTATATCATTGTTATCTTGTCTATCACTGTTTATCTTGTCTATCATTGTTATCTTGTCTATCATTGTTATCTTGTCTATCACTGTTTATCTTGTCTATCATTGTTATCTTGTCTATCATTGTTATCTTGTCTATCATTGTTTATCTTGTCTATCATTGTTATCTTGTCTATCATTGTTATCTTGTCTATCATTGTTTATCTTGTCTATCATTGTTATCTTGTCTATCATTGTTTATCTTGTATATCATTGTTATCTTGTCTATCACTGTTTATCTTGTCTATCATTGTTATCTTGTCTATCATTGTTATCTTGTCTATCATTGTTTATCTTGTCTATCATTGTTTATCTTGTCTATCATTGTTTATCTTGTCTATCATTGTTATCTTGTCTATCATTGTTTATCTTGTCTATCACTGTTTATCTTGTCTATCATTGTTATCTTGTCTATCACTGTTTATCTTGTCTATCATTGTTATCTTGTCTATCATTGTTTATCTTGTCTATCACTGTTTATCTTGTCTATCATTGTTATCTTGTCTATCACTGTTTATCTTGTCTATCATTGTTATCTTGTCTATCATTGTTATCTTGTCTATCACTGTTTATCTTGTATATCACTGTTATCTTGTATATCATTGTTATCTTGTCTATCATTGTTTATCTTGTATATCATTGTTATCTTGTCTATCATTGTTTATCTTGTATATCATTGTTATCTTGTATATCATTGTTATCTTGTCTATCATTGTTTATCTTGTCTATCACTGTTTATCTTGTATATCATTGTTATCTTGTCTATCATTGTTTATCTTGTCTATCATTGTTATCTTGTCTATCATTGTTATCTTGTATATCATTGTTATCTTGTCTATCATTGTTATCTTGTCTATCATTGTTTATCTTGTCTATCACTGTTTATCTTGTCTATCATTGTTATCTTGTATATCATTGTTATCTTGTCTATCATTGTTTATCTTGTCTATCATTGTTTATCTTGTCTATCATTGTTATCTTGTCTATCATTGTTTATCTTGTCTATCATTGTTATCTTGTCTATCATTGTTATCTTGTCTATCATTGTTATCTTGTCTATCACTGTTTATCTTGTCTATCATTGTTTATCTTGTATATCATTGTTATCTTGTCTATCATTGTTTATCTTGTCTATCATTGTTATCTTGTCTATCATTGTTATCTTGTCTATCATTGTTTATCTTGTATATCATTGTTTATCTTGTCTATCATTGTTTATCTTGTCTATCATTGTTTATCTTGTATATCATTGTTTATCTTGTCTATCATTGTTTATCTTGTCTATCATTGTTATCTTGTATATCATTGTTATCTTGTCTATCATTGTTTATCTTGTATATCATTGTTATCTTGTCTATCACTGTTTATCTTGTCTATCATTGTTTATCTTGTATATCATTGTTATCTTGTCTATCATCATATTTACTTTTAGATGTCGTCATTGCTAATGTCATCTTATTGTGACTTTTTAATCTAATAAATGATTTATGACATATTTCAGTCGTTTCATCTACCCAAGCATCATTACATTTGTCATCTCGTCTCTGACATTTCCTCCTGGGCTTGGACAGTTCTTTGGTGGAGAGGTATGTACATTCCGACAGTTCGTTTATGAGTGTATGTTGGTGGAGAGGTATGTACATTCCGACAGTTCGTTTATGAGTATGTTAGTGGAGAGGTTTGTACATTCCGACAGTTCGTTTATGAGTGTATGTTGGTGGAGAGGTATGTACATTCCGACAGTTCGTTTATGAGTATGTTAGTGGAGAGGTATGTACATTCCGACAGTTCGTTTATGAGTGTATGTTGGTGAAGAGGTTTGTACATTCCGACAGTTCGTTTATGAGTGTATGTTGGTGGAGAGATATGTACATTCCGACAGTTTGTTTATGAGTGTATGTTGGTGGAGAGTTATGTACATTCCGACAGTTCGTTTATGAGTGTATGTTGGTGGAGAGGTATGTACTGACAGTCTATGAGTATGATGGAGATGTGCATACGTACTGACAATCTATGAGTATGTGACAAATTTGTTGGTGGAGATGTACGTATGTACTGACAGTTTTGCCAGTGATTACCGGGCCCAATTTTGGGATATAAAGAATAGAACCACTGTTACCTGCCATGCGTGTCATAAGAGACGACTAAGAAGGTTTGGCTGAAATCGGATGCATGTGTCCTGAACTTGCAGAAGTCTATGCGTTTAGTGGCCTACCAAACCAATGTGCAACGTATACATGTTCTTGGCAAAGATCAAACATATCACAAAGAGTGATTAAAATTGGTCGTAAAGAACAAACGCAATGAAGAAGAAGACTGGCAGTCTATGAGTATGTGACAAATTTGTTGGGAGAGATGTACGTACTGGCAGTCTATGAGTTTGTGACAAATTTGTTGGTGGAAATGTAGTACGTATGTACTGGCAGTCTATGAGTATGTGACAACTTAAATTTGTTGGTGAAGATGTACGTACTGACAGTCTATGAGTATATGACAAATTTGTTGGTGAAGATGTACATACGTACGTACTAACAGTTCATTAGAAAATGTTGAAGCAAAACTGCTATCAAAATATCTTCAAAAATTACATTATATGCCCTCAACGGTACTACACAGTTTGTGCACTGCCGTTGAGATCTTCCTGTGTAAGAAAAAGATTGAAGCACACATGTTTACTCACCCAAGTGCAATGATGATGGTCTTACACAGTTTGTGCACTGCCGTTGAGATCTTCCTGTGTAAGAAAAAGATTGAAGCACACATGTTTACTCACCCAAGTGCAATGATGATGGTCTTACACAGTTTGTGCACTGCCGTTGAGATCTTCCTGTGTAAGAAAAAGATTGAAGCACACATGTTTACTCACCCAAGTGCAATGATGATGGTCTTACCAGACAGTTAGTCTACGAGTATGTGACAACTTAGACAGTTAGTCTTACGAGTATGTGACAACTTAGACAGTTAGTCTAACGAGTATGTGACAACTTAGACAGTTAGTCTACGAGTATGTGACAACTTAGACAGTTAGTCTACGAGTATGTGACAACTTAGACAGTTAGTCTACGAGTATGTGACAACTTAGACAGTTAGTCTAACGAGTATGTGACAACTTAGACAGTTAGTCTACGAGTATGTGACAACTTAGACAGTTAGTCTACGAGTATGTGACAACTTAGACAGTTAGTCTACGAGTATGTGACAACTTAACATTTGTAATACTATGGTAAACAAAAACACTACTATCAAGTGATATTTATTCAGACTTTCATTCTCTCTATCCTTGTTGTTTCTCTCTATCCTTGTTGTTTCTCTCTATCCTTGCTGTTTCTCTCTATCCTTGCTGTTTCTCTCTATCCTTGTTGTTTCTCTCTATCCTTGTTGTTTCTAGTTGACAGGTAAGAGTGCCATCAATGATCTGTTCAGTAACATTACCTGGGCTATAGGCCAGGCAGAGAACTTGGAAGATGAAGTTATACTCAAACACTGGCAGCATCCGTTAACCAATATCTACGTCACTTTGATACTTTATATCATCTTAAATGTGAGTATCTCTGTCAGCGAGTCTTGATGGTATCATTGAATGTGGTTATCTCAGTCAGTGAGTCTTGAAGGTATCATTGAATGTGAGTATCTCAGTTAGAGTCTGTTGTACAGGGTTGTGTGGAGATCCAGTAAGAGGGTGTGTGGATATCTAGCAAGGGGGTGTGTGGAGATCTAGTAAAGGGTTGTGTGGAGATCTAGTAAGAGGTTGTGTGGGATCCAGTAAGGGTTGTGTGGAGATCTAGTAAGAAGTTGTGTGGAGATCTAGTAAGAAGTTGTGTGGAGATCTGGTAAGAGGTTGTGTGGAGATCCAGTAAGGGGTTGGGTGGAGATCCAGTAAGAGGTTGTCTGGAGATCTAGTAAGAGGTTGTGTGGAGATCCAGTAAGAGGTTGTGTGAAGATCCAGCAAGAAGTTGTGTGGAGATCCAGTAAAGGGTCACTAAGATCCAGTAAAGGGTCACTAAGATCCAGTAAAGGGTCACTAAGATCCAGTTATGAGAATATTTGGTAAATGTTTGAGTTATTGTTTGATATTCTGTTCTATTTTTAGTTCATCATGGCTGTACTATCCAACACTTTACCCATTCCTGCTGGCATATTTGTACCTATCTTTACTATTGGTAAGTTTGACCTGGTGTTGGGCATATTTGTACCTATCTTTACTATTGGTAAGTTTGACCTGGTGTTGGGCATATTTGTACCTATCTTTACTATTGGTAAGTTTGACCTGGTGTTGGGCATATTTGTACCTATCTTTACTATTGGTAAGTTTGACCTGGTGTTGGGCATATTTGTACCTATCTTTACTATTGGTAAGTTTGACTTGGTGTTGGGTGGTTGGGCATATTTGTACCTATCTTTACTATTGGTAAGTTTGACTTGGTGTTGGGTGTATGGGCATATTTGTAGCTATCTTTACTATTGGTAAGTTTGACCTGATATTGGGCATATTTGTACCTATCTTTACTATTGGTAAGTTTGACCTGATGTTGGGCATATTT
Organism: Arion vulgaris; assembly: GCA_020796225.1. Lineage (NCBI taxonomy): Eukaryota > Metazoa > Mollusca > Gastropoda > Stylommatophora > Arionidae > Arion > Arion vulgaris. The sequence goes on along the minus strand of CM036778.1, from coordinate 20,332,565 downwards.
GTACCTATCTTTACTATTGGTAAGTTTGACCTGATGTTGGGCATATTTGTACCTATCTTTACTATTGGTAAGTTTGACCTGATGTTGGGCATATTTGTACCTATCTTTACTATTGGTAAGTTTGACCTGATGTTGGGCATATTTGTACCTATCTTTACTATTGGTAAGTTTGACCTGATGTTGGGCATATTTGTACCTATCTTTACTATTGGTAAGTTTGACCTGGTGTTGGGGGGGTTGGGCATATTTGTACCTATCTTTACCATTGGTACGTTTGACCTGGCGTTGGGGGGGAAATGAAGTGGGGGGGAGGGAGTCTGGAGGGGGTATGAGGGAGGGTGATCAGAGAGAAAGACAAAACATAAAGTGTTGTCCATAAATAGAGCAAGACTAAGACATTTTCTGGTAACAATGATTATGATTCTCTTCTATAACTCTTTGATTGCAAAATATATATAGCTCCAAAATGTCAACATCTACCTTCCAAACATCTCAAGATATTGGCCTATGAAGACTCTGGTATTGTTTGTCTGTGAGCAAAGATAAATTGTGTGCAAATGTGAGGTCAAACACAACCCACATGTTACTAGTTGGTTTAGCAAGATGGAGGATATGTTTGTGATACTTTGCTGTGATAATTTAATGTGATTTTTCAAGTTTATTTGTAATGAAATGACATGTTGATAATTCAGGAAATTGCTACTCAAAATGGATAACAACAGAACAAGCTGTTGAACTTGTTTTAAATGATCTCGATGATGAATTAAGACTTTGAATGTAATTATTCTGTTACGGATACAAGCTGTTGAACTTGTTTTAAATGATCTCGATGATGAATTAAGACTTTGAATGTAATTATTCTGTTACGGATATCAAAAGTTAGTTAGACGATCATTTAGATAACAAAGAATTGTTTGAATCAATTAATGTTCAAGCTATATATGTTCAATTGGGAGAACAAGCTACAGTATCTGGGTGTGTACCGGGATGTAACGTACGTAATGTATCAAGTAAATTTCTACAGTTTGGTCTCCAGCAAATATATAATAAACAAGAATATCAGAGATGATGATGGGCTAAATTAATAACAAATTATAGAGCACTTAAGTTTATGCTAAATCAGTTTATGCTAAATTATCTTATTTCTAATATCACTCTGATATGTACTGTTTTAGCTCAGGATGATGGTGTAGATTATGTTATGTGATTCACATATAAAACCATCCTTAATGATGGTAGCGGCTTTAGAAAATTATACAGTACGTGTCTGTGTGTCTGTATCACATAAGCATTGCCGACGGCCACACCAGATGGTGCCAATATGAGCCAAGACATTTGATTTCAAGTTGACTGTGTTAGGCCAATAATTCTTTGTACTAACAGACAGAAACAGGAAGACTAGATTGCAGGAGCTGGGTTTGAAGATTGGAGTAGCAAGAAAAGAACAACATAACATGTTTGTGAGTAAGCTCTTCAATCAAAATCAAACTGGTACGATCAGTCGCTGGATGCTGTTGGAGATATTGTGAAGGAGATCAAAGCACCTATGGACATGTCTGGAGTGCAATGAAGATATTCCAAACTAAAACTGAAACATGTTTGACAAATGTTCACAAGTTCAGATAAGAAGAAGTAGATGAAAGTTATTTTCTAACTGTTTGTTTGTTTTCTTATTGTCTAGGTGCTGCCTTTGGTCGACTGGTGGGTGAGAGTATGGCTGCCTGGTTCCCTGATGGCGTTCTGTCCGGTGATTCAGTCAAGAAGATTATGCCTGGTGGCTACGCTGTTGTTGGTTAGTTAATCTACTACTACTTGTTTGGTTATGATCATACATGGGGGGACCTCTCCATCATTATGCCTGGTGGCTACACTGTTGTAGGTTAGTTAATCTACTACTACTTGTTTGGTTATGATCATACATGGGGGGACCTCTCCATCATTATGCCTGGTGGCTACACTGTTGTAGGTTAGTTAATCTACTACTACTTGTTTGGTTATGATCATACATGGGGGGACCTCTCCATCATTATACCTGGTGGCTACACTGTTGTAGGTTAGTTAATCTACTACTACTTGTTTGGTTATGATCATACATGGGGGGACCTCTCCATCATTATGCCTGGTGGCTACACTGTTGTAGGTTAGTTAATCTACTACTACTTGTTTGGTTATGTTCATACATGGGGGGACCTCTCCATCATTATGCCTGGTGGCTACACTGTTGTAGGTTAGTTAATCTACTACTACTTGTTTGGTTATGATCATACATGGGGGCTCCATCATTATCTCAGTGCCTTTGTGTCTCAGGAGACAATAGGTTTTGTGTCCTCTAGTGTGTTCTCAGCTGAGTCATATTGTATGTTTGGGATTGGAGTGGCATTCTCTGCCGCAGTTGCTGCAGGTTAAACTGGAGCTCATGTAGAAGATGGTCTCTCTGCTCTCTCTTTTGTCTGGATATGATGTGACATTTCTATTCTTCACTTTGTTGAGCCATCCTTCACAGCCACTCTCCATGTCTGTCTGTCTCTGGCCAACCAACTACTCCCAATAATTTTATTTTATCTCCACTACATAATGTTAGATAATGCTTGCAGGTGTCAATGAAGCATAGTAACTGGGAGAGAGAGGGGGTGGCTACACTAAAAGTAAAACTAAAGATGTTATTTGATCAAGATCATGGCACTTTGGGCATTCCCATGCATACTCTGTCCTCTGCTGCAGCAGCCATCCCCAAGTCCACTTGCTCACAGTACCCATGAGAAGTTGATTAGTATATCTTCTCTCTCTACCACAAAGACGACACTGTCTGGCTTGTCCAAACTTAACTCCTAATTCTCGCCAAAGGTCCAGTGTCTGAGACTCGTCCATATCACATAAATGAACAAACACCACATTGATGATATCGGCTCTGTCCATATTTCTGCCCTCTTGAGTCAGGGCATTGTTTTCAAGAAAGTCAGCACGCTCGTTACCTTGCACTCCATCATGTCCAGGTGTGTACAGCCAAGTCATTTTCTTGAGATGTGATCTCCGAATGATGTCCACCCATTCCACTTCCATACACATACTTCCAGATGCAATCCTTTGAAGAAGCATATTCATCGAGTCTGATATGATAATCCTATGGGTTACCTGTTGTTCAGCAACCACATGGAGGCAGCCATGATCTTCATAGTCATGCTCGATGTTGTTGTCTCGAAAATGCCGCAGTCCTCATGAAGTGTGCGACCGTTTCATTGTGCTGAATAAGCCCACGATGATCTGGTTCTGCATCTGACAGAGCCATCGGTGTAAACAATGATATCACCTGAATGAGAGTACTGATCAACGAATGCAAGATTCTCTGCATTGACTACGCCGGGGCCCATTCTCTACAGCAGCATCCAAGTGTACTGACAACCCTGGTGTAAGCAGTCATATCTTCTGATATAGTCATCCATTCTTTCCCATACCTCAGCTCATCTAGAGTACAGACCTGTTTAATAACATCCTCTACCATCTAGGATCAGCCTCTCTTCGGACACTTGCCAGTGTTTTCATTTATGTCTAGAAGATGATTCGTGTCTTCAGATACTCCATCTAAACGACAAGTTAAAAACTGGCAGATGCTACAAATAAGAATGAGAAATTTGAAGTATTCTAGATGTATAAAAAAGACTAATGGTTGGAAAAGACCAGTATGGAAGGAAGCATCCTGAGAAAGAGGAGAAGAGGAGTATCATGAAGAAGATAACTTCAGGATGTAACTAATGATTTGAGCATGATGGCTGCAGAGACAGGACATGTGGCCTCCTACGGGAGAAATTCCAAATGCCTGTTTAAGTGGCAAAGTTCTGCTCAAAACAAGTTAAATGATGATGTTGTATAATATATGTGTATATATAATATATGTGTATGTATAATATATGTGTATGTATAATATATGTGTATGTATAATATATGTGTATGTATAATATATGTGTATGTATAATATATGTGTATGTATAATATATGTGTATGTATATGTGTGTATGTATAATATAATATATATGTGTGTATGTATAATATATGTGTATGTATAATATATGTGTATGTATAATATAATATATATGTGTGTATGTATAATATATGTGTATGTATAATATATATGTGTATGTATAATATATATGTGTGTATGTATAATATATATGTGTATGTATAATATATGTAATGTATAATATATGTGTATGTATAATATATGTGTATGTATAATATATGTGTATGTATAATATATGTATAATATATGTGTATGTATAATATATGTGTATGTATAATATATGTCCACTAACTGACTGTATTTCCCCATATCCCCTTTCAGGTGCTGCTAGTCTGTCAGGCAGTGTGACTCGAACTATCTCTACAGCAGTCATTGTGTTTGAGGTGACTGGACAAATCAGTCATATTCTACCAGCTGTGGTATGTTCTCATTTTAACTATACTATCATATCTTCTGATGTCACCTACTGACATCTTCTATACTATCATATCTTCTGATATCACCTACTGACATCTTCTATACTATCATATCTTCTGATGTCACCTACTGACATCATCTATACTATCATATCTTCTGATATCACCTACTGACATCATCTATACTATCATATCTTCTGATGTCACCTACTGACATCATCTATACTATCATATCTTCTGATATCACCTACTGACATCATCTATACTATCATATCTTCTGATATCACCTACTGACATCTTCTATACTATCATATCTTCTGATATCACCTACTTACATCATCTCAAATACATCATCTACTTACATCATCTCAAATACATCATCTACTTACATCTTCTCAAATACATCATCTACTGACATCTTCTCAAATACATAATCTACTGACATCTTCTCAAATACATCATCTACTTACATCATCTCAAATACATCATCTACTGACATCTTCTCAAATACATCATCTACTTACATCATCTCAAATACATCATCTACTTACATCTTCTCAAATACATCATCTACTGACATCTTCTCAAATACACCATCTACTTACATCTTCTCAAATACATCATCTACTGACATCTTCTCAAATACATCATCTACTTACATCTTCTCAAATACATCATCTATTTACATCATCTCAAATACATCATCTACTGACATCTTCTCAAATACATCATCTACTGACATCTTCTCAAATACATCATCTACTGACATCTTCTCAAATACACCATCTACTTACATCTTCTCAAATACATCATCTACTTACATCTTCTCAAATACATAATCTACTGACATCTTCTCAAATACATCACCTACTTACATCTTTTCCTGACGACATCTTCTCCTCACATTTTCTCCTGACATCTTTACCTGACAAATCTTCTCAAATAGATCATCTACATCTAGTTTTATTAGTACATAATTAGTTAATATTACAGTCAATCGTATCAGTTTAGTTTAGTCGTCGTCATCATCATCACCGCACATGAAACCAATGTTACATTTCCCCACCACCAGATATCAGTACTGATAGCTAATGCTGTGGCCAACCTGTTCCAACCATCATTTTATGACAGTATCATCAAACTGAAGAAGTTACCTTATCTCCCAGACATCATCTCTACCAAATCCAAGTATGTAGTGTTCTCACAATAATGTCTCTGTCTGTGTGTGTCTGTGTCTGTCTGCACATATATTCTAGTGTGTGTGTGTGTGTGTCTGTCTGTACGTATATTCTAGTCTCACAAATGTGTATGTGTGTGTGTCTGTACACATATTCTAGTCTCACAACAGTGTCTGTCTGTGTGTGTGTATATGTAACTGTATAGTTTACTTCATTCATGTTTCAGTTTGGAACATCTTCATTGCACCCCGGACATGTCCATAGGTGATCCGATCTCCTTCGCAATATCTTCAACAACATCCAACGACTCACCATACTAGTTCGATGTTGATTGATGAGCCTACTAATATACCTGTTGTGTTGTTCTTTTCTGGCCACTCCAATCTTCAATCCCAGCTCTTGCAATCTAGTAACTGACGTGGATTGGTGTAGATGAAAATCCTCTTTGTGGTCGTACTCTATGAGGCCGTTCAGAATGTCAGCTCTATCCATTAGCTGCCCCTCCTCTGATATGATGGCAGAGCCAGCCAGCCTGTCTGATCTCTCACTGGACATGACCACCATGCATCCCGGAACGAAGTGGAGTGTAATTCTACAAAATGATGACACTTGTAGTAATTCAGTCCATTACCTGCGCACCAAACTAGCCTCCATCTTTCTTATCATACTCAATGAATCACTCAGAATACAATCATGCAGTTTTGATATTCTTCTTCGAACGCTCCATATCGACCACTTGTCAACCACTCTGTGTGATTTGTATGTGATCTGAGCCTAAGAGCAATTGTACACTGTGCCAGTTATGCACCTACAAGTAGGCCAGCACATCTGATTTCTGTGATGCTTTTATTTACTAGAGTAGCATCCCTATCATGAGATCTATAGAAGAAAAGACAGGAATAACAGTCGGTGGACAAAATATGAACAATCTAAGATATGCTGATGACACAGTTCTCATGGCTACAAATGAACAAGATCTACAAGATTTGATAGACATACTAGTGAGAGAAAGTGAAAAGAAAGGATTAAGCATGAATATAAAGAAAACAGAGGTTATGGTTGTCTCCAAGAAACAGGAAACACCAACATGTAATATCAAAATAAATAACACAACACTGAAACAAGTCCATCGATTCAAGTCTCTGGGAACATTTCTAACATCAGATGGAAGATGTACAACAGATATTAGGAGTAGAATAGCTCAAGTGAAAGCAGCATTTATGAAAATGAAAACACACTATGCGTGAACTCACTACCAATGACACTGCGGAAACGAAGACCCTATTGCTATATTGAACCAATACTTATGTATGGCAGCGAATCATGGACAATGAACAAACAATCAATACGATCATTGGAAGCCACAGAGATGTGGTTTTACAGAAGAATGCTGAAAATTCCATGGACAGCGAAGAAAACAAATGTGGAGGTTTTAAATCAGGCCTGCACACAAAGAAACCTTATCAAAAGAATAAGAATCAGACAATCAAGGTTCTTCGGGCATATAATGCAAGAGAAGGTTTAGAACATTTGGTGACTACAGGTAAAATTCAGGGAAGGAGAGATCGTGGAAGACAGAGGAGAAGATGTTGGATGGCCTGACATTATGGTTCGACAAAATATCGACGTCAGAACTGATTACATGCACCAAGCAAAGAGAGTTGTGGAGAGACATGATCGCCTACGCCAGCAGGCACGGCACTTCATTGATTGAGCATCCCTAGGGCCTACATCAGTCTCCTCTTACAACATGCATTGTAGGTTGCAGTGGTACTATTCTTTGTCAGAAAAGTTGAGTTTAACAAACTTGTCTATCATTGGTTTTACTGCTTCTAATTATTGAGACTTCCAGCTAGCTAAGCTGACTGTGATCAAGTAAACTATGGATACATCCTGAGTGCATAGATATTAAGACTTCCAGCTAGCTAAGCTGACTGTGATCAAGTAAACTATGGATACATCCTGAGTGCATAGATATTAAGACTTCCAGCTAGCTAAGCTGACTGTGATCAAGTAAACTATGGATACATCCTGAGTGCTTAGATATTAAGACTTCCAGCTAGCTAAGCTGACTGTGATCAAGTAAACTATGGATACATCCTGAGTGCATAGATATTAAGACTTCCAGCTAGCTAAGCTGACTGTGATCAAGTAAACTATGGATACATCCTTAGTGCTTAGATATTGAGACTTCCAGCTAGCTAAGCTGACTGTGATCTAGTAAACTATGGATACATCCTGAGTGCATAGATATTGAGACTTCCAGCTAGCTAAGCTGACTGTGATCTAGTAAACTATGGATACATCCTGAGTGCTTAGATATTGAGACTTCCAGCTAGCTAAGCTGACTGTGATCAAGCAAACTATGGATACATCCTGAGTGCTTAGATATTGAGACTTCCAGCTAGCTAAGCTGACTGTGATCTAGTAAACTATGGATACATCCTGAGTGCTTAGATATTGAGACTTCCAGCTAGCTAAGCTGACTGTGATCAAGTAAACTATGGATACATCCTGAGTGCTTAGATATTGAGACTTCCAGCTAGCTAAGCTGACTGTGATCTAGTAAACTATGGATACATCCTGAGTGCTTAGATATTGAGACTTCCAGCTAGCTAAGCTGACTGTGATCTAGTAAACTATGGATACATCCTAAGTGCTTAGATATTGAGACTTCCAGCTAGCTAAGCTGACTGTGATCTAGTAAACTATGGATACATCCTGAGTGCTTAGATATTGAGACTTCCAGCTAGCTAAGCTGACTGTGATCAAGTAAACTATGGATACATCCTGAGTGCATAGATATTAAGACTTCCAGCTAGCTAAGCTGACTGTGATCAAGTAAACTATGGATACATCCTTAGTGCTTAGATATTGAGACTTCCAGCTAGCTAAGCTGACTGTGATCTAGTAAACTATGGATACATCCTGAGTGCATAGATATTGAGACTTCCAGCTAGCTAAGCTGACTGTGATCTAGTAAACTATGGATACATCCTGAGTGCTTAGATATTGAGACTTCCAGCTAGCTAAGCTGACTGTGATCAAGCAAACTATGGATACATCCTGAGTGCTTAGATATTGAGACTTCCAGCTAGCTAAGCTGACTGTGATCTAGTAAACTATGGATACATCCTGAGTGCTTAGATATTGAGACTTCCAGCTAGCTAAGCTGACTGTGATCAAGTAAACTATGGATACATCCTGAGTGCTTAGATATTGAGACTTCCAGCTAGCTAAGCTGACTGTGATCTAGTAAACTATGGATACATCCTGAGTGCTTAGATATTGAGACTTCCAGCTAGCTAAGCTGACTGTGATCTAGTAAACTATGGATACATCCTAAGTGCTTAGATATTGAGACTTCCAGCTAGCTAAGCTGACTGTGATCTAGTAAACTATGGATACATCCTGAGTGCTTAGATATTGAGACTTCCAGCTAGCTAAGCTGACTGTGATCAAGTAAACTATGGATACATCCTGAGTGCTTAGATATTGAGACTTCCAGCTAGCTAAGCTGACTGTGATCTAGTAAACTATGGATACATCCTGAGTGCATAGATATTAAGACTTCCAGCTAGCTAAGCTGACTGTGATCTAGTAAACTATGGATACATCCTGAGTGCATAGATATTAAGACTTCCAGCTAGCTAAGCTGACTGTGATCTAGTAAACTATGGATACATCCTGAGTGCATAGATATGGGTTTGATTCAAACAAACTGTTGACATTTGTATGATCTCTCTCTCTGTCACTCTCTCTCACTCTCTGTCTCTCTCTCTAGACTGTGATGACTATAGCACTTAGAGCAGTAAGACATGCATACATCTAATAGCTAATGTGTTTGTTGCTGTTTCCGTAAGGTAACAATATTTTCCAGGACAGGATTGTTAGTCCCGAGCCAAACCTCCAACCTGCTAGACCAGGAAGCCATATTTAGTATGGACCCTCCTCAGTGACCTAGATGACCCTACAAGGAACACAAGTTCTCACCGTCCTACCCCACTGTATTGTTGGATCATACAAGACTCCCCACCACTACTACAAGATAATGTCTCCATGGGGAGGGCCTGTATTGTTGGATCATACAAGACTCCCTACCACTACAACAAGCTAATGTCTCCATGGGGAGGGCCTGTACGATGTATATCATTTATGAATGTTTACTCTTTGTTTTATTTTGTTCCAATACTTTATTTTGTTATAATATTTTATTTGTTCTAATATTTTATTTGTTCTAATATTTTATATGTTCTAAAATTTTATTTTGATCTAATATTTTATTTGTTCTAATATTTTATTTGTTCTAATATTTTATTTTGTTCTAAAATTTTATTTGTTATAATATTTTATTTTGTTACAATATTTTATTTGTTTTATTTTATTTGTTCTAATATTTTATTTGTTCTAATATTTTATTTGTTCTAATATTTTATTTTGTTCTAATATTTTATTTGTTCTAATATTTTATTTTGTTCTAATATTTTATTTGTTATAATATTTTATTTGTTCTAATATTTTATTTTGTTCTAATATTTTATTTGTTATAATATTTTATTTGTTATAATATTTTATTTGTTATAATATTTTATTTGTTCTAATATTTTATTTTGTTCTAATATTTTATTTGTTCTAATACAGTGCCTGGCTTCTGTATGTGGAGGACTTTATGGTAAGGGATATCAAGTACATCTCATTCGATGCTAGCTACAGCGATCTACAAGATCTCATTATGAATACCAGACATAGATCATATCCACTGGTAGATACTAAAGGTAATTGTGTCTATAGAACAAAACGTAGAGCATATCCGCTGGTAGATGCTAAAGGTAATCTTGTCTATAGAACAAAACATAGATCATATTTCCTCTTCTTCTTCAATGATCCACCGACACTCTTGCTCTTGTCCTTCAGTCCAGTGTCCTGTCATTAGATTTCAAGATCATTATTATTAGTAGCTATTTCACTTTGACATGAAATTCTGATGTTTTTTTCTCTAAGTCGTTGATGATGATGATGATGATGATGATGATGATGATGATGATGATGATGATATAATTATATTGAAAGACATGTTGAGAAGAAATATGTAGAAAATCACTAGGAAATTCTAGCATTAGATGTCAGCTTAGGCTGAAATATTTCTCAGTATGTACACTAGAGTTGGACTACAGGTTCCCTGATTATTTACTTGGGTATCTAAATTACAAGCAGCTCTGAAGTTAGAGTAAAGTTTCCCTGAATGGTAAGTGTAACTTATAATAAGGAAAGCTAGCCTTCATGCAAAAATCACTCAGAGATGGCATGGCTATACCTAAATTCGTAACAGGTGAACAGAAAAAAAAATATTGCTCACACCTGTCTGCTGTCATCATGTTGGGTAGACTTGTCAATCAAATGTTGGATATACCTGTCAATCAAATGTTGGGTAGCCCTGTCAATCAAGTGTTGGAACAAACATGATAGAATATTTAACCAACCGAAGTCTACAAGAAGGAGGGCCCACGTTGATGCTAAAATTGACAGAGTTATTTACATCTATTTGGTGCAACGAACGTGTGCCACAGGAATTAAAGGATGCCACTATTGTCCACCTGTACAAGCGGAAAGGAAACCGCCAGGCCTGCGATAACCACAGGGATCTCCTCCTGTCAATCGCTGGCAAAATACTGGCCAGAGTCCTCCTCAATCGATTAATCGATCACCTGGAACAGGACTTACTCCCTGAGACCCAATGTGGCTTCAGAGCAGGTCGTGGAACAACAGACATGATATTTGCTGCTCGCCAACTACAGGAGAAATGCCAAGAGCAGCACCGTAACCTCTATATGGTCTTTGTCGATCTGACAAAGGCTTTACACGTTAACAGGGAGGGTCTATGGAAGATCATGGAAAATTTGGATGCCCAAGGAAATTCATCAAGATCGCTTCAACAGTTTCACGAGGGCATGATGGCACGTGTACTTGACGAAGGGGAGCTGTCGGAAGCCTTCCATGTCACCAACAGCGTCAAACAGGGCTGTGTACTGGCCCCAACACTCTTCAGCATGATGTTTGCTGCCATGCTCACGGATGTCTTTTGGGAAGGCGACGAACATGGGGTAAAGATTAGATACAGGACAGACGGTAACCTATTCAATCTTCGGAGGTTAAAATCCTCCACCAAGGTAAAAGAATCAACTATCTCAAACCTGTTGTTTGCTGATGACTGTGCCCTCGCTACCAACTCTGAGGAAGAAATGCAGACTTACATGGACAAGTTCTCAATGGCCTGTGATAGGTTTGGCCTCACCATTAACACCAAAAAACAGAGGTCATGTTCCAGCCCGCCCCTAGAGAACAGTATTACGATCCAGTCATCAACATTAAACACCAGCATCTCCAGTCAACGGACAACTTTGCTTATCTTGGCAGCCTCCTATCCAGATCGGCAAACATAGATTCTGAGGTCCACAATAGGATATCCAAAGCCAGTGCTGCGTCGGAAGGTTACGTGTCACTGTGTGGGAACGGAAGGGGATAAGCATAGTCACAAAGCTGAAAGTTTACCAGGCCATAGTGCTAACCACGCTGCTGTACGCAAGCGAGACATGGACAGTGTATAGCAGACACGGAAGAAAATTAAACCATTTCCACACAAGCTGTCTACGCAGAATACTAAAAATAAACTGGCAGGACAAAATTCCAGACAGCGAAGTCCTCACAAGAGCAAAGATCCCAAGCGTCAACACCCTGTTGCAGAAGGCCCAACTGAGATGGGTCGGTCACGTTGTTCGAATGCCTGATAAACGCATCCCAAAACAGTTGATGTATGGCGAGCTTGAAGGGGGCAGACGTTTAGCTGGTGGACAGAAAAACGCTTTAAAGACACTCTTAAAGTGTCTCTGAAATGCTTCGATATAGACAATACATGCTGGGAATCCTTTGCGCAAGATCGCCAAATGTGGCGCTGTAACAACAAAGAGGAACCCGAATAGCTGAGAATCATCGTATTGTTGAGTCACAGAGAAAACGAGCAGCGAAAAGACAGAGCACACAACACGCACATGTCTAACCTTGATCATGTATGCCCCACCTGTGGTCGGGGACTTTGTTCTAGGATTGGACTCTACAGTCACCTCCGCACACACCAGAGAGGTGCAACAGTACACGTCTGAGATTGTTGTCATCATCGCTTGCGATGGACGGCTATTATGGGTAGACTTGTCAATCAAATGTTGGATATACCTGTCAATCAAATGTTGGGTAGCCCTGTCAATCAAGTGTTGAAACAAACATGATAGAATATTTACTGGGTATTTCCCACATGTGGTTCAGCCACTTTCTACAGATATTATTGTACAAAACACAAGCTCTGTAGCTCCAGCAACAATTCTAAGAGATCTACTGACAGAAATGCACGTATGAACAGAATGACCCAAACCCACAACACAATGTGAAACTTTTGTTTGACTGGGACAACAATCGGGACAAATGGGCGCCTCCAAGGCATTTTTCTGGGCACCACATTTTTTTCTTTACCAACCAGGACGTCTGGCAACCCTACCAACCAGGACGTCTGGCAACCCTATTCCAATATCCTCCGTTAACCTTGACTGTAAATGTGTGCGTATCACATGTCTGCACATGGCTTCTAATATCATCAGTTAACCTGGACTCAAGATTGTCCCTAATTTGAGCATCCCCTCCCCCCCCCACACTCATCCATAATGAAGTGAATCTAATGCCTAGATGACAAGTAATCTAATTTGAGCATCCCTCCCCTCCCTCTCCACACTCATCCATAATGAAGTGAATCTAATGCCTAGATGACAAGTAATCTAATTTGAGCATCCCCCTCCTCCCCACACTCATCCATAATGAAGTGAATCTAATGCCTAGATGACAAGTAATCTAATTTGAGCATCCTCCCTCCTCCCACACTCATCCATAATGAAGTGAATCTAATGCCTAGATGACAAGTAATCTAATTTGAGCATCCCCTCCCCTCCCTCCCACACTCATCCATAATGAAGTGAATCTAATGCCCAGATGACAAGTAATCTAATTTGAGCATCCCCCTCCCCTCCTCCCCACACTCATCCATAATGAAGTAAATCTAATGCCCAGATGACAAGTAATCTAATTTGAGCATCCCCCCTCCCCCCCTCCCCACACTCATCCATAATGAAGTGAATCTAATGCCCAGATGACAAGTAATCTAATTTGAGCATCCCCTCCCCTCCTCCCCACACTCATCCATAATGAAGTGAATCTAATGCCCAGATGACAAGTAATCTAATTTGAGCATCCCCTCCCCCTCCCTCCCCACACTCATCCATAATGAAGTAAATCTAATGCCCAGATGACAAGTAATCTAATTTGAGCATCCCCCCCCACACTCATCCATAATGAAGTGAATCTAATGCCTAGATGACAAGTAATCTAATTTGAGCATCCCCCTCCCTCCCCACACTCATCCATAATGAAGTGAATCTAATGCCCAGATGACAAGTAATCTAATTTGAGCATCCATAATGAAGTGAATCTAATACCTAGATGACAAGTAATCTAATTGTTGAAATGTTTACTTCTGACATAGACTCCATGATACTACTGGGTTCTATACAAAGATTTGAGTTGGAACGCCTCCTACTAATCCACATGAGCCTGGAGCAGAAAGTCATGTGGAGCAGTGATGGTAGAGTCCCACATGTGGAGACCAGTAACAGTCAGCACAACAACGTCGCTACTGCTACTGGCATACCATCTCTCACAGTTGTGTCCGAGACAAGTCTTGAAGTAGGAGCAGATGATGGTAAAACAAGAGAGAAACAGAGGTTTCAGGTGACTCGTGTCGATGCTAAGGAAGAAGCCAACATGAGGGAACAAGCTGATCTCTACACAGCAACAAGTAGAAATATTCCTATGCAGTTGTTGACAGTGGTACGTTGATGTTATATACGTTTGTCTCTACATCTTGATTCTGTTGTTTGTCTTAGTCACTTGATTCTGTTGTGTGTCTTAGTCACTTGATTCTGTTGTGTGTGTCTTAGTCACTTGATTCTGTTGTTTGTTGTGTGTCTTAGTCACTTGATTCTGTTGTCTGTTGTGTGTCTTAGTCACTTGATTCTGTTGTGTGTCTTAGTCACTTGATTCTGTTGTCTGTTGTGTGTCTTAGTCACTTGATTCTGTTGTGTGTCTTAGTCACTTGATTCTGTTGTCTGTTGTGTGTCTTAGTCACTTTATTCTGTTGTGTGTCTTAGTCACTTTATTCTGTTGTGTGTCTTAGTCACTTTATTCTTGTAGAACATATACTGTAGTTAGCAGAGGTAAGAAACCTAATTGATGGATACATCCTTCCGTCATCCAGGGGACTTTGTCATCCATATGGAAGCTACAATAATTTTCAGAGTGCAATCAGGAATGGTTTATATTGCACAACAGAATGGAAAGACAGTACACACGGACAACTTTGAATTCAATGCAAGCACTTTTAGCATGACAGTGGATATCAGACAGACAGTACACATGGACAGCTTTGTATTCAATACAAGCACTTTTAGCATGACAGTGGAGATCAGACAGACAGTACACACGGACAGCTTTGTATTCAATGCAAGCACTTTTAGCATGACAGTGGAGATCAGACAGACAGTACACACGGACAGCTTTGAATTCAATGCAAGCACTTTTAGTATGACAGGGGAGATAAGGCGATGTATGGAAACTTACAAACCTGTGGGGATCAGACCGAATCAGATCAGATCTGGAGAAAACCATGGGGAGGCTGCGATAATACTTGTCTAATAGCTATATTATTCTGTTACTTATCTCATAGTTACTTGTCTCATAGTTAATTGTCTCATAGTTACTTGTCTCATAGTTACTTGTCTCATAGTTATATTATTCTGTTACTTGTCTCATAGTTATATTATTCTGTTACTTGTCTCATAGTTATATTATTCTGTTACTTGTCTCATAGTTATATTATTCTAATATTTAGTTTGTTTATAACAGCCAGGGCAACAGACCAAGTCCCCCAACAGAACTACAAACAGTCATTCCGACTCACAAGAAACTACAAACAGTCATCCCGACTATCACAGAACTACAGACAGTCATCCAAACTACCACGGAACCACCGACAGCCAGATAAACTATTACACCATTCAAGCTCCACTGAGGTCTATACTCAAGAAATCTTCAGCACCTGGTCTTCAGAGAACTCGAAGCACAGGTGATCTCAAAGGTGAGTGAGTATCAGGTGTGTTCGTCCAGTCTTCTGTATAACTAGAAGGTGAGTGCCAGGTATGTTAGTCTAGTCACCTTCTGTATAACTAGAAGGTGAGTGCCAGGTGTGTTAGTATAGTCATCTTCTGTATAACTAGAAGGTGAGTGCCAGGTATGTTAGTCTAGTCACCTTCTGTATAACTAGAAGGTGAGGGCCAGGTGTGTTAGTCTAGTCACTTTCTGTATAACTAGAAGGTGAGGGCCAGGTGTGTTAGTCTAGTCACCTTCTGTATAACTAGAAGGTGAGGGCCAGGTGTGTTAGTATAGTCATCTTCTGTATAACTAGAAGGTGACTGCCAGGTATGTTAGTATAGTCACCTTCTGTATAACTAGAAGGTGAGTGCCAGGTATGTTAGTATAGTCACCTTCTGTATAACTAGAAGGTGAGGGTCAGGTGTGTTAGTCTAGTCACCTTCTGTATAACTAGAAGGTGAGTGCCAGGTGTGTTAGTATAGTCATCTTCTGTATAACTAGAAGGTGAGTGCCAGGTATGTTAGTCTAGTCACCTTCTGTATAACTAGAAGGTGAGGGCCAGGTGTGTTAGTCTAGTCACCTTCTGTATAACTAGAAGGTGAGTGCCAGGTGTGTTAGTATAGTCATCTTCTGTATAACTAGAAGGTGAGTGCCAGGTATGTTAGTATAGTCACCTTCTGTATAACTAGAAGGTGAGGGCCAGGTGTGTTAGTCTAGTCACCTTCT
The DNA here is from genome assembly GCA_020796225.1 of Arion vulgaris. Lineage (NCBI taxonomy): Eukaryota > Metazoa > Mollusca > Gastropoda > Stylommatophora > Arionidae > Arion > Arion vulgaris. The sequence goes on along the minus strand of CM036778.1, from coordinate 20,315,985 downwards.
GTATAACTAGAAGGTGAGTGCCAGGTGTGTTAGTATAGTCATCTTCTGTATAACTAGAAGGTGAGTGCCAGGTATGTTAGTCTAGTCACCTTCTGTATAACTAGAAGGTGAGTGCCAGGTGTGTTAGTCTAGTCATCTTCTGTATAACTAGAAGGTGAGGGCCAGGTGTGTTAGTATAGTCATCTTCTGTATAACTAGAAGGTGAGTGCCAGGTATGTTAGTATAGTCATCTTCTGTATAACTAGAAGGTGAATGCCAGGTGTGTTAGTATAGTCATCTTCTGTATAACTAGAAGGTGAGTGCCAGGTGTGTTAGTATAGTCATATTCTGTATAACTAGAAGGTGAGTGCCAGGTATGTTAGTCTAGTCACCTTCTGTATAACTAGAAGGTGAGTGCCAGGTGTGTTAGTCTAGTCACCTTCTGTATAACTAGAAGGTGAGGGCCAGGTTTGTTAGTATAGTCATCTTCTGTATAACTAGAAGGTGAGGGCCAGGTATGTTAGTCTAGTCACCTTCTGTATAACTAGAAGGTGAGGGCCAGGTATGTTAGTCTAGTCACCTTCTGTATAACTAGAAGGTGAGGGCCAGGTGTGTTAGTCTAGTCACCTTCTGTATAACTAGAAGGTGAGTGCCAGGTATGTTAGTATAGTCATCTTCTGTATAACTAGAAGGTGAGTGCCAGGTATGTTAGTCTAGTCACCTTCTGTATAACTAGAAGGTGAGTGCCAGGTGTGTTAGTCTAGTCATCTTCTGTATAACTAGAAGGTGAGTGCCAGGTTTGTTAGTCTAGTCATCTTCTGTATAACTAGAAGGTGAGTGCCAGGTGTGTTAGTCTAGTCACCTTCTGTATAACTAGAAGGTGAGGGCCAGGTTTGTTAGTATAGTCATCTTCTGTATAACTAGAAGGTGAGTGCCAGGTTTGTTAGTCTAGTCACCTTCTGTATAACTAGAAGGTTAGGGCCAGGTGTGTTAGTATAGTCACCTTCTGTATAACTAGAAGGTGAGTGCCAGGTATGTTAGTCTAGTCACCTTCTGTATAACTAGAAGGTGAGGGCCAGGTTTGTTAGTCTAGTCACCTTCTGTATAACTAGAAGGTTAGGGCCAGGTGTGTTAGTCTAGTCACCTTCTGTATAACTAGAAGGTGAGTGCCAGGTATGTTAGTCTAGTCACCTTCTGTATAACTAGAAGGTTAGGGCCAGGTGTGTTAGTCTAGTCACCTTCTGTATAACTAGAAGGTGAGTGCCAGGTATGTTAGTCTAGTCACCTTCTGTATAACTAGAAGGTTAGGGCCAGGTATGTTAGTCTAGTCACCTTCTGTATAACTAGAAGGTGAGTGCCAGGTATGTTAGTCCAGGTACTGTTGATTCAGTTAAAAATGTCAATAATATTTGTCAATGTAACGTCTTACAACTATGACTATCTTCTAACAGAGGAGATGAACAACTTTTACCGCAACCTGTCTAAGCAGAAGAAGGAGAGTATTCTAGAAGACAGACCACTTACACTCGATGTAAGTTGTTTATATATTTCATGTTGTTACATACTGAACCTCACACTGTGGACAGAACACCACACTAACCTGACACTGTTGACAGAACACCACACAGATGCCACAATGTTGACAGAACACCACACAGATGCCACAATGTTGACAGAACACCACACAATAATGAAATAAACAAAACATATTGGAATCTCAAGTTTGCTTCAGTTAACTTTGATTATCCAGATATTAATTTTAAGATGCAAACACGTCACCATGAACACAAAAAGAGCAATGTTCAACACAATCTTTCTCCCACATTATGTTACCAGTGCCAAACCTGGGCGCTGACAACAAACGATAGAAGAAAACTAGTCACAACAGAGATGAAGTGTCTACGCAGAATGCTGGGTGTAACAAGAAGAGACCGGTTGAGAAATGAAGACATCAGGAAAAAGTGGGTACAACATCAGTACTAGACTTCATCAAGAAACAACAAATTAAATGGTTCGGTCACGTAAGCAGATTACCATCAGACAGTGCACCCCAAATAGCAATGCTGCTCCGATACAATGGGTACAAAGCAAAAGGCCGCCACGCAAAAGATGGACCTCAGAGATAACAGAGGCGACGAAAGAGACTATCTACGAGCGCATACTAGGGCCCGTTTTAGAAATCTCTTCCTGACCTGACGCTGTGAGGCATACAGGATTCGAGAAAGAAAGAAAGATCCAGATATTCTCTGCTTGTTGTTGTTGTCTCATTTATTATAGATGGTTTACTGACGTGTTGTCTGATTTATTCTAGATGGTTTACTGACGTGTTGTCTCATTTACTCTAGATGGTTTACTGACGTGTTGTCTGATTTATTCTAGATGGTTTACTGACGTGTTGTCACATTTACTCTAGATGGTTTACTGACGTGTTGTCACATCTTGACCATATTGTCACATCTTGTCATATTGTCTCATCCACAGAAAGGTAGTTTAACCAGTTTGTATCAGAGAGTTCAGAAGGTAAGCCATCTTGTTGTTGACATGTTTCCTACTGCTTTAGAATTGCTACACTTTGTCATATGTGTATGTCATGTTGTTGACATGTTTCCTACTGCTTTAGAATTGCTACACTTTGTCATATGTCTATGTCATGTTGTTGACATGTTTCCTACTGCTTTAGAATTGCTACACTTTGTCATATGTCATGTTGTTGACATGTTTCCTACTACTTTAGAATTGCTACACTTTGTCATATGTCTATGTCATGTTGTTGACATGTTTCCTACTACTTTAGAATTGCTACACTTTGTCATATGTCTATGTCATGTTGTTGACATGTTTCCTACTACTTTAGAATTGCTACACTTTGTCATATGTCTATGTCATGTTGTTGACATGTTTCCTACTACTTTAGAATTGCTACACTTTGTCATATGTCTATGTCATGTATGACAACGTTCGTATGTCAAGTTGTGCAGAGTTTACAGTTGTAACGCCCGAGTGGTTACCGGGGTCCAAATTTGGGGTGTAAAGAATAGAACCACTGTTACCTGCCACGCACGTCGTAAGAGGCGACTAAGGAGGTTTGGCTGAAATCGAATGCAGGTGTCCTAAACGTGTAGAAGTCTATGCGTTTAGGGGCCTCAAACCAATGTGCAACGTATACACGTTCTTGACAAAGATCAAACATATCACAAAGAGTGATTAAAATTGGTCGTAAAGAACAACGCAAAGAAGAAGAAGAAGAAGACAGTTGTTAAAGCTGCGATATATTGTATGACTTTAGAGATCTCTAACAAATCTGATTTGATTCTCCCAAGGTTGGGCTCATTCATGCAGGTACCAGCTGGTGAGTTTATATACAGTATTATAGGTGGAACTCTGAGATAACAGAGGTGATGACAAACACTGTTTATGAAGAATATACTCTAAGTCTGTTCTATAAATCTCTTCTTATCCTGAGCTGTCAAACAAAACAGGGTTCAGAAAAGTAAGGCGAAGAAGTTTGGATACAATACCTTAGTGGATACCAATAACCATATCAACTGTTTCAGTCAAGATGGTAGATCTTTGTTAGTATAATTGTTGATATCCAGTGCACATGTAACTATATATGTATGTGCTGCTCATGTGTTGCTGGGACCCGCAGGGGAGGCAAAGAATAGTTATTGGTTACTAAACTGACGTCATTGCACTCCGGGCAGACCCATAGGTGCTCAGTCTCCCCCAACAGATATCGAAGAGTATGCATACTGATAAAGAATAGTAACACTACATACTACAAGGCATGTCATAGAAGCTACTGAGCTAGGGGCCTAGGAAGCTACCTAGTAAATAAAAAGAGTCACAGAAATTGGATGTGCTGACCTACTTGTAGGCGCTTAACTGGCACATGGTACAATCACTCTTAGGCTCAGATCAAATACAAATCACAAAGAGTGGTTAAGTGGTCAATAAGTAGCGTTTGAAGAAGATATATATGTATGTGTAGTGACGTGTCATATGTGTATGTGTAGTGACGTGTTGTCATATGTGTGTAATAATATTCTAATCTATTTGAACACTTTTACTTTCAGGAGCCAACCCCAACTAAAATTAAAAATCTCCCTATTGAAGATGTAAGTAATATCATGATGTGTGTATGTAAGTAGTGACATGTCATATGTGTGTGTATGTGTAGTGATGTGTTGTCATATGTGTGTGTGTAGTGACATGTCATATCTATGTGTGTGTGTAGTGACATGTTGTATGATAATCAATCTGTGTGTTGATGTGAGTACAGTACGACATTGGATAAAACATTTCAAAATTAAAGAATACTGGAAGACCAACATAAAATCAATCATCTCAGGCAGACAAAGAATTCAAACTCAGACCTCGACTGGACATTTCATGTTGACTTTCTTTTGTTTTATATTTTGTAACATGTTGTTCATGCAGACTTTCTGCAAAATGTAACAATAATAAACTGGACTATATGTAACAATAATATACTGGACTAAATGTAACAATAATAAACTGGACTAAATGTAACAATAATAAACTAGACTATATGTAACAATAATATACTGAACTAAATGTAGCAATAATAAACTGGACTATATGTAACAATAATAAACTGGACTAAATGTAACAATAATAAACTAGACTAAATGTAACAATAATAAACTAGACTAAATGTAACAATAATAAACTAGACTAAATGTAACAATAATATACTAGACAAAATGTAACAATAATATACTGGACTAAATGTAACAATAATAAACTAGACTAAATGTAACAATAATATACTGGACTAAATGTAACAATAATAAACTAGACTAAATGTAACAATAATATACTGGACTAAATGTAACAATAATATACTGGACTAAATGTAACAATAATAAACTAGACTAAATGTAACAATAATATACTGGACTAAATGTAACAATAATATACTGGACTAAATGTACCAATAATAAACTAGACTAAATGTAACAATAATAAACTAGACTAAATGTAACAATAATAAACTAGACTAAATGTAACAATAATAAACTAGACTAAATGTAACAATAATAAACTGAACTAAATGTAACAATAATAAACTAGACTAAATGTAACAATAATATACTGGACTAAATATTACATTAAAACTCTTACTGCATTCAAATGAAAATTCAGACGGATTCGAATAAGAAATGACATGCTTCTTCAACATGACAATGCCAGGCAATTCAACATCTGGACATTTCAATGCTGCCATATCCAACGTATAGCCCAGACCTGGCTGCTAGTGATTTCCACCATTTCCCAAAACCAAAAGAAACAGTTGAAGCTTCAGCATTTTAGCTGTGATGAAGACGTGAAAGTCTGAAGTAGTGAAAGTCTGAAGTAGTGAAAGTCTGAAGTAGTGAAAGTCTGCAGTAGTGAAAGTCTGAAGTAGTGAAAGTCTGAAGTAGGGAAAGTCTGAAGTAGTGAAAGTCTGAAGTAGTGAAAGTCTGAAGTAGCGAAAGTCTGAAGTAGCGAAAGTCTGAAGTAATGAAAGTCTCAAGTAGTGAAAGTCTGAAGTAGTGAAATTCTCAAGTAGTGAAAGTCTGAAGTAGTGAAAGTCTCAAGTAGTGAAAGTCTGAAGTAGCGAAAGTCTGAAGTAGCGAAAGTCTGAAGTAGCGAAAGTCTGAAGTAGCGGAAGTCTGAAGTAGTGAAATTTTGAAGTGAGGAGCTTCATAAACAAACAAAAAATTTTTATGGAAAAGTTTCAAAGATCCCCCTTACTGTTGATTCAGTTAAAAATATCAATAATAAATGTCAATGTCACTTCACAATGTCCTGACGCTGTGAGATAAAAACATGATTAGAGTAAAGAAAGAAAGAAAAAGCAAAAAGTTATCATGATTTTATCATCTTATTGCTTTGTTTGTGCACAATTCTAGCAAGAAGTTTGGGAACAAGGTAGACTTAAGCAACCTATTGTCTGGGAAGGTGTACAGATAGACCCTGCCCCATTCCAACTTGTGGAGAGAACTTCACTTCATAAAGTTAGTCAATATATTTCTCTGAGTTTTTTTTTCTCGTTATTATTTGATACTTTTTTTTTATTGCATTATAAATCAAGTTTGTATTTTGTATTCATTTATTATCAAGTTTCATTGCAGAACACATATTCATTTATTATCAAGTTTCATTGCAGAACACATATTCATTTATTATCAAGTTTCATCAAACGCATATTCATTTATTATTAAGTTTCATTGCAGAATACATATTCATTTATTATCAAGTTTCATCGCAGAATGCATATTCATTTATTATCAAGTTTCATTGCAGAATACATATTCATTTATTATCAAGTTTCATCGCAGAATACATATTCATTTATTATCAAGTTTCATTGCAGAATACATATTCATTTATTATCAAGTTTCATTGCAGAATACATATTCATTTATTATCAAGTTTCATCGCAGAATACATATTCATTTATTATCAAGTTTCATTGCAGAATACATATTCATTTATTATCAAGTTTCATTGCAGAATGCATATTCATTTATTATCAAGTTTCATCGCAGAATACATATTCATTTATTATCAAGTTTCATTGCAGAACACATATTCATTTATTATCAAGTTTCATTGAATACTTATTCATTTATTATCAAGTTTCATCGAACGCATATTCATTTATTATCAAGTTTCATTGAACGCATATTCATTTATTATTAAGTTTCATCGCAGAATGCATATTCTGAGAAAGATATATTTAAAAAATCAAGAATACAAGTCGGATTTTTGCCATTCTCAACAAAATATGGAAAGTCAAAAGAAACAATAAATTTGAAATCAAAATTATACATATATAGAACAATGTAACCTTTACATCAGTGTCTAATTTTTTATCAGTAGGTGTTCTGGAACATAACACACAACATTATACACATGCTGGTGACATTCCAGTGTCCTAGATGAGTGTTATTATACAGTAGCGTGTTCTGGAACATGACACACAACATTATACACATGCTGGTGACATTCCAGTGTCCTAGATGAGTGTTATTATACAGTAGCGTGTTCTGGAACATGACACACAACATTATACACATGCTGGTGACATTCCAGTGTCCTAGATGGGTGTTATTATACAGTAGCGTGTTCTGGAACATAACACACAACATCATACACATGCTGGTGACATTCCAGTGTCCTAGATGAGTGTTATTATACAGTAGCGTGTTCTGGAACATAACACACAACATTATACACATGCTGGTGACATTCCAGTGTCATAGATGAGTGTTATTATACAGTAGCGTGTTCTGGAACATAACACACAACATTATACACATGCTGGTGACATTCCAGTGTCCTAGATGAGTGTTATTATACAGTAGCGTGTTCTGGAACATGACACACAACATCATACACATGCTGGTGACATTCTAGTGTCCTACATGAGTGTTATTATACAGTAGCGTGTTCTGGAACATAACACACAACATTATACACATGCTGGTGACATTCCAGTGTCCTAGATGAGTGTTATTATACAGTAGCGTGTTCTGGAACATGACACACAACATCATACACATGCTGGTGACATTCCAGTGTCCTAGATGAGTGTTATTATACAGTATCGTGTTCTGGAACATAACACACATCATACACATGCTGGTGACATTCCAGTGTCCTAGATGAGTGTTATTATACAGTAGCGTTCTGGAACATAACACACAACATCATACACATGCTGGTGACATTCCAGTGTCCTAGATGAGTGTTATAATACAGTAGCGTGTTCTGGAACATGACACACAACATTATACACATGCTGGTGACATTCCAGTGTCCTAGATGAGTGTTATTATACAGTAGCGTGTTCTGGAACATAACACACAACATTATACACATGCTGGTGACATTCCAGTGTCCTAGATGAGTGTTATTATACAGTATCATGTTCTGGAACATAACACACAACATCATACACATGTTGGAAACGTTACAAAATTAACGTTTAAGAAAAGTCTTCGCACAAATTTTTGACCCATTTACTTCTTCTTTTGTCGTCACACTGCTACCGGGTTGTTGCCCAGTGTCGTCACACTGCTACGGGTTGTTGCCCAGTGTCGTCACACTGCTACCGGGTTGTTGCCCAGTGTCGTCACACTGCTACCGGGTTGTTGCCCAGTGTCGTGGTTTTCTGTTTTTGTCTTGCGCTATTCTGGTGGCTAGTGGGATTGTTATTTTTGCTCTTTCACAGGATTCTGCTACACCATCTAACCATCTTTTCCGTGGTCTTCCTCTTGCCTTCTTTCCCGATGTTCTGTTGTAGAAGACTCAGTATACTGCGGAGTTTGGACCCATTTACAATTGGTGGAAATATGATTCCAGAATTAAGGTACGCAGATGACACAGTTCTCCTCTCAAATAGTGTCAATGGTTTGAAACATCTAGTTCGGACCGTCAAGAAGCACAGTGAAGATCATAACCTTTTCTGAATACAAATAAAACTAAAATTATGTCCACCAACAAAGGAAAATCTCAACCCAAAAATTACCATCAATAATGAAGACATTGAGAACGTCACAGATTTTGAATATCTTGGCTCTATAATTACCAGCAATGGAGATTGTTTGAAAGAAGTTAGAAGACTAGCCATGGCTTTCCAGTGGGTGGTCAGCATGAAGAAACTATGGCATGTCACAGGCAAAGAAACAAAAGTAAGACTTCTAAGAACATGCATATTCCCTGTGGCAACATATGGATGGGATTCATGGACCATACTACAAACATTGAAAAATAAAATTGAAGCTTTTGAAACACGGGGTTAAAGAAAAGTTCTTAGAACATCCTGGACAGAGAAGAAACAAAGACATCCTATAAGACCTGCATATCAAGGTGCATTGGCTCATAAATAACATCATGTCCCGGAAGATGAAATATTTTGGTCACGTTAAACGTCACAGTGGTTTGGAGAGTATGGTTATGGAAGACATGATTCCTGGAGCATGAGACAGGGGAAGACCAAGACGAAGGTGGCAGCAGGGCAACAAAGAAACCTTGAACATAATGTTGGAAGAGGTAGGAGAACTTGCTAGAGACTGAGAGTTTTTCAGGTTGGGTTGTCATGGAAACAAGAGCATCTGGGGGAATGTAATAGAGCTCAGTTCCCATATGGGAGACCCATGTTCAATCCATGTTCAATCCATGATGCCACTTATTTTTTTTGGGGAGATTAAAAAATCATAACCTGAACAGTTTCACAGTGACTGAGCAGTTTCACAGTGACTGAACAGTTTCACAGTGACTGAACAGTTTCACAGTGACTGAACAGTTTCACAGTGACTGAACAGTTTCACAGTGACTGAACAGTTTCACAGTGACTGAACAGTTTCACAGTGACTGAACAGTTTCACAGTGACTGAACAGTTTCACAGTGACTGAACAGTTTCACAGTGACTGAACAGTTTCACAGTGACTGAACAGTTTCACAGTGATTGCGCTAGCCATGCGGCCATTAAATACTTCAGGTGTCCGTCCCCCCTTTTCCTCCTGTCCTACACAGCCCTAAAAAAGTGGTACTACAGTTTGTTTGTGTGTGTGTTTGTATGATCAAAGTGACGTTCAGCAAGGGGGAACATGTTACTACTTGAAGTAGAATTCTGCACATTTTCTGCTCAAATACAGAGTGAAATAAAAACACTTTGGAGGCTGTCATTAATTGACAAAGATGGAGGTAGATTGAGCCAAATATTATAAGGAAATTCATAAACTTACTTGGCACTCACCAGTAGGGTATTGGCTAGGACACCTCTCAGATAGACACCTGATGGAGACATGAAAGCCTGGACTAGAACCAGCTCTCCAAGGTACAGCTGATGGAGGAATGAAGGCCTGGACTAGGACCAGCTCTCCAAGGTACAGCTGATGGAGACATGAAAGTCTGGACTAGGACCAGCTCTCCAAGGTACAGCTGATGGAGAAATGAAAGCCTGGACGAACCAGCTCTCCAAGGTACAGCTGATGGAGACATGAAAGCCTGGACTAGAACCAGCTCTCCAGGGTACAACTGATGGAGGAATGAAAGCCTGGACTAGGACCAGCTCTCCAAGGTACAGCTAATGGAGGATTGAAAGCCTGGGCTAGGACCAGCTCTCCAAGGTACAGCTGATGGAGGAATGAAAGCCTGGACTAGAACCAGCTCTCCAAGGTACAGCTGATGGAGGAATGAAAGCCTGGACTAGGACCAGCTCTCCAAGGTACAGCTGATGGAGAAATGAAAGCCTGGACTAGGACCAGCTCTCCAAGGTACAGCTGATGGAGAAATGAAAGCCTGGACTAGAACCAGCTCTCCAAGGTACAGCTGATGGAGACATGAAAGCCTGGGCTAGGACCAGCTCTCCAAGGTACAGCTGATGTAGGAATGAAAGCCTGGACTAGGAACAGCTCTCCAAGGTACAGCTGATGGAGGAATGAAAGCCTGGACTAGGACCAGCTCTCCAAGGTACAGCTGATGGAGGAATAAAAGCCTGGACATTCCAAAAAAAACATAAAGAAATATAGAAACAGAGTTGAATGACTGTGACCTGACAAGAGAAACAATTAGTAGAAATGTGGCAGCAGAACAGCAGTAATGTACATCTCTTATGAAAACCTTCTATGTCAAACCACACACACACACACACACACACACATGGGAACATATGGATATACTGATATCATCAAGTTTATATGTCAAACCAGACACACACACACACACACATATGGGAACATATGGATTTACTAATATCATCAAGTTTATATATGTCAAACCAGACAAACACACACACATGGGAAGATATAGATATACTGATATCATCAAGTTTATATTATTGCTCCTTACATCAAGTTTATATTATTATTCCATTATAATCAAGTTTATATTATTGATCTATACATCAAGTTTATATGTCTGAGACTAGTAGAGAGAGAGAGAACTAATGGCTGCTGGAGTCATGAACTTGTCACAGACAAATGTGAACTATTATATATTTCTGTCTAGGTTCACTCTCTGTTCTCTTTACTGGGACTCAGCCATGCTTTTGTGACCAGCACTGGACGTCTGGTAGGGGTAGTCGGACTTAAAGAGGTAACTCTAATCTTTTCTTTATACTATTATATGTCACTGATATATGTGCTCATGAGAGTGATATATGTGCTCATGTCAGTGCTATATGTACTCATGTGAGTGCTATATGTGCTCATATGAGTGTTATATGTGCTCATATGAGTGCTATATGTGTTCATATGAGTGCTATATGTGCTCATATAAGTGCTATATGTGCTCGTATGAGTACTATATGTGTTCATATGAGTGCTCATGTGAGTGCTATATTTGCTCATGTGAGTGCTATATGTGCTCATGTGAGTGATATATGTGCTCATATGAGTGCTATATGTGTTCCTATGAGTGCTATATGTGCTCATATGAGTGCTCATGTGAGTGATATATGTGCTCATGTGAGTGATATATGTGCTCATGTGAGTGATATATGTGCTCAGTGATATATATGTTCATGTCAGTGCTATATATGCTTATATTAGTGCTATATGTGCTCATATTAGTGTTATATGTGTTCATGTGAGTGATATATGTGCTCATATTAGTGCTATATGTGCTCATATTAGTGCTATATATGTGTTCATATTAGTGCTATATGTGTTCATGTGAGTGCTATATATGATCATGTGAGTGATATATGTACTCATAATAGTGCTATATGTGTTCATGTGAGTGTCATATGTGTTCATGTTAGTGTTATATGTGTTTATGTGAGTGAGATATATGCTCGTGTCATTGTTATGTGTGCTCATATTAGTGCTATATGTGTTCATGTCAGTGCTATATGTGCTCATATTAGTGCTATATGTGTTCATGTCAGTGCTACATGTGCTCATGTCAGTGCTATATATGTTCATATCAGTGCTATATGTGCACATATCAGTGATATATAGAGATATATATGTTCATGTGAGTGCTATATGTGTTCATGTGAGTGCTATATGCTCATATTAGTGCTATATATGCTCATATTAGTTATATATGTTCATGTGAGTGTTATATGGGCTAATGCTCATATTAGTGCTATATGTTTATATGTTCATTATGACTACATGAGCAATCATCGTCATCAAATAGCTTGTCCTGAGCAGAACTTTGCCACCCCAACAGCCCTTTTGGAATTTCTCTCTCTCATAGACCAGATGTCCTGCCTCTGCAGCCATCATGTTCAAACCATCAGTTACATCCTGAATCCATTTTCTCCGTGGTCTTCTTCTCTTTGCCCGTATGCCTCCTTCCATGATGGTCTTCTCCAGCCCTTCATGTTTTTTTATATGTCCAAAATATCTCAATTTTCTCTTTCTTATTTGTAGCATCAGCCATTTTTCTTTGATTTTGAGTTCTTTCTGGATAGATCTATTTGTTCTCTTCTCTGTCCAAGATATACGAAGGACTCTTCTGTAACACTTATATTCAAAAGCACATATATGTTTTTTTTCCACTGCTCTATTAAATGTCCATGCTTCACACCCATACGTTGCCACTGGGAATATGCATGCTCTTAGTATTCTGATCTTTTTTTTCTTATCAGTTTCGTTCCATACTGTTTTGAGTTGTTTAATTTTTTGTAAAGCCATGTTTGTTCTTTTAATTTCCTTCATCCCATTTCCATCCGTTGCTAGCAGTGAACCAAGATATTGAAAACTGTTCACATTTCCATCTGTTGTTAGCAGTGAACCAAGATATTCAAAACTGTTCACATTTCCATCTGTTGTTAGCAGTGAACCAAGATATTCAAAACTGTTCACATTTTCTACTTTCTCTCCACTGATAAAAATATCTTTTGTTATGTTCGTTTTATCTGTTGTCATTATTTTTGTTTTTGCCACATGAACTGCACTATAATCCACATATATACATATCTCTCTCTCTTTCTTCAACAGTTGAGAGTTGCAATACATATCTCTCTCTCTTTCTTCAACAGTTGAGAGTTGCAATACATATCTCTCTCTCTTTCTTCAACAGTTGAGAGTTGCAATACATATCTCTCTCTCTTTCTTCAACAGTTGAGAGTTGCAATACATATCTCTCTCTCTCTCTTCAACAGTTGAGAGTTGCAATACATATCTCTCTCTCTTTCTTCAACAGTTGAGAGTTGCAATACATATCTCTTTTTCTCTCTCTCTCTCCAACAGTTGAGAGATGCAATACATATCTCTCCCCTCTTTTCTCTCTCTCTCTCTCTCCAACAGTTGAGAGTTGCAATACATATCTCTCTCTCTCTCTCTCTCTCTCTCTTCAACAGTTGAGAGTTGCAATACATATCTCTCTCTCTCTCTCTTTCTCTCTCTCTCCAACAGTTGAGAGTTGCAATACATCTCTCTCTCTCTCTCTCTCCAGCAGCTGACAGTTGCAATACATATCTCTCTCTCTCTCTTTCTCTCTCTCCAACAGTTGAGAGTTGCAATACATATCTCTCTCTCTCTCTCTCTCTCTCTCTCTCTCTCCAACAGTTGAGAGTTGCAATACATATCTCTCTCTCTCTCCAACAGCTGAGAGTTGCAATACATATCTCTCTCTCTCTCTCTTTTCAATAGCTGAGAGTTGCAATACAAGGACAAATAGAACTGCAATCTGATGGCAAGAAAGTGGTGTCTGATCCCAAGTCTGCAGAAGAAGAGAGAGCTTCCAAGGATGATGAAGCTGCTCCTATAGATGAGGCTAGACTGGAGGTAGATAGAGAAACACAAGCAGCAACATCAGCAACAACATCAGCAAGGTACAGACTGCATATCAGCACCAACAACCAGGATAACAACATAGAGAAGGATACACAAGCATAGTTGACACTCACGACCAGATCTAGAATAATATCTTCTTATCTTCATATCTTATCTCACATCTTGTCATCTTATCTTCATATCTTATAATTCTTATCTTCATATCTTATCTTCATATCTTATCTTCATATCTTATCTTCATATTTTATCTTCATATTTTATCTTCATATCTTATCTTCATATTTTATCTTCATATCTTATCTTCATATCTTATCCATATGTCTCATCTGTCAGTTAGTAATTTCTCATCTGTCAGTTAGTAATTTCTCATCTGTCAGTTAGTAATTTCTCATCTGTCAGTTAGTAATTTCTCATCTGTCAGGGATGTCTGATCTGTCAGTTAGTAATTTCTCATCTGTCAGTTAGGGATTTCTCATCTGTCAGTTAGTAATTTCTCATCTGTCAGGGATGTCTCATCTGTCAGTTAGTAATTTCTCATCTGTCAGTTAGTAATTTCTCATCTGTCAGTTAGTAATTTCTCATCTGTCAGTTAGTAATTTCTCATCTGTCAGTTAGTAATTTCTCATCTGTCAGTTAGGGATGTCTCATTTGTCAGTTAGGGATGTCTCATCTGTCAGTTAGGGATGTCTCATCTGTCAGGGATTTCTCATCTGTCAGTTAGTAATTTCTCATCTGTCAGTTAGTAATTTCTCATCTGTCAGTTAGTAATTTCTCATCTGTCAGTTAGTAATTTCTAATCTGTCAGTTAGTAATTTCTCATCTGTCAGTTAGTAATTTCTCATCTGTCAGTTAGGGATGTCTCATCTGTCAGTTAGGGATGTCTCATCTGTCAGTTAGGGATGTCTTATCTGTCAGTTAGGGATTTCTCATCTGTCAGTTAGGGATTTCTCATCTGTCAGTTAGTAATTTCTCATCTGTCAGTTAGGGATTTCTCATCTGTCAGTTAGTAATTTCTCATCTGTCAGTTAGTAATTTCTCATCTGTCAGTTAGTAATTTCTCATCTGTCAGTTAGTAATTTCTATCTGTCAGTTAGGGATTTCTCATCTGTCAGTTAGGGATGTCTCATCTGTCAGTTAGTAATTTCTCATCTGTCAGTTAGGGATTTCTCATCTGTCAGTTAGGGATGTCTCATCTGTCAGTTAGGGATGTCTCATCTGTCAGTTAGGGATTTCTCATCTGTCAGTTAGGGATTTCTCACCTGTGAGTTAGGGATTTCTCATCTGACTGTATCTGTGTATATGAACTGTCTTAATCTTGTCGGCTGTCTTGTATCCATGGACTGTCTTGTATCCATGGACTGTCTTGTATCCATGGACTGTCTTGTATCCATGGACTGTCTTGTACCCATGGACTATCTTGTATATATCTTGATATAGTTCTGCTGAGAACCGATGCAGCAGAACTACCAAAGAAAAACAGGTAAAGAGGACAACTTGGAAGACGAAAGAGGAAGAGACGTTCTGGTGTCAGGAAAAGTAGGCCAAAAACCGAGAGACTTGGGTTAAAACACATCCGTATCCTATACTGGAACTGCAGGAGTGTCCGTCAACGAGGTCCAGTCTTGGAGAAACTTATTTATGAAGCAGACATAATTGCGCTCCAAGAGACTCGTCTACACCAGACGGATAGATTGAAATTCGCGGGTTTCAACGCTTTCCGCAATGACACTCATTTGGGTCAAACAGTCCTGGTCAGGAAAGATCTCCAGGCTTCGGAGATGGACACGTCTGCATGGAACTCTGACGACGTGCAGGTCCAGGCAGTAACAATTACAGCACCAAAAAAGTTCACACTTGTTAATATTTATGCCTGCAATCACAAAATGGACAAAGACAGGTGGAAGATATTACAAGCAATCTGTCTTCAGGCTCCATCAAGTGTCATTATGTGCGGTGATTTCAACGCCAGAAAGCTTGGGGCAATAGTATTGTTAATGAGCAGGGTGAGGCACTGGAAGAGGTATTAACTGAGACGGACTTAGTCTGTCTGAATGATGGCAGGCCAACACGTCTACCTGACCGACAGGGGGACACAGATAGTGTACTTGATCTCGCTCTGGTGTCCCCAGAGTTGAATGCTTTGTGCCGCTGGGATGTTCTCGGACACCATGGCAGTGATCATCTACCTTGTGCAATACTGGTTAAAAAATCAGCTAAGATGAGAACTCAAAATCGTGCTTCGGCTTTCCACTATGACAGACACCAACCTAATGGCATCAGTCAGCTGCTGCTAAAGGTACATTGTTCACCAATTAAAACAAGAACTTCTTTCCAGCAACCACCATGGTGGACACCTGAAGTTGCACAGGCATGGGCGGAAAAAGGATGGCGACCAAAGCGTGGGAAAAAGCCAGAAAATCACAAAATCTCTCAGAGGAACGTGGAAGTGCCCTGACAGAAAGAAAGAACAGTCTGGCTATACATTTCAAGCAGATTGCAAGAGAAGCCAAGCACACTATATGGGAGAAATTCTGCGTTGAAATCGAAACGAGCAATCACTAGCAAAATTCTGGAGATTGCACCGCAGCATGAATGGCGGCGAGAGACCTTTTCAATGCCTAATCTGAATCTGGACAGTGGAGTAATTTTGAGGACAGATGAGGAGAGGGGTGAGGCGTTCTTGCATAACTTTATTCTCCAGACAGAAAAGAAAGACAGAGAGGAACGTAAAAGGATGCAGCAGATCGTATACCATTCGCATGAGATGCAGACTGTCATGGACGACAATATAGAATACATTTCTGTCGATAATATCAAATCAATACTAAAGACATGCTCTGATACAGCGCCTGGTCCTGATGGTGTTCGGTACAGTCACATAAAATGTCTGGAGGACAAAGATCTTGCTGAATTATGCAAGATTTTCAATAAAAGTATCCATACTGGCACTATTCCTGACGATTGGCTGCACAGCTATCTGAGACCCTTGCCTAAGCCTGGAAAAGATCTCACAGGCACAAATGGATATAGAATTATTACCTTGCAAAACACTGTCGGCAAACTGCTTGAAAAATTCATAGCTCGTAGAGTTTCAAATATAATGGAGACAAATAGTCTTTTCCCCTCCACTCTCGCCGGCTATCGCCCAGGAAAGGACACCTGGTGCAATGCAGCGGTCTTTGCATATGATGCGTATGAGGGGTTTCAGATGGGGATGGAAATAGCAGCAGCCGCCATTGATTTGCAGGACGCATATAACAATGTCTCTTACACCTTACTTATGCAGTTATTGATGGATATGCAGGTGGAAACACGCTTGTCAAGTGGATTGCTGCTGCACTTTTGGCGCACGTTATCAATGCGTTGCGGTTCATGGGCATCACAACCACAACAGGTCCTAATGAGCCTTCCCAGGGATCACCACTCTCGCCAGTCCTTTTCAATGTATACACCGTCGGGTAACCAGCACACAAAGGGTCGGAGTTGGCAGAACAATGTCGTACGCCGATGATATTCTGGTGTATCGCATGGGCAAGGACAGAAATGAGATCGCATCTGCATTACAGTGTGAGCTGAATAGGATTGGTGACTGGTGCAATGAATTCGAAGCGAATGTGAACCCAACAAAGGCCTCTCTAACATGGTTCTCTCTTAACACTCACATAGTAAAGACACCTACCCGGTTGTCAGCATGTGTAACAAAGACATTGACAGAACCGAAACACTAAAGTATCTTGGAATAACAGTTGACAGAAGCCTGTCATTTAAGAGCCATGTTGAGAACGTAATCATAAAGGCAAGAAAAGGGCTAACCGCTCTCAAAGTTATGGCGGGGGGCGGATATTGAGCAACGCCTACTACTCTTTCTTTATCAAGGACTAGTGCTGAGCGTGGTGGACTATGGCCTTAGTCTTCTAACAGTAAGCAGAACATCGCTGGATAAGTTAGAAAGGATCCAAAATGAAGCGATGAGGCTTATACTCGGTTGCACACGTGACACTTCTTGTGAGGCAATGCGCTATGTCCTTGGATTGCCAACGATGGCCACGAGACACAAAGTCGCACAGGTAAAAGCGTATCTGAGAGTTTCTGCGGACACAAATCATCCTCTGCACAAATCCATAAATGAGAACAAGGAAGGCGATTGAAGAGAGGTCGATCCTGGATGGCCGAGGCAGAGGATATTATTAAACAGGTCTGTACTCTAGATGAGCTGAGGCACGGTGACGAATGGATGCCTATATCAGAGGATATGACTGCTTACGCCAGGGTTATCAGCACACTTGGACGCCGCTGTAGAGAATGGGCCCGGCGCGTCAATGCAGAAATTCTTGCACTCGTGGATCAGCACTCCCACCCAGGTGATATCATTATCTACAGCGATGGCTCTGTCAGCGTGGCACCAGATCATCGTGGCTTACTCAGCACAAGAACGGTCACACTTCATGAGGACTGCGGGGCTTTCGAGACAACGACATCGAGCATGACTATGGAGATCACCGCTGCCTCCAGGGCTCTGTCATGGGTGGCTGAGCAACAGGTTACCCATACGATCATCATATCAGACTCGATGAGTATGCTTCAACTGATTGCATCTGGAAGTATGCGGGTGGAATGGGTGAACAGCATTCGGAGATCACATCTCAAGAAAATGACTTGGCTGTACACGTCTGGACATGCTGGAGTGCGGGTAACGAGCGTGCTGACTCTCTTGCAAACAGTGCCCCGACTCAAGTGGGCAGAAGCATGGACAGAGCCGATATCATCAATGACGTACGCTCTCAATTGTGTGACATGGGCGGGTCTCAGACACTGGAACGAGTTCGAGAATTAGGTGTTAAGTTTGGACATGCCAGACAGTGTCGTCTTCGTGGAGAGAGAGAAGATATAGTAATCAACTTCTCATGGGTACTGTGAGCAAATGGACTTTGGGATGGCTGCTGCAACGGAGGACAGAGCACGAATGGAATGCCCAATGTGCCATGACGTCGATCGCATAACATAACATAACATATCTTGATAACAAGTTTTATGGTTCCTCTAATCTCTCATATATTACTTGTGTACTATAAAAGGGTTTTAAAGCCGAAGGATTGACTTCATTGCACCGGTTTTACCCCATATGGC
This sequence comes from Arion vulgaris, assembly GCA_020796225.1. Classification (NCBI taxonomy): domain Eukaryota; kingdom Metazoa; phylum Mollusca; class Gastropoda; order Stylommatophora; family Arionidae; genus Arion; species Arion vulgaris. The sequence goes on along the minus strand of CM036778.1, from coordinate 20,297,112 downwards.
CCGGTCCCTCACCGCAGAAATGGCACTCCACCTGCCGAGAGCATTGCGCAAAGCACGAACTCCGTAGCTCCAGCAATAATTCTAGGGGTCTCTGGAAAAAAATTGCACTCGTGAACAGAACAGTGTGGTCCGGACTCACCCCACAACCTTCGACTCACAGGGCAAAGGCGTAACTCACTTAGCCACAAAAGTGACATTACTTTGTATTGACTTGTTTGATTTAGACTAGAAAGTGACATTACTTTGTATTGACTTGTTTGATCTAGACGAAAGTGACATTACTTTGTATTGACTTGTTTGATCTAGACTAGAAAGTGACATTACTTTGTATTGACTTGTTTGATCTAGACTAGAAAGTGACATTACTTTGTATTGACTTGTTTGATCTAGACTAGAAAGTGACATTACTTTGTATTGACTGGTTTGATCTAGACTAGAAAGTGACATTACTTTGTATTGACTTGTTTGATCTAGACTAGAAAGTGACATTACTTTGTATTGACTTGTTTGATCTAGACTAGAAAGTGACATTACTTTGTATTGACTTGTTTGATTTAGACTAGAAAGTGACATTACTTTGTATTGACTTGTTTGATCTAGACTATAAAGTTGAACTGCATTCTTCTCTTGATATCAATGTCCGTATTGTTAAGAGATTGCTAGAAAGCAATGATCTAGACTAGAAAGTTGAACTGCATTCTTCTCTTGATATTGTTTTTGTGTTTGTTTTTTCCGTCGCTTTCAACTCAGACGAAGTTTCATCTCTGAAACTGATTTTTGGGTGAAAATCCGTTTTTCCAATTTCTTACAATAGCAGCAGCGTGCACATTGTAAATTACTTACACTGGCAGCCGTGTGCTCAATGTACTCGTAATTAGTATTCCTCGCCATACAGGCAGATTTTCTCCGACTTCAGAGGTACTCACGTTAACGTCCTGAGTAAGACCAGGGGACTCGAACAAATGCCGGACAGCAGGTTCGAACGCGAGCTATGAGGCGTCTCACAGCTAGCAAGCCGAGCTACTATCAACTACTCTAGACAGTCCCCCTTCTCTTGATATCAATGTCCGTATTGTTGAGAGATTGCTAGAAAGCAATGATCTAGACTAGAAAGTTGAACTGCATTCTTCTCTTGATATCAATGTCCATTCTGTCGACAACGACAAGACAACTTCTCTATCATTATGTCGACAACAACAAGACAACTTCTCTATCATTATGTCAACAACAACAAGACAACTTCTCTATCATTATGTCAACCACAACAAGACAACTTCTCTATCATTATGTCGACCACAACAAGACAACTTCTCTATCATTATGTCGACCACAACAAGACAACTTCTCTATCATTATGTCAACAACAACAAGACAACTTCTCTATCATTATGTCAACAACAACAAGACAACTTCTCTATCATTATGTCGACCACAACAAGACAACTTCTCTATCATTATGTCGACCACAACAAGACAACTTCTCTATCATTATGTCAACAACAACAAGACAACTTCTCTATCATTATGTCAACAAGACAACTTCTCTATCATTATGTCGACAAGACAACTTCTCTATCATTCTGTCGACAAGACAACTTCTCTATCATTATGTCGACCACGACAAGACAACTTCTCTATCATTATGTCGACAAGACAACTTCTCTATCATTATGTCGACAAGACAACTTCTCTATCATTATGTCGACAAGACAACTTCTCTATCATTATGTCGACAAGACAACTTCTCTATCATTATGTCGACAATGACAACTTCTCTATCATTATGTCAACCACAACAAGACATCTTCTCTATCATTATGTCGACAACAAGACAACTTCTCTATCATTATGTCAACAACAACAAGACAACTTCTCTATCATTATGTCGACAAGACAACTTCTCTATCATTATGTCAACAACAACAAGACAACTTCTCTATCATTATGTCGACAAGACAACTTCTCTATCATTATGTCAACCATAACAAGACAACTTCTCTATCATTATGTCGACAACAACAAGACATTTTCTCTATCATTATGTCGACAGCGACAACATCAAATACTCAATACCATGTATCTGTAGAAAGAAATGGAGTATTATAATTTATTCAAACGAGAAACATTGATTTGTCAAACATATGCATTAGAAATAAGATGATAGAATCCCTGTGTGTAGACTGTCACAGACTAATGATACAATCTACTCTATATTGTGTAGACTGTCACAGACTAATGATACAATCTACTCTATATTGTGTAGACTGTCACAGACTAATGATACAATCTACTCTATATTGTTTAGACTGTCACAGACTAATGATACAATCTACTCTATATTGTGTAGACTGTCACAGACTAATGATACAATCTACTCTATATTGTTTAGACTGTCACAGACTAATGATACAATCTACTCTATATTGTGTAGACTGTCACAGACTAATGATACAATCTACTCTTTATTGTGTAGACTGTCACAGACTAATGATACAATCTACTCTATATTGTTTAGACTGTCACAGACTAATGATACAATCTACTCTATATTGTTTAGACTGTCACAGACTAATGATACAATCTACTCTATATTGTGTAGACTGTCACAGACTAATGATACAATCTACTCTATATTGTGTAGACTGTCACAGACTAATGATACAATCTACTCTATATTGTGTAGACTGTCACAGACTAATGATACAATCTACTCTATATTGTGTAGACTGTCACAGACTAATGATACAATCTACTCTATATAAGAAAAAGAAGAAGAATAATTGTGTTATATCTGTCATAATATTTGTTGCTTGATATAGAAATCATATAATAATAACAATAATAACCTTGTCATTTCTGCAGTATTTATCAATCTTCTTCAACTATCTAAGTTAATTGCATATCCTTTACAGGACTTTGAGAATCAACCCCAGCTTTTTTTATTAATGTTGTTTGTGATTTTTCTAGGCATTATTACGTTCAGTAGTTTGCCATTGCTTTCTGAACGAGTGGTGCCATCGTCCTTTGTAAAAATCCACGTGAAACAATTTGCAACCAAATTGTCCGCAGCATGATTCGAACTCAGAACGTCGGGGTTAATAGACCGAGTCACTATCCTCTAAGCCACAGATGTCACTTTAACTATCTACAGTCTAGATATATATATATATATATATATTTTACCTGCCAACAGGAGAGGTTACGTCTCCTTCCACCCACCCTTGGAGGGTACCGTCCATATATATAGACATGGCGTAACGCAGCGGTTTTCGCCTACGATGTCTACGAGGGTTTTCACTCGGGCATTGAGACATGTGCTGCTGCAATTGACCTTGAAGATGCCTATAATAGAGTGCCTTTGCATTTTTAATGGTACAGCTGACGAAACTCAATATCAGCCCATTCCTCCTCAATTGGATCTTTGCGGCCCTCTTCCAGCGAAAGATAGTGTTTAAATGTGGCAGCTGGACGTCATCACCAACAACAATCCACCCTGGCTTACCACAGGGGTCACCATTATCTCCGGTGTTGTTCAATGCCTATACTGTGAGCATCACAGAAGAGCAGATCACGGGTAGAGGAAGGACAATGTCATATGCAGATGATGTGTTGGTGTATCGTCAGGGCAAGGATAGAGAACAGCTTGTGGAGAAACTTCAGTCAGAACTCGACCGCATAGGTAGATGGTGCGATGAAGCAGGAGCAATGGTCAACCCCACAAATGCAGCGGTGAGATATGGTTCTCTTTAAACAACCGCATCGTCAACACTCCAACACCATCTTTGGTTTTGTGTTCAGAGGTGGTGGAGCGATCTCAGTCTATGAAATACCTGGGATTGCGTTTTGATCGTAGTCTAGCTTTTACAGAACACATAGCTCATGTGATAATGAAGGCGAGGAAATGTTTGAGGGTGATGGCTGCGGTGGATTGTGAGCAGCGCCATCTTTGTCTTTATACCAGGGTCTGGTCCTTTCTGTGCTTGAGTATGCGCTGGCGATCCTGACTCTCAGTCATAGTCTGATAGAACGACTGGAAAGAATACAGAAAGAGGTGATGCGCATTATACTTGGGTGCACTAAAGACACGTCGTGCAGGGCGATGTGCTATCTACTTGACTATCCTACTATGGAATATAGAACACTGATGAGCCATGCATGATCATATCTTCGAGTCAATGCTGACACACAACATCCTCTGCACATGGAAATAAAGAGACAAAAAGGAAATCTTGGATGGGTCAGGCCGAGGACTGTATTGAACAGGTGTGTACACTTGAAGACATTGATCCCGGTGAAGAATGGATACCAGTGCAAACAGGAATTGATACATCTTTTTCTGTATGCATCAAACTTGATATAAAGAAAGCAGACAAGACAACCCACTTGTCGTGGAGGCAGCAGTTCAGGCATTGATTTCTAAGAACGCATCTGAGCATGATGTGATCATTTACGCGGATGGTTCGGTGATTCGACATGTGCGGAGCTCGTGGGCTTTCACTACTCAGGTCGGAGGGGATGTTGTGAAGGAAGACAGTGGTGGTTTTGCCGTGACTATGAGCAATCTCACTATGGAAATCATGGCGTTACCAAAGCGATGATTTGGCTAGAATCACAGACTTTTATCCATGCATGTTTTCTCAGTGACAATGAGTATGCTCAGGAAGATTGAAACAGGATGGGCTAGGAGACATTGGATGGAGTCGCTGGGGAGGTCTAAGCTGACAATGATCACTTTTATTTTTGTGCCAGGGCATGCAGGTGTAAGGGGAATGAACGTGCGGATAGACTTGCAGGTATGGATGCTGTACAAAGCGGGCGAGTAATGGACCAGGCTGATATTATAAATTTCTTAAGGGAGAGAGGACGTGTACATGATTCACGTAATAGCGGTGAATCTACAACACTAACCAGACTGCAAGAACTCAAAGTTAAGTGTGGTGTAGCTCGACAAGAACGCTATGCTGGCAGACAAAGCAGAATTGTAAACCGACAAAGAACCGGCTGATGGACACACTGAGGGAGAGATCGGAGCACTTATGGACTAATTTGTTCGACGTGCAGTGATGGTGATCCGACGACTAAACTAAAACTAAAAAAATATGTATTTGTTGATTGTTGCAGTTCTAGCTATGATCAAAGTGTAGTATTCAACATTTGATTGCGACTAGAGGATGGGAGCCTTTATACAGCCAATAGGCACACTCTTATACCATTAAACAAGCTCCGAGCAGCTCTCTCTGCGATCGTTCTTATGCCGCTTTTATCATTCTATTGTGATATATAAGCAGCCAAACATCAAGAACGGATGTACGTGCACAGCCTTCAGTACCTATTTTTAGCTCAGGTGCTTATCCTTCGGCGGCGTGTTCGATTTCAACCAGCATTTACTGGGTTCACTCTCCGTTAGCCTTTTGCTGTTCTCAGCCAAAACCCACAAGGCAGCAGGTTGCTATTTTCTTTCAAGGCAGCGACCCGTAGACGACCTGCCCTCCCGGGCTAATTAGTGTCATCTGCCCAGCTATACCCGTCTTTTTATGGACTGCTTGATTTGCCTACCGTCTAGTTTTGTGTACAGTTTGCTCCGCTAGCCTTTGATTGCCCCCAATGAAACTACAAGGCAGCAGTAGTTCCCTGCGAGCAGAAATGCGCACTGTCTTTACCTCTGCTGGGCTTTCCAGTTGTTCTGCACATTCGGGAGATCTGCACACCTTCTCGCCTGCCGTGCTATGCTTTTTTGCTCGCCTGTGGGCCCATCCGTGCATCGCTCGCATGCGTGCACGCTTCGCCCTGGTGCCAGCTTCAGTTTCACCATTTCCATCAATTCCAACCATGCTCACATTTGCCTGGGCTGTCCGCACCTGGGGCTCAATCCAGCATAATCGGACTCAGAGAGAGGGCTCAAGAAAGAGCATGCGTGGGCTCCGAGTTTTGCCCCACGCGGGTCCACGTCGCTTCGATGGATGCACCTCTCATCCTGTATGTTTATTCTTCCAGCTGTTTCCATCGACCGGGAGAGACGATCATTAATAGTCTCTCTGGGCATTCGCTTGTCTGTGCTGCGAGCAGCTCCCATCTAGAGTGACTACCTTTGCATCTCTACTTGCACCAAAGTAGCTCTCCCTCGACACCTGCCCTCTTAGCCAGACCGGAACCACCGTCTGTTTTCAGGGTCACCACGAGGAGGTGAGGGCAGGGTCTAGATTAGTGCCAGCTCACTAATCCTGGCGCGCCGTTGTCCCCATATGTCTTTGACCCCAGCTCTCATCTGAAAGGTTGAAACACTGAGTTTACTTGTTCAACTGTACTGCGTCCACTCACTGCTGGTAAGCAAACAAGCAAACAAATAAAGGCAGAGAAGCGAACAACATAGGAAATATTCAATCAAAATACACAATATTATGTATACTGTTATGTCAATGTTTTTCTTACATTGCATTCCAGCATATACACGTGTCTATATTTTTATAGTTACCATACGTTAGCGTACATTGTTATATGTATTTCTTTATGTTATAGTTACCATATGTTAGCGTATAACTGTTTATTTCTTTATGTTATAGTTACCATATGTTAGCGTATAACTGTTTATTTCTTTATGTTATAGTTACCATACGTTAGCGTACATTGTTATGTATTTCTTTATGTTATAGTTACCATATGTTAGCGTACAACTGTTTATTTCTTTATGTTATTGCTATACGTACAGTACAGCTATTGTATTTGTTTATGTTAAAGTTACCACATATTAAAAAGTTCTTCAAATATATGAAACAAATGTTGTTCTGTGAACTTTCGGAGATGGAAAGCGATATTGCGAAAGGAGCAGAGTCTTTGAGAAGAGACTTAAGTATGAGCTGAACGACAAGAGAGAAAAGCGAAAACTCAGAAGTTGTCACAGTAAAACACTTGCCAATTGACCATCTGTAAAGACGAAAATGCCATATGTACATACCATATGTTAGCGTACAATTATGCATTTCTGTATGTTATTGCCATACGTACAGTACAGCTATTTATTTATTTATTTATGTTATTGTTACCATACGTTAGCGTACAACTATGCATTTATGTATGTTATTACCATACGTTAGCGTACAACTATGCATTTCTGTATGTTATTACCATACGTTAGCGTACAACTATGCATTTCTGTATGTTATTACCATACGTTAGCATACAACTATTTATTGGCTATGAATGTATACTTGATGTGTACAGAAAAAATGACATATTGCCTGTACAACTTGTACATCATAGCGTGTACATCATAGCGTGTACATCATATATTGTACACATCTGTTCCTTGTCTGACTGATATCAATATTGATTCATCATCATCATGTGTAGTCTCGTACCAAGTACCCAAGTGTTTGCATGTTAGTGGGATCTTGGTTGAACTAGAATAGATCATGTGCCATCTCCACATCAAATATTGAATGTAATGATAATGATTTCATCGTCTTCCCAGCATTCATAGGCATATTTATATTCATATTTGTCGTGTATGTATGTGTGTTTATACAATTCATATGTGTGTGACGTATGTATGTTTATATATATAAAGTTATTTCTCTATTGTAATCTCTACAATTCCCTTATACACAACACAAATGTGATATATTAATATCTTTGGTGACATCTATAGACAAATGTTGACAACTCGTATATGTATCTGTTCTCCATTGTAATCTCTATATCATTTTGTTATGTCTAAAGCAGTGGTCGCATCCCATGACCAGCTAACTAATTTTCGCACAACCCCACCCCCGGTGTTTCTTCTTCTTCGGACGCTCCATATCGACCATTTGTTAAACCACTTTTTTTAAATGTGATCTGAGCCTAAGAATGATTGTACATTGTGCCAGCTATGCACCTACAAGTAGGTTAGCACATCCAATTTCTGCTATGCTTTTTATTCACTAGGGTAGCTTCCCTAAGTCTCTACCTCAGTTGCCTCTTACGACATGCCTTGTAGGTCGCAGTGGTACTATTTGTTGCTCCCCTTGCAAGCCCCGGCAGCACAGGGGCACACCTCTGTGTTTGCAAATAGGTATCCATTCTACCCCTAATTAGATTAAGTTAGGATAAGCTTTGTAGACAGACTATGGACAGAGTACAAGCTTTGTGAAGAGAGATCATGGACAGAGCGAGAGACCATGGACAGAGAGAGAGACCATGGACAGAGAGAGAGACCACGGACAGAGAGAGACCATGGACAGAGAGAGACCATGGACAGAGAAAGAGACTATGGACAGAGAGAGATCATGGACAGAGTACAAGCTTTGTGAAGAGAGAGCATGGACAGAGAGAGAGGCCATGGACAGAGAGAGAGACCATGGACAGAGAGAGAGACTATGGACAGAGAGAGAGACAATGGACAGAGAGAGACCATGGACAGAGAAAGAGACTATGGACAGAGAAAGAGACTATGGACAGAGTACAAGCTTTGTGAAGAGAGAGCATGGACAGAGAGAGAGACCATGGACAGAGAGAGAGACCATGGACAGAGAAAGATCATGGACAGAGAGACCATGGACAGAGAGAGAGAGACCATGGACAGAGAGAGACCATGGACAGAGAGAGAGAGACCATGGACAGAGAGACCATGGACAGAGAGAGAGACCATGGACAGAGAGAGAGACTATGGACAGAGAGAGATCATGGACAGAGTACCAGCTTTGTGAAGAGAGACCATGGATAGAGAGAGACTATGGACAGAGAGACCATGGACAAAGAGACTAGGGACAGAGAAAGAGACTAGGGACAGAGAGAGACCATGGACAGAGTACCAGCTTTGTGAAGAGAGACTATGGACAGAGAGAGACCATGGACAGAGCACCAGCTTTGTGAAGAGAGACCATGGACAGAGAGAGACCATGGATAGAGAGAGACTATGGACAGAGAGAGACCATGGACAGAGAGAGACCATGGATAGAGAGAGACTATGGACAGAGAGAGACCATGGACAGAGAGAGACCATGGATAGAGAGAGACTATGGACAGAGTACCAGCGTTGTGAAGAGAGACCATGGATAGAGAGAGTACCAGCTTTGATTGAGCTCAAATCAGACCTGATTGACAAAATGAAATCTGACCTGGTATTTCGAATTTCAAATCTCTATCTCATTCTGTCACTGTATTGGTCACACATCACCAGATTTATCATTTTGAAAACTAATATATTTATAGTACAGTTACAAAACATCAGATTTATAGTTTTAAGATTAGCATCATATTTATACAAGATTGTTTAGCAAGTTCAAACACAGTCTTCTAGTTAACTCTCTCTCTCTCTCTCTCTCTCTCTCTCTCTCTCTGGATCTCCCATTCCACCAGTCTTCCCTGCATTCACTTGCAGCCAATAATAATTGTTCTACATTGACCTTTCCCCCTCCCCTCTCCCTTTCCCTCCCTTTCCCCTCCCCTTTCCCCTACCTCCCCTTTCCCCCTCCCTCCCTTTCCCCTCCCAGCTGGTACATATAAAAATACAGAATGTCATATTTCAGATAATATCCGAGTCACAGATTTCTCAAACATGTGACTAACGTTATATGCTGTTTTATTTTTCTGAATAAATTCATGGTTATCTACCTTGTTGATGTCACGACACACAGACATTCCCTCCCCTTTGTTTAACTCGTCACCGCTGCTGTGTTACAACAAGTTGACAGACATTCCCTCCCCTTTGTTTAACTTGTCACTGCTGCTGTGTTACAACAAGTTGACGCCCGCGTGTCCAGCGTGTTCGTAGCGCGTTGGGCTACGGGTGACTAGTCCTCTGTAAGTGCGGGTTCAACTCCGCGGACTGGCAGAAAAGCTACAGGTTCCCCAGATTTACGGTGTTCGTGGCACCGAACCGAAGGGTTACGATGTCCATGACACCGAGCCGAAGAGCTGAAAGCTCAAGTGCTTCTGGATCGAAAAAAAAACAAAAAAAAAACCAAGTTGACAGACATTCCCTCCCCTTTGTTTAACTTGTCACTGCTGCTGTGTTACAACAAGTTGATATTAAACATTTCTATATTATATATATATTTATATGTTTATATGTTTTGTGTTTGGAGTGAGTTTTTTCTTATACATTTAACTGGAATGTGAGGAGACATGTGTCTACGCATGTAAGCTATATGTAGGCAGAGACAGACTGTCAACTGAGATATGCTTTCACTAACTGTGAACACAAACAAGCTGTCTACACAAACAAACTTTTACAAACTGTGAACACAAACAAACTTTTACAAACTGTGAACACAGACACACGGTCTACAAACTGTGAACACAAACAAACTGTGAACACAAACAAACTTTTACAAACTGTGAACACAAACAAACTTTTACAAACTGTGAACACAAACAAACTGTCTACAAACTGTGAACACAAACAAACTGTGAACACAAACAAAATGTCTACAGACTGTGAAAACAAACAAACTGTCTACAAACTGTGAAAACAAACAAAATGTCTACAAACTGTGAACACAAACAAAATGTCTACAAACTGTGAACACAAACAAAATGTCTACAAACTGTGAACACAAACAAACTGTCTACAAACTGTGAACACAAACAAACTGTGAACACAAACAAAATGTCTACAGACTGTGAAAACAAACAAACTGTCTACAAACTGTGAAAACAAACAAAATGTCTACAAACTGTGAACACAAACAAAATGTCTACAAACTGTGAACACACAAAATGTCTACAAACTGTGAACACAGACAAAATGTCTACAAACTGTGAACACAAACAAAATGTCTACAAACTGTGAACACAAACAAACTGTCTACAAACTGTGAACACAAACAAAATGTCTACAAACTGTGAACACAAACAAAATGTCTACAAACTGTGAACACAAACAAAATGTCTACAAACTGTGAACGTTACAGAAAAACAAACAATTATAAAGTCAGTTATGATGTAAAATTTAAAAAAACCTATTGGATTCTAGGAAGGGAAGATAATTCTTATTTGTCATGTTGGTTGCCTTACATTCTCTGATATAACCAACAATAAGGTTTCTCCTTGGGTTGAACAAGGTGTGCATCTGCTTAAATGGTCTTAACTCTCCTACATTACAAACTAGCACAATCAGACAGCAGTTAACAAACTAGCACAATCAGACAGCAGTTAACAAAGTAGCACAATCAGACAGCAGTTAACAAACTAGCACAATCAGACAGCAGTTAACAAACTAGCACAATCAGACAGCAGTTAACAAACTAGCACAATCAGACAGCAGTTAACAAACTAGCACAATCAGACAGCAGTTAACAAACTAGCACAATCAGACAGCAGTTAACAAACTAGCACAATCAGACAGCAGTTAACAAACTAGCACAATCAGACAGCAGTTAACAAACTAGCACAATCAGACAGCAGTTAACAAACTAGCACAATCAGACAGCAGTTAACAAACTAGCACAATCAGACAGCAGTTAACAAACTAGCACAATCAGACAGCAGTTAACAAACTAGCACAATCAGACAGCAGTTAACAAACTAGCACAACCAGACAGCAGTTAACAAACTAGCACAATCAGACAGCAGTTAACAAAGTAGCACAATCAGACAGCAGTTAACAAAGTAGCACAATCAGACAGCAGTTAACAAACTAGCACAATCAGATAGCAGTTAACAAACTAGCACAATCATACAGCAGTTAACAAACTAGCACAATCAGACAGCAGTTAACAAACTAGCACAATCAGACAGCAGTTAACAAACTAGCACAATAAAGCAATAGTTAACAAACTAACACAAGCAGACAGTAGTTATGTAGTATATGATAGAATAAATCTAGTAGTGGGGAAATCTAAGATGTTAACAAACTAACACAACCAGACAGTAGTTATGTAGTGTATGATAGAATAAATCTAGTAGTGGGGAAATCTAAGATGTTAACAAACTAACACAAGCAGACAGTAGTTATGTAGTGTATGATAGAATAAATCTAGTAGTGGGGAAATCTAAGATGTTAACAAACTAACACAACCAGACAGTAGTTATGTAGTGTATGATAGAATAAATCTAGTAGTGGGGAAATCTAAGATGTTAACAAACTAACACAACCAGACAGTAGTTATGTAGTGTATGATAGAATAAATCTAGTAGTGGGGAAATCTAAGATGTTAACAAACTAACACAACCAGACAGTAGTTATGTAGTGTATGATAGAATAAATCTAGTAGTGGGGAAATCTAAGATGTTAACAAACTAACACAACCAGACAGTAGTTATGTAGTGTATGATAGAATAAATCTAGTAGTGGGGAAATCTAAGATGTTAACAAACTAACACAACCAGACAGTAGTTATGTAGTGTATGATAGATAAATCTAGTAGTGGGGAAATCTAAGATGTTAACAAACTAACACAACCAGACAATAGTTATGTAGTGTATGATAGAATAAATCTAGTAGTGGGGAAATCTAAGATGTTAACAAACTAACACAACCAGACAGCAGTTAACAAACTAGCACAATCAGACAGCAGTTAACAAACTAGCACAATCAGACAGCAGTTAACAAACTAGCACAATCAGACAGCAGTTAACAAACTAGCACAATCAGACAGCAGTTAACAAACTAGCACAATCAGACAGCAGTTAACAAACTAGCACAATAAAGCAATAGTTAACAAACTAACACAAGCAGACAGTAGTTATGTAGTGTATGATAGAATAAATCTAGTAGTGGGGAAATCTAAGATGGTCTGCAAATGAAGTCGACCAGAGATATGTAAAAAACAAAGTACTGTAGTTTTAAACAATGCAATAACAATACACAGCGACGTTTCGACCAAAAGGTCTTTATAAAGTAAAGGATACAACAGAAGGGAAGAAATTCACTTCTGATACGCCAGACATAACATATACAATTAGATAATAAATTCACTTCTTATACGCCAGATATAACATCTACAATTAGATAATAAATTCACTTCTGATACGCCATACATAACATATACAATTAGATAATAAATTCACTTCTGATACGCCATACATAACATATACAATTAGATAATAAATTCACTTCTGATACGCCAGACATAACATCTACAATTAGATAATAAATTCACTTCTGATACGCCAGACATAACATATACAATTAGATAATAAATTCACTTCTTATACGCCAGACATAACATATACAATTAGATAATAAATTCACTTCTGATACGCCAGACATAACATATGCAATTAGATAATAAATTCACTTCTGATATGGCAGACATAACATATACAATTAGATAATAAATTCACTTCTGATACGCCAGACATAACATATACAATTAGATAATAAATTCACTTCTGATACGCCAGACATAACATATACAATTAGATAATAAATTCACTTCTGATACGCCAGACATAACATATACAATTAGATAATAAATTCACTTCTGATACGGTAGACATAACATATACAATTAGATAATAAATTCACTTCTGATACGCCAGACATAACATATACAATTAGATAATAAATTCACTTCTGATATGGCAGACATAACATATGCAATTAGATAATAAATTCACTTCTGATATGGCAGACATAACATATACAATTAGATAATAAATTCACTTCTGATACGGTAGACATAACATATACAATTAGATAAGAAATTCACTTCTGATACGCCAGACATAACATATACAATTAGATAATAAATTCACTTCTTATACGCCAGACATAACATATACAATTAGATAATAAATTCACTTCTTATACGCCAGACATAACATCTACAATTAGATAATACATTCACTTCTTATACGCCAGACATAACATCTACAATTAGATAATAAATTCACTTCTTATACGCCAGACATAACATCTACAATTAGATAATAAATTCACTTCTGATATGGCAGACATAACATCTACAATTAGATAATAAATTCACTTCTTATACGCCAGACATAACATCTACAATTAGATAATAAATTCACTTCTGATACGCCAGACATAACATATACAATTAGATACAATGTTGAACATACCTTGAGAAGAAATAGTCAAAGCAGGAATTGACGTGGAATACAATGGGTTCCAAAAAAAGAGGACGAACTAAGGAGACCCTGAAACGAACTTTGCTGTGAGAGGCAAGAAATACCATAACAAATAAGGAGCTTTTGAAACGAACAGGCTGTGCATCCTTGGAGACCATCATTAAGAGATGGAGGTGGTTTGGACATGTATATCATATGCCAGTGCTAGGACATTGGCTAGGACAGCTCTCAGATGGACAGCGGATGGGAAGAGAAGGCCTGGACGTCCAAAGGAAACATGGAGAAGAACGCTGGCGAGTTGAAGGAGTGTGGCCTGACGTGGGAGACGGTTGGTAGAAAGACATCAGAACGGCAACAGTGGAAGTCTCTTGTGGAAGACTTATGTGTCAATCAGGACACGAAGAGAATATAGATAGTAGGCCTACTTTGTTTTTACATGTTTCAGTCCATTTCTACCTATTTTTACTGCAGTGTTTCCTTATATTGATAATACTAGACAAGAGAGAGGAAGGAGATCGATAAATAATGTGAGTTTAATAGCCAGGAATGAGTTGTGAAGATAAGAAAGATTTGAACTTCGATCCCTTCTATCCGCGTATCTTTACTCTTTTTTGTGTGTGGATCACATGAACTTTGACCGTAACAAGTTCATGGTTAGGGAGAAATTGAAACATTATTATATCGATACCATCAACAGTTTCGACTTTGTACTCGTATGTACATTACCTGGACTACTATCGACTTCGTAATGTATGTCAGAGAACAGACCATGTGTACATAACCTCATATGTATGTCAGAGAACGGACCATGTGTACATAACCTCATATGTATGTCAGAGAACGGACCATGTGTACATAACATCATATGTATGTCAGAGAACGGGCCATGTGTACATAACCTCATATGTATGTCAGAGAACGGATCATGTGTACATAACCTCATATGTATGTCAGAGAACGAACCATGTGTACATTACCTCATATGTATGTCAGAGAACGGACCATGTGTACATAACATCATATGTATGTCAGAGAACGGGCCATGTGTACATAACCTCATATGTATGTCAGAGAACGGATCATGTGTACATAACCTCATATGTATGTCAGAGAACGAACCATGTGTACATTACCTCATATGTATGTCAGAGAACGGGCCATGTGTACATAACCTCATATGTATGTCAGAGAACGGATCATGTGTACATAACCTCATATGTATGTCAGAGAACGAACCATGTGTACATTACCTCATATGTATGTCAGAGAACGGACCATGTGTACATAACCTCATATGTATGTCAGAGAACGGGCAGTGTGTACATAACCTCATATGTATGTCAGAGAACGGGCAGTGTGTATATATAATAATACCAGAATAAAGCCCATAATCCGTTAGAGGTGGTAGGGGTGTCACTGTGGAGACATCAGCATAAAAAGCACGCCATGAATCTCTGTTTTCAACTCTTCGAGCGAGTGTGGAGAAACTCTGCCCCGACCAGCTTTGATGTTGTCAAACCAGGATTTTCTCTGCCCTGCTTTCTTTCTTCCACCCTCAACTGTTTCCTGTAGGATAGTCTTAGAGAGTAAGCTATGTCACCACATGCCCGAACCACGCAAGTTTACGCCGTTTCACGATTGTCAAGAGTGGTACTTGTCGACCTGCAAGGTTGTTTATTTGGTCTCTTACATAAATATTCGTCTTATGTTCTATGTAACTAATACGTAGTACCCATCTGTAACACTTATATTCGAAAGCCTGTATTCTTCGTTCCAGTTCTGCATTGAGCGTCCAGCTCTCACAACCGTATAAAAGAATAGATAGCACCAGCGATCTGTATATATTGATTTTTGCCATAGCGTGTATATAACTTCAAATCTATGTCAGAGAACAGACAGTGTGTACATGACTTCAAATGTATGTCAGAGAACGGACAGTGTGTACATAACTTCAAATCTATGTCAGAGAACAGACAGTGTGTACATGACTTCAAATGTATGTCAGAGAACGGACAGTGTGTACATAACTGTGTATGTGTGTCAGAGAACAGACAGTGTGTACATGACTTCAAATGTATGTCAGAGAACGGACAGTGTGTACATAACTGTGTATGTGTGTCAGAGAACGGACAGTGTGTACATAACCTCATATGTATGTCAGAGAACGGACCATGTGTACATATCCTCATATGTATGTCAGAGAACGGACAGTGTGTACAGGACTTCAAATGTATGTCAGAGAACGGACAGTGTGTACATAACTTCAAATGTATGTCAGAGAAGACGATATAATTAAGAAACACAAATAAATAAATAATACTTTGACAGAATGTAACATCTTAAATGGAGAATGTTTACATTAGAAGTTTCATTACAGTCAATCGTTGAATGAACAGAAGATATCAGTACATCAGATATGACCAAGTTAGAAAATGTAAATTGTATAACAGTCGCGAGCTTCAGTGCAGTACTTCTACTTAAAGTATAACATAGAAATCTGGAGAACGTTTATCTTACTAGGACGGCATCGATTATTAAACAACATAGAGTTTACTAGTAATGGTATCGATACAGAATATAGGTCACACTGGGTTACAGCCATGGTTGCCAATTTGGCTTTTTTAAAGCCAGATACGAGAAATTTGGATTTTTTTAAAAGTGGTTGGCTTAAAAAAAAGTGTTTGGCTTTTTGGCCGATTTTTGTTGAGTTACATACTGGATTCTCCGAAAGGAGTTAATTCTTATTTTTCATGTTTGTTGGCCTACACGCTCTGATATAACCAATAAAAGGTTCGCCTTAGGTTGAAAGGGCGTGCCTCGGCTTAAAGAGGCTTTAATCCCCTAATAAACAAACAAACAAGAGCAAATTGGGTAAATATACTTAATATAGGTCTTTTATTGGTTTTGGTTGGTATTGTTAAAAATATGTTTAGTACTAAAGATATTGAAATATGGAAAGTTACATCCCTTCCTGTTTTGCTCTTTTCCCCGCCTCAGATTATGCACTGCAGTCCTGTTATTTGTTCTTATTCGTGTGTAATTTTGCAGGAATCTAACTATGGTGACAAAAAAATGGAAACAATTTTATGACAGTAGTCGTAAATATAATACCAATTGGGAAAAGACTTTTATATAGGTGAAAAGATCTTCTGATGAATCACAAAATGCATTTTGTAAATTATGCCACTGTACCGTTGTGCCTAAAGCCTGTAGCCTCGCTGCACATGAAAAATCAGAAAAACAAAGACAGAGGACTCCATCAACAGGACAAAATACACTTCAAGTGGAGAATTCTCCTAGATAAAATTATGATAAGGTTAAGGCAGCAGAGCTTCGAGTGGCTGTATGTGTGGCCTGTCAATGTGCTATTCGTTCTGTCGACCATCTTAGTGAAATAATGATAGGTCATGGACAAGGGAGCACTTTAGGGCACATAAAGTTGCACAGAACAAAATGTTCTTGTTTAATAAAAATAAATCTCACCATCAATGAAAGATGATCTCATTAATGACTTAAAGTACAAGAAATACGATATAATTATAGATGAATCTATTAACATTTCAACACAAAAGCACTTGTGTATTTTGGCTCGATATTTGAGTGATAGGACAAATGAAATTTCAACTGGATTTCTAGCTTTAGTTCTGGCGCAAGGGGCTACAGGAGAAAAGATATTTAATTTGATAGAAGACGAAATTACAAGTTGTGGTCAGAGTGTTAGGAACTGCATTGGTTTTGCATCGAATGTTGAGTCTAACGTGGTTGGTTGTAACAACTCTGTGTGGTCTAGGTTGAAAGAGGCGTCCCCTCACTGTGTGCAGCTCAAGTGTATCTACCATTCACTCGCATTGTGCATTCAACATGCAGTATATAAACTATCATCAAATATTGGATTTTTACTGTCAGAAATACCACGCTGGTTTCGCTACAGCGAGTTGAGAAGAGAAGCATTCAAAGAATTGTTTAATGTTATAAACGCATCAGCAGAATTTGACATTGCTCGAACTGAATAAAGGGTTTAAAAGCCTTTATAACTATGTTAGAGGGAAACTCTCGACCAAATTACACACCGTCTTACCCCTGCCATAGATAAATTTCAGTGCTTGTCAAAACTGAGCCCTGTGATAATTTTAAACCAAGCATCAAGACCTTTATTTGCAGAACTACCATTCTGCACATTGCGGAGAAAACATCAGTGCAATAGAAGAACAATACAGAAAAAAATCTGTATTGATTGGAAAGAAGAAGTCCAATTTAAGAAAGATTTTTAACAGACTGCAACTTTTTGGAACGGTGTTCTTCAACACGAGTCATTTAAAGAGCTTGCCGCCTTTGCTCTGACTTGCTTAATAACTCCCGTTAGTAATGGTGTTATTGAGAGGGTGTTCTCTCATGTATCATCAGAAAAAAACAAAATCCTAGAAATACAGGGTGTTCAAGATAATTGCAGCCCCATTGACAATTCGAAAGTTGCCAATTACAAATTGAGTTGTGTTTATTTACTATTTAAACCGGTTCTGACTATCTCGTCCTACGTCACATTTGTTCGTCGCCCCTTCCCGCACTACAATTACACACCGTCACACAACCATGACCTATACTACCTCATAACTGAACCTTCCCATTTCCACACATATATGCCAGATTAGCTCCATTCATGGGCTGCTTTTAAGTTGAACATCCTGTAGAACGCAGCTGCGTCTTCTTGGGGTTATAGTGAGAAGAAGAACAGAACTGCTCTTATCTAACAAATGTTGCAAGGATTTTACTGCCTCCCTAATATGGTAAAGAGCTTATCTACTGATAAAGTGTATGGTGCTGGTTTCAGGGGTGAGGATGGTGTGATGACCTTGATTTGGAGCTCTTCTTATGATGTAGTTGACTATGAAATAGCACTGTTTTCCTCCTGGCTTTATTTTTGGCTTTTTCCGGCCAGTGTTTGGCTTATTTTCTCAATTTTTAGTTGGCAACCCTGGTAACAGCTGTTATTGGTGAAATCTTGTTGACATTCTATTTCTAAAGAATGGACTCTGCGCTTCCTCTTATCAAATCTTCCATGATATTCAAACATTAACACATTGTGTGCAGACAGGAATGATTGTACTAGACTTGGCTTACTTACATGTGTAGGACATCATTTATTTGTCGATTGATTCTGAGATGAAATTGTAAGTGTATGTTGCTGTGTGCGCGTGCTATAAACATAGATACATTGCATTGTGTAGGAGTACACAGGTTCGAGTCTCTTACACAGGATATACAGTCGGAAACTTCGACTCATCAACTATTGTTTTTGTACCCACTTCAACCTGTTGATCTCAACTGTTGAATAATCAACTCAAACGTGTAGCTGTTGTCGTACAGAATCAATTATGTAAGTAGTATGTCCATTATGTTGACACATTTGCTGAACAAGACATCATCTTTGTTCATGCTCATACTGGTCGTCTCCTACTCCTACTGTTTGTGCGTCTTATATTGTTGACAAACTAAATCAAAGAATGTTCATTTTCTTCATCCCTATGTTTGTTTGTAAATTTTTGAAATGAGGGAGTTAGAATTATAATTTCAAATGTGATTATTACTGTCACTTTAGTTTGGTGGAAAGTTGTGTGTCACCTTAAGTTATTGTTTCCTGTTTGTTTACATCATAATGTATGTCTGGATTAAGTGTGTTATATTCTATGTATTGTACTTGTAGAATTGATTGAGTACACACGAGTTAACACATGTGTTTATAGGTTGAATACACATCTGTGTTTATAGTTATACAGTACACATGTGTGTATAGGTTGAGTTAACACATGCGTGTATAGGTTGAGTACACATGAGTTAACACTTGCGTGCATAATGAATATGATCAAAGCAATTCATTCTGGTTATATAAGATACAAATTGAATCAAGCTTTGAGCACTTGACTTATTTGTGTACAGTGATGTGCAAGGT
Source organism: Arion vulgaris (assembly GCA_020796225.1). NCBI lineage: Eukaryota > Metazoa > Mollusca > Gastropoda > Stylommatophora > Arionidae > Arion > Arion vulgaris. The sequence continues at coordinate 20,277,149 of CM036778.1, read as the reverse complement.
AGCAAGTAGATCGCCTGACTGATACAGATGTGGTTAGTGAAGTACAGACAATAGATAGTGTAGACATTATCAATGACATGAGAGAAGGACAGATAATAGATAGTTTGTTTGCATTCATTATTATCAACCAAGTTAACCTTTGTCATCTGTGTGGTTTGTTTTTATCAACCAAGTTAACCACACTTTGTCATCTGTGTGGTTTGTTCTTATCAACCAAGTTAACCACACTTTGTCATCTGTGTGGTTTGTACTTATCAACCAAGTTAACTACACTTTGTCATCTGTGTAGTTTGCACCAAGAATGTGAGTACATTGCACCCTAGATAGGCTCCCTATGGCATGTAGTACAGACACTTCCAAATTTTGGTTCAACAACTTTAATGTCTTTGTTGAACTTTTCTCTGAATACAATTTTCTGTCTAGTATTGTTCCTGTTATTTGCCCCATGATTTTTATGATCTTTGTATGTCTTGCAGTTTTATGTTTTAATCATCTCAGATGGTAAGACAGAGCCAGACCTTCCACCTCCCTTTGAGAGACTACACACAGGCTGCATGGGCTTGTTGCAGTCAGTGACTCATAGCTGACTGCTAACGTCAGGGTCAACGTAAGAACAAAACTGACCAAGACTCCACTCTGCCTCCTAGTGGAGACCACAAAAGCAGACGGCTATCAAGAAGCCTGACTAAGTTTGTGGAGATTGAAGAGGTACAGTCTAGCCTGGTACTCAAGAAAAGGGTGTGCTGAAGTCAGATGTGTTGGACTGAGAGGTGCAGATAACACAACTCAGAATGAAAACTGACACAACGCATTCTGTTCTTCAGACTGCATCATGTTATAACCAGAGGGGCCCGCCTGCCCAGCGTGTTCGTAGTGCGTTGGTCTGCGGGTGATTAGTCCTCTGTGAGTGCGGGTTCAATTCCGCGGACTGGCAGAAAAGCCACAAGTTCCCTAGATTCACGGTGTTCGTGGCACCGAACCGAAGGGTTACGATGTCCATGGCACAGAGCCGAAGAGCTGAAAGCTCAAGTGCTTCTGGATCGGAAAAAAAAATTAACCAGAGGGAGTATGTAAACAAAAAAGAAGAAGAAGATAAGACTATATACTGTATCATGAATATATTTCTAAGAAATTTGAGAGAGGTAAGAAATATTGGACCCCATTCCATAGAAGAGATTGACGAGTTGCCCAGGATAGAGCAGTATGGAGACATTGCTTGCAGGTCCTATGTAACATATAATGGTACTGGAAGACAATAATATTATAATTATACTTCTTTAACTTTTTTTTAAACTTTCGTCTTCTTTTGTTGTCATACTGTTACTGGTTGTTGTCACACTGTTACCAGGTTGTTGCCCAGTGTCGTCACACTGTTACAAGGTTGTTGTCTAGTGTCGTCACACTGTTACCAGGTTGTTGCCCAGTGTTGTCACACTGTTACCAGGTTGTTGCCCAGTGTCGTCATACTGTTGCCGGGTTGTTGCCCAGTGTCGTCACACTCTTACTGGGTTGTTGCGCAGTGTTGTCACACTGTTACCGGGTTGTTGCTCAGTGCCATCACACTGTTACCGGGTTGTTGCTGTCGACACACTGTTACTGGGTTGTTGCACACTGTCATCACACTACTACCAGGTTGTTGCCTAGTGGCATCACACTGTTACCAGGTTGTTGCCCAGTGTCGTCATACTGTTGCCGGGTTGTTGCCCAGTGTCGTCACACTCTTACTGGGTTGTTGTCCAGTGTTGTCACACTATTACCGGGTTGTTGTCCAGTGTCGACACATTGTTACCGGGTTGTTGCTACTGGGTTGTTGCCCAGTGTCTTGGTTTATTTGTCTGTTGTCTTGCACTGCATTAATGGCTTGAGTGATAATTATTTTTGCTTTTTGACAGGATTCTGCTATACCATCTAACCATCTTTTTTCAAGATCTTCCTCTTGCCTTCTTCCCTGATGTTCTGTTATTCTTCTTCTGCGTTCTCACTAGATTGGGATTTCGGATTCTCTAACAAAGGCAGCCGTCTGTCTCAGATCATCAGCTACACCATACAGTTTGTCTTGGACGCTGGTGTAAGTGGGCCACCTCTTTCTTCTCAGGTCTGCATACTAGGGGCATTTCTGTAGGATATGTTCTGTTGTCATACTTGCTAAGCCACAGGGGCACAGGTCGTTGGTGCCTATCTTGAATTTGGTGTACAGGTGGTGTCTCATTCTGTTGTGACCCGTCCGAAGGCGAAGTATAGCTGTCTGGTCCCTTCTGGACAGTTGGTAATATCATTCATTCTTGTTGTGTTTTGGGTGTTCTTTATTCCACTTTGCCCTGTAGTGCCCTTTGGCGATGGTTTTTGCTTCTTCATAGATAAACAAGTTGTTTTCTTGGGGCATTCCTGCTCCCTCTTTAGCCAGTCTGTCAGCATCTTCATTCCCTTGATCTTGCAGTGTGAGGGTATCCACTGGATTACTACCCTCTCAGATTCATGGGATAACTGGGCTAAGGTTGACCTGAGATCACTTAGTTCTGTGTTCCTTTCAGATTTCAGTGCTGAGATAGCGGACAGTGCATCAGTCAAGAGCACTATTTTTCCATGTATTTGGTTCATATTTTGTAGTGCCATTTTTGCAGCTGCACTGAGGGCCTCTACCTCAGCCCTGAAATTGGTTGAGAACTTGCTGGTGGCCAGAGCTAAGGTTAGGTCTTCTCCATTTTTTAGTCTGAGGACAACTCCCTCTGCTCCATTGTGGGTGGCATCTGTAGCAGAGCCATCCGTGTATGCATGTATCCATGAGTCCATTGGGTAGTTTTCATTTATGTGTTTTTCTGCGATGAGCCTTCTCTCCAGGTCTGTCTGTGTGCCTTTCTTGCCAATGCCACTTATTTCTTCTGAGAGCTCTGGGAGACTGCCTGCCCAGGGAGGGGAGGTGCTGGCTGGTTGGATGTGTTTTGGTTGAGCCAGTGCCAATATTGCGTCTTTGTGAGCAAGTTCTTTAGAGTTTGCCACGAAGTTACTTCTTTTTAATCTGCCCCTACCGTAGCTGTTGATTCGGAGGTGCATTGGATGGTTCGTCAGTCTCTTGAATTTTTCTCCTTGTTGAAGAACCTTCATGTCCCGTCTGTCCTCCATTGGCTGGAGCCCTGTCACAGTTTCCAGTACTTCTATGGGGGTAGACTTCATGGCTCCAGTGATGATCCGTGAGGCCTGGTTTTGAACTCTGCTTGGCTTTACGATGTTCTATTATAGAAGACTCTGTATACTGTGGAGTTTGGATGCATTGTTATTAAGTGGCAGAATCACTTGATTCTTTGTTTCTCAATTTAATTCAAACAAGGTTCTGTCCCAACTTTCTTACGCTTATATTGGTGATTCCATCTCTTCTGTTGTTGTTGGTAACTTTTAGAAGACATCGTCTTTCACATGTAATTTTTTGTGACTGCGTTTTACACATTGTTCATGTTTGGTAGCACAGCGTAGGTATGAAAATACTGCAGGATCATCTATTGTTTATGGTGTCAGTGAGATGTTTGAGATATTTTATCGTTAATATTAGCAATCATTTTACTGTTCCTTCTAAACACTTTCTATGCACCTTCATTTCTGATTTTCTTTGTTTATTTGAAAAGTGTATCTGTAAAATATTCCAAGTAAATTGTTTGATGAAATGTCTGAATGTGAAACTTTAACTTTTTTTAAGTTTGTAAATCTTGATTGAACCAGTTTTGAAGATTTCATTTTGCATCATTGCCAGTTTCCATGGATAACCGAGACAGGATCACCATCGAACGCTCTAGCCTACTACGCTGGGGTACATGGTACCACTCTGCAGTTGCTTCCTCTACTTCAGCAAGTTAATGTTGTTTGGATCAAGTACAATATGGCTTCCAGGTGTCACGGTCACCGAGGATCTTGTGATTACTTTCTCGGACAGTCAAGGTCAACCGTATCTTACAGGTTAGCACACAAATAAGCAACATCATTATCATGATAGTCAACAACATCATCATCATCATCATGGTATAGTAAACATCATCATGATGGTATAGTAGTCAACAACATCATCATGATGGTATAGTAGTCAGAAACATCATCATCATGATGGTATAGTAGTCAACAACATCATCATGATGGTATAGTAGTCAGAAACATCATCATCATGATGGTATAGTAGTCAACAACATCATCATGATGGTATAGTAGTCAGAAACATCATCATCATGATGGTATAGTAGTCAGCAACATCATCATGATGGTATAGTAGTCAGCAACAACATCATGATAGTATAGTAGTCAGCAACATCATCATCGTGGTATATAAAATACATTTCAAAAGTTAGTGGTATTAACTGATTTGCTACTTAATTTGTTTATTTATCTCTGGACGAAATTATTTGTTTAGTTCCAAGAAAATTGCAATCGTAGTTTAACAAAACTAAATTATTGTTCCTAAATATGATTTACAATATGAATTATTATATATCAAATTGAAGAAAACAAATGGAAGCAGTTTCACCAAATATTTGACTGTATCAGCAAATATAATGCAGTGTTAGCTATACAGGAAACATATTAGTATTCATTCAAAATAAAATTGGCAAAACATGTAATAACAAATAAAAAAAATAAAATTGAAATTTGGATACCAAAAATCCAACTAACGAAGTGTCTTGATGAATAATAGGTTGGAAGAAATAAGTCCAACTGCTCTCTTTCTATTAGTAATCAATTTATGAATACATAAACATTCAGAAAATTGTGAGTTGATGCATTGTTTATTAACTGTTTACAAACTATTATCATGACCATTCATTAAAAAAATCTCTAGTTTTTTCAGTCACAAGGTATCCTAGAATAAATGGTAAACTTCTGTTTCAATTCTACTTCTAGCAGAAGCCATGATGATATGTATTCGTTATCATTTACACTTCACTTTTAAGTAGTGTCCAGTTAATATAAAAGTCAAATAGGAACAGAAAGTAATGGAAAAGCAAGGAAATATACAGAATATTTAAAACAATGAAACATCCTCAGGATAAGCAGAGCACATCTTTCAAACGACAGACAGTACATATCATATCAGTTAATAACACACACATCTTTCAAACGACAGACAGTACATATCGTATCAGTTAATAGCAAACAGTGGATAACATACAGACCAATAAATATATTTTACACCAACTTGAACGGGAGACGCCAGCTTATTGATTGTTAAGTCTGGTATTAAATTCTTATGTTAGTTCTTATAATATAAATGTCGCAAATATAAATGTCACAAATATAAATGTCACAAATATAAATGTCACAAATATAAATGTCACAAATATAATTGTCACAAAATATAAATCCTGTGTCTGATGTACATTCATTTTATGTTCTCAGGTCACAGTGACTTTACTAAAAGAGAAGGTCTGTTACTAGATTACTGCCGCCATCAGCAGAACAATGCCAGAACTGGATGCCTGGAGGATCCGAACAATCAACTCATCAAGATTATGACAGACAGCACTGACCGTGAAGATGTCACATGTTATCAGGTCAGGGTTCAATGTCACTTTTAGAATTGTTTGTATACTGTTTCCATGCAACTTTCCTATACAACTTTTGTTGTACTATAACTTTATTATACAACTTGTTGTACTACAACTTTATTATACAACTTGTTGTACTACAACTTTATTATACAACTTTTGTTGTACTACAACTTTATTATACAACTTTTGTTGTACTACAACTTTAGTATACAACTTGTTGTACTACAACTTTTCTATACAACTTGTTGTACTACAACTTTTCTATACAACTTGTTGTACTACAACTTTTCTATACAACTTGTACTACAACTTTTCTATACAACTTGTTGTTGTACTACAATTTTTCTATACTTGCATTCTGAGTAATTCACTGAGTATGATCCGAAAGGTGGAGGCTGGTTCGGTGTGCAGGTAATGGACTGAATCCCTACAAGCATCAACAATCTGCAGAATGACACTTATCTTTTTTCCCGGGCACATAGGTGTGTATGGCAATGAGAGATCAGATAGGCTGGCTGGCTCTGCCACCAAATGGATAGAGCTGATATTCTGAGCACCCTCAAAGAGTGTGGTCGCCAAGAGGATTTTCATTTAAACCAATCCACGTCAACTACTAGATTACAAGAGCTGGGATTGAATATAGGAATGGCCAGAAAAGAACAGCATAACAGGTATATGAGTAGGCTCATCAATCAACATCGAACTGGTACGGTCAGTCGCTGACGCTGTTGGAGATATTGCGAACGAGATCGGATCACCTATAGATATGTCCGGAGAGCAATGAAGATATTCCAAACTGAAACATGACAGACAGACAGACACTGTTATATCTGCCGTGATTATCTACAGCAGAACACGTGACAGACAGGCAATGACAATAACATATGTAAAACAGAATACATGACAGACAATAACATATGTACAGCAGAACACATGACAGACAATGACAATAACATATGTACAACAGAACACATGACAGACAATGACAATAACATATGTACAACAGAACACATGACAGACAGACAGACAATAACTTATATGCAGCAGAACATATGACATACAGACAGACAATGACAATAACATGTACAGCAGAACACATGACAGACAATGACAATAACATATGTACAGCAGAACACATGACAGACAGACAGACACTGCTACAAACAAATGAATATACACAAGAAATAGAATATAGAGAGAGAGAGAAAGTACAACAAGTAAAAACTGACATCGAACATGAAATAACAGAGGATGCAAGATATGAAATCCAGATCGAATAAAATCTAAGAGCAGTGTGGTCTTGCACTATCATCTGGAAAGACTTCTGCATTTCGAGCAATAATATGAAGTACTAGAATGTCTAGTGGCTGTAGAATCTCATCACGGTAGCAATCATCAGGCAGGTTCCCGACCACGTGATAGTGGACGTATCTGTTGTATAGCCTGTATAGCTTCCTCACATCGTGACCTTGACCGTCCCTCAAACACATCGATTACGTTCAACTATTGTAGCATAAACTTAAGAGTTCACCAGACGATGCCAGCAGACTAATTCCTCCATCTGTAAGCTCAGAGACAAACCAGAACTCTTGGATCAAATATGACATCAGTTCACTGTGCAAGTTGATAACGTGCATGCACCGTGCTAATCAACCTTCACCTTGCTAAGTGTGCATGCACCATGCTAAACGAGCTTCTCTGTGGTCGAATGACTGGACGACATGCACAATGACATGCACCGTAGCTGGGAAACGAGCTCTCCTCTGTGGTGGAATGACTGGACGACAAGCACCGTGCTAAACGAGCTTCTCTATGGTCGAATGACTGGACGACAAGCACCGTGCTAAACGAGCTTCTCTGTGGTCGAATGACTGGACGACATGCAGATTGACAAGCACAAATGATGAAGGCGAACAAACAACAAATGTTAGCAACATCCCTGAGACTTCTGTTTGAGAACATGTGTCCAGTGTTTGCATCAGATTTCAGTCATATCCTTCAGATGTCGAGACTATAGGTCAGTCTGGCCATTTCCAACCGCATCTTAACGCTCCCAATCTGTGCTATATCACTTCGTTGAGACATGTTGTGTTGTTGTGTATCGAGATAGCGTAGTTGAGACATGTTGCTTGAACCAGTGATGTTGTTTGAACCAGTGACGTAACGTATGTACACATGCTGCTATTGTACATGGACATGTCAAGCACATTCGTTTTATACTGCTTGCGCTTTATTCAGGTTCGGTCTCCCTGTCATTGCAAGCCTCCATACTATAGTCTGTCCATTAATTCGTGAGCACGTTTGAAATTGATTTTCTCGAAAACTACCTGTTGGATCTCAGTGATTTTTGCAAGCAGCCTTAGAATATCCATGACGCTAGAGAAATATTTTTTTTTCCAAGAAAAGTTGATGTAGTTTGAAATATTTCTTCTTCAGGTTATATTAAAATCAACCTCACCGGATTGTACACAATAGTAACAGATCTACGGTACACAGACGCGTTGTTCTAAAAATGATCTCTACATCAAGAATACTATACATGATATTGGACTGCTCCACCCAAAACGCCTTTGGCAGTCTAACATGTCACCGTCGGAGTTTCGTGCTCTATCACACCTCCGTCGACGTGATGACATTGTTATCAAACCCGCCGACAAAGGCGGAGCTATAGTCGTCTGGAGCAAAGATCTTTACCTTCAGGAAGGTCATACCCAACTGCGTGACACTCAGTTTTATAAAACCAGCCCTACTGATGTCACTCAGTCTAATAATAATAAGGTTCGTGAAGTCATTAAGAACTTAATTGCCACGAACGACCTTTCATCCAGTGCATCATCACTCTGTGTGATCGATAGCTGTTTGGGTAAACCCGCCTTTTATATGCCCCCCAAAATTCATAAACTCCACAATCCCGGTAGGCCTATCGTTTCTGCTTGCTCTTGCCCTACGGAACACATCTCCGAATTCCTTGATAGCATCTTTAATCCCATAGTCACCACACTCCCGTCATTTTTGAAGGATACAAACCACGCTTTGTCTGTCTTTCTACCATTGAGTTGCTACCGAGAGAACCTACCGTCTCTTCCTCCTTGATGTGTGCTCATTGTACACTTCTATACCTCATCCTGACGGCCTTATAGCTCTCCAGTTCTTTCTCAATAGGAGAACTAATCCACTTGTGTCAACTTCTGCTCTCCTTCGTCTTGCGGAACTATTTCTCACTCTTAACTCCTTTCAGTTTAATGACCAATTCTTTGAGCAGATCAGTGGGGTTGCCATGGGTACTAAAATGGGACCTAGTTATGCTTGTCTATTCATGGGTTATCTTGAACACCTAGTATGGACTACATATGATGGCCCCTTCCGTCTGTCTATCACAGATACATTGATGACTGTATTGGCATCACTGATATGCCTGAAGCCGATTTGTCACGCTTCATTAATTTCATTAATGTTTTCAACCCTTCTATTCGTTTTACTTCTTACATCTCCACTACTTGTGTCAACTTTCTTGACATTACTATCACATTACGCCTATCCGCTATCACTACATCAGTATATTACAAGCCTACTGATGCACATAGTTTTCTCCTCTATACTTCTTCCCATCCCCGGGCTTGTCGTGACTCTTTGCCATTCTCGCAGCTCTTACGCCTCTTCGTCGCCTTTGTAGTGAGGACGATGATTTTCTTGAGAGAGCTCGCGAGATGCTTGATTTCTTTCGTAGGCGCCTCTATACCCGGAGAGGGTGCTTGTCTCGGCTATGCATCGCGTTCAGAAAATCACTCGCCAGCAGGCCCTTACCAGCCAGCATAGGACTACTAACTCTGACAGAGTAAAACTTATCTTAACTTACCACCCCATAGTTCCCTGGTGAAAAATGTTTTATTCCGTCATCTGTCTTTCCTTAGATCAGATCCTGAGACCCGTTCTGTCTTCCCCCACTATCCTTTGGTGTCTTACAGACGGGACAGAAGTCTTAAGGATATGTTGGTACACAGTCGCCTTAAGTCCAATATCCAGACTCATTTTGGCACTGTCCAGTGTGGCCGTCGGCGTTGCAACACGTGTGCTTATGTGATACAGACGCGTACTGTATCTTTTCCTTTAGGCACGTTTCTTATTGACGATGGGTTCACATGCGAGTCCCGTAATCTTATCTATGCCATTATCTGTAAGCGGTGTAACAATGCTTATATCGGCGAGACAGACAAGAGGCTCAGTGACCGATTCGCCCAACACTTACGCGACATACGCCAATGCTCTGTGACCCTGTAGCCACCCATTTCAATGATACTGGCCATTTAGGTGCTCACGATGTCCAGGTCACAGCCATCCGATCATGTTCCTCGGATGATCGCAGTCGATTTGCTCTGGAGAATCGGTTGATTTCTTTGTATGGTACCTTGCGACCACGCGGGCTCAACGTATTACATTCTTATGCTTCTTAGTACTTTCTCTTCCCATGCTTTGTAATCTATATGGGTATATGTTGCATGTATTCATGTTATATTCCATTCTTATGCTTCTTAGTACTTTCTCTTCCCATGCTTTGTAATCTATATGGGTATATGTTGCATGTATTCCAGTTATATATTTACTAGATGTTTCATTGTTTCTTTTCCTTTCTATTTCTAGTTTTTATGTGTGTTTTTGTGTTACATTTATTTCGTTATTCGTTTTTATTCCAGATTTTCCTTAGATACGTTTGTATTTGGTCGTCCATTTGTGTTTCATTTTAATTTGTCACTCCTGTTTGTTCGTTTGCTTGATAAAGGCCTTGTTGGTCGAAACGTTGCTGTATTTTGTCATTGTTTTTGTAATTTGTAAAACTACAGTACTTTGTAATTACGTGTTTTGCCAATCAAATAGTTTTACTGCAGTTCCATATATATATACTGAATGTTCTAAAAATACATTATGGTAACATTGAAATATCGTGAGTAAACAACAATTTCACGGGAATTCCGTGCACCTAACCCAGTCGACTTTGAAAGCGGAAAGCATATGACGTTATAATTGGGATACCGTTGTATAGTTATAGGTGTATCTCGCTATTTGTATGAAGCTATTGTATCATATTTGTTGGCTTATCAAAACTGACATTGATATCACATTCATAATGAGTCTGAAGTGCACATTTATAACAATGCAGAAGGTTACAGTTTTACTATACCAACACTTCCGTAGGGAATCTAAGAGAGGTCATCTATATTGTGATATTCATAACCCTGAGAAACGAACGCAACTGGCGCTTGGTCTGAATAGAGAATCCTTTTCCCGATGGATTAAACAGGACACAAAGTGCACTAATGTCAAGCAAGGAAGGAAAAGAACAATTGACGACTTTGACATAGATGTCATAAGACGGAAGCTCTTGAAAATGTTTGCGACAAATCAACTTGTTACTCTCAGGAAACTGAAATTAAAACTGCAATCAGATTGCAGCATAGACATTTCTAAAAGTACTCTATGGAAAATTGTAAGAGCCGCCGGCTTCACCTTCAGAAAACTATAGGCGGCAGGAATATTATTTGTGAAAAGCCACATTTAATTGCTGCCCGAAGTAAATACCTGAGGCAGATCCGTGAGCGGCGGAGGCAAGGCTATGATATTGTATATTTGGACGAATCCTGGGTCAATGCTCACCACACCAATGCTAAAGAATGGCAATCAGTAGACGGTGAACAGAAAGAAAAATACCAAGCAGCAAAGGCCAGCGTATTATACTAACACATGCAGGAAGCAGTGAAGAAGGTCTTGTCCATGACGCTGGACTTATTTTCCAATCAAAAAGTACCGACGGTAGGGACTACCACACAGAAATGAATGGACATATTTTTCAGGCACTGGATGGAGAAAGATCTACTTCCAATTCTAAACAGACCATCATGCTTGGTAATGGATAATGCATCCTATCACAACGCAGTATCCGCGGAAGACAAAGTACCAACTGCATCAAATACAAAGATCAAATTAGGACTTGGCTTGCTAAGGAAAATGTCAGCTTCGATGATACATATTTGAAACCCGAGTTGTTGCACCTGGTGAGGATGACAAATAAGACAAAGGTGTTTCATATTGACAAAATCATTGCGGAATACGGCCACACGTCTTTGCGACTACCTCCATATCATGCTCACCTCAATCCGATAGAGCTTGTCTGGGCTAAAGTAAAGGGCAAGTTGCCGAACAGAACAGGATGTTTAAAATGTGTGATGTTGAAGTTCTGACACGTGAGTCCCTCTCAATGATAGACATGCAGTTCTGGAAAAAGTGTGTTGAACATGTGCTCCGAGAGGAAGACGAGTACTGGCACCGAGATGGATTACAATTTGTCCAGCCAGTAACAATTATCAACCTCATGGAATCGTCAGATTCGGGATGATACAAATCATATTTTGATTACAGACTGAGAAATAGCAACGTATACATTTCCATATCCAAATGCGTCTACCATCATACAATTTGTGGTGAAGTTAAGACACCCTGGGTCTAATGGTGACCGAAGGGGAGGACTAACTGTTGCATATTGTATCCAAGTTCACGATTGCACATAAAGGGCAACACACTTAATTACTTGACCTATCAAGTTAATATGGAGATACACCTATGAATAGAATTGACATGGACAAATTCTGGGATTACTGTAAAATCTAAAATTTGAGCCCCCGTAATTGCAATTGTCATAAAAGATCAAAGGAATTCGCCGATGTGCAAAATCCGTAGCATCTATGGACTACTGGTTAGCTTTATTTTAGCGTCATGGATATTCTAAGGCTGCTTGCAAAAATCAATGAGATCCAACAGGTAGTTTTCGAGAAAATCAATTTCAAACGTGCTCACGAATTAATGGACAGACTATAACTAGAGAGTACCATGTGCACACTAACTAGAGAGTACCATGTGCACACTAACTAGAGAGTACCATGTGCACACTAACTAGAGAGTACCATGTGCACACAAACTAGAGAGCACCATGTGCACACTAACTAAAGCGTATCATGTGCACACTAATTAGAAATCACTATGTGCACACTAACTAGAGAGTACCATATGCACACTAACTAGAGAGTACCATGTGCACACTAACTAGAGAGTACCATGTGCACACTAACTAGAGAGCACCATGTGCACACTAACTAGAGAGTACCATATGCACACTAACTAGAGAGTACCATATGCACACTAACTAGAGAGTACCATGTGCACACTAACTAGAGAGTACCATGTGCACACTAACTAGACATCGCCATGTGCACACAAACTAGAGAGTGCTCACTAACTATAGAGCCCCATGTGCACACTAACTATAGAGCCCCATGTGCACACTAACTATAGGGCACAATGCACCCACTAACTAGAGAGCCCTCATGTTGACACTGACATAATCTGTGTTGTTCTACTCAGCATAGAAACAACTTATAACATCAGCTGTCGTCCAAGTATCACAATAGAAACAACTTATAACATCAGCTGTCGTCCAAGTATTCCATATAACGTTAGTTATCCAGTATCTGATGGCCATAAAGTTATGGAACAATATTCCCAACGCTGTCATGTTTTGATAACAATATCGTTTGATGAATATTTCGCTTGTACGAATAATAAGTTAGTTGTCACCAAAATGATATATATATGAAAGCTTTGTGTAGTGTAGTTTTAACAGTCTATTTCTTGCCGCATTCATAGACGCTCATGTTAGCCGCATTCATAGACGCGCATGTTAGCCGCATTCATAGACGCGCATGTTAGCCGCATTCATAGACGCGCATGTTAGCCGCATTCATAGACGCGCATGTTAACCGCATTCATAGACGCGCATGTTAGCCGCATTCATAGACGCGCATGTTAGCCGCATTCATAGACGCGCATGTTAGCCGCATTCATAGACGCGCATGTTAGCCACATTCACAGACACGCATGTTAGCTACATTCACAGACACGCATGTTAGCTACATTCACAGACACGCATGTTAGCTACATTCACAGACACGCATGTTAGCTACATTCACAGACACGCATGTTAGCCGCATTCATAGACACGCATGTTAGCCGCATTCATAGACGCGCATGTTAGCCGTATTCATAGACGCGCATGTTAGCCGCATTCATAGACGCACATGTTAGCTACATTCATAGACGCGCATGTTAACCGCCATGTTGTTGACCCTACAAACATCTGAACTCACGAGTATATCATGGCCGACTTACTGACATCGTTCACCAAGTAACTTTCACTATGATAAATGTCACTATTTGTTGGGCCTAGCGACGTGGTCGAGTGGGTAGAAGCGATCGCCCGTCTCTAAGAATATCATGAAGAGTAAATAGCGCATACTCTATGTTGTATTCTAGACGGGTTGGGTTTCGAATCACCTCAGAGGTAATTTAATTTTCTGTGACTACTGAAACAGAGAGTCTAGTTATTTCTGTAGGTTGTTTGGGATCTGGATTGCTCTAACTTCACAACCACCCATATCCTCAGAGGGGGTCCCAGTTTATTTTATGAAGGGGCCTTCTCTGAGGTGTCGTACAAAGATTCCGGAACGATGACCCCCTTTTTTGTTTTAGTGTCTATTCGTTTTATTTGTTATTAGAGTTTTCAATTTAAAAAAAAATTAAAGAACAAAAAGTTTAGCACAACGAAACGGTAGAACACTTCATGAGGACTGCGGCGCTTTCGAGACAACGACATCGAGCATGACTATGGAGCATGGGAATATCCAATGTGTCATGACGTCGATCTCATAATTGTTGTATATTTGGATCTGAAATTGTTCTAAATCTGGCAAAATTCAAGACAAATGTGCCAGATTGCAAAACATAACCAAATTAAATGCCGCATTGTAAGACAAAATATGGAATGCTAAAGATGAGGGGAACTTCAAACTGTTCACTGTGTTAGGATTCGTTTTTTTTGACAGTCCGTGAATCAAGTGCATTACTTAACTTTGATAACAACGGCTAACTAAGTTATTTCTGTTCACGGATCCTTGTGGCGTCTGGTCATGCAGGTGGCGTCTGGTCGATACATGTGACGTCTGATCTGGTCAAGACATGAGGCATCTGGTCTGGTGGAGACATGTGGCGTCTTGTCTAGTGGAGACATGAGGTGTCTGGTGGAGACATGTTGTGTCTTGTCAAGACACAAGGTGTTTGGTCTAACACTAATATTTTCAAACATGCAGCAGCACAACATGAAATGGAATCTGTACTTGTCTGTATGTCCTTGTGTCTATGTCCTTGTGTCTATGTGTGCTCAGAGTGTCTGTATGTATAAACAAAGAAATCGTGTAGAATCTTAAATGGTTTGATTTTCTATTTGACACACACCAGGTGAGAAGAGAAGGCCTCCGTTGTGTAAGTCAGGTGGTGATGGACTGCTACAGTTTTGGAAACAGCCATTGGTATGGTGGATTTCAGTCTGTCAATCAGATGTGGCCACTGAAGAAGGCTGTGCCAATTGGGGATGGACTGAAACGGGAAGTGGAGTCTGATGGGGTGGAGCTTGTTTTCGGACCTTATGTTTCAGCAGATTCTGGAGTTCATAAACTGGAACTATCCAGTGTCTTAGAGAGGTGAGTTACCTGAGAGATGTGAGTTACCTGAGAGAGATGAGTTACCTGAGATATGTGAGTTACCTGAGATAGATGAGTTACCTGAGATAGATGAGTTACCTGAGAGAGGTGAGTTACCTGAGAGAGGTGAGTTACCTTAGTCACCTGTTGTTGTAATGAGTTGAACATTAAGTTGTTTGTTTGTAATACTTGCAGGTTGTTTATCTCTTCGTCTGGAGTTGGTATGATGGTGTCCCAAGACTCTCCCCTCTACCTCAGCTTCAACCAACACAAAGATGGTCAAATTTGTCTAGCTGCAGTTTATGATGGCTCGCATTATGTCAGTCCTTACAACAAACCTCCTGTACTCGGTCGGTGAGATTAGAGATTTTGTAGATTAGATGCTTACAAGATGTTTCATAGATTATATGTTTCGGCGATTATACGTTTCGAAGATTAGATGTTTAATAGATTATACGTTTCAGAGATTATACGTTTCGAAGATTAGATGTTTCGGAGATTAGATGTTTCATAGATTATACATTTTGGAGATTAGATGTTTTGGAGATTAGATGTTTCATAGATTATACGTTTCAGAGATTATATAATTAGGAGATTAGATATTTCAGAGATTAGATTTTTTGGAGATTAGATATTTAGAATGATGATTTACATTGTGTCAGTCTGTACAGACACCCAGTCCATCCATCAACCCAGTCCATACATCACCCCAGTCCATACATCAATGCAGTCCATACATCAACCCAGTCCATACATCAACCCAGTCCATACATCACCCCAGCCCATACATCAACCCATCCCATACATCAACCCAGCCCATACATCAACCCAGTCCATCCATCAGCCCAGTCCATACATCAACCCAGCGCATACATCACCCCAGTCCATACATCACCCCAGCCCGTACATCAACCCAGTCCGTACATCAACCCAGTCCGTACATCACCCCAGCCCATACATCAACCCATCCCATACATCAACCCAGCCCATACATCAACCCAGTCCATCCATCAGCCCAGTCCATACATCAACCCAGCGCATCATCACCCCAGTCCATACATCACCCCAGCCCATACATCAACCCAGTCCGTACATCAACCCAGTCCGTCATCAACCCCAGCCATACATCAACCCCAGCCCATACATCAACCCCAGCCCATACATCAACCCCAGCCCATACATCAACCCCAGCCCCTACATCAACCCCAGCCCATACATCAACCCCAGCCCATACATCAACCCCAGCCCATACATCAACCCCAGTCCATACATCACAGTCATACATCAACCCCAGCCCATACATCAACCCAGTCCATACATCAACCCCAGCCCATACATCAACCCAGTCCATACATCAACCCAGCCCATACATCAACCCAGTCCATACATCAACCCAGTCCATACAAAACTCAGGTTGCTACAAAACCCAGTCCCTACTCAACCCAGTCCATCCATCGCCCATTCCTACAGAAGCCCCATGTTATAGGAATGAAAGAACCCTTTCACACATGATCTGTGTTAGTGTATCTAGCTCTCAAATATTTGTTTATTATGAACTGGTTAATATTGACGTATTACTTGTTGATATTTATTTGTTAATATGAATGTCATATTTATTTTATCCTGGTCACTGCCGTCCACAGAGTACACAGTCTGTAAAGCTAACAATGTCCGAGAGATCCATACATACATGACAGACAGGTTCATACAGAAACCTGAAGCAACTCCAAACATTGATTTGTTTAAACGTCCGATATGGTCAACATGGGCACACTACAACCGTGATATTAATCAATCTCGTGTGTTGGAGTTTGCAGGTTATTTCTTTTTCTCTGCTTATTTTGTATTTTTATTCTACATTCAATGAAATTTGTTTGTTCGTGAAACATGGCTTCAATGGACTTGAATGATGTCAATGAAATAGATGTAATTGTTTGCACTGATAGTTCGATCATTTGCCAAGAGCAGTGTGCGCTGGTTTTTTATGCTCAGTGACTCCATGAACATGATTCGTAAAATCGAATCAGGAATGGGGAAACAAAACTGGGTGGATGTACTGGTACAGAGAGGGTCAGAGAAATCCCTTCATTTTTGTCCGTGGATACGCAAGAGTCAGTGGTAATGAACGATATCAGAGTGTGCTGACATGGACCAAATTGACATTCTTATCAAATTGTGAGAGTATTTCCAAACAGAGGAGTTTCAAAGTTGTGAATCCCAAGTTGCTGATCAGATTGAAAGAGATGGGTGTTGATATTTGTGCAACCTGACAAGAATGATATACCAAATATGCAAATAGATTCATTAATCAACATCAAACTGGCATGTTGGGTCGATTTGTTGAGGTGCTGATCAGAGCACATATGTACATGACAGTAAAACAGAAGAAGAAGCACATATAGTACATGACAGTAAAACAGAAGAAGAGATATATGTACATGACAGTAAAACAGAAGAAGAGCACATATGTACATGATCAGTAAACTGAGAAGAAGAAGTTATATTGATAACATGATCTACTTTTCATCTTGGTTTTTTTTCATCTATGTATCATTTGTTCATCATTTGTTCATCATTTGTTCATCGTTTGGTCATCATTTGTTACATTCATCATTTGTTCATCGTTTGGTATCTTCATCATTATTATGCATCATTTTGTTCATCATTTGTTCACTTGTTTGTCATGTTTTATCTATTCATTTATTGTTGTTCATTATTTATTGGTTCACTTTCATTTGTTCATCGATTAACCATTTATCTGTGTGTTTTACTTGTGTTCATTGTATTAGTATTTTATTTGTTTCACTGTTTATCATTTTTAGACATTGATTTATGAATTTTTACTGTTCACCTTGTATATCGTATTGTTTTAGTGTTCACATTTATGTTCATTGTATTTATCTTGATTTTGTTCACCTTGTATATATGTTGTGTTCACATTGTATTTATTTTGTGTTCACCTTGTTTTTCATCTTGTGTTCACCTTGTATTTATTTTGTGTTCACCTTGTATTTATCTTGTGTTCACCTTGATTATTTACTTGATTATCTTGTGTTCACCTTGTATTTATCTTGTGTTTGTTCACTCATGTTTTTTTACCTTTTATCTTGTGTTCACTTGGATATTTATACTTGTGTTCACCGATATTGTGTCACTTGTATCATCTTGTGTTCACCTTGTATTTATCTTTGTGTTCACTTGTATTTATCTTGTGTTCAGTATTTCCTTGTTCACTTGTATTCATCTGTGTTCACCTTGTATTATCTTGTGTTCACCTTGTATTCATCTTGTGTTCACCTTATTTTGTTATTGTTTATCTTGTGTTCACCTTGTATTTATCTTGTGTTCACCTTGTATTTCATCTTTGTACCTTGTTTCATCTTGTGTTATTGTATTATTTGTTTCACCTTGTATTATCTTGTTCACTTGTATTTATCTTTTTATTTATTTATCTTTTCACCTTGTATTTCATCTTGTGTTCACCTTTATTTATTTTGTGTTCTTATTTATCTGTTCACTTGTATTTATCTTGTGTTCACCTTGTATTTATTTGTTTCACCTTGATTCATCTGTGTTCACCTTGTATTTATCTTGTGTTCACCTTGATTTATTTGTGTTCACTTTATTTATCTTGTGTTCACCTTGTTTTCATCTTGTGTTCACCTTGTATTTATCTTGTGTTCTGTATTCATCTTGTGTTCCTTGTATTTCATCTTGTGTTCACCTTGTATTTATTGCTCCTTGTATTTATCTTTTCCTTGTATTTATTTGTTTCACCTTGTATTTATTTGTGTTCACCTTGTATTTATCTTGTTCATTGTTTTATTTAGTTCACCTTGTATTATGTTGTTCCATTGTATTTTTTTTTCACCTTGTTTTCATCTTGTGTTCACCTTGTATTTATTTTGTGTTCACCTTGTATTTATCTTGTGTTCACCTTGTATTTATTTTGTGTTCACCTTGTATTTATCTTGTGTTCACCTTGTATTTATCTTGTGTTCACCTTGTTTTTCATCTTGTGTTCACCTTGTATTTATTTTGTGTTCACCTTGTATTTCATCTTGTGTTCACCTTGTATTTATCTTGTGTTCACCTTGTATTTATTTTGTTTCACTTGTATTTATCTTGTTTCACCTTGTATTTCATCTTGTGTTCACCTTGTATTTCATCTTGTGTTCACCTTGTATTTATTTTGTGTTCACCTTGTATTTATCTTGTGTTCACCTTGTATTTCATCTTGTGTTCACCTTGTATTTCATCTTGTGTTCACCTTGTATTCATCTTGTGTTCACCTTTATTTCATCTTGTGTTCACCTTGTATTTATTTCTTACCTGTATTTATCTTGTGTTCACCTTGTATTTATCTTGTGTTCTTATTTATCTTGTTTACCTTGTATTTCATCTTGTGTTCACCTTGTATTTATTTTGTGTTCACCTTGTATTTATCTTGTGTTCACCTTGTATTTATCTTGTGTTCACCTTGTATTTCATCTTGTGTTCACCTTGTATTTCATCTTGTGTTCACCTTCTATTTATTTTGTTTCACCTTGTATTTCATCTTGTGTTCACCTTGTATTTCATCTTGTGTTCACCTTGTATTTCATCTTGTGTTCACCTTGTATTATCTTGTTTCACTTGATTTCATCTTGTTTCACCTTGTATTTATTTTGTGTTCACCTTGTATTTATCTTGTGTTCACCTTGTATTTCACTTGGTTCTTGTATTTCATCTTGTGTTCACCTTGTATTTCATCTTGTGTTCACCTTGTATTTCATCTTGTGTTCATTGTATTTATTTGTTCACCTTGTATTTATCTTGTGTTCACCTTGTATTTATCTTGTGTTCACCTTGTATTTCATCTTGTGTTCACCTTGTATTTCATCTTGTTTACCTTGTATTATTTTGTGTTCACCTTGTATTTATCTTGTTCACCTTTATTTATCTTGTGTTCACCTTGTATTTCATCTTGTGTTCACCTTGTATTTCATCTTGTTTTCACTTCTATTATTTTGTGTTCACCTTGTATTTCATCTTGTGTTCACCTTGTATTTCATCTTGTGTTCACCTTGTATTTCATCTTGTGTTCACCTTGTATTCATCTTGTTTCTGTATTTCATCTTGTGTTCACCTTGTATATTTGTGTTCACTTTTTATCTTGTGTTCACTTGTTATTATCTCAAACCTCACAGATCAAATATTATCTATAACCTCACAGATCAAATATTATCTCACAAACCTCACAGATCAAATATTATCTCACAAACCTCACATATCAAATATTATCTCACAAACTACCACACATCAAATATTATCTCACAAACCTCACACATCAAATATTATCTCACAAACTACCACAGATCAAATATTATCTCACAAACTACCGGCATGTCAGTTGGAGATTGATGATGCTTGGACAAGTCATTATGGTGACCTTGAGTTTGATAGAGTCAAGTTTCCAGATGCCCAGAAAATGGTTGCAGATCTCAACAAGAAGGGATTCCCAGTTACATTATGGATACATCCATTTATTAGTCTCAAGTCGGATAACTTTCACGAGGCTTTCCAGAACAAGTTTGTAGTCATGATGAAGGTAGGTTGATGTAAGCTCACTCATGCCCTCACTCTGACCTCTGTCATGCCCTCACTCTGCTCTCAGTCATGCCCTCACTCTGCTCTCAGTCATGCCCTCACTCTGCTCTCAGTCATGATGAAGGTAGGTTGATGTAAGCTCACTCATGCCCTCACTCTGACCTCAGTCATGCCCTCACTCTGCTCTGTCATGCTCTCACTCTGCTCTCAGTCATGATGAAGGTAGGTTGATGTCTGAAGTTGAGTTAGCTAGCATTTACTTTTATTCTACCTTACTGCTGCTGTTGTTATTTTACTGAGTTAATGGTCTCTATACCAATTTATCACAAAGTTGTATAGAGAACTCGATACAGTCACTTAAAAAACCAGCGAAGATCAAAACCTTTATCTCAATACAATGAAAATGAAGATATTTACAACTAACACAACAGAATTGATGACTAATATATGTGTCAACGGCCACAAAATAGAAAGAGTCGACAACTTTGAATACTTTGGCGCATTGCTGACAAATGACGAGAATGCTATAAAAGAAATTAAAAAAGGCTAAACAAACTAACTAACCTATGGAAGGGAACTGACATAAGAACAAAAATCATGTGTTTAAGAGCCTGCGTTTTTCCCTTGACAACATATGGTTGTGAGACATGGAACATTGACAAAGCGGCAGATAAAATTCTTAATGCCTTTGAATGCAAATGTTACAGAAGAGTACTTAGAATATCATGGACAGAGAAAAGAACAAATGCTTCTGTTATGCAACATCTTGATATTAAAGAGAACTGACTATTAAAGAACATAAAAACAAGTAAAATTAACCAACGGGACTGCAGAGCCGATATATCGGTTCAGAGTAATGTTTATGATGTCACAGAACCGATATATCGGCTTTTGGATGTCTGTTCACGAAAACGAATGTATCTTCAGAACCCCTTTACTGAAGTTAAAAAATCTTCAGAAACGGAAAGTACATATATGTAGGTACATTACTATCTCCAATTAACAAAGATTTGAAAGAGGGGGAAAGCAATGTATTATTGTGTTCAAGTCGAGACTTTTTTTAAACGTTAATGTTTCCGACGATGTTTACAGTGTAATCTTGAGTACTGTTAGATCAAATTATAACTTGTGATAGTAATGAAGAAGATTTAATTGATGGTAATAATGACATTTGATTGTTTTGTAAGTCTAATGTAATAATTGCATCTAAAGAATGGGCATTCCACATTCCATTTATTGACGTATCCGCACTAAAAAGTGAATATTATAAACACTACTGCACCTAGTTAGATGAAACTTATAGAATATATTCGCACATGGATTATCTTCATTTAAATACTACTTCCTTTAAACATCTATGAATATTAAGATGTAATACAAACCGGAGAGTAAAAATATTTTGTATGATTTTTCATTTTTTCAAAATAGTCATGCTACAATAATCTAATTTTCTCAAACGTATATCATCTGTTGTAAAATATTATTATATTAATGTATTCCACATCCAATTAGCAACAATTTAATATATAATATGTCATACTTTAGAGAAACAGTACAAGAGTTATAAAGGATTAAACTAATTGACATTGAATGTTAAATTTAAATCGCAAAATAAATGCGTCCAGGGGTCAAAATAATACAGGGCGAAAGGGTTAAATATTTCTGACACATCAAACGACATGAGTGTCTAGAGAAGATAATTTTGGAAGGAATTGTGCCTGGAAGAAGAACGAGAGGAAGACCTAGAAGACGATTGGTACAGGATGTCATTGACGATCTGAGAATGACTGCTGCTGATGCCGGCCAACTTGCAGAGAACAGAGAGTTTTCAGGACTGCTGTCTTGGGAGCCAAGTTCCGGAAGTGACAAGCTACTTGATGATGATGAATGTTCTATTATATGATTCCTCTTTCTGACTGTTCTTCTCTGTTTCTCATTCATGGATGAGGGAGGGGGAGGGAGAGGAAAGAACCCTTCAAATACCTGTCTAATATTTGTTAGTTATTAAATACAACTTGACCTGCTTCATTTACACTTAGAGGCCGATGCTTCATTTACACTTGGAGGTTGATGCTTCGTTTACACTTACGAGGCTGATGCTTCATTTACACTTGGAGGCTGATGCTTCATTTACACTTGGAAGCTGATGCTTCATTTACATGAGGCTGATGCTTCATTTACACTTACGAGGTTGATGTTTCATTTACACTTGGAGGCTGATGTTTCATTTACACTTGGGGGTTGATGTTTCATTTACACTTGGGGGTTGGTGCTTCATTTACACTTACGAGGTTGATGCTTCATTTACACTTATGAGGT
This sequence comes from Arion vulgaris, assembly GCA_020796225.1. Lineage (NCBI taxonomy): Eukaryota > Metazoa > Mollusca > Gastropoda > Stylommatophora > Arionidae > Arion > Arion vulgaris. The sequence goes on along the minus strand of CM036778.1, from coordinate 20,254,135 downwards.
TGATGTTTCATTTACACTTACGAGGTTGATGTTTCATTTACACTTGGAGGTTGATGCTTCATTTACACTTATGAGGTTGATGTTTCATTTACACTTATGAGGCTGATGCTTCATTTACACTTGGAGGTTGATGTTTCATTTACACTTGGAGGTTGATGCTTCATTTACACTTACGAGGTTGATGTTTCATTTATACTTACGAGGTTGGTGCTTCATTTACACTTACGAGGTTGATGTTTCATTTACACTTGGAGGTTGATGCTTCATTTACACTTATGAGGTTGAGTTGAATATATTTCAAGAAAGCAGTGGCTACCCACAGACATCCCCCCCCATCTACAACTCTCCAGCGATCGATGCCCTGTCTGCGCTCTCATTACTGTGAACACCCGTCCATCAACCACATACCAATGTGACACCACCACCCACATACCAATGTGGCACCACCACCCGCATACCACTGTGACACCATCAACTACATACCACTGTGGCACCACCACCCACATGTCACTATCAACAACCATATATATATATATTTCTTCAGGGCTGTGAGATTCCAGCACTGACAAGATGGTGGAATGAAGATATGGCCGCCATCCTTGATGTCACAAATCCTGCAGCTGTACTTTGGTACCAGAAAAAGTTGGAACATCTCCAGCAAGTCTTCAACATTAGTTCATTCAAGGTAACCCTCATAAATACATCAGTGATGGGGGGAGCAGTGGGTGAGGGAGAGAGGAGTGGTAGATTGAGTGAGGGAGGGGTGGATGACTGAGTGAGTGAGGGGGGAGATGACAGACCGAGTGAGTTTGCTATAAATGGCTAGTTGGATGATATTGAGCGAGTGAGTTTGCTATAAATGGCTGGTTAGATGATATTGAGCGAGTGAGTTTGCTATAAATGGCTGGTTAGATGATATTGAGGAGTGGTTTGCTATAAATGGCTGGTTAGATGATATTGAGCGAGTGAGTTTGCTATAAATGGCTGGTTAGATGATATTGAGCAGTGAGTTTGCTATAAATGGCTGGTTAGATGATTATGAAGATAATCTCATAATGGTCTTTCTATATTCTTTTCTATAATCCTGGTGTCTCAAGTGTCAGGATAGAAGAGTTTCTAGAACTGGCTTTGTGTGCGCTTCATAAACAGTGTTTTTCGTCGCCTCTGTTATCTCTGAGGTCCACCTTTTGCGTGGCCGTCCTTTAGCTTTGTGTCAACTGTATCGGAGTAACATTACTCTTTGAGGTACACTGTCTGGTGGTAATCTGCTTATGTGGCGAACCATTTAATTTGTTGTTTCTGATAAGTTCTTTACCCATTTTTCCTGATGTCTTTATTTCTAAACGGTCTCTTTACCCCATTGTTATTCTCCCAGCATGTCTGCGTAGAGACTGTTATTCTCCAGCATGTCTGCGAGCTGTTTCTCAGCATGTCTGTAGAGACTGTTATCTCTCCCAGCATGTCTGCGTAGAGACTGTTATTCTCCCAGCATGTCTGCGTAGAGACTGTTACTCTCCAGCATGTCTGTAGAGATTACTGTCTGCAATATCTCATTAACTCTCAGTTGACCAGTGTAAAAATACATTTCTACAAGCTATTATTTGAACATACATCTTGCATACAGACGAGACAGCTGCTATTTGTTAGTTTGTGCATAAAACTGTTATATCGAAGTGGAACATGTATGACAATGTTTAGAAATGAATTCTTAAAGTTTTGTTTACATTACTGAAATATTTGCAAATAAGAAAATGTGGAATAATTTATAGTTTAGTAAGAAGAAAATACAATCTATTGAGTTGTAAGTAGAATTTTCACTAAAACTAAAATGGTAAATAGCTTAGCTATGTCCACTGCAAGAAGATGAAATGACAAATGATCTAATTTATCCTAATTAATAAAGGTGGACTGGAATATACATTTACTTCTTCTGTCGTCACACTGCTACCGGGTTGTTGCCCAGTGTCGTCAAACTGCTACCGGGCTGTTGCCCAGTGTTGTCACACTGTTACGGTTTTCGGGTTGTTGCCCAGTGTCGTCACACTGCTACCGGGTTGTTGCCCAGTGTCGTGTTTTCTGTTTTGTTTTGAGCTGTTTTCTGATGGCTTGTTATTTTTGCTCTTTCACAGGATTATGCTATACCATCTAACCATCTTTTTCGTAGTCTTTCTCTCGTCTCTCGCCTTCTTTCTTGATGTTTTGTTGTAGAAGACTCTGTATACTGTGGAGTTTGGATGCATTCTTATTGTATACTGTGGAGTTTGGATGCATTCTTATTAAGTGGCCAAACCACTTGAATCTTTGTTTCTCAATGTAATTCAAGCAAGGTTCTGTGCCAACTTTCTTTCTTATGCTGATGTTGGTGACTCTGTCTTTCTGCTGTTGTTGGTAACTTTTCGCATGCACCACATTTTACATCTAGTTTCATTGTCCATGTTTGGCTCTGGTAACACAAAGTAGGTATGAAAATGCTGTTGTTTAGCTGTCAGTGAAATGTTTGGATGCCTTAACAATGGGGCTAGCTGGTAGGTTACAGTATTTGCTTTTTGCACTCTAGAAGTATTTGAATTCTTTCACTTGGTCGATTGTAGTGTGTTATACATTTACTACAACTGTTGAACTTTTACATTACCAAAGGCATCCGACACAATTGCCCTGTAGTGTGACATTTGATCCACTAAGAGTTAATGTCTCATTATTCTTCTCTGTTGCTAATAGTCTCATTATTCTTCTCTGTTGCTAATAGTCTCATTATTCTTCTCTGTTGCTAATAGTCTCATTATTCTTCTCTGTAGCTAAGTCTCATTATTCTTCTCTGTTGCTAATAGTCTCACTATTCTTCTGTCTAGACCATTATTCTTCTCTGTTGCTAATAGTCTCATTATTCTTCTCTGTTGCTAATAGTCTCATTATTCTTCTCTGTTGCTAATAGTCTCATTATTCTTCTCTGTTGCTAATAGTCTCACTATTCTTCTCTGTGCTAGACTCATTATTCTTCTCTGTTGTCCATTATTCTTTCTTGCTATCGCTAACATTTATTTCTGTGTCTCACAGTTTGATGGAGGGGAGGCTCAATTTGTTCCTGACTCCCATCGCAGTTTCCAACAGATGACCTCCACAAACTTCTATGCTTCGCTATGGGCAGAGCTGGCAGCAAACACTGACTCTATCTCTCGAAGACAAGAAGTCCGGATTGGCTCAGGCACTCAGAGATTACCAGTTTTTGTCCGACTCATGGATAGAATGTCATTGTGGGACAGACAGGCTGGTCTTCTGTCAGTGATTCCGGCTGTACTAACATTTGGTATCATTGGCTACCCATTTGTTTTACCAGATATGATTGGTGGTAACGCTTACGTTGACACGGTTACATTTCAAGGTGGAGCTTATCCAGAACGAGAACTTTACATCCGCTGGTTACAACTGAACACATTTTTACCTGCCCTTCAGTTTTCTGTTGCTCCTTGGATCTACGATGCTGAGGTCGTTGCCTTAACCAAGAAGTTTCTAGCACTCCGAGAACATTACATTCCTGTAATCTTGGAACTTGCAGAAGAAAGTGTACACACAGGCGATCCATTGATTCGACCATTATGGTGGAACTCTCCACTTGATGAGAATGCTTTAATAATAGAAGATCAGTTTCTATTGGGTGATGGCATCCTTGTGGCCCCTGTTGTTGTCAAGGGGGCAAGAAAGCGTGACATCTACCTCCCAGAAGGGGCCTGGACTGACAAGTTGAAGGGTGACATTATACAAGGCCCTACATATCTGACAGATTATTTAGTAGCTTTGGACGAGTTAGCATTTTTGAAAAGGTTAAATAGTGGGTGAGAGTGTAAAGTGTAGGTATGTGTGACATTGTTAGTAGTGTGTGTCACATAGTTGGTAATGTGTAAAGTAGTGTGTAAAAGTTATGTGTCAAATAATAGGTTTGGTAGTATGTTTTGTTGGTGATTGTTTACAAACAGACTGTAGCCAGTATTTGATATAGTTGTTTACAAACAGACTGTAGCCAGTATTTGATATAGTCCACTGCAGCAGCAACCATCCTAACGTCCATTTGCTCACCGTGCCCATGAAAAGTTTATTAGTATACCTTCTCTCTCTACCACGAAGACAACATCCGCACTGCCTGGTATGTCCAAACTTAACTCATCTCTGTTGCTAATATTATCTGACTCCGGGCGCTAATATTATCTGCTCGCCCAGGGTCTGAGACTCGCACACATCACACAAATCAGAGTGTACAGCCTCTATCTGTACATGAGCACAGTGCCAGCAGATGACAGAGCTCTCTCTGCACATCATGATGTGCCAACATCACTAGGTCATGCGGTTTTAACACCAGCAGCCCTCCCGGCACTTAGTTAGTTACTTACATGATGGGTGATACAATACACACTATATAGGCATGATGATGATACTTATACACACTATATAGACATGATTGTGGTGCTTATACACACTATATAGACAGGATGGTGGTATTGTGATAAAGTAGTTATACACACTAATTATAGAATGAATGTGATATGACTTATAAACTGATGATGATAGTTTCATTATAACATTACTATATCAGACAGGATGGTGGTACTTTGGTGACACACTAATGGTGATAAAGTAATGTGTATATGACATTATAAACTGAACGCCATGCTTACCGGCCCAAATTGTGAAGAATAGAACCACAGTTACTTGCCACGCATGTCGTAAGAGGCTAAGGAGGTTTGGCTGAAATCGGATGCATGTGTCCTAAATGTATAGAAGTCTTGCTTAGGCCTACCAAACCAATGTGCAACGTATACACGTTCTTGGCAAGATCAAACATATCACAAGAGTGATTAAAATTGGTCGTAAAGAACACGAAGAAGAAGATAAACTGATGACGATAGTTTCCATATAATATAATCATGTTTGTTTATTTCTTCATACAGAACAAATAAAATCATTGACATTCATATACACTAATATATTCTCAACTTATTTTCTACAATTAATAGCACGCTAAATAAAACCAAACACAACCTCTCTCTCATCCCTCATTCGCACACATATGTGTATATACACGACAGGCAGTTATCATGACATGGTTGGTCTCCTGGCCTACATCATCATGGCATCAGCTTCCTGACGACGACATCATCATCTCTCAAGATGTCGCACTATCAGTTTTTAATGTATTAATCTTTGAACAGATCTTGAGTGCTGGTCCCAACTTGATATTCATGGCCGTCATGAGATGATCTTCTTTCAATAAAAGTAATGCTTGTCCATCAATTTCTTGTGAGCGGAACTCTTCAGCATACTCACAGCATCCTGGCATAGACTGGATAAAGTCGTAGACTTCAATCACCTGCAACAGTTAGCACTCACATTTATGAGATAACACAGCGAGCACTCACATTTATAGCATAGCAAAGATTTCATTATTAACATTCGCAAACCACATCAGTCTACATAAAAGCACTGAATTTGACCCCATATCGCATGGCCCTCTCTCCAGAAATGGCACGCCGCCTGCTCTCAGAAATGCACCGCCTGTTGAGAGTATTGCACAAACTCCGTAGCTCCTGCAACAATCCTAGGTGGTCTCCAGAAAATATGCACTCATGAACAAAACAGCGCATTCAGGATTCGGACATGTAGCCACAGCATCAAGCAATGGCGGAGTGGTAAGGTAGGATATATAAGAAGCGGACAGAGGGCCAGGCTTGAAAATCCTACACAGTTGCCAATTTTTGTCCGTCCGTTCATGTCTAACCCAACTTTGTTTTCAATCTCTGCTGCTGTCAATTATCAATTTACAAACCAATAGTGGTGTCCTGTGTCTGTGGAGCGTGTTGTGCCTGTGCTCTACAAGTATGCGTTAGTATCCTGCGATTCCCATTTTTATTGGACAGCCTGTAGCAATTGTCAATATTCTAATGCTGCTAAACGTCTCTTATTCATAATTTTTCTTCTCTTCGATATTTGTTTACGTTCGTTCACTCTGTGACTAGCGACGGAAACATCGTTCACTCTGTGACTAGCGACGAAATCATCGTTCACTCTGTGACTAGCGACGGAAACATCGTTCACTCTGTGACTCGCGACAGAATCATCGTTCACTCTGTGACTCGCGACGGAATCATCGTTCACTCTGTGACTAGCGACGGAATCATAAGTACGTTTCGACCAAAGTGTATACATATTATCCAACAGTAAGCATATTTGTACCGACAGGTAACTGCATGATTTATCCAATAGAAAAACCACCACTGGTCATAGAGACATTCAGAAGTTTCTACTGTAGGTAGCATGGTATTAGATTCTGACAATTGTCAAATAACTATCCTATCTCATGTTGGGGCTAGTACCGTACCATGTTGAGCTGTCTCATGTTGGGGCTAGTACCATGTGTTACTTCCAACTATCTACCTCTTCATTATTCTATTCAAGTTAATGTTGCAAATAAAACATCTGCATTCAGTCAGTTTTCATTGTTATTTATGATACACACTTTTTGTTTTGGTATAGATTTGTCTTGTACGATAGTCATGGTTTCTTCTTTGTGACCACAGGTTGCCATCAAATTCTTCTGTTTCTCGACAACAAACATACATTAAAATGATATCGTGACAGCCTTGCAGACAACAACCATTTACCACTTCAATTTGCAATTCATATTGAAGTAAACAGCAGTCACCGGTGACAAGCTGTCCGATGTACTACAAATTCAAACATGTCGAGCTGTTCGATGTACTACAAGGTCAAACATACCAACATGCTGTCCGATGTACTACAAGGTCAAACATGACAAACTGTCCGATGTACTACAAGGTCAAACATGACAAGAAATGTTGGCAAGCAGCATAGCCAGGAATCAGAGAACACTCCAAGATCTTAACAGATTCTCCAAGTAGAATAGAAGATATATGTCTTAACAAGTTCTCCAGGTAGAAGACAGATGTCTTAACAAGTTCTACAGGTAGAAGAAAGATGTCTTAACAAGTTCTCCAGGTAGAAGATAGATATCTTAACAAGTTCTCCATGTAGAAGATAGATGTCTTAACAAGTTCTCCATGTAGAAGATAGATGTCTTAACAAGTTCTCCATGTAGAAGATAGATATCTTAACAGATTCTCCAAGTAGAATAGAAGATATATGTCTTAACAAGTTCTCCAGGTAGAAGACAGATGTCTTAACAAGTTCTACAGGTAGAAGAAAGATGTCTTAACAAGTTCTCCAGGTAGAAGATAGATATCTTAACAAGTTCTCCATGTAGAAGATAGATGTCTTAACAAGTTCTCCATGTAGAAGATAGATGTCTTAACAAGTTCTCCATGTAGAAGATAGATATCTACTGAGGTATACTACAGACATGGTATCAGATATGATTAGTCATAGGTGTATCCATCATTTGCCTGGATCTGTTCTAGTCATACCACACAAGAATAAAAACTACAAGACAGTAGTGTGAGACACACAAGACAGTACTGTGAGATACACAAAGTGAAACTACAAGACGTAGTGTGAGACACACAGACAGTAGTGAGAGTGAAAACTACAAGACAGAGTGTGAGACACACAAGACAGTAGTGAGAACACAAGACAGTAGTGAGACACACAAGAGTGAAAACTACAAGACAGTAGTGAGACACAAGAGTGAAACTACAAGACAGCAGTGTGAGACACACAAGAGTGAAAACTACAAGACAGCAGTGTGAGACACACAAGAATGAAAACTTACTGTCCATTTGCCCGGATCTGTTCTAGGCATACCATGATCCACATCCATGTCAAACTCCTGCGATCTTGTTGGTGAACCTGCCGATGAGCTTGTCTCTCGTGTACTGTTGGAACTGCTCATCTCATCTCTCCCAGGCTGTCAACATCATGGACAAGTCAAGATCATGGACAAGTCAATATCATAGACAAGTCAATATCATAGACAAGTCAACATTATTCATCAAACATAAAATGTGTGTTCTTTAGTCAATATCATGGACAAGTCAACATCATAGACAAGTCAATATCATAGACAAGACAACATCATGGACAAGTCAACATTATTTATCAAACATAAAATATGTGTTGTTTAGTTATCTGTAAATAAAATTTTCAGAAAATTCAATGCTTTCAAGATGGAGGACTGACTTATCTTACATCAAGTTTCCCATAGATGGAGAACTGACTTATCTTACATCAAGTTTCCCATAGATGGAGGACTGACTTATCTTACATCAAGTTTCCCATATGGCTTCGAGTATGCCCAACATATCATACACCAAGTTTCCCAAATGGCTTCGAGTATACCCAACATATCTTACATCAAGTTTCCCATATGGCTTCGAGTATACCCAACATATCTTACATCAAGTTTCCCATATGGCTCCGAGTATGCCCAACATATCTTACATCAAGTTTCCCATATGGCTCCGAGTATACCCAACATATCTTACATCAAGTTTCCCATATGGCTCCGAGTATACCCAACATATTTCCATTTTTTTTGTAACCATTGTTACTAGTAGTTGACCAGACATTTCTCTAATTTCATCCCTTCTGAATTCATCCCATTTTACGTTAATTATTTTTCTATTTTCAAATGCATTCAACTTGCTTTCTATATCTTTAGTCATTTTCCAACTCTCGCTGGCATATGTTAGGATTGATACAACATTTGAATTGAAAATTGTAATTTAGTTTTAATACTATATAACTTGCAGTTCCATATTTTATTTTGACATTTTAAAGCTGATGTTGCGTTGCCAATTCGTATCATAATTTCTTTTTAACATTTCCTGTGCAATCAAAATTGCTACCTAAATAGGTGAACTGCTCTGTTATTTTATCATTTGATTCAGGTGATATCTGCATTACTTGCCAAGGTGTCTTCATTATATTTGTTTGTTTCATACTTTTCTGCATTACTTGCCATAGGTGTCTTCATTATATTTGTTTGTTTCATAGCTTATCTGCAGTACAACATAGGTGTCTTCATTATATTTGTTTGTTTCATACCTTATAAGACTATCATGCTTATATTAACAGCATAAATGAACAATAGGATGAAATAAACTGTTTAAGAAAAGTCGTCACTGTTACAAGACGAGATAGATTGAGAAATAAGAACATTAGAAATGTTGTTGCAATCACACCATACATCCAACATATTAGAAGATTATCAATACAATGATTCAGTCTCCTAATGAGAATCACACCACTACATCCAACATATATTAGATCATAAATACAATGATTCAGTCCCCTAATGAGAATCACACCATACATCCAACATATTAGATCATAAATACAATGATTCAGTCCCCTAATGAGAATCACACCATACATCCAACATATTAGAAGATTATCAATACAATGATTCGGTCATCTAATGAGAATGAAACCAGACCTACTACAATCTTGCGCCTATAACAACCGGAAACCTATACACAGATCCCAATGAAGATCAAGAACCTGATGGATAGATAATATCACAGATATCCTGCACCATCAATGACTAACAACTATAGACACAACACACCAGACACAGGATAGAAAACTGAAACTCCCCATGACACTTCACTGCACATGTAGACAATGAGCAATAAGACCAGACATGTGACATATGTTACAACTTACAGCAGTATGACCGTCATCATTGTTATCATCATTACTGTTGTTGTCAGCGGATGTCTTAGCATAGGTTAATCGACCACCTTTACTGACACGCCACGCCTTACGTCCTAGAATATGTTTCCTCTTGTGTGTTGTACCTGTTGACAAGAAAAGGTACAGAATCAACAAGAGACAGAGAATGTTGTAACCAACATACAACATTTATCTCCAACAAACCACAATGAGCTGCGAGAAAAGACAGAACACACAACATGCACATGTCTAACCTTGATTATGTATGCCCCACTTGTGGTAGGGGATTGTGTTCTAGGATTGGACTCTACAGTCACCTCGGCACACACCAGAGAGCTGCAGCAGTGCACGTCTAAGACTGTTGTCTTCATCGCTTGCAATGGTCTGCTATCATACAACTAGTATACACATAAACATAACGTATGATGGATAGCAGGATTGCGATGTTGATAACATGCAGCTCTAGTGGCTGTGTACTGTGTGAATTCTAGCAGTTCAAAACCAGTTTGATCTCAAAACCAAATTCTATCTAGTGGATGTGTACTGTGTGAATTCTAGCTCTTCAAGACCAGTTTCAGTTTGGAATATCTTCATTGCACTCCGTACATGTCCATAGGTGCTCCGATCTCCTTCGCAATATCTCCAACAGCGTCCAGCGACTGACCATACCAGTTCTAATTTGATTGATGAGCCTACTCGTATACCTGTTGTACCATTCTTTTCTTGCCACACCAATCTTCAAACCCAGTTCTCGCAATTTAGTAGTTGACGTGGATTGGTTTAGATGAAGGTCTTCTCTGCGGCCACGCTCTATGAGGGCGTTGTCAGCTCTGTCCATTGGCTGGCCCTCTGATATAGTGGCAGAGCCAGCCAGTCTGTCTGCTCTCTCATTGCCAACGACACCCATGTGCCCCGAACAAAGACAAGTGTAATTCTGCAAATTGTTGACGCCTGCAGTGATTCAGTCCATTGCATGCGCACCGAACCGCCTCCACCTTTCGGATCATACTCAATGAGTCACTCAGAATGCACGCATGAGTGTAGTTTCGTGACTCTAGCCAGAGTAGTGCATTGGTCACCGCCAGTACCTCCATTGTCATGCTGCTTGTTGTCATACTAAATGCACCACTGGCTTCCTTGACCATTCTGTTACATGAGCTTGCAGAGAAGGCCCATGCAGACTTTTCAGTGACGAACTACCGATCCATCCGATGGCTAAATTCACAAGCGCGCTGCATTCAACGCCACAGGATTTCCTTCTCTGCAACCTTTGTCAAATTTAATGATTGTTGAAAAAGTGTTCCAGTATATTGGAGGCATCGGTATCCATTCTTCCCCATAGTCAATATTATTGAGCACGCATACCAGCTGAACAGTATCTGCACGGCCAACCTATGACTTGCCCGCTTTAGCCGATTTCCACCACTGGTGCTGAGCTGTTCATGCAATGGGTGATCCTTTTGGCACTTATTTTGAGATAGGCACGTGCTCTAGCTATCTTGAGTCTATACTCCATGGTCGGAAAATCCAGGAGAAACCTCATCGCCACACAGGTGTATCCCTTGTGCAACCAAGGATGATGCGCATAGCTTCGTTCTGTATTCTCTCCAGTCTTTCGATTTGCGTTTTGCTGACAGTGAGGATGGCCATTGCATATTCAATGGTGGAGAGGACCAATGTCTGATACAGAATGACAAGCAGTCGTTGCTCGATGTTAACAGCCGCCATGACTCTCATTGTCGCCAAACCTTTGCGTGCCTTGACAATGACATAGTCAACATGTTCCCGGAAACACAGGTTGCGGTCAAATGTCACAACCAAATATTTCATCGATTTATCATGACCAGTTTGATCTCAAAACCAAATTCTCTCTCTCTCTCTGTGTGTGTGTGTGGTTGGAATACAAATAACCCTTACTTGCTTTACTTCAGGATTTGTCCCAGTTTACCTGTAGTCATGGTGCTTAATATGGCACTTCTACTGATTTATGTAAGGCTAGCTTTCCTTCTCAGTGTCCCTCTGCATTCAGGCAAACTTTATTCTGACTTCTGGGGTACTTGTAATTGAGATCCTCATGTAAAATATCTGAAAACTTGTCGTCTAACCTTGCACTGCCATCACACAGATAATTGTTGGGGCAAGTTGGATACGAACCCAGAATTAGCATGACATGTGGTTACTAGCAAAGCGTGTTATCGAATTGGCTATCTTCACCTCAGTTAGGATATCTTCTCCAATGCTCCATATCAACTTGGCTATCTACACCTGACTTAGGGATATCTTCTTCCAACGCTCCATATCAACTTGGCTATCTACACCTGACTTAGGGATATCTTCTTCCAACGCTCCATATCAACTTGGCTATCTACACCTGACTTAGGGATATCTTCTTCCAACGCTCCATATCAACTTGGCTATCTACACCTCACTTAGGGATATCTTCTTCCAACGCTCCATATCAACTTGGCTATCTACACCTCACTTAGGTATATCTTCTAATGCTCCATATCGACAACTTGTTTACCACTCTTTGTGATTTGTATGTGATATGAGCATAAGAGCGATTGTACGCTGTGCTAGTTATGCACCTACAAGTAGGTCAGCATATCTGTGATGGTTTCTATTTACTAAGGTAGCTTTCCTAGGCCTCTACCATAGTCGTATCTTACAACATGCCTTGTAGGTCGCATTACTACTATTCTTTGCTCCCACCGGCAATTTAGGGATATACATTACAAGTACCACTGAACTCAGATTAAGGCTTGTCTGAATGACGAGGGACACTGCTGATAACAGAAATATTACATAGACAAGACAACACAAGACTAACACTAGATCCTGTAAGAGAAATGTTACTTAGACAAGACATCACAAGACTAACACTAGATCATGTAAGAGAAATGTTACTTAGACAAGACATCACACAGACAAGCCATCACAAGACTAACACTAGATCATGTTAGAGAAATGTTACATGGACAAGACATCACAAGACTAACACTAGATCATGTTAGAGAAATGTTACATGGACAAGCCATCACAAGACTAACACTAGATCATGTTAGAGAAATGTTACATGGACAAGACATCACACAGACAAGCCATCACAAGACTAACACTAGATCATGTTAGAGAAATGTTACATGGACAAGACATCACAAGACTAACACTAGATCATGTAAGAGAAATGTTACATGGACAAGACATCACACAGACAAGCCATCACAAGACTAACACTAGATCATGTTAGAGAAATGTTACATGGACAAGACATCACAAGACTAACACTAGATCATGTTAGAGAAATCTTCTTGCAACACTCACAATCAACTTGCACTAGATCATTAGAGAAATTTCTAATGCCATATCAGACAACTTACGACTCTGTAGGAATTTGTATGTGATAGAGCATAAGAGCTGATTAGATCATGTGAGAAGTTATGCAGCATCACAAGAGCTCAACATATCTGTATGAGATTTCTATTACAAGGTAGCTTCCTAAGGCTCTACCATAATCGATTTAAACATGCCTTAGAAAGACTCACATACTACTATCTTTGCTCACAGAGCAATTTAGGGATATACATTACAAGATACCACTGAATCAGATTAAGGCATGTTACTTAGAATGACACAGGACAACATGACTGATAAAGAAATATTACTTAGACAAGACACACAAGACTAACACTAGATCCATGTAAGAGAAATGTTACGTGGACAAGACATCACAAGACTAACACTAGATCATGTTAGAGAAATATTACATGGACAAGACATCACAATCAGAAAATGACCATCACAAGACTAACACTAGATCATGTTAGAGAAATGTTACATGGACAAGACATCACAAGACTAACACTAGATCATGTAAGAGAAATGTTACGTGGACAAGCCATCACAAGACTAACACTAGATCATGTTAGAGAAATGTTACTTAGACAAGACATCACAAGACTAACACTAGATCATGTTAGAGAAATGTTACATGGACAAGCCATCACAAGACTAACACTAAATCATGTAAGAGAAAAGAACTTACCTCTAGTCTAGTCTTCTGCCAGCCCACATCTATTATCCAAGTCTACTTACCTCTAGTCTAGTCTTCTACAAGCCCACATCTATTATCCAACAGTCTACTTACCTCTAGTCTAGTCTTCTGCCAGCCCACATGTATTAGACAACAGTCTAGTCTTCTGACAGCCCACATTTATTATCCAACAGTCTAGCCTTCTATAAGCCCACATCTATTATCAACAAGTCTAGTCTTCTACAAGCCGACATCTATTATTCAACAGTCTACTTACCTCTAGTCTAGTATTCTGGCAGCTCACATCTATTATCCAACAGTCTAGTCTTCTATCAGCTCACATCTACTAGCCGTCTAGTCTTCTGCCAGCCCACATCTATTAGACAACAGCCCACTACTTACCTTTAGCCTTGAATAAGCCCACCCGCCTGGTTTGAGCAATATTATGTCTCCTAGAGCAGGCCAATGAACAGAATCTGTGTGAAGTGTTGAACGTAGCAGCTAGGCCTACTTTTTGACAAAACTCACATTCTAACAGAATGCCAGCGTTCTTCTGTTCCTCTTTGACATCATGCTCCTTCTGTGGCTGACGGCTCATCAGTTGTGTGCTGGACAAATGTGCTGCAGACATACATGCACACAGAATCATTCAGACATCTTACACATACACACAGAATAATTCAGACATCACACACATATACACAGAATCATTCAGCCATCACAGACAGACACACAACAACAAGATTTAAACTATACAACATATATCCATTTCAACCCTGCCCACCTGTACCTTAAAATTCCCTTCCCCGGAGCTCCTGGGCAAAAACAGTCCATATCAAAATTATATTAAAACGGGATAATTTAGCAAACTTAAGTTATGTTATGTTATGCGATCGACATCACGGCACATTGGGCATTCCCATGCATGCTCTGTCCTCCGCTGCAGCAGCCATTCTAAAGTCCATTTGCTCACCGTATCCATGAGAAGTTGATTACTATATCTTCTCTCTCTACCACGAAGACACACTGTCTGGCATGTCCACACTTAACGCCTAATTCTCGAACTCGCTCCAGTGTCTGAGACGTGGCCATGTCACATAATTGAGAGCGTACCGCATTGATGATATTGGCTCTGTCCATACTTCTGCCAGTTTGAGTCGGGCATTGTTTGCAAGAAAGTCTGCACGCTCATTACCCTGCACTCCAGCATGTCCAGGTGTGTACAGCCAAGTCATTTTCTTGAGATGTGATCTCCGAATGCTGTCCACCCATTCCATACGCATACTTCCAGATTCAATCAGTTGAAGCATATTCATTGAGTCTGATATGATGATCGGATGGGTAACCTGTTGCTCAGCCACCCATGACAGAGCCCTGGAGGCAGCAGTGATCTCCATAGTCATACTCAATGTCGTCTCGAAAGCGCCGCAGTCCTCATGAAGTGCGCGACCATTTTGCTGTGCTGAATAAGCCCACGATGATCTGGTTCCACGTCTGACAGAGCCATCGGTGTAGATAATGATATCTGGATGGGAGTGCTCATCCACGAGTGTAAGAATCTCCGCATTGACAACGCCCGGGGCCCATTCTCTACAGCGTATCCCAAGTGTACTGACAACCATGTTGTAAGCAGTCATATCCTCTGATATAGGCATCCATTCTTCACCATGTCTCAGCTCATCTAGAGTACAGACCTGTTTAATAACATCCTCTGCCTCGGCCATCCAGGATCGGCCTCTCTTCAATGTAGAACGTAGTGCAACTTACAAACCTCAAGTTCAAGGTGTATCCTCTGTGCCAAAGAGCTGCATGGCTGTGGAGAGGCGCAGTCAGGCTGTCAATGGGGCGACATCTGGCTGATGGGCATCATGCCCCTGACCTCTTCCCCAGTGTGAAGGCACCACCGGGGTGACCATATAATACCCCTCATCATCTTATTAACTAGCAAACTTAAGTGCTCTATAATTTGTTATTGATTTACCCCATCATCTCCGTTATTGCAGAATACTAAAATTTAAAATTTATTTGATATAATATGGGAGTACGGCGCAATATTCCCGTATATGTAGATTTGTCTCCAGATTGAAGATACATAGTTTGAATATCAATCTATTAAAACAATTCTTTGTTGTCTAAATGATTATCTATCTCACTTTCTATATCCTTATCAGAATAATCACATTCTAAGTCTAATTTATCTTTAGATTCATTCTTCTTCTTCTAACCAGGGCTGCAAGTTTTCACTCTTGGGCAGCCAATGCCAATTTGTAGAATCTGCATGTGTTCTGTAATTGTGGAAGACTTCTAACCAGAACTGCAAGTTTTCACTCTTGGGCAGGCAATGCCAATTTGTAGAATCTGCATGTGTTCTGTAATTGTGGAAGACTTCTTCTAACCAGAACTGCAAGTTTTCACTCTTGGGCAGTCAATGCCAATTTGTAGAATCTGCATGTGTTCTGTAATTGTGGAAGACTTCTTCTAACCAGAACTGCAAGTTTTCACTCTTGGGCAGTCAATGCCAATTTGTAGAATCTGCATGTGTTCTGTAATTGTGGAAGACTTCTTCTAACCAGGGCTACAAGTTTTCACTCTTGGGCAGCCAATGTCAATTTGTAGAATCTGCATGTGTCCTGTAATTGTGGAAGACTAGTGTAAAGGGTATTATGAACAGATGGGTGTGGTGGGAGGAGTTCTTGTCTAGCTTTATGTAGTCCAGGACATTCAAGCAAGATATACTGTACTGTCTCACATGAATGACTGCACTTTCTACAGTGTGGTAGGTGTGTGGGTTTATTCTGTGTGGTGTTATTTTCAGAATCTGTTTTATACTTTGTATGCTAACAGGTTTGTCTATTTGTGGTTTTGATGATCCCTGTTTGGCCAGATAATCTGCCTTGTCATTTCCTGGGATATCTGTGTGCCCAGGAATCCACTGTAGAATGACATTAATATCAAAGGAAGAAATCAGATTGTGGATGACTAATGCCAATGACTGGATCTCACTTGATTGATTCTGCTGTTCTTCTAAAGCTTGTAGTGTGGACTGTGAGTCAGTGAATACTATCATGTCTAGGACAATATTCTCTCCAAGTTCAAACTGCTGGTGGACTAGGTCTACAGCGGTCTTTATGGCTATAATCTCTGCCTCATAGTTGGAACATATATTACCTCAAGGAGCACAGTAACTATAGGTAGTTCCATCTTGATATTTCAGGTATATGCCGCAGCCAGTGTAAGTAGTGGCTTTGAAAGCTGAACCATCAGTGTAGGCATGGATAGAGGAAGTTGGATAACTGTCTATTGTCTCCAGTGCACAGGTTTTTAAGATCGGTGCAAGTGTTGCTTTGTTTATAGTTTTGTCAAGGAGGTATTTCTGGATTACTGGTTGTTTTATGTTTAGCCATGGTGGTGGGCTGGGGAATCTTGTGATCGGTTCTCTGTCAGTTGGGAGATGGTAGTGTTCTTCGAGATTTTTCCCAACTTCCAGCAATGATGTTTGCTGAATTCTTTGATTGGATTTCCACCTGTCAATAGTTTGTCTGTTGGGGTGGTTTTTTTCTATTCTTTTATATCGCTCGACTACTTCTATTAGTGTCCTTCGTCTCCTAATATCTAGTGGTTTGATGTTGGCGTCGATTTCACAAGCAGCAGTTGGGGTCGTTCTCATTCCCCCACATATAAACCTGAGACCCTGATTCTGCACTCTATCCAGGGATGTTGTGATGTGCTCACTTGCTATAGCTTGGAGTTGTCCATTGTAGATCTTACATAGCCAAGATATAGTTGCCTAAGGGTGCTTTTGTCTGCACCCCAAGTGGTGCTAGCAAGTCTTTTAACCATGTTGAGTCTTTTAGATGCTTTTTCTTTTATGTTGTTAATGTGTTCTGTCATCCTTAGTTGTTTGTCTAACTTGACTCCCAGGTAAGTCGGGTTTTCCTCTTTTTCAGCAGTACTCCATTCATTGTAATGCAAAGGTTCTTAGAGTTGTTTTGGGGCTGCGGGAGAATGTAGTATACAGTTTTCTGTTCATTGACTTTAAGCTTCCATAGGTTGCAATATGTTGAGATTATGGCAAGGGTTCTATTAAGTTTAGCCCAAGTTAGTACAGGGTATTTCTCGCGTTGTCCATATTACAAGGTCATCAGCAAAAAGGGCTTTCTGTGTGTTTAGAAGGGATGGGAGGTCATTGATGAAGATGAGGAAAAGGGTGCAGCTAAGGGCAGGTCCCTGTGGGAGGCCTTCCTCTAGTGTTCTCTTGGAGAACATTGTTCCACTAAAAGATGTTCCAATGGTCCTGTTTTGGAGAAAGCTTGTATCCATTGTAACATCTTTCCATGGATCCCCATATTGAGCATCTTCATCAAGAGGCCCTTCCTCCAGACTCTGTCATATGCTTGTTGTAAATCGATGAAAACCGCGGTTGTGTGCTTTTCATTCTGGAATCCATCAATTGTATTCTGCACAAGTCTGAAGAGTTGGTCTTCTGTTCTGCAGCCCCTTCTAAACCCTGCCTGGGTATTATCAAGTGACTGGGTTTTTTTCAAGCCACCAATAAAGTCGGTTATTAACCATTCTCTCCGCTAGCTTTCCTAAACATGAGGTGGGCCTGTAACTTAAGGGGTCGTCTACTGGTTTCCCTTTCTTGAGGATGGGAGTGATATTGGCTGTTCGCCAACAGCAGGTATTCGGCCTCTCTCCAAGTTCTATTTATAGCGAACAGCAATATCAACCTAGCCTTCTTGTCCATATGGCATAACATTTCATTCTTAATCTTATCTGGGGCTTTTCGAGGTTTTAGTTTTTCATTGCTGTTTCCATCTCGCATAGACTAAAATCTTGTTCAAATGCACATATGTTTGCTACTGGTGCATTTTTTTACTTTTAAAGATTTTCCATAAAGCTTTATCCAGCTGTTTTCTTCTTATGCTTCTGTTAACGTTAGCAAAGTGTTTGTTGAATATTTCAGTTTTCTTTTTTTTTTTTTCATCTATGATGCATTGTTTCTTTTGATGGGTCTGGGATTTTCTTTCTTTCTAGTGCCTGTCAGTTTGTTTATCAGATCCCATGCCTTGTGGCCATCTTTATTTAGATCAAGTTTCTGACACGTGTCTTGCCACTTTATCTTCTTTGCTGCTTTAATTAGAAGACGAACTTTAGCAGTCAAGCGATTATAGTTGGTTTTATTAACTCGATTAGGTTCTTTTTCAGCTTGCTTCCTTGCTTTCTTCTATCCATCACTGCTTTTTCTAGATACTTGTTCCAGTATGGCTTATATTTTCTGGTGTTTCCATTTGGAATGGCCTCTCGCAGCTTCCAGTATTTTACAACATATGTTAGCAAAGACAGTATCAATATTTCCAGTGAGGTCAATTTTGTCCATGCCTATGTTGGTCTAGTTCTCGAAGAGCGTCCAGTCTGCTTTTCTGAAATTCCAGAACTTTCTACCTCTATACACTGAGCTTCTGAGTTGCTTGGTGGTAACAGAGATAAGTATGGGGAGATGGTCGCTACCTATATCATCCAAGACAGTGATAGTTGTTGCATCTATAATGTCAGCTGATACTATGGTAAGATCTGGTCTGCTATTCGTACCATGGGCTCTGTGTAGAAGTGTTGGTTTGGTTTCTGAGCTCTGCATTACCGTGAGGTTGGATGAGTTACACAGGTCTTCAATGTCTCTTCCTCTTTTGTTGTAATCTTTGTAACCTAGGGCTGGTGTGTGTGCATTAAAGTCTCCTGCAATAATTGTTCTGGTGTACATGGGTCCCTTGAACGGCTGGTCAGAGGTGCAGGTTGGTGGACAATAGATGTTATGTAAGAACCACTGTTACCTGCCATGCATGTCGGAAGAGGCGACTAAGGAGATTTGGCTGAAATCGGATGCATATGTCCTAAACGTGTAGAAATCTATGCGTTTAGGGGCCTACAAACCAATGTGCAACGTATACACGTTCTGGCAAAGATCAAACATATCACAAAGAGTGATTAAAATTGGTCGAAAGAACGAACGCAAAGAAGAAGAAGATGTTATGTATAGTATATCTCACTCCATCAAATCACACTTGGATGGTCTGGGTGTCTACGTTGTTGTGTGATCTGGTGTGCACTTCTGCCTGCACATCATTTCTTATCAGTGTCATGAGTCCTTGACATCTGTTGCACTCGCATTTGTATTGGGTGTAACCAGTGATGTTAACTCCTCTTTGAGGTAAGATGGTTTCTTGTATAAGGACAATGTGGACATTACTCTGTTGTAGAGTTCTTTCGAGCTCCATCTTTTATTCTGTAGTCCTGATATGTTTATCTGTAGTATATTAATGGATCCTTTACATATTTTTCACACGGAGCGAGGGCTTCACTTGCTCGCTGACCTTGTTGACCGAGGCGACGTCCAAGCTCGTATCTAATATATTTGTGTTGTACTGGCATTATGTCTTGAGTTATGTTGCAACAATTTCATCCCAAAGAGGTTGTCAGACATAGATCTCTTACTTGATCTGGGGCCCCTGGTAGTCCCAGGCAGATATGTGGTATCAGGGTGTCACTGGATCGAACTTGGGGGAGCACAGTTCACCGCCGCACAATCCCCGCTAGTCATAGGTGCATCATGCTTGCAGGCCTTTATCACTAGCTCTGGGCTATATTCACTATGGCGTGTCACGTCATGTGCATCTCCACCTATCCAGCTATTCCTTCCAACACACAGAGTCCGTCTTCACCATGGGTCCCTGCAAGCAGTGTGACCCTATCTGGCTCAGTGCAATGTCAGTGTCTTATCACTTCTTGTCGCAACTGGGAAGGAAGTGGGAAAGGGACTTGAGATTCATTCAAAAAAAGTTCAGCAGCTTGCTCTGTTGTTATACTTTTAGAATGACCATTTCCCAAAATTTTCAACATGAAAATACTTCACTAATTACTATATCAGAACAAAAAAATCACACAACAGTGTCTGCCATCTAGCAAAAGCATGTAGAACACATGGGTTGTGTTTGACATCACATCTCTACACAATTTATTTTCAAATACCACCAAATAGTGAAAAATTATTCTCAGACCCGTATATCGGGAGCTCGGGTATGCAACGCTTACATTCAATCCCGAAATATCGGAGCCCGGTTCTAAGGGTTAAATCACTTCATTGCTCAGAGGTAACATTGTGTAGTTCTTCACATCATTGTCCAGTCACCATGTAGTTCTTACAACATTACTGCAGAAATGCTCAAAGCGGCTGATGATACAACTATTAGCCAGATGCAAGAACTATTTAATAAAGTATGGGAAGAAGAAACTGTCCCAGATCAATGGAAGAAGGAATAATTGTTAAGATCCCCAAAAAGGTGATCTCAAAGATTGCAACAACTGGAGAGGGATCACCCTATTATCAGTAATGACCAAGACTTTCTGCAAAATCATTCTTAATAGAATCAAAGGAGCAGTGGATACAACCCTGAGAGAAGAACAAGCTGGTTTTAGACCTGGGAGAAGCTGTTTAGACCAAATAATTACCCTACGACTAATTTTGGAGGAACATATTGAGAAGCAACAACCACTCATACTAAATTTCATCGATTTTAAAAAGCCTTTGATGGTCTACACAGAATCTCTCTGTGGAATATTCTGAGATGCTATGGAATACCAGACAAAATAATAAACATTATAAAGAGCCTCTATGATGGTTCACAGTGTGCAGTTCGCACTGATGGTGGGCACAGCGACTGGTTTATGGTTGAAACCGGAGTAAAGCAAGGCTGTATTCTATCTCCGCTATTGTTTGGAGTGGCCATTGACTGGGTGATGCAAAAATGTTGCAGGGCGAAACTGGCATCGATTGGGTAGAAAATAGTCAACTAGAAGATTTGGATTTTGCAGATGATATTGCCTTGTTAAGTAGAAACAACCAAGATATGCAAAGAAAAACAGACAACTTGTCATCTATAGCATCAAAAGTTGGACTGCAGATAAGCTATGAAAAACAAATATAATGAAGACACCTATGGCAAGTAATGCAGATATCACACTGGAATCTAAAATGATAAAAATAACAGAGCAGTTCACCTATTTGGGTAGCAATTTTGATTGCACAGGAAATGTTAAAAAGAAATTATGATACTAATTGGCAAAGCAACATCAGCTTTTAAAAGTCTAAATAAAATATGGAACTGCAAGTTATATAGTATTAAAACTAAATTACGAATTTTCAATTCAAATGTTGTATCAATGCTAACATATGCCAGCGAGAGTTGGAAAATGACTAAAGATATAGAAAGCAAGTTGAATGCATTTGAAAACAGATGTCTGCGAAAAATAATGAATATAATATGGAACGAATTCAAGAGAAGTGATGAAATCAGAGACATGTCTGGTCAACCACTAGTGACAACTGTTATAAGAAAGAGAAGATGGAGATATGTTGGGCACACCTTGAGGAGAAATGATCAAAGAATATCAAAGCAGGCATTGAAGTGGGATGCAAAGGGTTCAAGAAAGAGAGGTCGACCTAAGGAGACCCTGAAGCGAACTTTGCTGAGAGAGGCAGGAAATATCGGTCTCAGTTCCATGGAGGAGATTGAGCGAGTTGCCCAGGATAGAGCGGTATGGAGAAATTACTTGCAGGCCCTATGTAAGTATAACGTACGAGAGGAATTATTATTATGTAGTTCTTCACTTCATTGTTCACTCACCATGTAGTTCTTCACTTCATTGCATGGTCACAGAATGTCTCATGATCTCCCACACACAATGACTCATCCACCCCCAACAGATGACTCACCAACTATCCCCCCACCACCAGACGACTCACCATCTACTCCCCTCCCTGCCGACACACACAGACAATGACTCACCATCTACTTGACTGAGTAAAGTTGGAGGTCCATCATCACAGCTAGTACCTTCATCTACTTCTTGTGTTTCCTTCATGTGTTGTTGTTGTTGTTGTTGTTGCTGTGTACTAGCTTTAGGAGGGATAAACTCTTGTAGAAGTGAGGACTGTTGGACCTGCATGGACATGGATGTCAATCAACACATGTAGGGAGAGAGAGAAAGCGGTAACTAGATGTAGGGAGAGAGAAAGTGGTAGACAGATGTAGAGAGAGAGAGCGGTAGCTAGATGTAGGGAGAAAAAGCGGTAATTAGATGTAGGGAGAGAGAGTGGTAGTCAAATGTAGGGAAGGGGAGAGAGAGCAGTAGCCAGATATAGGTAGAGTGGCAGCCATATGCAGGAAGAAGAGTGAGAGAGCAGTAGCCAGATATAGGTAGAGTGGCAGCCATATGCAGGAAGAAGAGAGAGAGAGCAGTATCTAGATGTAGGGAGAACAGAGAGTGGTAACTAGATGTAGGGAGAACAGAGAGAGTGAGAGAGGTAATTAGATGTAGGGAGAACAGAGAGAGTGGCAACTAGATGTAGGGAGAACAGAGAGAGAGTGAGAGAGGTAACTAGATGTAGGGAAAGAGAGCGGCAACTAGATGTAGGGAGAAAGAGGAGCGGAACTAGATGTAGGAGAAAAGAGAGAGAGGGTAACTAGATGTAGGAGAAGAGAGAGAGCGTAACTAGATGTAAGAGGAGAGAATAGGGGGAGAGAGCGGTAACTAGATGTATGGAGAAGAGAGAGAGGTAACTAGATGTATGGAGAAGAGAGAGAGGTAACTAGATGTATGGAGAAGAGAGAGGTAACTAGATGTAGGGAGAAGAGAGAGAGGTTACTAGATGTAGGGAGAAGAGAGAGAGAGCGGTAACTAGATGTAGGGAGAAGAGAGAGGTAACTAGATGTAGGGAGAAGAGAGAGAAGGTAACTAGATGTATGGAGAAGAGAGAGAGGTAACTAGATGTATGGAGAAGAGAGAGAGGTAACTAGATGTATGGAGAAGAGAGAGAGGTTACTAGATGTAGGGAGAAGAGAGAGAGGTAACTAGATGTATGGAGAAGAGAGAGAGGTAACTAGATGTATGGAGAAGAGAGAGAGGTAACTAGATGTATGGAGAAGAGAGAGAGCGGTAACTAGATGTAGGGAGAAGAGAGAGAGAGGTAACTAGATGTATGGAGAAGAGAGAGAGGTAACTAGATGTATGGAGAAGAGAGAGAGGTAACTAGATGTAGGGGGAGAAGAGAGAGAGGTAACTAGATGTATGGAGAAGAGAGAGAGAGCAGTAACTAGATGTAGGGAGAAGAGAGAGAGCAGTAACTAGATGTAGGGAGAAGAGAGAGCAGTAACTAGATGTAGGGAGAAGAGAGAGAGGTAACTAGATGTAGGGAAAGAGAGAAGAGCAGTAACTAGATGTAGGAGAAGAGAGAGAGGTAACTAGATGTATTTGAGAAGAGAGAGAGAGGTAACTAGATGTGGGAGAGAAGAGAGAGAGGTAACTAGATGTAGGGAGAAGAGAGAGAGGTAACTAGATGTAGGGAGAAAAGAGAGAGAGAGCAGTAACTAGATGTAGGAGAGAAGAGAGAGAGAGCAGGAACTAGATGTATCATCAATATAAGGAAGACTGCAGTCAAACTATGTAGCAATGATGAAACACAACAAAATCAAGTAATGTATGTGTAGGCTCATGTGGCTAGAAGGTTAGTGACTGGTACTAATTAACCCCGACGTCTGATGTTGAATACGCAGACAGTTTGCTTGCAAATTGTTTCCGTGATTTTAACAAAAAGGAGATGAGCTCACCCGTTCAGAAAGCAATGGCAAACTACTGACGTAAAGTGGTGCAGAAATCAACGATTGTTTACTGTGGTTGATGCTACAACCTTTAGGATATGCCACGATTTCATTATAATTTGCTTGTATTTGGTCAAACTAAAATCTTGGTTGCAAGAAATGAAATGGAGCTACAGAAATAAGGTAGTGACAGAAAGTAACAACAAAGGACTCAGTTTGAATATTAAGAAGACAGAAGTTATGATCATATAAAAAAAAAGCAGACTAGGACAAAATGTACCATCACAGTAAATGGGACTGAGCTAAGACAAGCACAGCAATTTAAATACCTCGAAGTCCTGGTAACATCAGATGATAGATGCAGATCAGAAATAAAGAGCAGAATAGGACAAGCGAAACATCGTCTCCAGAAAATGAGAAGCATCATATGCAACAAGTCCTTGTCAGTTGAGATCAGAATGCGAGTTATTCAGTTCTACATAGTACCAAGACTGATATACGGATGCGAATCATGGACAATGAACAAACAGATCGAAAATCTCTAGAGGCCACAGAGATGTGGTTTTACAGAAGAATGATGAGAATGCCATGGACTACTAAAATGACTAATGTTGAGGTGTTGAATGAGGTCAAGACACAGAGAAAACTTATTATCAATAAAGATGCCCGAGTGGTTACCAGGGCCCAAATTTGAGGTGTAAAGAATGGAACCACTGTTACCTGCCACGCATGTCTAAAGAGGCTACCAAGGAGGTTTGGCTGAAATCGATGCATGTGTCCTAAACGTAGAAGTCTATGCATTTAGGTGCCTACCAAACCAATGTGCAACGTATACACGTTCTTGGCAAAGATCAAACATATCACAAAGAGTGATTAAAATTGGTCGTAAAGAATGAATGCAAAGAAGGAGAAGAAGATCAATATAAGAAAGAGGCAGTCATCATTTTTGGGCATGTGATGAGGAAGGGAGGTTTAGAACACATTGTGACAACCAATAAAATCGAGGGTAGAAGAAACTGAGAAAGACAGAGAGAGAGACAATATTAGACAACCTGATTTCATGGCACTGAAGAATGTCAACATCTGAGAAGGTAGCAAACACTAAAGATAGAGATTTGTGGAGATATATGATTGCCTACGCCAGCTGGCATGGCACATGATGATGATGTCAGTACTTTGTCTTTATGTGTTTCACCATGACTAAATGTAGGGAGAGAAACAGTGAGAGAGAGAGAGAGACTAGATGTAGGGAAGACACAGTGAGAGAGAGACTAGATGTAGGAGAGACACAGTGAGAGAGAGAGACTAGATGTAGGAGAGAACAGTGAGAGAGAGAGACTAGATGTAGGGAGAGACACAGTGAGAGAGAGAGACTAGATGTAGGGAGAGAAACAGTGAGAGAGAGAGAGACTAGATGTAGGGAGAGACACAGTGAGAGATAGAGACTAGATGTAGGGAGAGACACAGTGAGAGAGAGACTAGATGTAGGGAGAGACACAGTGAGAGAGAGAGACTAGATGTAGGGAGAGACAATGTGAGAGAGAGACTAGATGTAGGGAGAGACACAGTGATGAGAGAGACTAGATGTAGGAGAGACAAGTGAGAGAGAGACTAGATGTAGGAGAGAACAAGTGAGAGAGGAGACTAGATGTAGGGAGAGACAATGTGACAGAGAGAGACTAGATGTAGGGAGAGACAATGTGACAGAGAGAGACTAGATGTAGGGAGAGACAATGTGACAGAGAGAGACTAGATGTAGGAGAGACAAAAGTGAGAGAGAGACTAGATGTAGGAGAGACAATGAGAAGAGAGAGACTAGATGTAGGGAGAGACAATGTGATAGAGAGAGACTAGATGTAGGGAGAGACAATGTGAGAGAGAGAGACAGAGAGAGAGCACACAGAGAGAGAGACACACAAGAGAGAGAGAGAACACAGAGAGAGAGAGAGAACACAGAGAGAGAGAGACACACAGAGAGAAGAGAACAAACACAGAGAGAAAGAGAGACAAACACAGAGAGAGAGACACACACAGAGAGAAAGAGAGACAAACACACAGAGAGAGAGACACACAGAGAGAGAGAGAGAGAGACACACACAGAGAGAAAGAGAGACAAACACAGAGAGATAGAAAGAGATAGAGACATACAGAGATAGAGAGAGAGAGAGAAAGACAGAGAGGGTGAAACACTATGCGGCAGATATTGTGTCAAGAAACTTACAGGAAATGGTTCAGGTCCCTCTTGAATAATGAAGACACACAGAAAGAGAGAGAGAGAGGGAGAGAGAGAGAGAGACACAGAGAGTGGTAAAACTATGCGGCAGATATTGTGTTAAGAAACTTACAGGAAATGGTTCAGGTCCCTCTTGAATAATGAAACCCTCTATAATGTGTGTTAAAATCTGTGGTTTAACTATAGCTCTCTGTTTCTCTACAACTGGAACTGTCTTGGAGAGTGGAGCTGCTTGGGAGAGTGGTTGGGGCGGTTTGGTTTCTTTAATCAGTGTCATCAGCCCTGCAGCCTCCATGGCAGCATTAATACTACGACCTGACTTGACAACCTCAGAGGTGATGATAGCAGGTTTCTCTTCCACAACTACATCATCGATTGTCATTGTGTCGCCAGATGTTGCTGGACTAAATCTTGACGCTGTGTTGACATCAGAGCTGCTCTTACCACCACCAGTACTACCACCACCAGCAGCAGCACCGGAAGATGATGCTGCAACAGCAGCTTTAATTTTTGCTTTCAATGCCAACTCGACGGTAGTAGATGTAGTTGCGCTTGTAGGGGGTTTTCCTGTACCAACCTGGCAGGAAATATTCAACGTTTCATCATTAATCAACATGTGATAGATGATACAAGAGATATATGATACACAAGTACTAGATGATACAACAGAATAATACACAAGAGTAGATGATACAACAGATATATGATACAAAATTCTAGATGATACAAGACATGATACACAAGTACTGATGATACACCCGATATACGATACACAAAGTAGATGATACAACAGATATATGATACATATTCTAGATGATAACAGACAGATAACAAGTACTGGATGATACACCAGATATATAACACACAAGTACTAGAAGATACAAGAGAGATACGACATGACATACACGACAAGCAAGTGAGTGAATGTTACCTCAGAGTCTGATGGGCTTATGGTCTGCGTTGTTAAAGCTGCGACTTCAGAAACCTGTGGTGGCACAGACACTCTGGACAATATTGGAGGAGTAGCTTCTCTTCCTGGCGTTGGAATTGGTAAGGCAGCAGCAACACAGACTAAAGTGGGTGTTGTCGTCGGCAGTGATGTTACCACTGCAGTTGTCAAGGTAGCGGTTGTGGTAGTTGTTGCAGACATCACAGTAGATCTAACAACGGCAGTATTTGAAGGTGGTATGGTAATAGAAGGTGTGGATGTTTTAGGTAGAGCTTTAGGTCTGGGTCTGGCAGCTTTAGGAACACCAGGCACGTTGAGTCGAGCTGGTTGTGAAACGCTAGGCTGTATCTTGGCTGTAACTTGTGCTCGAGATACTGATGGTAGCATGACCTTTCCAGAAATGTTGGTCTGGTGATGAGACAATTACTTTAACAGTAATGAGCAATAATTAGCGGAATAATTCATTAATATCACACAAATAATGAGCAATAATTAGCTGAATAATTCATTAATATCACACAAATAATGAGCAATAATTAGCTGAATAATTCATTAATATCACACAAATAATGAGCAATAATTAGCTGAATAATTCATTAATATCACACAAATAATGAGCAATAATTAGCTGAATAATTCATTAATATCACACAAATAATGAGCAATAATTAGCGGAATAATTCATTAATATCACACACATTAATCAAATCATTTCATTATTCCTTCCTTCAATCATTTCAAACCATTTTCACAACCAAAGTAACAAACATAGTAATACTTTTATTAACAAGTCTCTCAAATCTCATCCATTCTCTCAAGTACGGTCTCTCTCATCTCATCCATTCTCTCAAGTACGGTCTCTCTCATCTCATCCATTCTCTGAAGTACGGTCTCTCTCAACTCATCCATTCTCTCAAGTACGGTCTCTCTCATCTCATCCATTCTCTCAAACATGTTAGTGGATGAGATTTAAGACTGTGGATACATGGATACTGACCAAATATTGACACAGATATCTGAACTATGATCAAACATTGACACAGATATCTAAACCAAGAACATCTTCAGGCATGTATCTACTAGATACTAGTTGGATTCTCCTGTGATTGAAATTACATTGAGACAAACATCAATTCTCTTACCTTTCCGACTTGTTGCTGTTGTTGTTGTGCTTGTTGCTGCTGCTGTGGTTGTGCTTTCATCCCTGCAAATGCTGCTTGCATGCTGGTCATTGTGATGGGTTGTGTAGGAAGAGGACCAGAGCTGATCAAAAAGTTCTGACCAGCAAATATTGTCTGCAACAAGAAAGATATACAAATCATATATTTTGGATAAACTAACCAAACAATTGTCAAATAAAATCAGACAGGGCATTTAGAAATAAGCATTAAACCTTTAAGCCCCAGTCTTCATCTTCTTTGTCGTCACACTGCTACCTGGTTGTTGCCCAGGCCGTGGTTTTCTGTAAGCCCCAGTACTTCAGAAAAATCATAACGACAGAGATGAGGCATCCTAGAAGAGCTGCAGGTGTGATAATAAGAGACAAAATTAGAAATGAAGAAATCCGAAGGAGACTGGATGTGAAACCAGTCATGCAATTCATAAAAGAACAACAGATTAAATGGTTTGACACCTGACAAGAATGCCCTGGTATTGCCTACCACAGAAAGCCAAACAGAAAAAGTATAACGAGTACAAAGCAAGAGGAAGACCACGCAAAGATGGAGCGACGGCATCAAGAACAGCCTTAAGAAAATGAATATCAGCTTACAAAATGCCTTAAACAAGCACACAGATCAATATGTTCCCCCAACACTTCTATAAGAAGAAATGAAGGGGCATAAGATCATATCTGAAGTAAAGGGAAGAGAAGAACAAGCACACACAAGATCACTATGTCCCTCCCCCCCTCTAACATTTCTATAAAGAAGTAAATGGTGAAGAGAAGAACAAGCACAACAAGATCACTATGTCCTCTCTAACATTTCTATAAAGAAGTAAATGGTGGAAGAGAAGAACAAGCACATACAAGATCACTATATCCCCCAACACTTCTATAAAGAGTCAATGGTGGAAGAGGAGTTCAGAAAAGTCCCCACTGAATTCCCAAGGCAATGGAAATCTTCTTTTGCGTCGTTCTTACGATCAATTTTAATCCCTCTTTGTGATATGTGTGATCTTTACCAAGAACGTATATACGTTGTACATTGGTTTGGTAGGCCCCTAAATGCATAGACTTCTATACATTTGAGACATGTGCATCCAATTTCAGCCAAACATTCTTAGTCGCCTTACGACATGCATGACAGGTAACAGTGGTTCTATTCTTTACACCCCAAATTTGGGTCCCGTAACCACTGGGCAAGTTAAATAACTCCACTACAATGAGAAATAAAATTCATAACAAGTACAATTTCTAGTCTTCTCTTCGACTGCTTCATATTGACCACTGTTAAACCACTCTTTGTGATTTGTGTGTGATCTGAGCCTAAGAGCCATTGCATGCGTAGGTTATGCGCCTACAAGTAGGCAAACACATCTGATTTCTATTTTATGTGAACACTTTTTATTTAGTAGAGTAGCTTCCCTAGGCCTCTATCTCAGTTGCCTCTTATGACTTGCCTTGTATGTCGCAGTGTTCATATTCTTTGCTCTCTATCTCAGTTGCCTCTTATGACTTGCCTGTGCCAGTGTTCATATTCTTTGCTCCTATCTCAGTTGCCTCTATGACTTGCCTTGTGTGCAGTGTTCATATTCTTTGCTCCCCATGCAGACCATGGCAACACACAGGAATTTCTAATCAATATTTGTGGTTTAAAGTCGAATTGACAGTTAAATGGATGAAGTACTAATTTGTGAACGAACATATATGTTGTTAATGTCATGTAAGTCGGATATGAAAAATTATACAAGTCAAGACACACAAAATGAATGATAATATTGATAATATGTTTGACTCAAAAGTGTCGGTTTTATTCATGATAAGTGTCCAAGTGAAAGGTTGCACAGCAGTCTCTCTCTTACACAGGTTGACTATACAGGTGGACTATGAGAGAAAGAGAATTCTCATATTTCTTCTATCAATCTTAGATGTCAACTAGACAATGCTCAAAGTAAACAGTGGTCTGTTCCCAGGTTGCTGAGATCTTCAAGAGATTGTCATGCAATGTCACTGATGATTGTTATAGTATTCTTCTGTTCATCACAGACTGGACAACTGCATCACAGACTGGACAACTTCATCACAGACTGGACAACTTCATCACAGGCTGGACAACATCACAGACTGGATAACTTTGTAAAGTAGATGTTTACAAGTTATTTTGTGAGTACCACAGTCACATTCATCAGATGTTTCCATTTTTTGTTAGTTGTTAAGACATCTCAGTTGTATGTGGCTTGCCCAGGTTGCTGAGATCTTCAAGAGATTGTCATGCAATGTCACTGATGATTGTTATAGCATTCTTCTGTTCATCACAGACTGGACAACTGCATCACAGACTGGACAACTTCATCACAGACTGGACAACTTCATCACAGGCTGGACAACATCACAGACTGGATAACTTTGTAAAGTAGATGTTTACAAGTTATTTTGTGAGTACCACAGTCACATTCATCAGATGTTTCCATTTTTTGTTAGTTGTTAAGACATCTCAGTTGTATGTGGCTTGCCCAGGTTGCTGAGATCTTCAAGAGATTGTCATGCAATGTCACTGATGATTGTTATAGCATTCTTCTGTTCATCACAGACTGGACAACTGCATCACAGACTGGACAACTTCATCACAGACTGGACAACTTCATCACAGGCTGGACAACATCACAGACTGGATAACTTTGTAAAGTAGATGTTTACAAGTTATTTTGTGAGTACCACAGTCACATTCATCAGATGTTTCCATTTTTTGTTAGTTGTTAAGACATCTCAGTTGTATGTGGCTTGCCCAGGTTGCTGAGATCTTCAAGAGATTGTCATGCAATGTCACTGATGATTGTTATAGCATTCTTCTGTTCATCACAGACTGGACAACTGCATCACAGACTGACAACTTCATCACAGACTGACAACTTCATCACAGGCTGACAACATCACAGACGATAACTTGTAAAGCAGATGTCATGTTCATTTGCTGAGACCAAGACATTCATCAGATGTCATGATGTTGTTAAGACATCTCATGTATGTGCTTGCCCAGTTGCTGAGAATCTGCAAAGATGCATCAATGTCACTGATGATGATGACATTCTCTGTTCATCACAGACTGGACAACCATCACAGACTGGACAACTTCACTCTCTGGGTAAAGTGTAGATGTTTACAAGTTATTTTGTGAGTACCACAGTCACATTCATCAAGTTCATGTTATTGTATTCTCATATTCTGATTAGAATATAAGACAAAAACTTCAAGTTGTATGTGGATCTTAAATTGTAAGTGTTCAATAGTGCAAATAATACTCACTTTGCAAAGACAGAGATTAGCTAAAAAACTTGACAACAAATCAACATACATAATGTGACAAGAATGAACTTATAGACATAATGTGACAGAATGAACTATAGAAAATTTGATATGACAGATAATGCAATTTTACAAGAATCAAGATATAGACAATGTGACAAGAATCAACTATTATTACAGAAAAATTGAATAATTGGCACTAAGAATCAAGAAATATAGACATAATCGATGAAATATAGAAATTCAGAAACTTTGAAATAAAAAAAGTAATGTGACAAGAAATCAAACTTTTATGTGGAAAAAAATAATGGTTTTACAAGTGAATGAACTTATAGACATAATGTGAGAAGAATCAACTTATAGACATAATGTGACAAGAATAAACTTACAGACATAATGTGACAAAAATCAACTTACAGGCATCTGTGACTGGTTTGTATTAAGAATCTGCTGATGACCAGCTGTGGCTGCTATGGGAATACCTTGCTGCATCTGAAGGCTGGCCATTGCCTGCATGATGGCCTGGTTAGTCAGGATGCTCTGCATGGGTTGTGAGGTGATGATCTGTCCTGCACTGTTGAAGCTCTCAATCTGTGTCTGGTTAAGCTCTCAGGACCTCCTTTCTGGTGTGTGAAAAACAAAAGAAACCGTGACGAATCACTTGTTATGACTGCAGACAAAATATATCTACTAAATATGTTATCATTTATGTTAAGAAATATCTACTAAAATTAGACCATGGGCAAAATATATCTACTAAATATGTTATCATTTATGGTGCACTATTAGACCAGACAAAAATATATCTTCCACAACTAAATATGTTATCATTTACATGGTGTTTATTACTCTTTAGACCAGAATACTGAATTCCAATATATTAAAAATGTTATAATCCTATGCAATTAAAATTTTTAACTTCTCACATAAAAATGTGTTTATGATTCATGCACTTAATCAACTACAGGTGAGACTGCACTTACTCAACTACAGGTGAGACTGCACTTACTCAACTACAGGTGGACACTATAGGAGGGATCTCTATGGTCAAGTGGTTAAGATGTTTGTCTGTTGTTCTGAAGGGGATTGGGAGAGAGGGAGTGGGGGGGGTTGAATCATTCCTTCATCCAAAAATTTGTTCAAAGACATTTTTTTACAATATACTCCCTACAAAATATTTTCACCATTTTCTAAATGACATTGAGGATCCCTCGCCAGTTTTACTGAGTTTGTGCACTGCAGCTGAGATCTTCCTGCGTAAGAAAGAGATCAGGGGGGCACATGGTTACTCACCAAAGTGTAATGATGTCCTATCAATCAATCAATCATGCAAATTCTGAATTTCCAGTGAATATCAGAAATTCTTTAACATGAGAACATGAAGTGTCAAATTAAACTTGTGTATTAATGGCATATTAACTAACCTGTGGGACAAAGTTTTGTCCAAGACCAGCATTGCCCTGGTTTGAGAAGACTCCAATCTGACCTAGAACCACTGATGGTGCTGCTGTCTGCTGTGTGGGTAACACCGTCTGCTTAGCAACCATTGAAGCTATGGCTGCAGTGGCTGCATTCTGACCTTGACCCTGAACAGTCTGACCTTTACCTCCATTACCTTGAGCTTTATTGTTGCCACCGGCAACAGCTGACTGTGATATTAGACCAGGCATGGAGCTGGATATTAAACCACCGTTACTACCCAAAGACATATGTGTTGGCTGTAAGAAGAAAATAAGAAAACACACAAGTAAGAGGCTGGTTTAGGAATGAAGACCTCGGGAAAAGGGTGGGTACGAGCGTCATCAGTGCTGAACTTCATCAAGGAACAACAAATTGGATAACTCTGCCACATGAGCAGATTACTAACGCAGACACACACCTCCTGGAGCAACAGATGAATGTATCAGCCCATAAAGTGTCTGTCAGAGGTGTATACTCAACACCTTCTAGAGTCAGAGGTGTATACTTGACATCTGGAGCAACAGATGAATGTATCAGCCCATGAAGTGTCTCTCAGAGGTGTATACTCGACATCTGCAGTAACAGATAAATACATTCCCCCATTGAACTGTCTCTCGGGTGTATACTTGACACCTCCTACAGTCAGAGGTGTCCCCATGAACTATCTGTCAAGGTGCATACTGACACTCCTACAGTTAGAGGTGTATACTAGACATCTCTTGGAGTAACAGATGAATACATTCCCCCATGAACTGTCTCTCAGAGGTGTATATTCAACACCTCCTACAGTCAGAGGTGTATACTCAACACCTCCTGCAGTAACAGATGAATACATTCCCCCATGAACTGTCTCTCAGAGGTGTATACGCCACACCTCCTAGCAGAGCCATGAGTAACAGATGAATACATTCCTGAACTGTCCTCAGAGGTGCACACTGGTAAGATAATACCAATGTAGTTCAACTTACCATCTGAGATGCTGCAGTTGGGGAGAGAATGCCCCTGACTGCCTGGGTTTGCACCTGCTGCAGCTCTGTTCTGTTGCTGTTGTTGTTGATGCTGCTGTTGCATGGCCAGGTTTAACTGATTCATCTGTTGCATTGCAGCTAAAATATAGACATGATTGAAATGTTAACAGTTATTGTATGAGAATAA
Organism: Arion vulgaris; assembly: GCA_020796225.1. Lineage (NCBI taxonomy): Eukaryota > Metazoa > Mollusca > Gastropoda > Stylommatophora > Arionidae > Arion > Arion vulgaris. Next base: position 20,219,545 of record CM036778.1, on the reverse strand, counting down.
ACATCGACAAAACCAAAGTAATAATATTCGCTAGAGAGGAAAACGCTATCAATATCTCCATCAACAAAACCAAAGTAATGTGATTCACTAGAGAATAAAATGCTATCAATATCTCCATCAACAAACATCAATTAAAACAAGTTAAAAACTTTCAGTACTTTGGGATCATTTTATCAGCAAATGGAAGAATAACAAACAAAATCCAACATAGATGCAACAAAGCATTAGCATTCTGTAGCAAGAAGACTGTGGTAAGTGTGGATGACTGTGGGCTAGTAGGGTAGGGATGACTGAAGGAAGTGTGGGTGACTGTGGGTTAGGTAAGTGTGGTTGACTGTGGGCTATTAAGGTAGGGATGACTGTAGGCAAGTGTGGGTAACTGTGCGTAAACTTACCTTTAGCATTGGCACTCTGTAGCGAATGACCGTGGCAAGTAGAGATGACGGTGGGCAAATAGGGATGACTGGGTAAGTGTGGGTGACTGGGTAAGTGTTGGTAAGTGTGGATGACTGTGGGCAAACTTACCTATAGCATTGGCATTCTGTAGCATGAATGACTGTGGGTAAACTTACCTATAGCATTAGCATTCTGTAGCATAAATGATTGTGGGTAGCTCTGGAATTGCTGCAAATATGACTGTCCATGCATTGGCTGACCTATGACCTGTAGTTGAGGAATCGGGGTACTGGGCGATCTCATGACGTTGCTTGTAGCTGTTAGAGATGACTGAGGTGTTTGTGCTTGTTGTTGGGCTACCATGCCCTGAATAGACATTGTTCCAACAGATGAGACTCTAGGTTGCTGTTGCAGCTGCTGAAGTTGCTGCTGCTGCTGTTGTGACTGTTGAGACTGTGTTATCTGCTGTGGTTGGGCTTGAGTCTGTGCCACCGATGGCTGCTGTTGAAGTTGTTGCTGTTGAAGTTGTTGCTGTTGAGGTTGTTGCTGTTGATCTCCCATGGTGGCAATGATGAATCTTCAAGAACCAAAAGAGATGTCACCAGATATCATCCTGTCAAGAAATGTGACAAGAGTAAAATATGTCAACAACAGCTCAGACAACTGAAACTATGCAAATGTGACAAGAGTAAAATATGTCAACAACAGCTCAGACAAATGAGACTATGTCAAATGTGACAAAGGAAAGGTAAAATATGTCAACAACAGCTCAGACAACTGAGACTATGCAAATGTCAACATAGATCTGTGACATTCTGCCCTTTGCCAGAAACCTCAAACCTTGTCTTATGTATGTCTTTGATCTCTACCTCAAACCTAGTCTTATGTATGTCTTTGATCTCTACCTCAAACCTAGTCTTATGTATGTCTTTCTACCACAAACCTAGTCTTATGTATGTCTTTGATCTCTACCTCAAACCTAGCCTTATGTATGTCTTTGATCTCTACCTCAAACCTAGTCCTATGCCTGTCTTTGAGCTCTGCTGAAAAAGTTATATAGCTTTTAACCCTGTCCTTCATCGTTAACAGTTGTTCCATCTGCTACAACTTAGCATACCGATCTTTATCAGCAGTTTGGGTTTTCTGTCTCTGTTTGCTATTCTAACAGTGTGGGGTTACCGGCCAACGACCACTTCTCTCCAAGTTGTCTTTTACGACATACACACTGAGAGGATAAAGTGATTCTATCTTTTGTTATCCAGGAAAAAACACTAAAGATGTTCTATCACTTTATCAGCTCGGTTCAACACCCAATGACAATTAATACTTAGATCAATCACATGCAATAGCAATGTCTATTGTCTTTCCCCAGGTCGATGATGGAATTGGTTGTCTACTCTTGCCGTTAACTTGCGTAGGGGTTGGAGCTTTAATTTGCATTCCAGGGCCAGATAGTTGCCTTTGTACAATGGAACAATGTCTTTAGTGTCTAAATGTAACCAATAACGTTGATCTGAGGACATCTCTATTGTCTCATACCTAATCTTTGCTGACACTGACAATGTTATTAATATTTCATTGAAATTATTGACTGAGTCTGAGCATACATTGTTTGTATTTCTATTTGTATGACTCACCCATAACCTTACACTGTTATCAATAACAGATTTTAAAATTAAACTAGTATATGTTCTCCACTGTTGCGAAAGAATACAATTAAGATGATGTCTCCTGCATGCGATCTAAATTAAATATATAAATATTGCATGAGTTTCCCAAATACATGGGTCATGATTATGATGGGAATGATTGATTGGACCGAGTGGTGATTGGGTGCGGGTTTATGCAGCCGCCACAGCAAGAATTTTTCACTAAGTAAAGTCTACTGAACTGATATTGTCACACTATGACTATACATATACTGTTGGTTATAATGTGACTATCAATTCTGACAAACTAAGCCTAAAGTAAACACTGAAGCAACAACAGACACAGCGAAGAATAATAGCCACTAATTACTCCAAACTTGTCTAGGAGGTTGACGCCGTGATTAGACATAATGGTAGCGATTATATATATATACAGTCAGGTGTTATAAAACTTCACTTCAAATATGGAGATATATCTGCTTCTTCAAATACTGTGTGCATGAGATGTTAGCTAGACTATTAGCAATAAAATAAGATACACTTACAAATATCCGTGTCGAACAATGAAATTTTCGTTAAATGACGTCGGCCATTTTTGTGCGGCGTTCTACTACAAACGATCTGATTGGCTAGAAAGTTGATATGGCAGGGGAGACTAACTATCCCAGGTACTTAGTTACAACAATATTATTGCACTTATTTCCCCTGACTGAAGCAACAGTCAGTGATTAGTGGAACTATCATCACAGCACTCTGGACAAGTTCTAAAGTGCTCCGATCATCTCACCAAGCACTCTGGACAAGTTCATAAGTGCTCCGATCAAATCACCAAGCACTCTGGACAAGTTCATAAGTGCTCCGATCAAATCACCAAGCACTCTGGACAAGTTCATAAGTGCTCCGATCAAATCACCAAGCACTCCGGACAAGTTCATAAGTGCTCTGATCACATCCACAAACACTCCGGACAAGTTCATAAGTGCTCCAATCACATCACCAAGCACTCCGGACAAGTCCATAAGTGCTCTGATCACATCCACAAACACTCCGGACAAGTCCATATGTGCTCCGATCACATCACCAAGCACTCCGGACAAGTCCATAAGTGCTCTGATCTCATTGCCAAGAACTCTGGACAAGTCCCTATGTGCTCCGATCTAACCCCAAGTACTCTGTACAATCATCACAGTACACTGTACAATCATCACATTACACCGTACAATCATCACAGTACACTGTACAATCATCACAGTACATTTGACAATCATCACAGTACACTGTACAATCATCACAGTACATTTGACAATCATCACAGTACACTGTACAATCGTCACAGTACATTTGACAATCATCACAGTACATTTGACAATCATCACAGTACACTGCACAATCATCAGAGTACACTTGGCAATCATCACAGTACACTTGGCAATCATCACAATACACTTGACAATCATCACAGTGCACAATCATCAGAGTACACTTGACAATCATCACAGTACACTTGACAATCATCACAGTACATTTGACAATCATCAAGTACACTTAACAATCATCACAGTACACTTGATAATCATCAAGTACACTTTACAATCGGGGGTCTCTGTGGCTAAGTGGTTACGCCATTTGGAGTTGGAGGGGGTCTCTGTGGCTAAGTGGCTAAGTGGTTAAGTGGCTAAGTGGCTAAGTGGTTAAGTGGTTAAGTGGCTAAGTGGTTAAGTGGCTAAGTGGTTAAGCCATTTGCCTTGTGAGTCGAAGGCCGTGGGTTCGAGTCCGGACCGCGCCGTTCTGTTCACGAGTGCAGTTTTTCCAGAGACCCTAGGATTGTTGCTGGAGCTACGGAGTTCTTCTTCTTCTTCTTCTGCTAACATTCTTCACGGCCAATTTGATCATTCTTATTGTGATGTATAATTGGTCCACTGGCAAGAACGGAGTGATCTACGTCGGGACGATTGTGCGCCCATGGTGACTAGGCCCGCCCGTCCGTTTTCAGCCAGCTTTTGATTTACTAAGGTGAGCTTTCCCTAGGTACGATCCTTTCGGATCTACGCCTTTTCGATCAACTTTGCCGTATATTTGGGCTTTGTGATCTACGCCAAGACAGTGAGTTACGCTGCTTTACCCGTTCTGACTGAGAAATATTTCTCGGGCTTGTCAGCTTGTCCTCGGACGGCGTCTTACTCGTATAAAACACCGTGTAAAGTATCGGCCTTCGCCAATGTTCAGGACCCGGGCTTCCTGTTTGATCCGTACATTGTCGGCCTTGCTTACCGTACATTTTTGAGTTTGATCCGGGAAGGAACATTCTCAGCCTTTTCTAGACGCGTATCGGTGCGTGGCAATTTGCAATTTACCTCGAAAGCACTGGCATGGGGCCGAGTACAAGCAATGTAGAGGGTCGTTTCAGTGGGCACTATAAGCGTAACTGAGGATTTTGCGCTCGCCGCCATCACCCGCCCCAGTTATTCCGGGGATGTTAGTTACGACTGCAATCGAACCTGCCCAGTTGCCCCAAGGCTGGCAGTTCCGTTAGGCATCACCAACCTCAGTTCTTCCGGGATGTTAATTTTAATCGCACAGTACCTTGCACGGTTTTCCCAGGGCGGGTAGTTTCGTTATGCACTAAACGCAACTTGTTCTTTTGCGCTCGGCAAACCTTGCCCAGTACATGTATCTGCACCAGGCTACCAATGCGGGGTCAGCTGCAATCTTCTCTCGCACCAACACGAGGGTAGACTTTCATTCGTTACGGTCCTGTCTTATTTATTCTTGCCGACGGGCTGGCAATGTTTGCCCCTCCTCAGGGCTTCGAGCTTCGCCCTACGTGGACATACGTTTGGTCACTGGATGCACCTCTCATCCATGTCTGAGTCGTTTCGTTGCTGTTTCTTTGCGTTCAGGGACTTGGGCAATATCTTGTTGGACATCGGTCATGAGAATTGTGCATTTTATTTGTATGTATCTTTATCGTATTTCCGTAATTGCACTGCTACCACTACCAGTAGTTTCCTCTCCCGATCCCTGCCCCTCTTAGCCAGACCAGAACCAGAGTCTGTTTTCAGGGTCACCGCGTGGAGGTTAGGGGCAGGGTCTTGGTTAGCGCGCCCCCTCGCTAACCCTGGCTCACGTTACCTTGAACCTCGACTGATTTAATGAGCCATTCGCGGTTTCACCGTGAGACAGTGTGAACTTAGACATGCATGGCTTAATCTTTGAGACAAGCATATGACTACTGGCAGGATCAACCAGATAGCTGTCATGGACGAGACCGGACCGACAATGCTCGGGGTAGGGAGACAGCGCTCTGTGCAGAGCGGATTCCGACGTCCCCGGCGAAAATGCGAAATTGAAGCGAAACGACCGAGCGCTCGCTTCCACAGTTTTGCCGGCAAGACTCGCGCCTCGCCAAGCAAAAACGACACCATGTTACTACCTGCGGACCCACAAGCTCGTTGCGAGAGCCGGGCCTTTAACGAGACCACCGTCGAGCGTTTAAAATTTTAGACTGACTGCATCACACCGCGACCGAGAAACTCCGATATACGGACACACACACCACCAATAAGACCGCGCGCGGCGAGCGAGTCTTAATAGCAGACGCTACCTTGTCCCTTATTCGCTGGGAGCCTCGTTCGCGTGAAAAAGCGAGGAGACACGCGCAGCCGTTAGAGACTATGCACGCAATTGGTTATCGACATTGGGAACCGCGTTCGCTGACTGGCTCGCCCGTCCGGTTATTTTCAAAACGGGGAGGCACAGTTTGCAGACGCACAACCCAGATCTACGGAGTTCGTGCTTTGTGCAATATTCTCGGCAGGTGGCGTGCCATTTCTTCGGAGAGGACCGAGCCGTATGGGGTAAAACTCGGTGCAATGAAGTCAGTCCTTCGGCTTTTAAACCTTTTAAAACACTTTACAATCATCAAGTACACTTTACAATCATCCCAGTACACTTGACAATCATCACAGTACACCGTACAATCATCACAATACACTTTACAATCATCACAGCGATATAGAACAGATTTCGTATAACACATGTGTTGTTAGAGCACAGCCTTACACATCGATATAGAACAGATTTCGTATAACACATGTGTTGTTAGAACACAGTCTTACACATCGACATAGAACAGATTTCGTATAACACCATGTGTTGTTAGAACACAGCCTTACACATCGATATAGAACAGATTTCGTATAGCACATGTGTTGTTAGAACACAGGCTGGCACACATTTTCTGTTCCATTAAACGAAACAACATGTATCAAATGTTGAGAATCCCTGCAATAACTAACATAAGAAAGAGATTACGTAGTCGATTCTAGAAATATCAATCATTTCCATCTTTGATCTTACAGCCAGATCAGATGATCTTTAAAAAAAAAAAAAAATGGCCCCTAAACACAGAGCTTCGCTAAAAGCTGTACGGAGGAACAGAGTCCCTTAAAATCACGGTAAAATTCATGATAAAAGTTGGTTCATCAGTCTAGGCCGGGAATGCAAGAGAGAGAGAGATGATTACTTTTCAAACTCAAATCTCATCTGTAATAAAGATATTCTCTTCATAGTCAAATTGATGTTTGTTGGATATTCATCTGCAACAATTATTTCAATATTCGACCTCCATTTGTTTTGTGATTTTTTTTCAAACAAATTCTGATTATGTTTATTCAATAGTTGTAACGAGTAGTCGGACATGTTGGGTTTTTCTTTGGTTTTAAATATAGAACTTTGTGTTTCTCTGGCAGTGACTACCAACCTGGGAGACACGCCTCCACATGATTGCGTGAGACAGCGTCAGCGGAGGCGTGAGACAGGGTCAGCGGAGGCGTGAGACAGCGTCAGCGGATGCGTGAGACAGGGTCAGGAGCGTGAGACAGCGTCAGCGGATGCGTGAGACAGCGTACGGAGGCGTCAGGAAGTATCAGGAAATTTTGAGCGTATCAGGGTAGACGTGAGGCAGTATCAGGGTAGACGTTGACAGTATCAGGGAGGCGCAAGTAGTATCAGGGAGAGTGAGGCAGAAATCATGGGAGACGTGAGGCAGTATCAGAGACGTAAGGCAGATCAGGAAAACGTGAGGGAGTAAAAGGAGGCGTGAGGCAGTATCAGGAGACGTGGCAGTTTCAGGAGGCAGGTAGTATCAGGACGAGTGAAATTTTAGAAAAATTTGAGCTGATTTTGTGTTTCAGTAAGTATTTATACAAATGGGTTTTCCAGTTAAAATACGTTTTTCTTCTCTAGTCAAACTAAACTTCACATTTCTTCTCTAGCCAAACTAAACTTCACATTTCTTCTCTACTCATACTAAACTTCACATTTCTTCTCTAGTCAAACTAAATTTCACATTTTTTCTCCAGTCATACTAAACTTCACATTTCTTCTCTAGTCAAACTAAACTTCACATTTCTTCTCTACTCATACTAAACTTCACATTTCTTCTCTAGTCATACTTCCCATTTCTTCTCTAGTCAAACCACATTTCTTCTCTAGTCAAACTAAACTTCCCATTTCTTCTCTAGGCAAACTAAACTTCACATTTCTTATCAGTGTATACATCTGCCGATGTATAACCGTTATCATTTGATATAACAGATATCATTAACAGATGGAAATTGGATGAAAGAAAATTAAAAGAAGAACAAACATGGCCTTGAAAAAATGTAAGCAACTAAAAACAGTATGGAATTAAACTGATAAGAAAACAAAGATCATAATACTAAAAGCATGTATATTCCCAGTGGCTGCGTATGGGTGTGAAGCATGGACATTTAACAACGCAGTGGAACAACATATAAGTGCTTTTGAATATAAGTTTTGCAGAAGAGTCCTCCGTATATCTTGGACAGAGAAGAGAACAAATAGATCTATCTAGAAAGAACTCAAAATCAAAGAAAACTGGCTGATGCTACAAATAAGGAAATGAAAATTGAAATATTTTGGATATATAAAAAGACATGAAGGGCTGGAGAAGACCATCATGGAAGAAGGCATACCGGTAAAGAGAAGAAGAGGGAGACCACAGAGAAGATGGATTCCGGATGTGACTGATAATTTGCGAATGACGGCTGCAGAGTCGGATCATCTGGCCTATGAGAGAGAGAGAGAAGATCTGAAGGACTGTATTGTTGTAAAACTGAAAGTGGTAAACATTTTTTTCCCGTTTGCCCTTTGGAAAAAACTACAGTTAATTCGGCGCAGGAAAATTTGGGGCAAAGGAAGGGAAAAGGGGTGAGTGGTAGTCTTGCCTCATTTTCAAGAGGTGTACTTGCTGAAAAGGGCTGAGAATCACTGATCTATGTCACTGTTTCACCTGACGACATTCTTCACAACGTAACGACGGAAGTAACAGAGATCAAAGATGGCTGAATGCTAGTTAGTGTGTGTTAACTAGTGAAGACATGTCGTGTTTATGAACATTATAAGACAAATATTCTGGAATTTAATGAGATATAATATCAGACCAGAATGGAGAAAATCTCATACCCAGATAAATAAATAAATAAAACTGACTGATCCTACAGATAAGAATAAGAAAATGGAGGTACTTTAGACATATTAACAACATGAAAGGCAACATGAAAGGTTGGAAAATGGAGGTACTTTAGACATATTAAAAATAAGAAGGTTGGAAAAGTCAAATGTGGAAGAAGGCATCCCGGCAAAAATAAGAGGAAGACTCCAAAGAAAATGGATTCAGGATGTGACTGATGATTTGAGGTTGGTGTCTTCAGTGGCGGGACATCTGGACTATGAGAAAGAAGTTTCGAATGACTATTAGAATGGCAAACTGCACCGCAATCATCCATCTATCAATGTATCCATCCATCAAGTATCCATCTATCAAGTATCCATCAAGTATCCATCTATCAAGTATCCATCTATCAAGTATCCATCTATCAAGTATCCATCTATCAAGTATCCATCAAGTATCCATCAAGTATCCATCCATCAAGTATCCATCTATCAATGTATCCATCCATCAAGTATCCATCTATCAATGTATCCATCCATCAAGTATCCATCAAGTATCCATCTATCAATGTATCCATCAAGTATCCATCTATCAATGTATCCATCCATCAAGTATCCATCAAGTATCCATCTATCAATGTATCCATCAAGTATCCATCTATCAATGTATCCATCCATCAAGTATCCATCAAGTATCCATCTATCAATGTATCCATCACGTATCCATCTATCAAGTATCCATCCATCAAGTATCCATCAATCAAGTATCCATCCATCAAGTATCCATCTATCAATGTATCCATCAAGTATCCATCTATCAAGTATCCATCTATCAAGTATCCATCTATCAAGTATCCATCTATCAAGTATCCATCTATCAAGTATCCATCCATCTAGTATCCATCAAGTATCCATCAAGTATCTATCCATCAAGTATCCATCCATCAAGTATCCATCCATCAAGTATCCATCCATCAAGTATCCATCCATCAAGTATCCATCAAGTATCCATCAAGTATCCATCAAGTATCCATCTATCAAGTATCCATCCATCAAGTATCCATCTATCAAGTATCCATCCATCAAGTATCCATCAAGTATCCATCCATCAAGTATCCATCTATCAAGTATCCATCTATCAAGTATCCATCTATCAAGTATCCATCTATCAAGTATCCATCTATCAAGTATCCATCAAGTATCCATCTATCAAGTATCCATCAAGTATCCATCTATCAAGTATCTATCTATCAAGTATCCATCCATCAAGTATCCATCTAGTATCCATCAAGTATCCATCAAGTATCCATCTATCAAGTATCCATCCATCAAGTATCCATCTATCAAGTATCTATCTATCAAGTATCCATCCATCAAGTATCCATCCATCTATCAAGTATCCATCTATCAAGTATCCATCAAGTATCCATCTAGTATCCATCAAGTATCCATCAAGTATCCATCTATCAATGTATCCATCCATCAAGTATCCATCTATCAAGTATCCATCTATCAAGTATCCATCCATCAAGTATCCATCCATCTATCAAGTATCCATCTATCAAGTATCCATCAAGTATCCATCTATTAAGTATCTATCTATCAAGTATCCATCCATCAAGTATCCATCCATCAAGTATCCATCCATCTATCAAGTATCCATCTATCAAGTATGCATCAAGTATCCATCCATCAAGTATCCTTCTATCAAGTATCTATCCATCAAGTATCCATCCATCAAGTATCCATCCATCAAGTATCCATCTATCAAGTATCCATCAAGTATCCATCTATCAAGTATCTATCTATCAAGTATCCATCCATCAAGTATCCATCCATCAAGTATCCATCCATCAAGTATCCATCCATCTATCAAGTATCCATCTATCAAGTATCCATCAAGTATCCATCCATCAAGTATCCATCTATCAAGTATCTATCTATCAAGTATCCATCCATCAAGTATCCATCTAGTATCCATCAAGTATCCATCAAGTATCCATCTATCAAGTATCCATCCATCAAGTATCCATCCATCAAGTATCCATCCATCAAGTATCCATCCATCAAGTATCCATCTATCAAGTATCTATATATCAAGTATCCATCCATCAAGTATCCATCTAGTATCCATCAAGTATCCATCAAGTATCCATCTATCAAGTATCCATCCATCAAGTATCCATCCATCAAATATCCATCTATCAAGTATCTATCTATCAAGTATCCATCCATCAAGTATCCATCTATCAAGTATCCATCTATCAAGTATCCATCTATCAAGTATCCATCTATCAAGTATCCATCCATCAAGTATCCATCCATCAAGTATCCATCCAGTATCCATCAAGTATCCATCAAGTATCCATCAAGTATCCATCCATCATGTATCCATCTATCAAGTATCTATCCATCAAGTATCCATCAAGTATCCATCAAGTATCCATCAAGTATCCATCAAGTATCCATCAAGTATCCATCAAGTATCCATCCATCATGTACCCAGCTCTACTGTACAAATGTAGGCAAATTCCTGAAATCTCTGCATAGATTCAACATCAGTTTTAGTGTCTTCATCTAATAGAAGGTCGCTGAGAGACAGAAGAACATACCCCAGTTTTAGTGTCTTCATCTAATAGAAGGTCGCTGAGAGACAGAAGAACATACCCCAGTTTTAGTGTCTTCATCCTAATAGAAGGTCGCATGAGAGTACCAGCAAGAACATACCAACTCTCAATCCCTCCTTTTTCCAATATCCATGCTTCTATTCCATCTAAGTCCATATGTACCTATCTTCATCTATCTATATCCATCCTATCATATGTCATTGTTTCTTCTATCTATATCCATGTGTCTCATCTCTTTTCATCTATATCCATGTTCTTTCTCAAGTATCCCTACTTATCCTATCTCATGTTTCCTCTCTTTCATCTATAGTCCATGTGTTTCCTCTTCTTTCATCTATAGTCCATGTGTGTCTTCTTCTTCTTTTCATCTATAGTCCATTGTGTCTCTCTTCTTTCATCTATAGTCCATTGTTTCTTTCTTCTTTTCATCTATAGTCCATGTGTCTTCTTTCTTCTTCATCTATAGTCCATGTGTCTTCTTCTTCTTTTCATCTAAGTCCATGTGTCTTCTTCTCTTTTCATCTATAGTCCATGTGTGTCTTCTCTTCTTTTCATCTATAGTCCATGTTTTCTTCCTCTTCTTTTCATCTATAGTCCATGTGTGTCTTCTCTTATCTATAGTCAGTGTTCTCTTCTTTTCATCTATAGTCCATGTGTTCTTCCTCTTCTTTTCATCTATAGTCCATTGTGTTATCTTCTTTTCATCTATAGTCCATGGTTCCTGATCTCTCATTTAGATGTCACATTTTTTCTTCATCTATAGTCCAGATGATCTTCCTCTTCTTTTCATCTATAGTCCATGTGTGTATGTCTCTTCTTTTCATGCTATAGTCCTATGTCTAATCTTCTTGGCTTCTTTTCATCTATGTCCATGTGGCTTCCTCTTCCTTGTTCACTATAGTCCATGTGTGCTTCTCTCTTTCATCTAATCATGTTGTCTTCCCTTCTTTCATCTATAGTCCATGTGTGTCTTCTTCTTCTTCTTTTCATCTATAGTCCATGTGTGTCTTCTTCTTCTTCTTTTCATCTATAGTCCATGTGTGTCTTCTTCTTCTTCTTTTCATCTATAGTCCATGTGTGTCTTCTTCCTCTTCTTTTCATCTATAGTCCATGTGTGTCTTCTTCTTCTTCTTTTCATCTATAGTCCATGTGTGTCTTCCTCTTCTTTTCATCTATAGTCCATGTGTGTCTTCCTCTTCTTTTCATCTATAGTCCATGTGTGTCTTCTTCTTCTTTTCATCTATAGTCCATGTGTGTCTTCTTCTTCTTCTTTTCATCTATAGTCCATGTGTGTCTTCCTCTTCTTTTCATCTATAGTCCATGTGTGTCTTCTTCTTCTTTTCATCTATAGTCCATGTGTGTCTTCTTCTTCTTTTCATCTATAGTCCATGTGTGTATGATGAAAACAGTTTCTACTTCTTCTTTGCGTTCGTTCTTCGCGGTCAATTTTATCATTCTTATTGTGATATATAATTGATCTTTGACAAGAACGTTTTTACTTTGTGCTAAATTATGCGCCTATGGTGACTAGGCCAGCACATCCGATTTAGTGTCAGCATTTTATTTACTAGGGTAGCTTGCACCAGAATTGCTCTTTTACTATCATCTTTCGCCGTATATTTGGGCTTTATGATCTACACCAAAGAGCTCTGCAGCCTTTCTGACTATGTTCCGGGTTAGGAACATTTCTCAATCTTTTTGGGAGCACATAAGCTTGTCCTGGAACGGCATCTTACTCGTGCAACACATCGTGAAAGTGTCGGCCTTTACCATTGTTCGCAGTTGGACAGCATGTCAGATCTTTACAATGTCGGCCTTACTTTTCTGACCACGTTGAGTTTATTCCGGAATTTGAACATTCTCAGCCTTTTCGAGGCGCATGTCGGCACTTGGCAATTTGCAGTTTCTACTCTGCATTTTCCCTGGCCCCGGGAAACACTGCACCGTGGCTGCGCACACATAATGTAGAGGGTCGTTTCATGTAGGCGCTATCAGCGCAACTTAGATTTTACGCTCGTCAAGCATCACCCGACTCGGTTTCTACGGGGATGTTAGTTCTAAGAACAACAGTACCGTGCCCGGTTGTTTCAAGGAAGGCAGTTTCCTTAGGAGCTAAGCGCAACTTTGGGATTTGCACTCGGCCAGCTTTACCCAATAGATATATCTGCGTCTGGCCCCTTGTACGGGGTTAACTGCAATCTTCCATTGTGTCGTCATTTCACATTTTATCTTTTCCGACGATCCTTGCCAAGAACTGGTAAAGGCGTTGCCACTATTACTTCGAGGGGACGTGAATATTTTCCTTCTGACGATTCGTACCTTATCAATTTTATACGATTGGTTTTTTTTTATTTATTTCGCTTATCCCGTCGGCCAGGAGAGATGTGCAGAAACAGTAACTCTGAGATTCTTTTCCCGTCGGCCGGGAGAGATGTGCAGAGACAGTAACTCTGAGATTCTTTTCCCGTCGGCTAGGAGAGATGTGCAGAGACAGTAACTCTGAGATTCTTTTCCCGTCGGCTAGGAGAGATGTGCAGAGACAGTAACTCTGAGATTCTTTTCCCGTCGGCTAGGAGAGATGTGCAGAGACAGTAACTCTGAGATTCTTTTCGCCTATCTTGCGAGTAGATCTTGTATAACATAACTGCTTGCATCACTACGTATACCAGAGTAGCTCTCCCTCGATCCCTACCCGCTTAGCCAGACATGATCCTCTGTCTGTTTCCAGGGTCACCACGTAGAGGTAGGGTAGAATCTTGATTAGTGTCAGCTCACTAATCCTGGCGTGCCGTTGTCCCTAGAATTGCGCGTTTGACTGCTAAAATCAGCTTGATAACAACTGTATACGATGCTAGAAATGGAAGAGTTATAACTACGCAGACGTTGGTTGGATTTTCTGCGCACAGTCACACGCGCGCGCGTTAATATTGGAGATTTATAGTTGGAGAAAATGTATAAATTGTTGGTATTTTTGATTGTTGTACCTCACATTCTTCATAGATACACTTGCCGGGTTGACTGCACATTTGACTTAAAGACTCACGTACCAGGTTGACTTGACATTTGACGTAAAGACTCACATACCAGGTTGACTGGACATCTGACTTAAAGACTCACATACCAAGTTGACTGGACATCTGACTTAAAGACTCACATGCCAAGTTGACTGGACATTTGACTTAAAGACTCACATACCAAGTTGACTGGACATCTGACTTAAAGATGCACATGCCAAGTTGACTGGACATTTGACTTAAAGACTCACATACCAAGTTGACTGGACATCTGACTTAAAGACTCACATACCAGGTTGACTGGACATCTGACTTAAAGACTCACATACCAGGTTGACTGGACATCTGACTTAAAGACTCACATACCAGGTTGACTGGACATCTGACTTAAAGACTCACATACCAAGTTGACTGGACATTTGACGTAAATAAATTACAGTTTTGGTTTAAGATAAATAAATTCGACAAAACTAAAATCGAATTAATGTTGATGAATTCAGTGTGTCTTATACGAGGCTCATTTCATATCAATCTAACGCTCAGCGACAGATCACTTAGACAGTAGCTCCGGCGACAATCCCAAATGTACCACAGCAAGTGTTATACATTTTCTGCTGGATAGACTAAATTTGACGATACAGGAACTGAACGTAAATGTATTCACAAAATAAGTAGAAAACACTGTGATATACCGACTTACTGGGCAAACACTTATATACAACTTACTGTAGACAAACACTATGATATACTCGACTTCTGTAGGCAAACACTGTGATATACCGACTTACTGTAGGCAAACACTGTGATATACCAACTACTGAGACAAATACTGTGATATACCAACTTACTGTAGACAAACACTGTGATATACCAACTTACTGTAGACAAGCACTGTGATATACCAACTTGATGTGAACGAAACCGACAGACAATAATTTTCTACTCAAGGCCTATGAATCAACTGTGATATCAACTGTGTATCATCAACTTTTATCATCAACTGTATCATCAACTGTGTATCATCAACTGTGTATCATCAACTGTGTATCCACTGTGTATCAAATGTGTATCATGACATAATAAAACTGCTATTGTTCAGGTACATTCTTTTGTGTACAACTTCTCATGTACAAATGACCGCGTACACGTCAGCATTAACCATGTACAGAAGATGATGTTGAACTAGTCCCATAAAGATGACTGCAGTAGATGCGTTGGATGTAGATGTTAATGATTTACTAACACGTCCGTTTCATACTAGCTTCTGTACACACGATCCAACCAGGTCTAGTTCTAGTTACCTAGCTTTGGTGTTATTGTTGACTAACCAGGTCTAGTTTGTAGCTACCTAGCTTTGATGTTATTGTTGACTAACCAGGTCTAGCTGTAGCTACCTAGCTTTGATGTTATTGTTGACTAACCAGGTCTAGCTGTAGCTACCTAGCTTTGATGTTAGTGTTGACTAACCAGGTCTAGCTGTAGCTACCTAGCTTTGATGTTATTGTTGACTAACCAGGTCTAGCTGTAGCTACCTAGCTTTGATGTTATTGTTGACTAACCAAGTCTATTTGTAGCTACCTAGCTTTGATGTTATTGTTGACTAACCAGGTCTAGCTGTAGCTACCTAGCTTTGATGTTATTGTTGACTAACCAGGTCTAGTTGTAGCTACCTAGCTTTGATGTTATTGTTGACTAACCAGGTCTAGCTGTAGCTACCTAGCTTTGATGTTATTGTTGACTAACCAGGTCTAGTTCTAGCTACCTAGCTTTGATGTTATTGTTGACTAACCAGGTCTAGCTGTAGCTACCTAGCTTTGATGTTATTGTTGACTAACCAGGTCTAGTTCTAGCTACCTAGCTTTGATGTTATTGTTGACTAACCAGGTCTAGTTGTAGCTACCTAGCTTTGATGTTATTGTTGACTAACCAGGTCTAGCTGTAGCTACCTAGCTTTGATGTTATTGTTGACTAACCAGGTCTAGCTGTAGCTACCTAGCTTTTATGTTATTGTTGACTAACCAGGTCTAGCTGTAACTACCTAGCTTTGATGTTATTGTTGACTAACCAGGTCTAGCTGTAGCTACCTAGCTTTGATGTTATTGTTGACTAACCAGGTCTAGCTGTAGCTACCTAGCTTTGTGTTATTGTTGACTAACCAGGTCCTAGCTTGATGGCTACCAGCTTTGATGTTATTGTTGACTAACCAAGTCTAGTTGTAACTACCTAGCTTTGATGTTATTGTTGACTAACCAGGTCTAGCTGTAGCTACCTAGCTTTGATGTTATTGTTGACTAACCAGGTCTAGCTGTAGCTACCTAGCTTTGATGTTATTGTTGACTAACCAGGTCTAGTTGTAGCTATCTAGCTTTGATGTTATTGTTGACTAACCAGGTCTAGCTGTAGCTACCTAGCTTTGATGTTATTGTTGACTAACCAGGTCTAGTTGTAGCTACCTAGCTTTGATGTTATTGTTGACTAACCAGGTCTAGCTGTAGCTACCTAGCTTTGATGTTATTGTTGACTAACCAAGTCTAGTTGTAGCTACCTAGCTTTGATGTTAATGTTGACTAACCAGGTCTAGCTGTAGCTACCTAGCTTTGATGTTATTGTTGACTAACCAGGTCTAGCTGTAGCTACCTAGCTTTGATGTTATTGTTGACTAACCAGGTCTAGTTTTAGCTACCTAGCTTTGATGTTATTGTTGACTAACCAGGTCTAGCTGTAGCTACCTAGTTTTGATGTTAATGTTGACTAACCAAGTCTAGTTGTAGCCACCTAGCTTTGATGTTAATGTTGACTGTTGGATCCATTCAACGCATACTTTCATTGTTCAGACTGCCAGCTGTGATCATTCGAGTGTACCGTCGTTACATCACAAACGAAGAACTAATGTGACACAGCTACATCACAAGAGAAGAACTAATGTGACACAGCTACATCACAAGCGAAGAACTAATGTGACACATCTGCATCCCAAGCGAAGAACTAATGTGACACAGCTACATCACAAGCGAAGAACTAATGTGACACATCTGCGTCACAAGCGAAGAACTAATGTGACACAGCTACATCACAAGCGAAGAACTAATGTGACACAGCTACATCACAAGCGAAGAACTAATGTGACACAGCTACATCACAAGCGAAGAACTAATGTGACACAGCTACATCACAAGCGAAGAACTAATGGGACACAGCTACATCACAAGCGAAGAACTAATGTGACACAAAGTGGAACAAGTGCATTAGATGGTGAATTCTCTATTTCACATTTATACGAGATCACATGATTGTCTAGACATGCTGAAAAATCGGTGTTTAGATACTGAGCAAGTACTGATTTCTGATGTGTTGAGTAGCTCATGTGTTGAGTAGCTCATGTGTTGAGTAGCTCATGTGTTGAGTAGCTCATGTGTTGAGTAGCTCATGTGTTGAGTAGCTTATGTGTTGAGTAGTGCATACGTTGAGTAGCTCATGTGTTGAGTAGCTCATACGTTGAGTAGCTCATACGTTGAGTAGCTCATGTGTTGAGTAGCTCATGTGTTGAGTAGCTCATGTGTTGAGTAGCTCATGTGTTGAGTAGCTTATGTGTTGAGTAGTGCATACGTTGAGTAGCTCATGTGTTGAGTAGCTCATACGTTGAGTAGCTCATACGTTGAGTAGCTCATGTGTTGAGTAGCTCATGTGTTGAGTAGCTCATGTGTTGAGTAGCTTATGTGTTGAGTAGTGCATACGTTGAGTAGCTCATGTGTTGAGTAGATCATACGTTGAGTAGCTCATACGTTGAGTATCTCATGTGTTGAGTAGCTCATGTGTTGAGTGACTGAATGACATAAAAAGTCAAGTTGATCATATCGCCTTGCGTGCTAACAGCAAAATTTGACCGCAAAATTATTTAGCAAAAACTATCTTCATGTAGCTAAAGTAGAAGTTCTGAAGTGCTTTTTTTCTTAACTCTGCGCGTCAGGGACAACTTTACCACTGTGTTGACAGCAGCATGGAACTGACTAAAGTTCATGGAACATTTCTGTTGCGTTGACAGTCCTAGATACAACTAGTGACCCTTCTTCTTCTTCTTCTTCTTCGAACGCTCCATATTGACCACTTGTTAAACCACTCTTTGTGATTTGTATGTGATCAAAGCCTAAGAGCAATTATACGTTGTGCCAGTTATGCGTCTACAAGTAGGCCAGCACATTCGATTTCTGCTAAGCTTTTATTTACTAGGTAGCTTCCTAGGCCCCTACCTCAGTCGCCTCTTATAACATGCATTGTAGGTCACAGTGTTACTATTCTTTGCTCCCCTTTCAGAAACCGACAACTCCCGTCGCAACTAGTGACCAACAAACATCCTTCTAGAGAGAGAATGAACATCGCAAGAGCAACAACATGCAACTGAACAACAACATACAACTGGACAACAACATACAACTACACAACAACATACAACGGAACAACTTCTGGTATAACTATTCCCGTTGAAGATGTGGTCATCCTATTCTTATTATTGGCGACATTAGTCATCACTATCATCACCAACAGTCTAACAATCATCATCATGTGTACATCTCTACGTCTGAGATCTCTAACAAACGCTTTTCTTGTGTCACTATCTGCCAGCGACCAGCTGTATGCTCTGTTCGTATTTGGTACTATCGTTACAACACTTATACACGCATTTCATAACTTCTTTATCAACGCAATAGTCCTCGACAACATTATGTATTTTGCATGGGGGATACTAATTCACAGCAGTAGCGGAAATCTCATCCTAGTCTCCATAGAGAGATGGCTATACATAACTTTGCCATTTTGGTACCAACGATTTGTCTCGGTCAAGGCCGTTATGATAAGTTTTTCAGTCACGTGGGTTACAGCCATACTTGTCAACTTACCGTACATCTTCCCGACATTTGCCGGAAACAGACGAATGTACTTCGCGACACTTCACCGATGGATATACCCTAGTATTCATATCTTCTGCTGCTTACTTCTAGTTGTTATCTACAGTCACATCTCTATCATTACGTCTCAACAGTTAAAGAAAATGTTGAGAATTCAACCTCAACGTCTTGAAGATGTGGGCGTGGTCAACGATGTTCCTGCTTCAATCACAAGACGTTCTATCTACACTGACAACTGGAAGGCCATCAAACTACTAATCACGATATGTGGACTTTATTTCCTATTCGTTAGTCCATACGTTTGCTATCTCTCCTATATCCAACTAAATTCCAAGAAAGCGATATCATTAGGAATCTGGAGAGTGCTATTGCTCATATTGTTGTCTGTTTATCATTGCTCGAATTTCTTTGTTTACTTTCTGAGAATGCGACAGTTTAAGACAGAACTCATTAACAACTCATGCCGGAAGTTAGCGTGTTGCCATAGAAACACAGTCAGTGATGCCAGTCCCGTGAACACAAACACATTGTTTGGACAAGGTACAGTTTAAGAATCTGGGAGAATATCAACTTTTCTTATGTTTATACAGTAAGAATGACAGTTTAGAGTTTGTTTTCTACAAGTAACTGGAGAATTCAAGTCATTCTCAAGAAGATTGGCAATAGCAAACAAGAAGTTAAACACTATGAAGAACATGTAACAAAGCAATAGCAATCAAGAAGTTAAACACTGTGAAGAACATGTGGCAAAGCACCAGTAAAATATTTAAATTAAAAATATTGAAAACATGCATTTTCCCAGTGGCTACTTATGGTTGTGAATCATGGATTATTACACAAAAACAAGAACGAAAATCCAGTCCTTCGAAACGAAATGCTACAGAAAGATCCTACGAATACCATGGACAGAAAAAGAAAGAACACTGATGTCCTGAAAGAACTAAATGTTAAAGAGAACTGGCTGATAAACAACACCTATACAGAAAAATTACATATTTTGGTCACATCAAGCGTCACGATGGCCTGGAAAGAACAATAGTAGAGGGCAGGGTACCAGGACGCAGACCAAGAAGAAGATGGCTACAAGATATTAATGAAACCATGAACATGACCATCGACGAAGTGGGTGAACTGTCTAGAGACAGAGGGAATTTCAGATGTGCTGAAATCTCTAATATTGTTCTTTTCAGGCCATCGTGACGTTTGATGTGACCAAAGTAACGAGTATCTGTTGCAAATGTAACGAACAATTACAAGCACTTATAGTAATCAAATCGCACACCACTAATATTTTGCTCAAAAAACCATCAGAAATAAAAATCAACAACTTGCACAGAATACAAGCAGTTTCCTTTGTTTGTTTGTTTTGTTTGTTTGTTGTTTGTTGATGTAGGGGATTAAAACCACGTTAAGTCGAGGCACACACTTTTAACCTAAGGACGAACCAAGATTTGGTTATATCAGAACGTGTAGACCAACAAACATGAAAAATAAGAATTAACTCCTTGCGGAGAATCCAGGTTTTAAAAAAAAAACGTACTTGAAGATCTGGAAGAGATAAAAGGATTATGGGTAGTGAGACGTGAGAGCGAGGTAACAAATAGAGAAAGAGAGAGAGAGAGAGAGAAAGAAAGAGAAAGAAAGAGAGAGAAAGAAAGAGAGAGAGAGAGAAAGATACGCTATATATAGAAAAAATTAATCATATTAAAACCGTATTTAATAAAGATATTAAAACATGAATAACTATTGGGCACGATGTAAGCAATTTCTGAACGACATAAATGAAATACAAGTTTGTTTTAATGCTAGCGATCGAAATCTAATTTGTCACCCTTTGTTTGTTTATCTAAATTCTCTGTTTATCGCCCTTTATGAAAAGTTGTAGGTAATCAAATCAGTACATGGGGCACAACTCTTTCTTAATGAACATTTTGTTTAACTATTCTGGTCACATAACATAATTGCCAGCTTTCAAATAAACAGATTTCACAAGACATACCCAATAACCGCCTGAATATATTCTTTGATGTCTAAGCTAATGTTTAAGCTAAGGCTAGTATAATATTTATGTTTCAAGAAGACATTGACAAAATGTCTATTGTCTATTCCCAGGTGGAAGATGTAGTTGGCTGTCCACTCTTGCGTTAAGCGTAGGGATGGGAGCTTTCATTTGCGTTCTAGGGCTAGATGAGTTGCCATTGTTGTGTTGTATCCGTGTTTATGAGTGTGGTCTTGATATTGTCTATCCATCTTTTTCTTGGTCTTCCCTTAGCTCTAGTACCCGATCTTTTTTTATTGCATGCTGTTATTGGTGGTTGGTTGTATTTCATTCTCATTAAATGTCAAACCACTGCATTTGTTGTCTTTCGATGTATTCGGGGCATGAAGTTATACCCACTCTGCTTCTGATGTCCTCATTTCGTAGTCTGTCTTTCCTGGTGACTCCCACTGCCTTCCTCAAGCATTTCATTTCACACGTGGTGAGCTTTCTGTGGCGTGTTGCTGTAAGAGACCAAGTTTGGCACTGGTAACAAAGTGTTGGTAGGAAAATACTTTTTGTCATTTGTCTTTTCACTTCCATCTTGATCTTTGGGTGTTGTAGTAATGGTGCCAGCTGGTAGGTCACTGCATTTGCTATTTGACACCTTGTCTCTATTTCTCTATCTAGTTTCCCGCCCTCTGTAAAAATGCTGCCTAAATATTTGAATTCAGAAACTTGCTTTACTCTGGTGTTATCTATTTGTATGTTTGCTTGGCTTGGTGTTCTGCTGATTTTCATGGTCTCGGTCATTTGTTTGTTGATTTTCATGTTGTTCTTTCTAATGCTATTAGCAATGAATTCATGTAATGTTATAGCTGATCTTCATCTTCATAGATTAAACTTTGGTCGTCCGCAAAAAGCAATTCGTTGATTTGGTTGTTTAATTGGTCGTCGTGATCATTGTCTATGTCAATAAGGTCTTTTTCGCACTGTGCCGCTTTCACTATTCTGTCTATATATATGTTGAAGAGAAGAGGTGAGAGCACACAACCCTGTCTTACTTCTGATTTTGTTTCGCTTGAGTCTGTCATTCTTACCACACTGTGGCTATTTGTATATATTGCTCTGATATTGTCTAGCAGTTGTCCCTTGATCCCATAATTTTCTAGTGTTTCCATAGAATGACAAATGAAAACTCGTCGTGATATCTGTAAAGAGTAATGACCTTTCAACCCTACAGTAAACAGTTTAGCCTGATTTTCATTGTCGTCGGCACATGGTGATAGTTCAGTAGTCGGCCACTTCTTTCCCGAACAGTCGGCGCCATTAGCTGTCCTTTGTTGAAAATCAACGGCAATTGCAGCAACCAACAGTGAAGTTGTGATTGAACTTCAGAATCCCGGGGTTAACCAGAATGGAACTCACTAGAACAAGTAGCCACAGAGATTTCTATCTATTCTTGTCGAATACCTATTCCCCATAGAATCTTCTGCTATTCCTGTCGAATACTCTTTCCATCAAATATTCTAGTCTATTCTTGGTCGAATGCCTTTACCCATGAGATCTTCTATCTATTCTGTCGAATACCTTTCCATGAATACTCTTCATCTATTCTGTCGAATACCTTTCCATAGAATACTCTATCATTCTGTCGAATGCCTTTCCATAGAATACTTCTATCTATTCTGTCGAATACCTTTTCTTGATCGATGAATAATAAGTGTAAGTAAAGGTAAAGGAAGCCTTTCATACCTCGTGGTATATGGGTCAATACAGTGTTAGGCCTGTATTTTTCATTGTCCGTCGGCACATGATGGGTGATAGGGTCAGCATCACGCCGGCCGCCTTTACTTTCCCAGAGAATGTCTGGTACCCAGTTGAGGCTGGGTCGACCTGAGAGTCGTCGTGGTCGGAAAAATTCCACGCGCATTGCGGGAGCTGAACCCAGACAGAATGAAGTTGTTGATGTAGATACTTCACCAATCCCCGGACGGAAACCAGAATGGAACTTTCTAGAACAAGTAGACCAGGACAGGAGATTCTCGGTACTATTCAATTGTACAGTAGTCAAGCTAGGGTTCACTGTGCTCATTCCCGCCACCAAATTGTCTGCTGATCCTGGCGAGTTATACTATACTTTAGGCATGTCATCAAATATTCAAGTTATGAGTATCATTGCGTCCTGAGTCACTGCGCCTTTACCATGAGTATCATGGCGTCCTGAGTCACTACGCCTTTACCATGAGTATCATGACGTCCTGAGTCACTGCGCCTTTACCATGAGTATCATGACGTCCTGAGTCACTGCGCCTTTACCATGAGTATCATGACGTCCTGAGTCACTGCGTCTTTACCATGAGTATCACGACGTCCTGAGTCACTGCGTCTTTACCATGAGTATCATGGCGTCCTGAGTCACTGCGCCTTTACCATGAGTATCATGGCGTCCTGAGTCACTGCGCCTTTACCATGGATGGTAGTCCACCAGAAAGCTGCAGACATTTTGTTCGTTAATCCTTATGTTTAGACAGTATCATTATATCTTTCTTTCCAACCTCTCACACACAGTGGGAGAGAGAGAGAAAAAAGGGATACATGTGTATTGTCAACTAGGACAGAGAAATAGACAAAGAGAGAGAGAAACAGACAGAGGAACACACATACAGAGAGAGGAGAGAGAGAGAGAGGAGAGAGGGATAGGATGCAAGTGTATTGGCCACTTGGACACATGTTTACAGATAGGCTACTAGTAATATTTGACAATGGGAAAACCTCCACTGTATAGTAGCACTTGTGCTGGTTTATACTGTAACACGGTATGAGTTCTCATTGTTTATTAGGTATCACGTCAGAGCTATATTAAAAGGAAAGTTGAGTAGCACTGTCGCACACTTCATAAACAATGTTGGGTAGCACTGACGCACACGTCATAAACAATGTTGGGTAGCACTGACGCACACTTCATAAACAATGTTGAGTAGCACTGACGCACACTTCACAAACAATGTTGAATAGCACTGACGCACACTTCATAAACAATCGTGGGTATGAGAAAGTGATAAATGCCTATACAATAAATAAAAAAAAAAAACAGAAGCGCATTAAGCAGACGAACAAGAATCAAGAGTTCTAGTGACCACAAGTAAATCACAATGTCTGGAGTAGAGTATTAGTACAGAGTAAACTAATGCCTAGAGTATTAGTACAGAGTAAACTAATGCCTAGAGTATTAGTACAGAGTAAACTAATGCCTAGAGTATAAGTACAGAGTAAACTAATGTCTAGAGTATAAGTACAGAGTAAACTAATGCCTAGAGTATAAGTACAGAGTAAACTAATGCCTAGAGTATTAGTACAGAGTAAACTAATGCCTAGAGTATAAGTACAGAGTAAACTAATGCCTAGAGTATAAGTACAGAGCAAACTAATGCTAGATTATAAGTACAGAGCAAACTAATGCTAGATTATAAGTACAGAGTAAACTAATGTCTAGAGTATAAGTACAGAGTAAACTAATGTCTTGAGTATTAGTACAGAGTAAACTAATGCTTGATTATAAGTACAGAGTAAACTAATGCTAGATTATAAGTACAGAGTAAACTAATGCTAGATTATAAGTACAGAGTAAACTAATGCCTAGAGTATAAGTACAGAGTAAACTAATGCCTAGAGTATAAGTACAGAGTAAACTAATGCTGGTATAGTACAGAGTAACTAATGCTAAGTATAGTAGGTAAACTAATGCTAGATTATAAGTACAGAGTAAACTAATGTCTAGAGTATAAGTACAGAGTAAACTAATGTCTTATAAGTACAGAGTAAACTAATGCTAGATATAGTCAGAGTAAACTAATGCCTAGAGTATAAGTACAGAGTAAACTAATGTCTAGAGTATAAGTACAGAGTAAACTAATGCTAGATTATAAGTACAGAGTAAACTAATGCTAGATTATAAGTACAGAGTAAACTAATGTCCTGAGTATTAGTACAGATTAAACTAATGTCTATAGTATAAGTACAGAGTAAACTAATGTCTAGAGTATAAGTACAGAGTAAACTAATGCTATATTATAAGTACAGAGTAAACTAATGCCTAGAGTATAAGTTACAGAAGTAAACTAATAACCTAGAGTATAAGTACAGAGTAAACTAATGCCTAGAGTATAAGTACAGAGTAAACTAATGCTAGATTATAAGTACAGAGTAAACTAATGCCTAGATTATAAGTACAGAGTAAACTAATGTGTAGATTATAAGTACAGAGTAAACTAATGCCTAGAGTATTGGGTACAGAGTAAACTAATGCCTAGAGTATAAGTACAGAGTAAACTAATGCTAGATTATAAGTACAGAGTAAGCTAATGCCTAGAGTATAAGTACAGAGTAAACTAATGCCTAGAGTATAAGTACAGAGTAAACTAATGCTAGATTATAAGTACAGATTAAACTAATGCTAGATTATAAGTACAGAGTAAACTAATGCTAGATTATAAGTACAGAGTAAACTAATGCCTAGATTATAAGTACAGAGTAAACTAATGCGTAGATTATAAGTACAGAGTAAACTAATGCCTAGAGTATAAGTACAGAGTAAACTAATGCCTAGAGTATAAGTACAGAGTAAACTAATGTCTAGAGTATAAGTACAGAGTAAACTAATGCTATATTATAAGTACAGAGTAAACTAATGCCTAGAGTATAGTTGCAGAGTAAACTAATGTTAGATTATAAGTACAGAGTAAACTAATGCCTAGAGTATAGTTGCAGAGTAAACTAATGCTAGATTATAAGTACAGTGTAAACTAATGCTAGATTATAAGTACAGAGTAAACTAATGCCTAGAGTATAAGTACAGAGTAAACTAATGCCTTGAGTATAAGTACAGAGTAAACTAATGCCTAGAGTATAGTTGCAGAGTAAACTAATGCTAGATTATAAGTACAGTGTAAACTAATGCTAGATTATAAGTACAGAGTAAACTAATTCTAGATTATAAGTACAGAGTAAACTAATGCCTAGAGTATAAGTACAGAGTAAACTAATGCCTAGAGTATAAGTACAGAGTAAACTAATGCCTGTGAAGTATAAGTACAGAGTAAACTAATGCCTTGAGTAGACCCTGCAACGCTACTCCTCCCCCTCCTCATCTCCTCCCATTCCTCCAAGTGATATTCAAGACACCTGGTCAGGTAACGTGAGATTTGCATTCTGGGTTTGGCCTAGAAAATGTGAAATATTTGAGCGTGTTTCGTGTTTTACTTTCTTGATAGTTTCTGGTTGTGTGTGTGTGTGTGTGTGAGATGAGGTGAGTAGGTTTTTGGTTATATTAATACTATATCTCCGACCTGTGTGTGTCTGTCTGTCTGTATGTCTGTCTGTGTGATGAGGTGAGTAGTTTGTTGGTTTTATTAGTATTATATCTCCAGCCTGTGTGTCTGTGCGAGTGTCTGTGCGAATGTCTGTCAGGAGGTGAGTAGTTTTTTGGTTATATTCGTACTATATTGCCGGACTGAGCGCGCGTGTGTGTGTCTGTGTGTGTAATGAGGTGAGCACATTTGGTTATATTAGTACTATTCTACAGACATGCGTCTGTGTGTGTGTGTGCGTAAGCACGCGCGTGTAAGCGACTGTGTAGGTACACATATACGCTCGTGTTTGTTCCTTACTTCCATGTGTACATCACATGACTCAGGATCGGTGTGTAAGTTCTAAAGTAACAGAAGCTGATAGTAACGAACTAGTGATTTACTTAGTCATAGAGAAGATATCCATAAGACAAATTGACAATAGAGAAGTCGTTCAGACAGTATATGACAATTTTTTGTCTTTACAGACGGCCAATTAGCAAGTGTTTTACTGTTACAACTTCTGTGTTTGTGCTTCTCTCTCTTGTCTTGACACACGGTCAATTGGCAAGTGTTTTCTTTTGAGAACTTCTGAGTTTACACTTGTCTTTCTTGTCTTTCAGATCATCGCTACGTCTCTCTTAAAAAGATTCTGCTCCTTTACGTAATCTTGTTTTCCATATAACTCTGCCATCGGTCAGTTTTTCTCATTTGTTGGAACCGAAAGAAATGTTCTTTATTTTGACCTTGCAGACATCTTTATATCTGAACAGTGGTCTGTCTTGGTGCCTCTTCCCTTCCTTAAGTTCACAGAACAACACTTGTTTTGGTATGCGGGAATTGTCTTTTCTTCTCACATGCCCCAACCATCTTAGTCGTCTATTGCTGAGCATGTCCATGATGGAAGGCAGTTTTGCACGTTGCAGTACTTCAGAGCTGGTTATCTTGTCGTATCACCTGATGTTCATAATCTTGCGGAGACATCGAAGGTGAATGATGTCAAGTCTCCTCTCGTGCCTTCAGTAGGCTGTCCATGTTTCTGAGCCATATAGTAAAGAACTAATCACACAGGCTCGATATATTTGAATCTTCACCTGCAATGCTAGTTTTGTGTTGTCCCATGCTCTCTTTGATAGTTTGCCGAATGTAGTAGCCGCACTTCCTATTCGAGCGTTGATTTCTTCATCAAGAGAAAGGCTGGTAGTGACCATGGACCCAAGATAGCAACATTTTTGAACTAGTGTTAGATGGCTACCATTTAAAGTGATATTTGTTGACGTGTTACTTCCAGTGCTGAATTAGCTCTATAGCAGAAGTAGCAAATGCTACGGGCCCCGCGTTTCTGGAGGCCCCGCGCATAGAGCAGAAAATGTTTAGCTTGTAAAACTTCCAAACAAGTTTTGGATGACATCTCAAATAACATGGATCAAAAGGTAGAGTGTCGTAATCAGGTGTATGGACTAGTTTGGAAGATGAGTAAGTTGGAAACGGAAATAATGACCATTTCATGGAACGGAATTCTAGAACGCTTTCAAGCGAAGAACGTTCTTTTTCAACATTAAAGAGCAAGTAAGTGAGTTAATGAACATGATGGTACAATATCGTCTAAATAACCTCACCTTAAGGAACATGATGGTACAAGATCGTCTAAATAACTTAAACTTAATAAACATGATGGTACAATATCGTCTAAATAACTTAAACTTAATAAACATGATGGTACAATATCGTCTAAATAACCTCACCTTAAGGAACATGATGGTACAAGATCGTCTAAATAACTTAACCTTAATGAACATTGAATGTAATTTACTTAGAGAAATTGAGCTGTCTAGTGTTATCTCTAAATTTGCTCACATTAAATCGAGAAAAGTTTGTTTGTAAAAGTTGTGTTTTATTTTATTATCATACAAAACTTAGGGCCTCTTGGTAACATTTACTACAGACCTAGCGCTGGCTTAAACCGGCACTAGTTACTTCGATAACATAAAAAAAACTGTTTTGGTGACACTTAGAGAAAATAGGTCACATGCCTTGGCCAAATTATTTATTAGGGATTACAGTTTAGCCTCACTGTGTGCAACTAAGGCAGCATCGTCAGCGAAAAGAAGCTCCTTGAGAAGAATTTCTGTTGTTTTTGTTTTGGCTTAAGCGAGCCAAGTTGAAGAGTGAGCCATCAGATCTTGTGCAGATGAAAACATCTCCATCAGCATCCCCGAAGGCGTGGCGTAACAATACTGCGAAGAAGGTGTCAAAGAAAGTTGGGGGCAAGGACACATCCCTGTTTGACTCCACTCTTAATCTGGAAGCTATCAGATGTGCTATCATCGAACTGTATGCTGGCTTTCATGCCCTCATGCAAGGAGATGATCAGTTTGTGATTCAGAGCAACTTTGGGGGACAGCCAATATGCTTCAATATTTTATAAAGTCCTGGTCTGCTGACCGTGTCAAATGCCTTTGTCAGATCTAAGAAAGCAATGAACAATGACTTTCTCTTCTCTCTACATTTCTCTTGCAGTTGTCGAAGAGTAAATATCATGTCAGTTGTTGACCGTCCAGCTCTGAATCCGCATTGTGACTCTGGAAGAACACGCTCTGCCAGTTTCTGTAGTCGTTTTGAAAGGACTAGTTATTGGTTACTAAACTGGCTTCATTGCACTCCGGGCAGACCCATAGGTGCTCAGTCTCCTCCAACAGATATCGAAGAGTATGCATACTGATGGTTCCCGTGGCTCGCTGATTAAACACACTTCTCACTCTGCCCTCAGGCATCCAGTTCTACTTGTACAACGGGTAACTCCAAACTGTCTAAATCGCTTGATCGATTCAACATCTATTTTAGTGCCCCCATCCAACAGACACTCGCAAAGAACTACTGCAAAGGCCTTGCCTGTAACACTTAAAAGGCAGATGCTTCTGTAGTTGTTACAGTCCCCCTTGTCCCCTTTGTTTTTATAGAGTGTCACTATCTTTGCATCCCTCATGTCTTGAGGAATTTCTCTCTCTCTCTAGCACCGAATAAGGAGATGGTAGAGCAGGGAGGGGGCAGGGTGGGGGGTGGAGAAAAAGGACATCCTTGTTATGTTTGAGGATTTCTGCAGGAATGTTTTCTAGTCTTGACGTCTTGCGATTTGAAAGTTTGTTGATTGCTTCGGAAAGTTCCAACTCTGTGTGCCCAGACATTCAGTCGTTCTCGAATGAATCTCCATGGAAGAGTTGACAGTTTGTCAGGGAACGGGTTGACATCATTACACCGGATATCCCCGTCTGAATCACCACCTTCTAACAAATGGCGCACAAATAAACTTCAACCTTGTCTTCAACTTACTTGTATACATGAGGTGTGTGCTTTTTCTGTCAGTCGTTAGATCACAGCATCCGTAGCTTTAATGAAATGTATGATTCAATTCTTCTGTCATTCGTTAAATCACAGCATCCGTAGCTTCAATAAACTATATGATTCACGTCAAGTTATTCATGAAACTTCTCAAGAAATGAAGCTTACAGTCTCGTTAGTTTATAGTTTCTTTGTTTACTTGGTAGATTTCCGGCTGTTAAAAGCCAATTATGCTGAATATTTGGGCGCGATGTGTCCTTACCACTCTCTCTCTTTCTCTCTCTCTCACTCTCTCACTCTCCCTCTCTCTCAAACTTCCCTCGTGCACTCCTTATTAGAGTTTGTCCAACTCACCTGCTGAAACTAAAACTTACCTTATCCTGCGTGAGTCACGCGCATAAATGTGAAAGCCGGGTTTGCCATACTCACACACCGCGTCACTAAAAGAAATTATATATATATACACACACACATACATACACACAGACAGACAGACACACACACACACACACACAGACATACATACATACACACAGACAGACACACAGACAGACACACTTGCTAGCAGGGCGCTCATGTTGTACTGCTCGCCTACGTTCTACTTTAATTGTTGGCGAATAGTTAGTTTTCAGTTATCTACGTTTCTTGATGGCGAATATTGAATTGTCTATGGCCTAAGTTTCTTGATGGCGAATATACAAACCAAGACAGAAACTCAGGAAGAAGTGAGTCTCATTGTGTAAATCGCCCGAGTGGTTACCGGGGCCCAAATTTAGGGTGTAAAGAATAGAACCACTGTTACCTGCCACGCATGTCGTAAGAGGCGGCTAAGGAGGCTTGGCTGAAATCGGATGCACGTGTGCTAAACATGTAGAAGTCTATGCATTTAGGGGCCTACCAAACCGATGTGCAACGTATACACGTTCTTGGCAAAGATCAAACATATCACAAAGAGTGATTAAAATTGGTCGTAAAGAAAGAACGCAAAGAAGAAGAACATTATGTAAATGACATGATGGCGAATACATATTAACTATTTCTCTCTCTCTCTGTCATACAGGAATGCGCCTGATAGACTTTCTCTCTTTCTCTCTTTCTCACTCTCTCTCACAGAAGGCGTTTGAGATGCTCTCTCTCTCACACAGGAAATGTCTGGCAGACTCTCTCTCTCCTCTCTCCCTCTCTCTCACAGGAAGCGACTGACAGGCTCTCTCTCCTCTCTCCCTCTCTCTCACAGGAAGCGACTGACAGGCTCTCTCCCTCTCTCTCACAGGAAGCGACTGACAGGCTCTCTCCCTCTCTCTCACAGGAAGCGACTGACAGGCTCTCTCCCTCTCTCTCACAGAAAGCGACTGACAGGCTCTCTCTCCTCTCTCTCACAGGAAGCGACTGACAGGCACTTGTTATGCTTTTTACTAATTGAACGAACATGCCTATGTCAGCAAATCTGAGTTTGTCTAGTTGTCTGCTCTAGTTGTCTGCTCTAGTTGTTCGCTCAAGTTGTCCGCTCTAGTTGTCCGCTCTAGCTGTCCGCTCTAGTTGTCCGCTCTAATTGTCTGCTCTAGTTGTCTAATTGTCTGCTCTAGTTGTCTAGTTGTCTGTTCTAGTTGTCTGCTCTAGTTGTCTGCACTAGTTGTCCGCTCTAGTTGTCCGCTCTAATTGTCTGCTCTAGATATCCACTCTAGTTGTCCATTCTAGTTGCTCTAGTTGTCTGCCTAGTTGTCCCTCTAGTTGCTCTAGTTGTCTGCTTTAGTTGTCCGCTCTAGTTGTCTGCTCTAGTTGTCTGCTCTAGTTGTCCGCTCTAGTTGTCTGCTCTAGTTGTCCGCTCTAGCTGTCCGCTCTAGTTGTCAGTTGTCAGCTCTAGTTGTCGCCTCTAGTTGTCTGCTCTAGTTGTATGCTCTAGTTGTCTGCTCTAGTTGTCTGCTCTAGTTGTCCGCTTTAGTTGTCCGCTTTAGTTGTCTGCTCTAGTTGTCCGCTCTAGTTGTCTAGTTGTCTGCTCTAGTTGTTTGCTCTAGTTGTCTGCTCTAGTTGTCTGCTCTAGTTGTCCGCTCTAGTTGTCTGATCTAGTTGTCCGCTCTAGCTGTCCGCTCTAGTTGTCTAGTTGTCAGCTCTAGTTGTCTGCTCTAGTTGTCCGATCTAATTGTCTGCTCTAGTTGTATGCTCTAGTTGTCTGATCTAGTTGTATGCTCTAGCTGTCCGCTCTAGTTGTCCACCCGCTCTAGTTGTCTACACTAGTTGCCCACTCTAGTTGTCTGCACCAGTTGCCCACCTAATTGTCCGCCTAATTGTCCGCTCTAGTTGTCCGCCCAGTTGTCCGCCTTCCCTAGTTGTCTGCTCTAGTTGTTCGCTCTAGTTGTCTGCTCTAGTTGTCTGCTCTAATTGTCTGCTCTAATTGTCTGCTCTAGTTGTATGCGAGTTGTCCGCTCTAGCTGTCCGCCCGCTCTAGCTGTCCGCTCTAGCTGTCTGCCTACTCTAGTTGTCTGCTCTAGTTGTCCGCTCTAGTTGTCTGCACTAGTGTCCACTCTAGTTGTCTGCTCAGTGTCTGCTCTAGTTGTCCGGTCTAGTTATTACGTTTACTGTTGATAGTCTACGCTCTGTGGGAGCATTTGTCTACGCTCTGTGTGAGCACATTTCTACGCTCCGTGTGAGACATATGCTACGCTCTTATAATGTTCACCTCTAATGTGGCACTGTCTACCTCTGCTGTAACATCTGTACAAGAATTTTACTATGCTGTTCCCCTCACTAATGCTGTTTTACTTTGTTGTTCTCATCTCACTAATGCTGTTTTACTTTGCTGTTCTCATCTCACTAATGCTGTTTTACTTTGCTGTTCTCATCTCACTAATGCTGTTTTACTTTGCTGTTCTCATCTCACTAATGCTGTTTTACTTTGCTGTTCTCATCTCACTAATGCTGTTTTACTTTGCTGTTCTCATCTCACTAATGCTGTTTTACTTTGCTGTTCTCATCTCACTAATGCTGTTTTACTTTGCTGTTCTCATCTCACTAATGCTGTTTTACTTTGCTGTTCTCATCTCACTAATGCTGTTTTACTTTGCTGTTCTCATCTCACTAATGCTGATTTACTTTGCTGTTCTCATCTCACTAATGCTGTTTTACTTTGCTGTTCTCATCTCACTAATGCTGTTTTACTTTGCTGTTCTCATCTCACTAATGCTGTTTTACTCTAATGTGCTCCCCTCACTAATGCTGTTTATTCTGCTATTCCCAGACTTAAAAATTGAAACTAGACAACCAAAGACAACCGAAGACAGGCAGAAGACAGGCAGCACAAATTCTACACAACCTTTCAACCAGGTCTTTCACGTCAGAGCTCATATACAACATAACCTTTGAACCAGGTCATCGACTTAATGTTCATACAGTCATCGCACACATACTACACGTCATCATCTATGCTGGACTTTTGTCTGCAGTTTGTCCAGGACTACGGCGTAGGATTGAAAAACATGTCCGGGATTAGTTGGAGACCAATATTCAATATGTAGCATTATTTTTTAATACAAGCTTGTGAATAATTACTTTCAATTACTGTGTTGATATAAACAATGAGATAACGGTGTTTCATATCTTTCTTCAAGAAATATCGAACGCCCGGAATAAACTTATACGCAATGAAACAACGGAGCGCCATATCTTTCTTCAAGAAATAAGGGACAGCGCATGGAACTGAAATATATACAGTGAAATAACGGTGTTCCATATCTTTCTTCAGGAACTAAGCAGGAACGCACGGAACTGAAACATATATAATGAAATAACGGTCTCCCATATATTTTCTCAAGAACTAAGGTACGCACGGAGTAAACCTTTTAGGAGCAAGACGCTATCTGCTGTAGATCAAGTTAATACATTTGTGGGTGAAGCAGTATACTATAGCTTGTCTTCATATACACTTTACAACACGATCAAGTCGAAAATCTTACCTTTATTGTAGTGGACTCGTCCTGTGTGAAAAGTTGGTCTGAAACACCATGTTTGTAATGACAACAGACGATGGTTGCAGAAATTATGATAGTTTCCAACCAAGTTTACGCCAACAGACGTTGAGAAAAGTTGGAGTAAACTCTGACCTGGAGCTGGTCCTGAATGGTGGTACAAACAATGTGTCGTCGTCTACCGCTTATCCTCTTCCATCTTCCAACATGGCGGAAACTGAACACATCGATGACAACTTTTCTTACATTGTTGATGATGGTTATTTTACCGATAGTAGATCAGGCACAGCAGCGTCAGTATCTTCACCATTATCGTCTAGTTTAACATCGTTGAACACATCTGAGGGGTTTCTTTATGCGGGGACAAACGGTGCCAAGTCTGAGATGAAAGGACAGAAAAATATACAGTTTTCACACGTTCCAAAAAGTTTGACTATTCATAGTTTCAACAGGGCATCAGATGGTCAAGCTATAAGACGGTATGACACATATGAAGAAAGATCAAATAGCGCATCAAGTGTAGACGATAGAGCTTACGCTTTAACTACTATTGATGAAGAAGAACCAGGGAGCGTTATTGCCTACCGTAGCGGAGACACACGCCAGTTTGTTCCTGGGAGAAATGAGAGAAACGAACAACTCGCCATTAATAATCCGACAGGGAGACGATATAACAAAACAAGTATGCGGCCCATTTCAAACGTTATAACTGACAGTTCTTCGACGGCTACACAACATGGTGAAGGAAACATGGAAAATGGTTATTGCAGAGATGATATCACATCCGTTGCTTATCAGACTGCACCAGAAAGCAGACATTTCTCATCTCCGTCCGATCATATGTCCGGACAAAACTGGAGGAACTACACTCAATTACTTGAGAAAAACTGTGACATACCAGTTCATAACCTTGACCCTGCAGGTCAAAGAAAATTCTCCAATTGCGTTACAGATGATGTTATAAATATGGATATCAACAGACAATTAGAATCTTGTTGTCATGACGATACAGAGCTGCAACAAATGAACTGCAATCAGAATTGGGAAAGACCATTTGTTGCCTCGGGAAGCGAGTTGACACTACATCGACTTGGCCGCAGCAGCGTTATCAATAGATGTGCAACATTTGATGAGCAAGAGGACAGGAACATGTCACGTGGTATTGAAGAGCGATCTCATAGAGGGTTGAGTCAAAGTTCAAGATCCCGCCATATCATGAGTTCTCTGCCTGATCTTCGATGCCCCGATCCCAAGATGGACGGGAGACATTTATCTGGAGCAGAGTCACCTGGTTGCAACGGATATCCATTTATGCATTATAAACATCGACAAAATGGATCCTATGTGCATCCAGCGGACACACAGCGCCATCATGTTTCTCATTCTCACATATCTCATACGCCTAGCCTTCAACCTCATCACCAGCCTAGCTCACTGCCTCACCAGTCTAGCTTCATATCACAGCCTCACGTACATCATCAGCCTAACTCTCTGCCTCACCAGCCTAGCTACATATCACAGCCTCAGAACATCATCAGCCTAGCTCTCTGCCTTACGCACATCACCAGCCTAGCTCTTTATCTCAACATCATACAGAGCACATACCTAGCTCTCTATCTCAGCCTCACATATTGCACATGCCTAGGTCTATATCTCTGCCTCACACACATCACATCCTTACATCTCTATCGCTGCCTCACATACATTACGAGCCTAGCTCTCAGCCTCACACACATTACATGCCTGGCTCTCTATCTCAGCCTCACAGAAAACACATGTCTACCCCCATATTGATGTCCAACACGCAGTATGAGCCTAGATCTCAGCCTCACACACAGTACAAGCATATATCTCAGCCTCACGCACAGTACCAGTCTAGCTCTCAGCCTCACACACAGTACCAGCCAAGCTCTCAGTCACAGTACGAGCCTAGCTCTCAGTCTCACACACAGTACCAGCATAGTTCTCTGTCTCAGCCTCACACACAGTACCAGCATAGCTCTCAGCCTTACACACAGTACCAGCATAGCTCTCTGTCTCAGCCTCATACACAGTACGAACAAATATCTCAGCCTCACACACAGTACGAGCCTAGCACTCAGACACAGTATGAACCTAGCTCTTTGTCTCAGCCTCACACACAGTACCAGCCTCACACGCAGTATGAGCCTAGCTCTCTGTCTCAGCCTCACCCACATTACCAGCCAAACTCACCGACTCTTGCTTTCAATAAGTACAGAAGTGCCCATCCGACCAACATCTCGCCAACAGATACCACGGATGTCTACTATACAAGGCCTTATGAGACTCTCAGAGACAATCTATTTGCTAACACTTACCAGCATTACCCCGAACCTTTGCCCAGAAGGCATCTTACGGGATCATTCACTCCAGAACCAGCATATTCTCAAAGAACGTCTAGGTTGCCAGGAGATTCCTGTGACCAGCAGCAGCTCGTTGAATGCAACAAACTCTACAACATGAGACTAGACAGAGACTCACTTGGCTTGACAAATATTCCACAGTTGCAGAAGCAAATCCGTGCTACTTCAGAACTATGTCTTCAAGCATCTAAGAGGCACATGTTTGCATCCTCTACAGATATTCATAAGCTGTTCTCTGGCCAAATCAAGCTATCGTCGTTAGGTTCAGGACGTTCTTGTGGTGAAAGCAAAGACACGCAGAGCAGCCACTTGTCCATGGGGTGGTCACCAAGCAAGGACACAGAGAGCAGACACTCGTCCATGGGGTGGTCACCAAGCAAGGACACAGAGAGCAGACACTCGTCCATGGGGTGTTCACCAAGCAAGGACACAGAGAGCAGACACTCGTCCATGGGGTGGTCACGAAGCAAGGACACAGAGAGCAGACACTCGTCCATGGTGTGGTCACAAAATCAAGCTTCATCTCAGAACAAGGATGACTCGACTCGATTTAATGCTAAGACAAGAGTCATGTCACATTCATCCTATTCCCTTCTAGGAATACAGTCTGCAAGACCAGACAAGGAAGACCCCATCTGGAGTAAGTCATCAAATCACGTCCCACAGCTACCATCTCCAAGTTTAGACAGGGCAGCAGACCACACCTGGAGCAAGGCATCAAATCATGTCCCACAACTATCATCTCCAAGTCTAGACAGGGCAGTAGACCACACCTGGAGCAAGGCATCAAATCATGTCCCACAACTACCATCTCCAAGTCTAGACAGGGCAGCAGACCACACCTGGAGCAAGGCATCAAATCATGTCCCACAACTACCATCTCCAAATCTAGGCAGGGCAGCAGACCACACCTGGAGCAAGGCATCAAATCATGCCCCACAACTACATCTCCAAGTCTAGACAGGGCAGCAGACCACACCTGGAGCAAGGCATCAAATCATGTCCCACAACTACCATCTCCAAGTCTAGACAGGGCAGCAGACCACACCTGGAGCAAGGCATCAAATCATGTCCCACAACTACCATCTCCAAGTCTAGACAGGACAGCAGACTACAAGATAGACACGTCATCTCCAAGACAAGACAAGGTAGCAGACTACAAGATGAACACGTCATCTGAAAGAAGAAGAAATCTAAGGTTGTTACAAAAGTCAACATCGTCTGCAAGAAACCAATCACATTTGGTACAACAGAGTGACCACCCGCCCATACACACAGACTTAGAGACTATCTCTCAAAGACAAGGTAATGCAAGCGGAGACGCGGGAACAGGCAGATTATTGTTTCAGCGTCAGTCTAGCGGTTACTCCTCAGAGATTGAGTTGCAACAGATAGAATCGAATGCACGAGCCGATTCAAATATTCACCAACATCCGTATCACGACCAACTTCTGCCTAGTTCTGGTCAAGGCAAGGCTGTCTCTCTAGACAATGGCTTAGATATTGTTGACAAGGTCAATGACATTGAACCTGTCTATGCAAATAAGTCAATGTTGACCAGAGCTAGGGCCTTTAGAACCCTGAACAGATCTCTCTATTCAGACTGCTTGACACAAGCATCCTTGGGAGCACAATACTCTGCTCTAACATCTATGGCAGCACAATCATCCATGGCAGCACAATCAGCTACTCAAACATCCATGGCAGCACAATCAGCTACTCAAACATCCATGGCAGCACAATCATTTGTTCAAACATCCATGGCAGCACAATCATCTGTTCAAACATCCATGGCAGCACAATCATCTGTTCAAACATCCATGGCAGCACAATCATCTGTTAAAACATCCATGGCAGCACAATCATCTGTTCAAACATCCATGGCAGCACAATTAGCTACTCAAACATCCATGGCAGCACAATCATCTGTTCAAACATCCATGGCAGCACAATTAGCTACTCAAACATCCATGGCAGCACAATCAGCAGCTCAAACATCCAAGGGGGCACAAACATATATGGGAGCTCAATCTTCTATGGGAGCACAATCACCTGTTCCTTCCCGCACCAGCCCCAACATGATCCCGGCGACAGACACAGAACAAGAAACAAACCTATTCGGGACATTTGATAACTTCTTGACAACTGGATCATTCACAAGCAATTTGGACGTCCCGTCCCATAACATCAATACCAATAGGGACACATACTCGGACATACGTCCGCAGCATCAAGGACATTTCCTCAGACATACCGTCCGACAGCATCAAGGACACTTCCTCAGACATACCGTCCCACAGCATCAAGGATACTTCCTCAGACATCCAGTTCCGCAGCACCAATACCAACAGAGACAACTCCTCGGACATACCGTCCCGCAGCATCAGTACAAATACCGACAGTAAGATAATTGATTCCGATACACAAGCTCACCTCGTGTGCAGTCAACAAGATAATTGATTCCGATACACAAGCCACTCCGTGTGCAGTCAACAAATGCAGTAAGAAACAAAATATCAGTAAATATCCAAGTCTATATAGTTTTAGAGAGTTTCAAAATAATAATGATGACATCTGGAAGACACAAGCTCGTTCAGTTTCATCAAGTCAAGGCATGGCCGTTTGTCCAGAGTCTCACTCCCTCGACCACTCTGTCAGCATGCAAGACTTGCAAACAGCTTTCAGTACCCAACTACCTTACCATACAATCTTGTATTCTCAAACTGGGTATTCATTACTTCAGGATAATCCAGTAAACGTTCAGGATTTGTACAATGGGCACTCCTTGTTTCAAGACCATCAGAAATATGTCCAAGATTCACAAACTGGGCAGTGCTCTCTACAAGACCACCAGAAATATGTCCAAGATTCACAAACTGGGCAGTCCTCGCTACAAGACCACCAGAAATATGTCCAAGATTCACAAACTGGGCAGTCCTCTCTACAAGACCACCAGAAATA
The DNA here is from genome assembly GCA_020796225.1 of Arion vulgaris. NCBI lineage: Eukaryota > Metazoa > Mollusca > Gastropoda > Stylommatophora > Arionidae > Arion > Arion vulgaris. The sequence goes on along the minus strand of CM036778.1, from coordinate 20,180,506 downwards.
TGTCCAAGATTCACAAACTGGGCAGTCCTCTCTACAAGACCACCAGAAATATGTCCAAGATTCACAAACTGGGCAGTCCTCGTTACAAGACCACCAGAAATATGTCCAAGATTCACAAACTGGGCAGTCCTCGTTACAAGACCACCAGAAATATGTAGTGAGAAGTTGTAACTTACGATATGTCAAACGCTTCGATTACGAAACTATCCAGAAATCGAATGCCACATTTGATACCAGTAATCGATCTGATGAACAAGAGGACAGATTGTCTACACTAGTGTAGCATGGATATTCAATAAACAACATCCATACAATCCACATATCATAATCCAAATTGTCATGGATGATTCTTTCTTTCTTTCTTTGTCCTTCTCTGCTTTTTTTGCCGTTAGGCGTAGCAGGTTTAACTGATGATCGGTTTCCGAGATAATGCACGCTCGGTCGCTTGACATGGTGTGGTATTGTGGAGTTTTAAGATGTCTGTAACTCCATCAACCCATCTTTTCTTGGTCTGTCCCTTCCTCTCGATGATTCCATTTTCAGGTTGTACGCTCTTGCAACTGGTGTATTCGGGTTCATTCTGACCAAGTGGCCAAACCATTTGAGTCTCTGTTTTTCAATGAATCTAACAACAGGTGTTGTTCCGACTGTTCTTCTAATTTCCTCATTTCTTATATGGTCTCTTTTTGTTTTATTTACTGCTTTCCTCAAGCACCTCATTTCGCATGTGGTAATTTTCCCATCTTGTTCCATTGTCAGTGTCCATGTTTGGCATGGTAGCACAGTGTTGGTATAAAGATTGCATTTATAATCTGTCTTTTAGTCTCTACTGGAATTACTGGGTATTTCAAGATTGGGGTAAGCTGGTATGTAATGTTGTTGGCTTGCTGAGTGTTTCAAGATTGGGGTAAGCTGGTATGTAATGTTGTTGGCTTGCTGGATTCTAGTTCTGACAGGCAGTTCATACCCTAGAGTGTGAAAAACCTATGGAACATTTTATTTGTTTATGACATATTGTAGATACAGAGAAGAAAACAAATATATCCAGACAAATAAGAGAACAAATAGAGCTATCCAGACAGATAAGAGAACAAATAGAGCTATCCAGACAGATAAGAGAACAAATAGATCTATCCAGAAAGAACTCAAAATCAAAGAAAACTGGCTGATGCTACAAATAAGAAAGAGAAAATTGAGATATTTTGGACATATAAAAAGACATGAAGGGCTGGAGAAGACCATCATGGAAGGAGGCATACCGGCAAAGAGGAGAAGAGAAAGACCACGGAGAAGATGGATTCAGGATGTAACTGATGGTTTGAACATGACAGCTGCAGAGGCAAGACATCTGACCTATGCTAGAAATTCCAAAGGACTGTTGGGGTGGCAAAGTTCTGCTCAGGACAAGCTATTTGATGATGATGTAGATACAAACATGTTTTTTTAATACTTACTCTCAATAAAGTCAATGTGATTTCTATTTGTCAATGTGATTTCTATTAGTGATTTCTGTTTGTCAATGTGATTTCTATTAGTGATTTCTGTTTGTCAATGTGATTTCTATTAGTGATTTCTGTTTGTCAATGTGATTTCTATTAGTGATTTCTGTTTGTCATGATTTCTGTTTGTCAATGTGATTTCTATTGGATTTCGTTTGTCAATGTGATTTCTATTTGTCAATGTGATTTCTATTGGTGATTTCTGTTTGTCAATGTGATTTCTATTTGTCAATGTGATTTCTATTGGTGATTTCGTTTGTCAATGTGATTTCTTTGTCTATTCATGTGATTTCTGTTTGTCAATGTGATTCTGTTTTCAATGTGATTTCTGTTTGTCAATGTGATTTCTATTGGTGATTTCTGTTTGTCAATGTGATTTCTATTAGTGATTTCTGTTTGTCAATGTGATTTCAATTGTGATTTCTGTTTGTCAATGTGATTTCTGTTTGTCAATGTGATTTCTATTGGTGATTTCTGTTTCTCAATGTGATTTCTGTTTGTCAATGTGATTTCTATTGGTGATTTCTGTTTGTCAATGTGATTTCTGATTATGTTTTCAATGTGATTTCTGTTTCTCAATGTGATTTCTGTTTGTCAATGTGATTTCTATTAGTGATTTCTGTTTGTCAATGTGATTTCTATTAGTGATTTCTGTTTGTCAATGTGATTTCTTTTAGTGATTTTGTTTGTCAATGTGATTTCTATTAGTGATTTCTGTTTGTCAATGTGATTTCTGTTTGTCAATGTGATTTCTATTGGTGATTTCTGTTTGTCAATGTGATTTCTGTTTGTCAATGTGATTTCTGTTTGTCAATGTGATTTCTGTTTTCAATGTGATTTCTGTTTGTCAATGTGATTCTTTTCATGATTTCTGTTTTCAATGTGATTTCTGTTTGTCAATGTGATTTCTGTTTCTCAATGTGATTTCTGTTTCTCAATGGTGATTTCTGTTTTCAATGTGATTTCTGTTTATTCGTTTCTCAATGTGATTTCTGTTTCTCAATGTGATTTCTGTTTCTCAATGTGATTTCTGTTTTTCAATGTGATTTCTGTTTGTCAATGTGATTTCTGTTTCTCAATGTGATTTCTGTTTATCAATGTGATTTCTGTTTCTCAATGTGATTTCTGTTTGTCAATGTGATTTCTGTTTCTCAATGTGATTTCTGTTTCTCAATGTGATTTCTGTTTCTCAATGTGATTTCTGTTTCTCAAGGGATTTCTGTTTCTCAATGTGATTTCTGTTTCTCAATGTGATTTCGTTTTCAATGTGATTTCTGTTTCTCAATGTGATTTCTGTTTCTCAATGTGATTTCTGTTTCTCAATGTGATTTCTGTTTCTCAATGTGATTTCTGTTTATCAATGTGATTTCTGTTTCTCAATGTGATTTCTGTTTCTCAATGTGATTTCTGTTTCTCAATGTGATTTCTGTTTCTCAATGTGATTTCTGTTTGTTTGTTGATTGATAGACCATCATCATTGTACTTCGGTGAGTAACTCATGTGTCTCAATCTTTCTACACAGGAAGATCTCAGCGGTGACAGTGCACAACTCGTAGCAGCGGTGAAGTACAGTGGCTCACAACTCCGTAGCAGCGGTGACAGTGCACAAACTCCGTAGCAGCGGTGACAGTGCACAAACTCCGTAGCAGCGGGCAGTCACAAACCCGAGCAGCGGTGACAGTGCACAAACTCCGTAGCAGCGGTGACAGTGCACAAACTCCGTAGCAGCGGTGACAGTGCACAAACTCCAGCAGCGGTGACAGTGCACAAACCCGAGCAGCGGTGGCAGTGCACAAACTCCGTAGCAGCGGTGAGGGTCCCCAATGTAATTTATGAAGACCCTTTGTAGGAATTTTATTTGTAATCTTTATCTAATAAATTTTGCACGGGAAGCGGCTTTCCAGCCTGCTCTTCTCGATTTTGAACTGTCCAGGGTTCTTTTTCATACTCAAATTGAACACGGTACCTACATTTTACTATCCGTCTCTGATAGGACTAGAAACTTGACCTCACCTACACTGAGATCAGGTATCTCTGGGACAGTATCCAGATGGCTCCACGAGGGAGAAAATTGAGTACCTTTGAAACGAAGGGTGAGCACGTAGCCTCTATGTCACAGAGACCTGCAAGCAGGGGCACCAATTACCACGCTTCATTGACACCTGCAAGCAGGGGCACCAATTACTACGCTTCATTGACACCTGCAAGCTTGATCTAACTTCATGTAGCATAAGCTAAGATAATTGAGAGCGGTTCACCAAAGACATGCAGGCATGGCAAGCGGTAGTGACAGGTGGTAGGCATGGCAAGCGGCAGTGACAGGTGGTAGGCATGGCAAGCGGCAGTGACAGGTGGTAGGCATGGCAAGCGGCAGTGACAGGTGGTAGGCATGGCAAGCGGCAGTGACAGGTGGTAGGAATGGCAAGCGGCAGTGACAGGTGGTAGGCATGGCAAGCGGCAGTGACAGGTGGCGTAAAAAAAGAAAATTGTTATCGCATATCAAGGCCAACAAAAAAGTGTCAAAAGACCATCCTCTACATCAGCTTCACCTGCAGCAAGGATTGCCACTTCACCTGCAGCAAGGATTGCCACTTCACCTGCAGCAAGGATTGCCACTTCACCTGCAGCAAGGATTGCCACTTCACCTGCAGCAAGGATTGCCACTTCACCTGCAGCAAGGATTGCCACTTCACCTGCAGCAGTTGCCTTACGCAGCAGTTGCCACTTCACAGCAGCAGGATTGCCACTTCACCTGCAGCAAGGATTGCCATTCACATGCAGCAAGGATTGTTACTCACCTGCAGCAAGATTGCCTCACTGCAGCAGGATTGCACTTCACCCAGCAAGGGTTGTTACTCCACCTGCAGCAAGGATTGCCACTTCACCTGCAGCAAGGATTGCCACTTCACCTGCAGCAAGGATTGTTACTCCACCTGCAGCAAGGATTGCCACTTCACCTGCAGCAAGGATTGTTACTCCACCTGCAGCAAGGATTGCCACTTCACCTGCAGCAAGGATTGCCACTTCACCTGCAGCAAGGATTGTTACTTCACCTGCAGCAAGGATTGTTACTCCACCTGCAGCAAGGATTGCCACTTCACCTCAGAAGGATTGCCACTCCACCTGCAGCAAGGATTGTTACTCCACCTGCAGCAAGGATTGTTACTCCACCTGCAGCAAGGATTGTTACTCCACCTGCAGCAAGGATTGCCACTCCACCTGCAGCAAGGATTGCCACTCCACCTGCAGCAAGGATTGTTACTCCACCTGCAGCAAGGATTGTTACTCCACCTGCAGCAAGGATTGTTACTTCACCTGCAGCAAGGATTGTTACTCCACCTGCAGCAAGGATTGTTACTCCACCTGCAGCAAGGATTGCTACTCACCTGCAGCAAGGATTGTTACTCCACCTGCAGCAAGGATTGTTACTTCCCCTGCAGCAAGGATTGTTACTCCACCTGCAGCAAGGATTGCCACTCCACCTGCAGCAAGGATTGTTACTCCACCTGCAGCAAGGATTGTTACTTCACCTGCAGCAAGGATTGTTACTCCACCTGCAGCAAGGATTGTTACTCCACCTGCAGCAAGGATTGTTACTCCACCTGCAGCAAGTTGTACTCCACCTGCAGCAGGTTGTTACTTCACCTGCAGCAAGGATTGTTACTCCACCTGCAGCAATAATTGTTACTCCACCTGCAGCAAGGATTGTTACTCCACCTGCAGCAAGGATTGTTACCAAGGGAAGCTACCATAGTAAATAAAAAGTGTCGCAGAAATCGGATGTGCTGGCCTACTTTTAAGTGCATAACTGGTACAGTGTAAAATCGCTCTTAGGCTCAGATCACATAGAATTGTTTAACAAGTGGTCAATATGGAGCATTGGAAGAAGAATAGACCATTACAGCCACAACACACATTGTGACTCCACACACAACACACATTGTGACTCCACACACAACACACATTGTGACTCCACACACAACACACATTGTGACTCCACACAAATTGTGACTCCACACACATTGTGACTCCACACAAATTGTGACTCCACACACATTGTGACTCCACACACATTGTGACTCCACACAAATTTAGACTCCACACACATTGTGACTCCACACAAATTGTGACTCCACACACATTGTGACTCCACACAAATTGTGACTCCACACACATTGTGACTCCACACACATTGTGACTCCACACAAATTGTGACTCCACACACATTGTGACTCCACACACAACACACATTGTGACTCCACACACAACACACATTGTGACTCCACACAAATTGTGACTCCACAAAGAACACACTATATAAGACATAACCTATCGTCTCCAGAGACCAAAAAGCAGATGATGTTATCGCATTTCCCAAATAAAGGAGCTGAAACAGTGTAGTTGTTAGTTAACTTGCTTCTTAGACTAGTGAGCTGCAGTAGTGTAGTTGTTAGTTAACTTGCTTCTAGTCTAGTGAGCTGCAGTAGTGTAGTTGTTAGTAACTTGCTTCTTAGTCTAGTGAGCTGCAGTGGTAGTTGTTAGTTAACTTGCTTCTTAGTCTAGTGAGCTGCAGTAGTGAGTTGTTAGTTAACTTGCTTCTAGTCTAGTGAGCTGCAGTAGTAGTGTTAGTTAACTTGCTTAGTCTAGTGAGCTGCAGTGGTAGTTGTTAGTTAACTTGCTTCTAGTCTAGTGAGCTGCAGTAGTGTAGTTGTAGTTAACTTGCTTTAGTCTAGTGAGCTGCAGTAGTGAGTTGTAGTTAACTTGCTTCTTAGTCTAGTGAGCTGCAGTAGTGTAGTTGTTAGTTAACTTGCTTCTTAGTCTAGTGAGCTGCAGTAGTGTAGTTGTAGTTAATTGATTCTTAGACTAGTGAGCTGCAGTAGTGTAGTTGTTAGTTAACTTGATTCTTAGACTAGTGAGCTGCAGTAGTGAGTTGTTAGTAACTTGCTTCAGTCTAGTGAGCTGCAGTAGTGTAGTTGTTAGTTAACTTGCTTCTTAGACTAGTGAGCTGCAGTAGTGTAGTTGTTAGTTAACTTGCTTCTTAGTCTAGTGAGCTGCAGTAGTGTAGTTGTTAGTTAACTTGCTCTAGTCTAGTGAGCTGCAGTAGTGTAGTTGTTAGTTAACTTGCTTCTTAGTCTAGTGAGCTGCAGTAGTGTAGTTGTTAGTTAACTTGCTTCTTAGTCTAGTGAGCTGCAGTAGTGTAGTTGTTAGTTAACTTGCTTCTTAGTCTAGTGAGCTGCAGTAGTGTAGTTGTTAGTTAACTTGCTTCTTAGTCTAGTGAGCTGCAGTAGTGTAGTTGTTAGTTAACTTGCTTCTTAGTCTAGTGAGCTGCAGTAGTGTAGTTGTTAGTTAACTTGCTTCTTAGTCTAGTGAGCTGCAGTAGTGTAGTTGTTAGTTAACTTGCTTCTTAGTCTAGTGAGCTGCAGTAGTGTAGTTGTTAGTTAACTTGCTTCTTAGTCTAGTGAGCTGCAGTAGTGTAGTTGTTAGTTAACTTGCTTCTTAGTCTAGTGAGCTGCAGTAGTGTAGTTGTTAGTTAACTTGATTCTTAGACTAGTGAGCTGCAGTAGTGTAGTTGTTAGTTAACTTGATTCTTAGACTAGTGAGCTGCAGTAGTGTAGTTGTTAGTTAACTTGCTTCTTAGTCTAGTGAGCTGCAGTAGTGTAGTTGTTAGTTAACTTGCTTCTTAGACTAGTGAGCTGCAGTAGTGTAGTTGTTAGTTAACTTGCTTCTTAGTCTAGTGAGCTGCAGTAGTGTAGTTGTTAGTTAACTTGCTTCTTAGTCTAGTGAGCTGCAGTAGTGTAGTTGTTAGTTAACTTGCTTCTTAGTCTAGTGAGCTGCAGTAGTGTAGTTGTTAGTTAACTTGCTTCTTAGTCTAGTGAGCTGCAGTAGTGTAGTTGTTAGTTAACTTGCTTCTTAGACTAGTGAGCTGCAGTAGTGTAGTTGTTAGTTAACTTGCTTCTTAGTCTAGTGAGCTGCAGTAGTGTAGTTGTTAGTTAACTTGCTTCTTAGTCTAGTGAGCTGCAGTAGTGTAGTTGTTAGTTAACTTGCTTCTTAGTCTAGTGAGCTGCAGTAGTGTAGTTGTTAGTTAACTTGCTTCTTAGTCTAGTGAGCTGCAGTAGTGTAGTTGTTAGTTAACTTGCTTCTTAGTCTAGTGAGCTGCAGTAGTGTAGTTGTTAGTTAACTTGCTTCTTAGTCTAGTGAGCTGCAGTAGTGTAGTTGTTAGTTAACTTGCTTCTTAGTCTAGTGAGCTGCAGTAGTGTAGTTGTTAGTTAACTTGCTTCTTAGTCTAGTGAGCTGCAGTAGTGTAGTTGTTAGTTAACTTGATTCTTAGACTAGTGAGCTGCAGTAGTGTAGTTGTTAGTTAACTTGATTCTTAGACTAGTGAGCTGCAGTAGTGTAGTTGTTAGTTAACTTGCTTCTTAGTCTAGTGAGCTGCAGTAGTGTAGTTGTTAGTTAACTTGCTTCTTAGACTAGTGAGCTGCAGTAGTGTAGTTGTTAGTTAACTTGCTTCTTAGTCTAGTGAGCTGCAGTAGTGTAGTTGTTAGTTAACTTGCTTCTTAGTCTAGTGAGCTGCAGTAGTGTAGTTGTTAGTTAACTTGCTTCTTAGTCTAGTGAGCTGCAGTAGTGTAGTTGTTAGTTAACTTGCTTCTTAGTCTAGTGAGCTGCAGTAGTGTAGTTGTTAGTTAACTTGCTTCTTAGACTAGTGAGCTGCAGTAGTGTAGTTGTTAGTTAACTTGCTTCTTAGTCTAGTGAGCTGCAGTAGTGTAGTTGTTAGTTAACTTGCTTCTTAGTCTAGTGAGCTGCAGTAGTGTAGTTGTTAGTTAACTTGATTCTTAGTCTAGTGAGCTGCAGTAGTGTAGTTGTTAGTTAACTTGCTTCTTAGTCTAGTGAGCTGCAGTAGTGTAGTTGTTAGTTAACTTGCTTCTTAGTCTAGTGAGCTGCAGTAGTGTAGTTGTTAGTTAACTTGCTTCTTAGTCTAGTGAGCTGCAGTAGTGTAGTTGTTAGTTAACTTGCTTCTTAGTCTAGTGAGCTGCAGTAGTGTAGTTGTTAGTTAACTTGCTTCTTAGTCTAGTGAGCTGCAGTAGTGTAGTTGTTAGTTAACTTGCTTCTTAGTCTAGTGAGCTGCAGTAGTGTAGTTGTTAGTTAACTTGATTCTTAGACTAGTGAGCTGCAGTAGTGTAGTTGTTAGTTAACTTGCTTCTTAGGCTAATGGTCCAGGTTCAATTCCTACATGGGTGTGAAATACATATATATCCGACTGTAACGGCTCTCAGGTTGACCCAGCCTCAATTTGGTACCAGGAAAATCACTGGGAAGTAAAGGCAGCCGGCATGACATTGACCACATCACTCATCGTTGACCACATCACTCATCGTGTGCCGATATCAATGGAAAATATGGGCCAAACATCATATTACCTAGTATACCTCTAGGTATGAAACAAGGGTTCCATTACTTGACATTCTTTTCATAAATAAGTTACACTTGCATACACACAAATAAGTAACACTTGCACACAGACACACAAATAAGTTACACTTGCACACAGACACACATACACACAAATAAGTTACACTTGCACACAGACACATACACAAATAAGTAACACTTGCACACAGACACAAATAAGTAACACTTGCACACAGACACAAATAAGTAACACTTGCACACAGACACATAAACAAATAAGTTAACACTTGCACACACACACACATACACACAAATAAGTTACACTTGCACACACACACACATAAATAAGTAACACTTGCACACAGACACAAATAAGTAACACTTGCACACAGACACAAATAAGTAACACTTGCACACAGACACATACACACAAACAAATAAGTAACACTTGCACACACACATACACACAAACAAATAAGGAACACTTGCACACACACACACACAAACAAATAAGGAACACTTGACACACACACACACACAAACAAATAAGGAACACTTGCACACACACACACAAACAAATAAGGAACACTTGCACACACACACACAAACAAATAAGGAACACTTGCACACACACACACACAAACAAATAAGGAACACTTGCACACACACACAAATAAGGAACACTTGCACACACACACACAAACAAATAAGGAACACTTGCACACACACACACAAACAAATAAGGAACACTTGCACACACACAAACATATAGACAAAAAAAAGAAAAATTTATGTATTGAAACCAAGCAACTTTATACACACAACATTATAATACAACATTATAATACAACAACATAATGAAATTATATGTTCCCAACATATGTACATTTCATGAATAATCTAACAAGAGCTGCTATATAGAATAGTCATGCTAGTAACTCAATGTCTAGTGTTCAAACCTGTCTTACAGAAAAACAACAAATGTAATAAGTTTACACTTACCATCACAATAGTATCTTACATTATCAACCAACACTCTCACAAGTAGCTCTCACAAGTAGCAAGAGATAAAAGCAAATAATAATAGTAGTAGTAGTACACACAAGAAGCAAGCAGAACAAGAGAACATAAAACATACTTGAAATGTTCAACCTACAACTATAGTTGCTTTCAAAATTCATGAACATCTTTACCGACTGACATTTTTATTTATTTATTAGATCCAGAAGCACTTGAGCTTTTCAGCTCTCCGGCTCGGTGCCATGGACATCGTAACCCTTTGGTTCAGTGCCACGAACACCATAAATCTGGAGAACTTGTGGCCTTTCTGCCAGCCCGTGGAATTGAACCCGCACTCACAGAGGGCTTATCACCCGTCGTCCAATGCGCTACAAACACGCTGGGCAGGCGGGCGACCGACCATTATAAAATCATCCACTTGACAGCAATTATTGATTTTTATATAGACAACCGTGGTGACCTTCGTAAAGTATTTTTGCCCACGAAACTTTTAGTGCTGTAAGATTTTACTTAATTGTTATTAGTAAAATAACACTGATGTTGATTTGGTGTACATGTAGAAGTTAAACAGTACGATAGTCAAGTATTCATACAATTGCACATTTGCACGCTCCACATGCAATTCAGCAAAAGTGAAAATCTGAAATCCCGTGGAATTAATCATTTCACACTGTATCCGAACGATTGTCATTAGTGTATGCACACAATATTTATTTTCATTAATGGAAGTAGAAGGTAATATTTGTTCACTGTGTCACATTGCTTTTTATAATATGTAATAGGGATACGCCTTTGTAAACATTCGCCACCATTTTGTGTATTAATGTAAATTCTAAACTTTGGTTATCATTTTGTTGTGCTTATGCAAAATTATATAACAAAAACGTTTTTGCATCAACTAAGCTACCTACCAATTAGTTAAACATGGATTCGTAACATCATGAGGTATATAAGACTGCATGCAAAAAATTACTTGTATCCATACAGTAGATTTTGTTCAAATTAAACCTTAATGTGTTCACGAATTTTGGAACGAACTGTAGCACTCTCTCACACACAAACTTTACACAAAGTATGTAGCTAGCAATTCTCTCCCCTTCTATCTCGCATACAAACACAAACTAGGAGTACAAACACACACACAAAGAGTACAAACACACACACAAACTTTGAGTACAAACACACACGCACACACTTTGAGTACAAACACACACTTTGAGTAGTACACACACTTGGGAGTACAAACACACACACAAACTTTGAGTACAAACACACACACACACTTTGAGTACAAACACACATGAAATGTTTATAAATCAACAAAATATCTAAAGACAGACACCACCTCTCCCTCACATAGGACAGTCACTCATAGTTTCCTTAATGAAGAATACCCACACACACTCGCTTGGTCCAGTACACCTGCTATCGACACACTCGCTAGGTCCAGACACACACTCGCTGTCAGGTATACCTGTGGTCCAGGCACACACTCGCTAGGTCCAGACACCGCGTCAGACACACACTCGCTTGGTCCAGGCACACACTCACTAGGTCCAGGCACACACTCGTTAGGTCCAGGTATACACAATTAGATCAGCAGACTACAAAGTCAAGAATGGAGGAGCAGGAGTGTACATAAAATATCCAAACAACGTCAATAATATGATGAAAGTATCAACAAGGAAATTCTAGTCACGACAGAGATGAAGTGTCTATGCAGAATGCTGGGAGTATCAAGAAGAGACTAGTCACGACAGATATGAAGTGTCTATGCAGAATGTTGGAGGTAACAAGAAGAGACTAGTCACGACAGATATGAAGTGTCTATGCAGAATGTTCGAGGTAACAAGAAGAGACTAGTCATGACAGAGTTGAAGTGTCCATGCAGAATGTTGGAGGTAACAAGAAGAGACTAGTCATGACAGAGTTGAAGTGTCTATGCAGAATGTTGGAGGTAACAAGAAGAGACTAGTCATGACAGAGTTGAAGTGTCCATGCAGAATGTTGGAGGTAACAAGAAGAGACTAGTCATGACAGAGTTGAAGTGTCTATGCAGAATGTTGGAGGTAACAAGAAGAGACTAGTCATGACAGAGTTGAAGTGTCTATGCAGAATGCTGGAGGTACAAGAAGAGACTAGTCAGACAGAGTTGAAGTGTCATGCAGAATGCTGGAACAAGAGACTATCCTGACAGAGTTGAAGTGTCTATGCAGAATGTTGGAGGTAACAAGAAGAGATAGCAGCACAGGTTGACTGTCTATGCAGAATGTTGAGTAACAAAGAGACTAGATCATGACAGAGTTGAAGTGTCTATCAGAATGCTGAGGTGACAAGAAGAAACGATTGAGAAATTGAAGACATCTAGAGAAAAGACAATATACATAGACATACTCTCTCTCTCTCTCCATACTTGTCTCAGTGTCCTAGCCTGCAACAGTTTATACAAATACTCGATAGACACACCTCTCTCTCTCCATCTTGTCTCCTAGCCTGCAGACAGTTTATACAAATCTATGACACTTCTCTCCATCTGTCTGTGTCTAGCCTCAAAAATTTTAAATACGATAGACATACTTCTCCTCTCTTCTCTTATCATCCTAGACTCCAATTTTATCAACTGTCAAATAGCATAAACAATTTTTTGACAAAATTCCTAGAAATACATTCTTCTTCTCTTCATTCATTATTCAATTCCCTAGACTTCAATAAATATACAAATAACGTCAAACAATGTCAATATTATAAGAAGATATCGACAATCAATTTTAAGAATATCAGACATTCAAATTTTCTTTACTGTCAATATTTATAAAATTCTTCATATTTTATAGAATATAACAGTCAATTATGATTCAGACAATGTCAATATTTATAGAATTAGACATGTCAATATTTTATAGAGATATCAGACAGTGTCAATATTTATAGATATTAGACAGTGTCAATATTTTATAGAGATATCAGACAGTGTCAATATTTTATAGAATATCAAGTGTCAATATTTTATAGAGATTTCAGACAGTGTCAATATTTGATATCAGACATTAATTTTATGATCAAAGTGTCATATTTTATAGAGATATCAGACAGTGTCAATATTTTATAGAGATATCAGACAGTGTCAATATTTTATAGAGATATCAGACAGTGTCAATATTTATAGATATCAGACAGTGTCAATATTTTATAGAGATATCAGACAGTGTCAATATTTATAGAATTCAGACAGTGTCAATATTTATAGAGATATAGACAGTGTCAATATTTTATAGAATAGACAGGTCATATTTGATAGACAGTGTCAATATTTTATAGAGATATCAGACAGTGTCAATATTTATAAAATATCAGTGTCAATATTTTATAGAGATATTAGACAGTGTCAATATTTATAGATATCAGACAGTGTCAAATTTTTAGAGATTAGACAGTGTCAATATTTATAGAGATATAGACAGTGTCAATATTTATAGAGATTCAGACAGTGTCAATATTTTATAGAGATATCAGACATGTCAAAATTTATAGATATAGACAGTGTCAATATTTTATAGAGATATCAGACAGTGTCAAAATTTATAGAGATTAGACAGTGTCAATATTTTATAGAGATATCAGACAGTGTCAAAATTTATAGAGATTAGACAGTGTCAATATTTTATAGAGATATCAGACAGTGTCAAATATTTTATAAAAGGAATATTCAGACAGTGTAAAATTTATAAATTAGACAGTGTAATATTTATAGAATATCAGACAGTGTCAAATTATTTTAAAAAAGAGATATCAGACAGTGTCAATATTTTATAGAGATATCAGACAGTGTCAATATTTTATAGAGATATCAGACAGTGTCAATATTTTATAGAGATATCAGACAGTGTCAATATTTTATAGAGATATCAGACAGTGTCAATATTTTATAGAGATATAGACAGTGTCAATATTTTATAGAGATATCAGACAGTGTCAAAATTTATAGAGATTAGACAGTGTCAATATTTTATAGAGATATCAGACAGTGTCAAATTTATAGAGATTAGACAGTGTCAAATATTTTATAGAGATATCAGACAGTGTCAATATTTTATAGAGATATCAGACAGTGTAAATATTTTATAGAGATATCAGACAGTGTCAATATTTTATAGAGATATCAGACAGTGTCAATATTTTATAGAGATATCAGACAGTGTCAATATTTATAGATATTAGACAGTGTCAATATTTTATAGAGATATCAGACAGTGTCAATATTTTATAGAGATATCAGACAGTGTCAATATTTTATAGAGATATCAGACAGTGTCAATATTTATAGAGATTAGACAGTGTCAATATTTTATAGAGATATCAGACAGTGTCCATATTTATAGATATTAGACAGTATCAATATTTTATATCAAATGTGTCAAGAATGTGTCAAGATTTATTGGTGAAATATTTGGTAACAATCTATATATCTGCGTTGAGGGAGCACTTTATGTATGGCATTTCTCATCTTTACAGATGGTCAATTGATATGTGTATTACTGCAAGAACTTGGGAGTTTGCACTTGTCTCTCTCTTGGGATGTCTGATACACACAACAGCTTGGGGTGTCTGATACACACAACAGCTTGGGGTGTCTGATACACACAACAGCTTGGGGTGTCTGATACACACAATAGCTCGGGATGTCTGTGTCTGATACACACAACAGCTCGGGATGTCTGTGTCTGATACACACAACAGCTCGGGATGTCTGTGTCTGATACACACAACAGCTCGGGATGTCTGTGTCTGATACACACAACAGCTTGGGATGTCTGTGTCTGATACACACAACAGCTTGGGATGTCTGTGTCTGATACACACAAGAGCTTGGGACGTCTGTGTCTGATACACACAACAACTTGAGATGTCTGATACACACAACAGCTTGGGATGTCTGATACACACAACAGATTGGGATGTCTGATACACACAACAGATTGGGATGTCTGATACACACAAGAGCTTGGGACATCTGTGTCTGATACACACAACAGCTTGGGACGTCTGTGTCTGATACACACAAGAGCTTGGGATGTCTGTGTCTGATACACACAACAGCTTGGGATGTCTGTGTCTGATACACACAACAGCTTGGGATGTCTGTGTCTGATACACACAACAGCTTCGGATGTCTGTGTCTGATACACACAACAGCTTGAGATGTCTGATACCCACAACAGCTTGGGATGTCTGATACACACAACAGATTGGGATGTCTGATACACACAAGAGCTTGGGACGTCTGTGTCTGATACACACAAGAGCTTGGGACGTCTGTGTCTGATACACACAAGAGCTTGGGACGTCTGTGTCTGATACACACAAGAGCTTGGGGTGTCTGATACACACAACAGCTTGGGACATCTGTGTCTGATACACACAACAGCTTGGGATGTCTGTGTCTGATACACACAAGAGCTTGGGACGCCTGTGTCTGATACACACAACAGCTTGGGACGCTGATACACAACAGCTTGGGACGTCTGATACACACAACAGCTTGGGATGTCTGTGTCTGATACACAACAGCTTGGATGTCTGATACACAACAGATTGGGATGTCTGATACACACAACAGATTGGGATGTCTGATACACACAACAGCTTGGGACGCCTGTGTCTGATACCACAAGAACTTGGACGTCTGTGTCTGATACACAAGAGCTGGACGCTGTGTCTGATACACAAGAGCTTGGGTGTCTGATACACAACAGCTTGGGAGCATGTGTCTGATACACACAACAGCTTGGGACGTCTGTGTCTGATACACACAAGAGCTTGGGAAGTCTGTGTCTGATACACACAACAGCTTGGGACGTCTGATACACACAACAGCTTGGGACGTCTGATACACACAACAGCTTGGGACGTCTGATACACACAACAGCTTGGGATGTCTGTGTCTGATACACACAACAGCTTGGGATGTCTGTGTCTGATACACACAACAGCTTGGGACATCTGTGTCTGATACACACAACAGCTTGGGACGTCTGTGTCTGATACACACAACAGCTTGGGGTGTCTGATACACACAACAGCTTGGGATGTCTGATACACACAACAGCTTGGGATGTCTGTGTCTGATACACACAACAGCTTGGGATGTCTGATACACACAACAGCTTGGGACGTCTGTGTCTGATACACACAACAGCTTGGGATGTCTGTGTCTGATACACACAACAGCTTGGGGTGTCTGATACACACAACAGCTTGGGACGTCTGATATACACAACAGATTGGGACGTCTGTATCTGATACACACAAAGCTTGGGTGTCTGATACACACAACAGCTTGGGATGTCTGATACACACAACAGCTTGGGATGTCTGTGTCTGATACACACAACAGCTTGGGATGTCTGATACACACAACAGCTTGGGACGTCTGTGTCTGATACACACAACAGCTTGGGATGTCTGTGTCTGATACACACAACAGCTGAGTGTCTGATACACACAACAGCTTGGGACGTCTGATATACACAACAGATTGGGACGTCTGATACACACAACAGCTTGGGATATCTGATACACACAACAGCTTGGGACGTCTGATACACACAACAGCTTGGGACATCTGATACACACACAGCTGGGACGTCTGATACACACAACAGCTTGGGACGTCTGATACACACAACAGCTTGGGACATCTGATACACACAACAGCTTGGGACGTCTGATACACACAACAGCTTGGGACGTCTGATACACACAACAGCTTGGGACGTCTGATACACACAACAGCTTGGGATATCTGATACACACAACAGCTTGGGACGTCTGTGTCTGATACACACAACAGCTTGGGACGTCTGATAGACACAACAGCTTGGGACGTCTGATATACACAACAGATTGGGACGTCTGATACACACAACAGCTTGGGATATCTGATACAAAACAGCTGGGACGTCTGATACACACAACAGCTTGGGACGCCTGATACAACACAACAGCTTGGGACGTCTGATACACACAACAGCTTGGGATATCTGATACACACAACAGCTTGGGATGTCTGTGTCTGATACACACAACAGCTTGGGACGTCTGATAGACACAACAGCTTGGGACGTCTGATAGACACAACAGCTTGGGGTGGTGTGTCAGTGATTTTGGGAATTAATTTTATCAAAAATGTTACTCAACTCAGAAAGCTTAGTTATCAAATATTAGTATGGGTAGACTAGAGATCTGTGTAGCAGGAATTGAACATGGTATGTTGGCTAACAGTACTACTTCAATTCTACCACCAAGTACATACTTCTAAAGTTGAGAGAAATATATAATTCTCATGAAAGTCAGTCACAGAAACTACTGCTTTGTCATCGTCGTTGCTGAATAAAGTTGAATATCAGGAGCGTCCCAGAGCGCATCGATGATGATTATACACAATAGTTATATACCAACCAGAGATAAAGATCTCACAATATTCATATTCCAACGAGAGGTATTAATATTCCAACGAGAGGTATTCATATTCCAACGAGAGATGAAGATTTGACATTTATCAACGTCATTTCTGTCACAAAATGATTCATCATCATCAAGTAGCCTGTCACTTCCGGAACTTGGCTCCCATGACAGCAATCCTGAAAAACTCTCTGTTCTGTGCAAGTTGACTGACGTCAGCAACAGTCATTCTCAGATCGTCAATGACATCTTGCACCCATCGTCTTTTAGGTCTTTCTCTCATTCTTCTTCCAGACACCATTGTCACCAGAATGATGACAAAATGATGATATTTAAAAAATACTAATGAAATTATAAATGCATGACCTGTAAACCCTCGGCTAACAATAATAATTTGCATCCCACACATAACACAATGTCATGAATGAAGTGTCTGTGATCACAGTTGTCGTACAAGTCCATTATCAAGCAAGTCCATTCGATATTTTTCTCTCATCTCCATCCGATGTTGATCATGTTCTTTAGCTTTAGTGTAGAGTAGAACTCCTATAGTTACTATTATAGTACCCAGACCACTGAAAAATGTCACTGGGTTGCCAAATAGGATGACTGAAAGCCATATTAGAAATGCTCGTTTGACAGTGTTGGCCACACTGGGGAGAGAAGCAATAGTTTATTATCAAGCTACATCCATCCATTAATAATAATCAGTCTTACATAGCAAGTAATGACAATCTTACATAGCAAGTAATGATAATCTTACATAGCAAGTAATGATAGTCTTACATAGCTAATGCTAACGACAGTCTTACATAGCAAGTAATGACAATCTTACATAGCAAGTAATGATAGTCTTACATAGCAAGTAATGACAGTCTTACATAGCAAGTAATGACAGTCAATACAAAATTAGCAAGTAATGACAATCTTACATAGCAAGTAATGACAGTCTTACATAGCAAGTAATGACAATCTTACATAGCAAGTAATGACAATCTTACATAGCAAGTAATGACAATCTTACATAGCAGTAATGACAGTCTATACATATGCACTTCAAGTAATGACAGTCTTACATAGCAAGTAATGACAGTCTTACATAGCACTCCAGACATGTCTATATCAATTATATGTAACCTATCAACATAGCACTCTGGACATGTCTATATCAATTATATGTAAACTATCAACATAGCACTTCAAACATGTCCATAGGTGTTCCGATTTCCGGATCAACAAATCTAGCAGAGTCAATTGTCCGAACATGCCAGTTCAATGTTGATTAATTAATTATTTAGCATATTTGGTATGTCATGTTTGCCAGACTGTACCAATATTGACACCCATCTCTCTCAGTCTGGTCAGCGACTGTGATTTATAACCCTGAAACTCTTCTGTTCAGAAAGACTCTCTCAATGTGTTAAGAATGTCATTGCAGCTCCCTCCGATATCGTAGGCAAACTATCAGCACTATATAATTACTTATGGTTATCTAATGATCACTATATCAATTCTTTCAATTCAGTTTGAGTTTGGAATATCTTCATTGCACTCGGGACATGTCCATAGGTGCTCCGATCTCCTTCGCAATATCTCCAACAGCGTCCAGCGATTAAACGTAACAGTTCGACTTTGATTGATGAGCCTACTCATATACCTGTTGTGTTGTTCTTTCTGGCAACTGCAATCTTCACTCCCAGCTCTATAATTGCTTATGGTCATCTATTGGTCACTATATGATTAATTATGGTCATCTATTGGTCACTATATGATTAATTATGGTCTCCTATTGGTACTTATACAATAAAATTTGGTCACTCATTTGTTATCAACAAATTTATTTATGGTCACTCCTTGGTTAGTTGACCTTTATTATCCTAGCTCCTGTAGCATATATGGTCTAAGTATAATGTTGACAGAATAAAGTGCTGAGAGCTTGTTGCTGCCTGTATAAGATATGACCTGGGTGTAATGATGACAGGCTGTATGACAGAAAGATGTTGACAGAACAAAGTGCTGAGAGCTTGTTGCTGCCTGTACAAGATATGACCTGGGTGTAATGATGACAGGCTGTATGACAGAAAGATGTTGACAGAGCAAAGTGCTGAGAGCTTGTTGCTGCCTGTACAAGATATGACCTGGGTGTGATGATGACAGGCTGTATCACAGACAGATGTTGACAGAGCAAAGTGCTGAGAGCTTGTTGCTGCCTGTACAAGATATGACCTGGGTGTAATGATGACAGGCTGTATGACAGACAGATGTTGACAGAACAAAGTGCTGAGAGCTTGTTGCTGGCTGGCTGTATGACAGAAAGGTGGTCATAGAACACAAACTTATGATAAAAAAAAGTGTCATAATAAAATAGACCTACAAATTATGTTATGTTATATGAACAAGGTTATGACACATTGTGCAGCAATCCCATGCATGCTCGTCCTCCGCTCCCATGCGTGCTCTGTCCTCCGCTGCCATGCGTGCTCTGTCCTCCGCTGCCATGCGTGCTCTGTCCTCCGCTGCCATGCGTGCTCTGTCCTCCGCTGCCATGCATGCTGTCCTCCGCTGCATCGTGTCTGCTTCTCCGCTGCCATCGTGCTCTGTCCTCCACTGTGGCAGACATCCTAACGTCCATGTTATACGAACAAGGTTATGACACATTGTGCAGCATTCCCATGCGTGCTCTGTCCTCCGCTGCCATGCGTGTTCTGTCCTCCGCTGCGGCAGACATCCTAACGTCCATGTTATACGAACAAGGTTATGACACATTGGGCAGCATTCCCATGCGTGCTGTCCTCCGCTGCCATGCGTGCTCTGTCCTCCGCTCCCATGCGTGCTCTGTCCTCCGCTGCGGCAGACATCATAACGTCCATGTTATACGAACAAGGTTATGACACATTGTGCAGCATTCCCATGCTCTTGTCCTCCGCTCGGCAGACATCCTAACATCCATTTGCTCATCGTACCCATGAGAAGTTGATTAGTATACCTTCGCTCCACCACAAGACACACTGTCTGGCATGTCCAAACTTCTCGCAGTCTGGCATGTCCAAACTTCTCACAGTCTGGCATGTCCAAACTTCTCGTAATTGTTCCAGTGTCTGAGACTTGACCATATCACATAAACGACAGCGCACCGCATAGATGACATTGGTTCTGCAAGCATAAGTCAGGGCATTGTTTGCAAAGAAAATCTACATGTTTCTTGCCCTGTACTCCAACATGTAAGAGCAGCAGTAGTGTAGTTGTTAGTGTGAACTGGCTTCTTAGGCTAATGGTCCCGGGTTCAATTCCATAGTGGGCATGGAATATTTTTCAAACTGTAATGATCTCAGGTCGACCCAGCCTCAAGTAGATACCAGGAAAAGTACTGGAAAATAAAGATGGCCAGCGTGATGTTGACCACATCACATATTGTGTGCCGACAGTCAATGAACACATTACATATTGTGTGCCGACAGTCAATGACAACATCACATATTGTGTGCCGACAGTGAATGACAACATCACATATTGTATGCCGACAGTCAATGAAAAATACGGGTCTAACACCGTATATATCTCAAAATATGACTAAGTGTGCTATTACTTTTTTTACTTACTCCATCATGACCGGGTGTGTAGATCATGACCGGGTGTGTAGACCATGACCGGATGTGTAGATCATGACCGGGTGCGTAAATCATGACCGGGTGTGTAGATCATGACCAGGAGTGTACATATATATATATAATAATAAAATAGATATGCAAGCACACATAACAACAATGCACATACAACAACGATGCACATACAACAACAATGAACATACAACAATGATGCACATACAACAACAATGAACATACAACAACGATGCACACACAACAACAATGCACATACAACAACAATGCACATACAACAACGATGCACATATAACAACAATGAACATACAACAACGATGCACATACAACAACAATGAACATACAACAACGAGACTAACCTGTGGGTGACGGGAGAAATATAATCCATAAGAACATACGCTGATATGGATTGGAAATGGAAAAAGACTCCGTTTAAAAGTAAGGAAGAGAAAAGTGTCATGTCTAGAGTGCGATGAACTTTATCCAAGTCCATCATGAAGAAACAAGCTGGAATCTGCACCACAATGCTGGCAATACTAGTATAAAATTGTAGTTCTGCTGGTCTGAAATATAACATTTAGTTATCTCACACTGCCATCACATTACGATACTTCACAGTACAGTCATGCAATACTTTACAGTACAGTCACGTGATACTTCACAGTACAGTCACATGATACTTCACAGTACAGTCACGCAATACTTTACAGTACAGTCACATGATACTTCACAGTACAGTCACATGATACTTCACAGTACAGTCACATGATACTTTACAGTACAGTCATGCAATACTTCACAGTCAGTCACACAATGTAATACTTCACAGTACAGAACACAATGTAATACTTACAGTACAGTCAGCAATACTTACAGTACAGTCACACAATACAGTCACACAATGTAATACTTCACAGTACAGTCACACAATACTTGACAGTACAGTCACACACAATGTAATACTTCACAGTACAGTCACACAATACAGTCACACAATGTAATACTTCACAGTACAGTCACACAATACTTGACAGTACAGTCACACACAATGTAATACTTCACAGTAAGTCACACAATACTACAGTACATCACACACAATGTAATACTTCATAGTACAGTCACACACAATGTAATACTTCCTAGTACAGTCACACACAATGTAATACTTCATAGTACAGTCACACACAATGTAATACTTCATAGTACAGTCACACACAACGTAATACTTCACAGTACAGTCACACAATTCTTCACAGTACAGTCACACACAATGTAATACTTCATAGTAGTCACACACAATGTAATACTTCATAGTACAGTCACACACAATGTAATACTTCATAGTACAGTCACACACAATGTAATACTTCATAGTACAGTCACACACACGTAATATTCACAGTACAGTCACACAATTCTTCACAGTACAGTCACACACAATGTAATACTTCACAGTACAGTCACACACAATGTAATACTTCACAGTACAGTCACACACAATATAACACAGTGATAAGTAGACAGACATAAAATGTCACTAGACGCTAGCATACATCAGCTATCTTCTAACATAGCTAAATCATGGCCCACCGGCAACATAAGGCTGACTAGCTCAGACGGGAAAACCAAAATTCCTATTTAATAGGGGCTGGTTTTTGTATATGTTTGATATAATACGGTACAGATTTCATATAATACGGTACAGATTTCATATAATACGGTACAGATTTCATATAATACGGTACAGATTTCATATAATACGTACAGATTTCATATAATACGTACAGATTTCATATATCGGTACAGATTTCATATAATACGGTACAGATTTCATATAATACGGTACAGATTTCATATAATACGGTACAGATTTCTGACATTTTACTACATTCTATGTCTATGGTTATTTATTGATGACAAATATTAATAATACTAATATTCCTTCCTTATTATTAAACTGAACTTGTTGCTTCCTTATTGTGAAACTGAACTTGTTGCATAATATAACTGTAAATTAGAATTTTGTGTTGATTTTAAAAATGAATTCATCTTTATACAACAATACTGGAATGTGGGGATCATGCAATGGTTGCTGTCATATTTCCTAGAATTTTCACCGATATAGGATGGAGGGTGGGGGGAGACTGTAGTAAAACTATGTAACAATGATATGGGGGGGGAAACTGTAGTAAAACTATGTAACAATGATATAGAGGGAGACTGTAGTAAAACTATGTAACAATGATATAGAGGGAGACTGTAGTAAAACTATGTAACAATGATATAGAGGGAGACTGTAGTAAAACTATGTAACAATGATATAGAGGGGAAACTGTAGTAAAACTATGTAACAATGATATAGAGGGAGACTGTAGTAAAACTATGTAACAATGATATAGAGGGAGACTGTAGTAAAACTATGTAACAATGATATAGAGGAAACTGTAAAACTATGTAACAATGATATAGAGGGGAGACTGTAGTAAAACTATGTAACAATGATATAGAGGGAGACTGTAGTAAAACTATGTAACAATGATATAGAGGGGAAACTGTAGTAAAACTATGTAACAATGATATAGAGGGAGACTGTAGTAAAACTATGTAACAATGATATAGAGGGAGACTGTAGTAAAACTATGTAACAATGATATAGAGGGGAGACTGTAGTAAAACTATGTAACAATGATATGGGGGGAGACTGTAGTAAAACTATGTAACAATGATATAGAGGGGAGACTGTAGTAAAACTATGTAAAAATGATATAGAGGGGAGACTGTAGTAAAACTATGTAACAATGATATAGAGGGGAGACTGTAGTAAAACTATGTAACAATGATATAGAGGGGAGACTGTAGTAAAACTATGTAACAATGATATAGAGGGGAGACTGTAGTAAAACTATGTAACAATGATATAGAGGGGAGACTGTAGTAAAACTATGTAACAATGATATAGGGGGGAGACTGTAGTAAAACTATGTAACAATGATATAGAGGGAGACTGTAGTAAAACTATGTAACAATGATATAGAGGGAGACTGTAGTAAAACTATGTAACAATGATATGGGGAGACTGTAGTAAAACTATAACAATGATATAGGAGGAGACTGTAGTAAAACTATGTAACAATGATATAGGGAGACTAGTAAAACTATGTAACAATGATATAGTGGGGAGACTGTAGTAAAACTATGTAACAATGATATAGAGGGAGACTGTAGTAAAACTATGTAACAATGATATAGGAGGGAGACTGTAGTAAAACTATGTAACAATGATATAGGAGGGAGACTGTAGTAAAACTATGTAACAATGATATAGAGGAGACTGTAGTAAAACATGTAACAATGATAATAGACAGGAAAAAATGTACTGAGCTAAAACATATCTAACAATAAATATGGAGGAACGTAGTAAACTATGCTAACAAATGCTATAAAGGGAGCTGTATGTAACTATGTAATGATATAATAGAGTACAGTTTATAAATATGTAAGATTGATATATAGGACAGATTGCTATAAATACTATTAACAATGATATAAGGATTTATATAATACTATGTAACAATGTATATGAGGTAAGATTTCTAAGTAAGACTATTAACAATGATATAGGTAGAGACTTTACTACATCTATGTCTAGGGTTTATTTATTGAGACATATTAAAAACTAATATCTCCTTATATTAAATGAACTGTTACTTATTGTAGAAACTGAACTTGTAATATAATGAATATAGAGGTGACTTTAAGAAAATTCATGTTATACAACAATATGAATGGGGGACATCAATGTGCTGTCATATCCAAATTTAACAATGATATGGGGAACTGTAGTAAAACTATGTAACAATGATATAGTGGGGAGACTGTAGTAAAACTATGTAACAATGATATAGAGGGGAGACTGTAGTAAAACTATGTAACAATGATATAGAGGGAGACTGTAGTAAAACTATGTAACAATGATATAGAGGGAGACTGTAGTAAAACTATGTAACAATGATATGGGGAGACTGTAGTAAAACTATGTAACAATGATATTGAGGGGAGACTGTAGTAAAACTATGTAACAATGATATAGGAGGGAGACTGTAGTAAAACTATGTAACAATGATATAGGGGAGACTGTAGTAAAACTATGTAACAATGATATAGAGGGAGACTGTAGTAAAACTATGTAACAATGATATAAGGGAGACTGTAGTAAAACTATGTAACAATGATATAGGGGGGAGACTGTAGTAAAACTATGTAACAATGATATAGAGGAGACTGTAGTAAAACTATGTAACAATGATATAGGGGAGACTGTAGTAAAACTATGTAACAATGATATAGAGGGAGACTGTAGTAAAACTATGTAACAATGATATAGGAGGGAGACTGTAGTAAAACTATGTAACAATGATATAGAGGGGAGACTGTAGTAAAACTATGTAACAATGATATAGTGGGGAGACTGTAGTAAAACTATGTAACAATGATATAGAGGGAGACTGTAGTAAAACTATGTAACAATGATATAGAGGGAGACTGTAGTAAAACTATGTAACAATGATATAGAGGGAGACTGTAGTAAAACTATGTAACAATGATATAGAGGGAGACTGTAGTAAAACTATGTAACAATGATATAGAGGGAGACTGTAGTAAAACTATGTAACAATGATATAGAGGGGAGACTGGTAGTAAAACTATGTAACAATGATATAGAGGGGAGACTGGTAGTAAAACTATGTAACAATGATATGGGGAGACTGGTAGTAAAACTATGTAACAATGATGAAACAGTAAAAATAAAGTACTGTAGTTTTACAAAGTACAAAAACAATACATAGCAACGTTTCTACCCAAAAGGCCTTTATCAAGCAACGGATGCAAGAGAGGTCAAGAATTTGACTTCTCACACAACACACATGTAGAATCAAACAATAAGTTCCTAACATCCTTAAAGATCTTTTGGTCGAAACGTTGCTGTGTATTGTTTTAGAATTTTTACCTAAGCCTGCTGGCCTTATATTATTGGAGGTCACAGCTAAACATTCCATACCGATATCTTATCATTCAATACGAGAGAGATAAACATTCCATAATACGAACATTCTTGACATCTTACATTCAATACAGAGAGAGATAAACATTTCATACGACATCTTACCATTCAATACAAGAGAGAGAGATAAACATTTCATACGACATCTTACCATTCAATACAAGAGAGAGAGATAAACATTTCATACGACATCTTACCATTCAATACAAGAGAGAGAGATAAACATTTCATACGACATCTTACCATTCAATACAAGAGAGATAAACATTTCATACAACATCTTACCATTCAATACAAGAGAGATAAACATTTCATACGACATCTTACCATTCAATACGAGAGAGAGATAAACATTCCATACCGACATCTTACCATTCAATACGAGAGAGAGATAAACATTTCATACGACATCTTACCATTCAATACTAGAGAGATAAACATTTCATACGACATCTTACCATTCAATACGAGAGAGATAAACATTTCATACAACATCTTACCATTCAATACGAGAGAGAGATAAACATTTCATACGACATCTTACCATTCAATACGAGAGAGATAAACATTTCATATGACATCTTACCATTCAATACGAGAGAGAGAGATAAACATTCCATACGACATCTTACCATTCAATACGAGAGAGAGCAAGAGAGAGAAAGACAGAGAGAGATAAACATATATATATATCTGTCACTTACGTATATTTATATTTCTCTCCACTGATCAACAACTTGGAATAAACATTCTGTAAGCTGTGTACAATCAAATAGAAAACACAATCATTCTGTAAGCTGTGTACAATCAAATAGAAAACACAATCATTCATACACAATCACATGAAAACAATCTTCTACATAGATTTATTCCAACCAACAAAATCATGATTTCACTTAATTAATTGAATAGATCGCCATAATTATTGTTTAATGAATAGACATGTGTTTTAATCTCTTTCTTAGAGATGGAGAGTGTCCAAATGGTTACCGGGCCCAAATTTGGGGTGTAAAGAATAGAACCACTGTTACCTACCACGCATGTCGTAAGAGGCGACTAAGGAAGCTTGGCTGAAATCGGATGCACATGTGTCCGCTAGGGAATGCTAACCCAAAACAAATGCTTGCAGAAAACGGAGGCACCAGGCCGTAAGGCGCATAACATGATGCAACGACCCTCACAATGAGGAATGAGATAACGGATTCTACGGTCACCAATCTGCCTCGGAGATTTAGCCACGCAGATAGACTGTCAGACCTAGCCACACGAGGGTGGCCAAACGTACTGCGGGAAGAGGTGGGCACAAACGGGAAGCAGAAATTATAGGAATTATATCCTACAGAACTCCCTCCAGTATGGAGACTTGAGAAGAAAGAGGTGGCCCACTTACACTAGCGTCCAAGACAAATTGTATGGCGTGACTGATAATCTGAGACATACGGCTGCCTTTATTAGAGTATCCGAAATCCCAATCTAGTGAGAACGCAGAAGACAAACTGTATGGCGTAGCTGATAATCTGAGACGTACGGCTGACTTTATTAGAGAATCCGAAATCCCAATTTAGTGAGAACGCAGAAGACAAACAGTATGGCGTGGCTGATAATCTGAGGCAGACGGCTGCCTTTATTAGAGAATCCGAAATCCCAATTTAGTGAGAACGCAGAAGAAGAAAGAAGACATAGAGAGAGAGATCATAGTGACAGTCCACAAACTCCGTAGCTCCTGCAATGCTACCAAATGTCTTTTAAAAATTGTTGATACTTTTTGTAGAATCTTTCATTTTATTTCTTTTTAAACTAATTTTCCTTGGGCAGCAGCATTGCAGCCTACCCATATTGATTTTCAATTGCTAATTATTCTTTCACATGCTGAACTTGAACATGGGATCCTGGTTTTATCGTCTCTGATAGGACTAGGAACTCAATCTCACTTACTTAAGTTCTGGTATCTCTGGCTTGGTTACTAAACTGATGTAATTGTACGCCTGGCAGACCCATAGGTGCTCAGTCTCCCCAACAGATTTAGAAGAGTATGCATACTGATGGTTCCTGTGGTTCGAATGGTCAAACACACTCCTCACTCTGCCCCTCAGTTCTAGTTGCACAGTGTATAGTTGCATACTCCTTAAATCGCTGGAATGATTCAACATCGATTTTAGTGTCCTCATCCAACAGACAGTTGCGAAGAGACCGAAGAACATTCCCCTTATCCATCTTCAACTCCCCAACAATCGATGCTGTTGATGCAAGCCTGTCCGCTCTCTCATCTTCAACTCCCCAACAATCGATGCTGTTGATGCAAGCCTGTCCGCCTCTCATCTTCAACTCCCAACAATCGATGCTGTTGATGCAAGCCTGTCCGCTCTCATTACGTAAACACCCGCATGCCGGACAGTATATCCACATAAGCCGCTGGAGGTTAGAAACTTCTATAGATGACATCCACTCATACCGAAACCTGCCCTTCTGGATCTTGTGAAGCATCGACTGAGAGTCAGATACAACAGCGGTCCCAGTAAATGAAGTTTCAGAGAGCCAATGGAGGGCAGCAGTAACGGTCTCAACCTCCATCCTCATATTGGAGGTAGGATCTCTGGAAAAAATATACTCATCCCTCCATGTGGGGAAGAAACAAACTAATGGTTCACTTCACCGCAAACTATAAACAATATCAACATTGACAGAAGTATGTGTATATAACTTACCACTCTGTGAGATTGGTAGACATGGCAGCTATGAAACCTTGTATGTTGAAACTAAGCTCGTACGCTGAACATAATCCAAGCCCGAGCATGATGGGAATGAGGGAGACAAATGTGTATAAGCCAGTGTTCTCTCCAATTAAAATCTTGGAGATAAAGACTGTGAATAATGGAGCTGAGCTCTTTACAGTTTCTGTGAAGGAGACTGCCACATACTTGAGTGCAACCAGTCCAAGGACAACTGTGGAGAACCTGTAGTAGAAGATAATGTTAATGTTAGGAGATTGCCACATACTTGAGTGTAACCAGTTCAAGCACAACTGTGGAGAACCTGTAGTAGAAGATAATGTTAATGTTAGGAGACTGCCACATACTTGAGTGTAACCAGCCCAAGGACAACTGTGGAGAAGCTGTAGTAGAAGATAATGTTAATGTTAGGAGACTGCCACATACTTGAGTGTAACCAGTCCAAGGACAACTGTGGAGAAGCTGTAGTAGAAGATAGGAATCAACAGCATTCATGGGTAGTATCTTTGTATGAATACATGTTAACTACACACTAGTAGGGAAATGTGTCACTACACACTAGTAGGGAAATGTGTCAATACACACTAGTAGGGAAATGTGTCACTACACACTAGGGAAATGCGTGACTACGCACTAGGAAAATGTATGATTACACACTAACTACACACTAGGGAAAATGTATGACTACACACTAACTACACACTAGGGAAAATGTATGACTACACACTAGGGAAATGTATGACTACACACTAGGGAAATGTATGACTACACACTAGTAGGGAAATGTGTCACTACACACTAGGGAAATTATGACTACACACTAAGGAAATGTATGACTACACACTAATAGGGAAATATATGACTATACACTAAGTAAATGTATGACTACACACTAGTAGGGAAATGTGTCACTACACACTGCCGCTCTGTAGTTTGGCTTAGTGGGTAGGGAGCGAAGGAGAGCTGCTGTGCTGTAAGACAGTAGGCTGGGTGCAATCACAAATTCTGAGATCTGTTCACAATAGAGACGTGCGGATCTCAGAGTGAATGCGTACGTGCACACGTCTCCTGACCGACGTCTAGAGGAAAGGTACAAGTACAGTAGAAATGAATGTAAAACCATGTGTGGATACAGTACAAGTACAGTACAAATGAAAGTAAAACCATGTGTGGATACAGTACAAGTACAGTACAAATGAAAGTAAAACCATGTGTGGATACAGTACAAGTACAGTACAAATGAAAGTAAAACCATGTGTGGATACAGTACAACATATCGTCCAAATATGATCAGAGCTATTGGTCACAGTATATTTGACTGCACTTGGCTAGACTGTAAAAGCAGATGCAATCGGAAGATTGCAGTAAACTCTGTAAAAGAGGTGGAAGGCGAGAGAATAGGTTGGCCAAGCACAAAACTCAAAAGTTGTGTTTAATAGTCGATGACACTGTAGTCCTTGAGAGAACTTGGGGTTGGGCAATAATGGCAGAGAAAATAAACAAAAGTGTCACTCGATCTTAATGAATCTATCCTTCCTGATTTATCAATGTTCAGTCTCAGCATTAGAAATACACAAGTGAACTTCAAACGGCTTTGTGGCGACAAAACGATCAGCGCAAAAGCGATTGAAAATATTCTTAATCCAGAGCGACCACATCGAGTCAGAAAAGTTACTTGTTGGCATAGATTATCAAACGACTGAAAAATTATCCCAAAAACATGTTGGACATCCGATGTAAAAAATACCAAAAATGTTAAGGACTGTCAGCTCAGATAAACCCAAACATTTCCATGGGCCACAATTGGTGCCAGTCCTACATGCACAGGAGAGTATGAACTGAGGTGCAGCATATTCTCGTTCTCTGTGCAAATCAAACATATCACAAAAAGTGATTAACTTGTTTCGTAAGAATGAACAAATGCAAACCCAACAAACAACTAATATTGAAGAATATTATACCTGGTTGTGCCAACAAGAATCATGTTACGCCAGAAGTGTGCAGGTTTGCCTTCTCTGTTAACAGGTGTGTACATGCCTAGAGGTAGATACATCTGGATAAATCCAAACACAGTTGTCATGACCATCTGCATTGCTCCTGCAGGACACAGCAAGAGAAACATACATGATCAGTCTTAAGATAGCAACACTAGTTTTGTTATACGTTATACAAAGTTAGTTCACTAGAAAAACTAGTTCTATTATACAAAGTTAGTTCACTAGAAAAACTAGTTCTATTATACAAAGTTAGTTCACTAGAAAAACTAGTTCTATTATACAAAGTTAGTTCACTAGAAAAACTAGTTCTATTATACAAAGTTAGTTCACTAGAAGACAAAGAAAAGATAGGAAAGAAAAAAGAAGAATGAGAAATTGATGTTAAAGATCTGTGTTTCAGAAGTTGCTGAGATGTTAAAGATCTGTGTTTCAGAAGTTGCTGAGATGTTAAAGATCTGTGTTTCAGAAGTTGCTGAGATGTTAAAGATCTGTGTTTCAGAAGTTGCTGAGATGTTTTAATTTATTACTCTTCTCCTCATTTAATGTCATTGATTTTAATTTCATAAGTGAAGACTGTAGTAAAACTATGTAGCAATGGTGGTAGACTGCAGTAAAACTATGTAGCAATGGTGGTAGACTGCAGTAAAACTATGTAGCAATGGTGGTAGACTGCAGTAAAACTATGTAGCAATGGTGGTAGACTGCAGTAAAACTATGTAGCAATGGTGGTAGACTGTAGTAAAACTATGTAGCAATGGTGGTAGACTGCAGTAAAACTATGTAGCAATGGTGGTAGACTGCAGTAAAACTATGTAGCAATGGTGGTAGACTGCAGTAAAACTATGTAGCAATGGTGGTAGACTGTAGTAAAACTATGTAGCAATGGTGGTAGACTGCAGTAAAACTATGTAGCAATGGTGGTAGACTGCAGTAAAACTATGTAGCAATGGTGGTAGACTGTAGTAAAACTATGTAGCAATGGTGGTAGACTGCAGTAAAACTATGTAGCAATGGTGGTAGACTGTAGTAAAACTATGTAGCAATGGTGGTAGACTGCAGTAAAACTATGTAGCAATGGTGGTAGACTGCAGTAAAACTATGTAGCAATGGTGGTAGACTGTAGTAAAACTATGTAGCAATGGTGGTAGACTGCAGTAAAACTATGTAGCAATGGTGGTAGACTGCAGTAAAACTATGTAGCAATGGTGGTAGACTGCAGTAAAACTATGTAGCAATGGTAGACTGCAGTAAAACTATGTAGCAATGGTGGTAGACTGCAGTAAAACTATGTAGCAATGGTGGTAGACTGCAGTAAAACTATGTAGCAATGGTGGTATATAGAAAAGAAAACGCCTAGATAATAATCCTAACAGTAATATGGAAGACAATAACATAGAAACAAGATCCGTTGGTGAAGCCCCCAGGCCAAGACGATCTTATAAACACATTGGGGAAGAGCTCAACATGGGGAATAGTACTAACAGATCTGTGTAATTGCTATTTTGAGCAAGACGGCTGCAGAGGCAGGGCATCTGGCCTATGAGAGAGAGAGAGAGCAGGGCATCTGGCCTATGAGAGACAGCAGGGCATCTGGCCTATGAGAGAGAGAGACAGCAGGGCACCTGGCCTATAAGAGAAAGACAGCAGGGCATCTGGCATATGAGAGAGAGACAGCAGGGCATCTGGCCTATGAGAAAGATTCCTAAGGACTATTAGGGTGACAAAGTTATGCTCACAACAAGCTATTGGATGATGATGATGAATAGATAAGAGCAAGAGAATAAACAAGACAAACCTAACAAGACAAACATAACAAGACAAACCTAACAAGACAAACCTAACAAGACAAACAAACAAGACAAACCTAACAATGTTGGATCACTTCTTAATGTAGTCAGAATGTACTTGTTGAGAAACAAAGTACAAGCACTGAAGAAGTACCACAATATCAGGAATGTGAATGCATGGGCGTTAAACAGTCCCAGTTTTTCCTTGTCAACTGTGCTGGGCTTGCGGCTGCGTGACTGAGATGACATGCTGAGGATGGAGGTCTGTGGCAGCAGCTGTCTATCTGATGCTTGCTCTGCCAGCATGTTGTTGCAGTGTTTGAAGAATGAGCCCTAGGCTGGGCCACCCTGTGCTGCAAACCTCCCCCGGCAGCTTGGAGACAGATGTACAGTCAGTTCTTACAAGTCTGAGAAATCACAAAACAAATAAATACAATATTTCATGTCAACAACAACAGAGCACACATTTATTAAACTATACCCCCTCAATTAAATAGGACATACTACAAAATAACTCTACCGTTGCGTGTTCCAGGTCAGGATGAGAAAGGAGAAGGACTTGTGTGTGAGGCCATCTACCTCCCCACATGTAATGGGTATAGATAGCTACATACACTTGCAAGAAATAAAATGGGACCAGTTCATGTGAAGTGATGAAACACTCAGTCTAATTTAACTTAACTGATCTATCACTTTTTAATGTGAATCTAGTTGTCAGCAGCAGGTGCTCGCTAGTGTCTCACATGTCAGCAGGAGGTACTCACTAGTGTCCCACATGTCAGCAGGAGGTACTCGCTGGTGTCCCACATGTCAGCAGGAGGTACTCGCTAGTGTCCCACATGTCAGCAGGAGGTACTCGCTGGTGCCCCACATGTCAGCAGGAGGTACTCGCTGGTCGCCACATGTCAGCAGGAGGTACTCGCTAGTGTCCCACATGTCAGCAGGAGGTACTCGCTAGTGTCCCACATGTCAGCAGGAGGTACTCGTTAGTGTCCCACATGTCAGCAGGAGGTACTCGTTAGTGTCCCACATGTCAGCAGGAGGTACTGTTAGTGTCCACATGTCAGCAGGAGGTACTCGTTAGTGTCCCACATGTCAGCAGGAGGTACTCGCTAGTGTCTCACATGTCAGCAGGAGGTACTCGCTGGTGTCCCACATGTCAGCAGGAGGTACTCGTTAGTGTCCCACATGTCAGCAGGAGGTACTCGCTAGTGTCTCACATGTCAGCAGGAGGTACTCGCTGGTGTCTCACATGTCAGCAGGAGGTACTCGCTAGTGTCCCACATGTCAGCAGGAGGTACTCGCTAGTGTCCCACATGTCAGCAGGAGGTACTGGTGCACCAGCAGCTGATGCCCCACAATTTATCTTTCTAATTAGTCTCACTGTGCATGGTTCAATCAGTCCCTATCATATTCATCCTAACTTTAACTGTGTAAGAAGTAGCAGTATGACTATAGTAGTTGCTAAGTGTAGCAGTATTATAATACTAGTTGTAGTTGCTAAGTGTAGCTGAAGTCGAAGAGTGTTAGTCTAGAAGTATAGAGTTGTTACTATAGTTATAAGATAAATGGCAAACCAACTTCTTCTACGTCATCTTTCAACTCCCAATGAAGCACATTTCTGCAAGAAACTTCTTCCAGCTCCTCCTCTCTCCTGCCATCCCTTCCAATTCTTTCCATGTTTTACCTATCCTTTTCATATCAGTCTCCAACTCTCTTCTCCAGGTATGTCTTGGCCTTCCCCTTACTCCTCTTTCCCTGCGGGTCCAAAACATTGCCTGTTTTGCAATGATTCCGGTCGGTCTTCGCAATGTGTGTCCTATCCATCGCCAGCGTCTCTTCCTTAGCTCTTTCTCCACTGACATCTGCTTAGTTCGTTCTCTGAGTTCCTCGTTTATAATCGTATCATACCATCGCAGTCCCTCTACTCTACGTAAGCCTCCATTTATTAAGGTTTATGAACAGCTAGATACGCAACTGACAGCAAGCTTAAACCAGCGTTGGACACTGAAGTCCTCAAATCAGACCACACTCAGCAGTAATTGTCGGAACTGTCAGGTTGAGGTTCAGTTGTGTTGTTTATCAAGTTAATATAATAATATAATGTTGGTTGAACATGTTGTTCGTCTACCAAAAATATGATTAAATAACCCAGATAAGGATACATTCCCATATAATAAGTCAGAGATGGTTTATTTTAAAACTGGCATACCAAAAACTTGTCTCAAAATGAACATAGACTAAATGAGACAGTTTACATACATATTTGTCACGCAGTCATATATATCCACGTCTTCAAATCCACAATATGTCGCCATTGTCAAGGGACTGTATTCACGTTAATTTCTGCAAGCAATACAAGGGAAGTGAGTTATGGTTCATTGTTCACTCTCCGTATGGAAGTATATGGTTATTAAACTAACGTCATTGCACTCCAGGCAGACCCATAGGTGCTCAGTCTCCCCAACAGATATCGAAGAGTATGCATACTGATGTTTCCCGTGACTCACTGATTAAACACACCTCTCACTCTGCCTCTCAGGCATCCAGTTCGACTTGTACAACGGGTAACTCCAAACTGCCTAAATCTCTTGATCGATTCAACATCGATTTTAGTATCCTCATCCAACAGACAGTCGCGAAGAGACCGAAGAATATCCCCTTATCCATCTTCAACTCCCCAACAAACGATGCTGTTAATGCAAGCCTGTCCGCTCTCTCATTACCATAAACACCCACGTGCCCAGGACAGTATATCACGTAAGCCCCTGGAGGTTAGAAACTTCTATAGACGACATCCACTCATACCGAAACCTGCCCTTCTGGACCTTGTGAAGCATCGACTGAGAGTCAGATACAACAACGGCCCTAGTAAATGAAGTCCCAGAGATCCAATGGAGGGCAGCAGTAACGGCCTCAACTTTCATCCTCATACTAGAAGTAGTTGTCCTGTATGTCCCACTTCGCTCTGCAACAATCCTACCATGCACATTAGCTAAGAAACCCCAGACGGACTTCTCACCGCGTTGAGCCGATCCATCAGTATATACAACAACATCATCAATATGGGAGTAGATATTAAACATCAAGATTGTTCATTGTATGCCAGTTGTAACAATATGGAAGTATTGGTTATTGGTGACTAAACTGACGATTTATCAGTTTAAAATAAACTGAGCGTTTGAGAAAGACACTCCCACGTGAGTCATTTTTTTAAAGAATGGCTCATTGGTTGTGTTTGTAAAAGCGCTCGTATTGCTAGGCTAGGCGATTGGTGTCGTAAGGACTAGGGTAAGTGGTTCGAGTCCCGTGTTTGTCTATTTGTTTTTCGGAAGCTCTTAATACCTGTACCTGTTTATTTGTTGATCATATTCGTTACTTCCGTTGCTTCCTCTGGGTTCTTGAAAAAACTCCTTGTGCTCATTTTAGACTTACAAGTCACGTTCTGTGTTAGTTGAAGATAAATATTGAAACGATCTAAGAAAAACACTGTATACAAGCAGCCGGTGCTACGGTGTTTATGCATTACCGCTGAGATCTTCCTGTGTAAGAAAGAAAATCGGAGCACATACAGTAACTCACAAAAGTGCAGTGATGACGGTCCAATCAATCAATGAACAAACTTTATACTAACAGTTTAAAACAGCTGCGACCACACATTTTCTTCACTGCACTATTCATTGGAGGGGATGGTGTCTAGAAAAAGAATGAGAGGAAGACCTAGAAGACGATGGGTGCACGATGTCATTGACGACCTGAGAATGACTGCTGCTGACGCTGGTCAACGTGCACAGAACAGAGAGTCTTTCGGGACTGATGTCATGGTAGCCAAGTTCCAGAAGGGACAAGCTACGTGATGGTGGCACTATTCACATTTCTGTGCACAATTTCACCAGAAAGGATTCAATGATTTCTCAGTGCTCATCATTTCACGGAACTCTTCCCACTTGGAACCGTTTTTGTACGGGTCTTGAAACAACCTGTTTTATTTCCTATCAGTTCAAATAGCATTGGCGTATATCGCGCAAGTGTTGGCCGAAACGGTCACTAAGCATTTCGCCTGTTTCGCCGATATATGTCTTGTCACACCGTTTGCAAGTGATGGCGTAGATTATATTGCGGGACTCGCATGTGAAACCATCTTCAATTACAAACGTGGCCTTAGGAAAAGATACAGTAAGAGTCTGTATCACACAAGCACACGTACTGCAATGCCGACGGTGCCAAAATGACTCTGGACCATTTTTCCTAATTTTACTGCAGTCTCACCTTATATCGATATTTCTGAAAAGCACAAAAATACCGCTCTAGAAATCTCTTCTTACCCTGAAGCTGTGAGGTAAATCAGGATTGGAGAAGAGAAAGAAAGACAAGGTGCATAGTGAGGCTCGCTCCAGGTGTCTCCTTTTTCGACCTAACGCTGAAAGACAAAACAGGATTAGAGAATAGATAGACAAACTAGACCAAGATAGACATGGAGACGAACTGTAGACTGAGAAAGAGAAGAAGCAGGAAAAGACCTGAAATGAACTAAAGACAGATTTGGTTGGAGGAAATTTGTATATGTCTTACTCTTCAAGGAGAGTTTAGAGAAGGAGAATAGTGGTTAACTCCTTGTGTACCAGGGGTCACACTAAGTGGCGTGTTTAATCTAAAATGGATTTTGTCCTTTCCACTAAGAGTTAATATCAGGATTAGACAAGATGTCTATACCCCTGTAGTAGCTAACGGTATAGATCGGGTTAATATATGAGTCATATGAACACTTTATTCTCATAGTTTATTTTTTTATTGCTTTCATTAGTGAAAATTTAGTTAGTCTTTGATTCCTGCAAATGTTGTCCAGGTCGAGCTGGCTATTGTTATACAGCAACGTATCGTGCGTGTTTATTCAGAAATCTATTGATTGCGCCAAATAATTCGCACGTGAAAGTACCAAACCAGGTTATCAAAGAGCATGAAAGGGCGTGGCCAGAACTGATGGCAAATTTACCCAATTTGTAACCAGGTTGTTCTCTGAGGCGGAGTTTACAAAGTGCATGGGCGTAACATAGTTCTTGATAAAAGTCCACGAAGTTTTCACGTTGAACATTTCAGTTTATTCATAGTTGGTTGTTGTGATATTTGGATATTCTGTCGAACGTCCGTCAACCATATCGAAATCATAAACATGTTTGATAAATCATGTCAGATTCTGAGTTTGTGTCTGATGGTGTCAATGATGTCTGTCATTCTAACAGTCAGATCGTCTACGGCGATGTCTATCCGTGATCTTCTCAAGGATGTCGATGTGGACAAGGTGAGATCATTAAATTTGTTACACGTGTCTCTGTTCTATATTCTATATTAGACTTGTGTTGAGGAGAAGTGATGGAATCAGAGACATCCTGGTCAACCACTAGTTTTTTCCGGAATTAAATACATGCAGCTTTTTGAGTGAATAGTTTGACCGCGGCTTGTGTTTCAGGGAATATGATGAGCATGTCATTGTCAAGGCACGCAAAAGGTCTGGCGGCAATGAGAGTCATGGCTGCGACTAGTATCTAGCAACGGCTGCTTGTCATCCTGTATCAGGCGCCGGTTCTTTCAACTATCGAATATTCAGTGGCCATTCTCACTTCTAGAGTCTGTCCATTAATTCGTGAGCACGTTTGAAATTGATTTTCTCGAAAACTACCTGTTGGATCTCGGTGATTTTTGCAAGCAGCCTTAGAATATCCATGACGCTAGAGAAATATTTTTTCCAAGAAAATTTGATGTAGTTTGAAATATTTCTTCTTCAGGTTATATTAAAATCAACCTCACCGGATTGTACACAATAGTAACAGATCTACGGTACACAGACGCGTTGTTCTAAAAATACATTATGGTAACATTGAAATATCGTGAGTAAACAACAATTTCACGGGAATTCCGTGCACCGAACCCAGTCGACTTTGAAAGCGGAAAGCATATGACGTTATAATTGGGATACCGTTGTATAGTTATAGGTGTATCTCGCTATTTGTATGAAGCTATTGTATCATATTTGTTGGCTTATCAAAACTGACATTGATATCACATTCATAATGAGTCTGAAGTGCACATTTATAACAATGCAGAAGGTTACAGTTTTACTATACCAACACTTCCGTAGGGAATATAAGAGAGGTCATCTATATTGCGATATTCATAACCCTGAGAAACGAACGCAACTGGCGCTTGGTCTGAATAGAGAATCCTTTTCCCGATGGATTAAACAGGACACAAAGTGCACTAATGTCAAGCAAGGAAGGAAAAGAACAATTGACGACTTTGACATAGATGTCATAAGACGGAGCTCTTGAAAATGTTTGCGACAAATCAACTTGTTACTCTCAGGAAACTGAAATTAAAACTGCAATCAGATTGCAGCATAGACATTTCTAAAAGTACTCTATGGAAAATTGTAAGAGCCGCCGGCTTCACCTTCAGAAAAACTATAGGCGGCAGGAATATTATTTGTGAAAAGCCACATTTAATTGCTGCCCGAAGTAAATACCTGAGGCAGATCCGTGAGCGGCGGAGGCAAGGCTATGATATTGTATATTTGGACGAATCCTGGGTCAATGCTCACCACACCAATGCTAAAGAATGGCAATCAGTAGACGGTGAACAGAAAAGAAAAATACCAAGCAGCAAAGGCCAGCGTATTATACTAACACATGCAGGAAGCAGTGAAGAAGGTCTTGTCCATGACGCTGGACTCATTTTCCAATAAAAAAGAACCGACGGTAGGGACTACCACACAGAAATGAATGGACATATTTTCAGGCACTGGATGGAGAAAGATCTACTTCCAATTCTAAACAGACCATCATGCTTGGTAATGGATAATGCATCCTATCACAACGCAGTATCAGTATCAACAAAGACAAAGTACCAACTGCATCAAATACAAAAGATCAAATTAGGACTTGGCTTGCTAAGGAAAATGTCAGCTTCGATGATACATATTTGAAACCCGAGTTGTTGCACCTGGTGAGGATGACAAATAAGACAAAGGTGTTTTATATTGACAAAATCATTGCGGAATACGGCCACACGTCTTTGCGACTACCTCCATATCATGCTCACCTCAATCCGATAGAGCTTGTCTGGGCTAAAGTAAAAGGGCAAGTTGCCGAACAGAACAGGACGTTTAAAATGTGTGATGTTGAAGTTCTGACACGTGAGTCCCTCTCAATGATAGACATGCAGTTCTGGAAGAAGTGTGTTGAACATGTGCCCCGAGAGGAAGACGAGTACTGGCACCGAGATGGATTACAATTTGTCCAACCAGTAACAATTATCAACCTCATGGAATCGTCAGATTCGGGATGATACAAATCATATTTTGATTACAGACTGAGAAATAGCAACGTATACATTTCCATATCCAAATGCGTCTACCATCATACAATTTGTGGTGAAGTTAAGACACCCTGGGGTCTAATGGTGACCGAAGGGAGGACTAACTGTTGCATATTGTATCCAAGTTCACGATTGCACATAAAGGGTAACACACTTAATTACGTGACCTATCAAGTTAATATGGAGATACACCTATGAATAGAATTGACATGGACAAATTCTAGGGATTACTATAAAATCTAAAATTTGAGCCCTGTATTTGCAATTGTCATAAAAGATCAAAGGAATTCGCCGATGTGCAAAATCCGTAGCATCTATGGACTACTGGTTAGCTTTATTTTAGCGTCATGGATATTCTAAGGCTGCATGCAAAAATCACTGATATCCAACAGGCAGTTTTCGAGAAAATCAATGTCAACCGTGCTCACGAATTAATGGACAGACTTTTTTATAGTAAGACGCAAATGGAACTACTGGAGAGAATACAGAAAGAAGCTATGCGTATCATTTGGGATTGTACAAAGGAAACATACTCGTTTCTCCTGAATTGCCCGATCATGGAGTATAGACTCAAGATAACTAGAGCACGTGCGTACCTCAAAATAAGTGCTAAAAATGATCACCCATTCCATTTAACAATAACGGTGACTGCTCCAAAGAGATCTCAAGAAGAGTGGCAATAGCAATCAAGAAGTTAAACACAATGAAGAACATGTGGCAAAGCACCAGCAAAATACTAAAATTAAAAATATTGAGAGCATGCATTTTTCCAGTGGCTACTTATGGTTGTGAATCATGGACTATTACACAAAAATTAAGAACGAAAATCCAGTCCTTCGAAACTAAATGCTACAGAAAGATCTTACGAATACCATGGACAGAAAAAGAAAGAACACTGATGTCCTGAAAGAACTAAATATTAAAGAGAATTGGCTGATAAACAACATACTATACAGAAAAATTACATACTTTGGTCACATCAAGCGTCACGATGGCTTGGAAAGAACAATACTAGAGGGCAGGGTCCCAGGACGCAGAGGCAGACCAAGAAGAAGATGGCTACAAGATATAAAGAAACCATGAACATGACCATCGACGAAGTGGGTGAACTGACAAGAGACAGAGTGAATTTCAGATTTGCTGCAAAGAGAGCAACGTCCTATAAAGGATACGCAACTTGATGATGATACTCTATTAGCCAGTATCTATGGATGTACTTATATTGCACTGTATAAGTATGTAAGTAAGTAAGTCAAGTAAGTAAGTC
Source organism: Arion vulgaris (assembly GCA_020796225.1). Taxonomy (NCBI): domain Eukaryota; kingdom Metazoa; phylum Mollusca; class Gastropoda; order Stylommatophora; family Arionidae; genus Arion; species Arion vulgaris. The sequence continues at coordinate 20,139,289 of CM036778.1, read as the reverse complement.
AGATAAGTCAAGTAAGTAAGTCTAAGTAAGTCAAGTAAGTAAGCTAAGTGTCAAGTAAGTATGAAGGATGTTGGTAGTGAAATAAGTCAAGTAAGTAAGTCAAGTAAGTAAGTCAAGTAAGTAAGTCAAGTAAGTCAAGTAAGTTAAGTAAGTAAGTCAAGTAAGTATGAAGGATGTTGGTAGTGGGAATCAAGATATTTCAAACTGAAACGAAATAATCACAGAATTACAAAGCATGCATTATGTTTCCAGAAATAAAAGATTACGTCATAGGTAAACAGTGAAACTAGCTTTACAGAGAGAGAGGTGAGAAATATCTGACTTGGATTCCATAGAAGAGATGAAACGAGTTACCTAGGATAGAGCGATATGGAGAAATTGCTTGCATGCGCTATGTAGCATATACCAATAGGAGAGGAATATAATATAAAGCAAAAAAGAAGTCAATGCACTATGTTAGGCATTGTTCAGGTAGAATCACTAACTATGTTTAGGCATTGTTCAGGTAGAAGTCACTGCACTATGTAGGCATTGTCAGGTAGAAGTCACTGCACTATGTTAGGCATTGTTCAGGTGGAAGTCACTGCACTATGTTAGGCATTGTTCAGGTGGAAGTCACCGCGCTATGTTAGGCATTGTTCAGGTAGAAGTCACTACACTATGTTAGGCATTGTTCAGGTAGAAGTCACTGCACTATGTTAGGCATTGTTAGTGGAAGTCACGGCGCTATGTTAGGCATTGTTCAGGTAGAAGTCACTACACTATGTTAGGCATTGTTCAGGTAGAAGTCACTACACTATGTTAGGCATTGTTCAGGTAGAAGTCACTGCACTATGTAAGGCATTGTTCAGGTAGAAGTCACCGCTATGTAAGCATTGTTCAGGTAGAAGTCACTACACTATGTTAGGCATTGTTCAGGTAGAAGTCACTGCACTATGTTAGGCATTGTTCAGGTAGAAGTCACTACACTATGTTAGGCATTGTTCAGGTAGAAGTCACTGCACTATGTTAGGCATTGTTCAGGTAGAAGTCACCGCGCTATGTTAGGCATTGTTCAGGTAGAAGTCACTACACTATGTTAGGCATTGTTCAGGTAGAAGTCACTACACTATGTTAGGCATTGTTCAGGTAGAAGTCACTACACTATGTTAGGCATTGTTCAGGTAGAAGTCACTCGCTATGTTAGGCATTGTTCAGGTAGAAGATATAACAATTTACTCACATCTTGTGAGACAGGGTGAGGTCTTGTTACATAACACAAGTACCGGGCGACGTCCTAGCACGACTTCACCACTAGTGTCACTACCACTACGACGTCCAAGCACGACTACATCACTAATGACACTACCACTACGACGTCCTAGCACGACTACATCACTAATGACACTACCACTACGACGTCCTAGCACGACTACATCACTAGTGACACTACCACTACGACGTCCTAGCACCACTTCACCACTAGTGTCACTCCAACTACGAGATTCTAGCACGACTGCATCACTAGTGACACTACCACTACGACGTCCTAGCACGACTACATAACTACGACGTCCTAGCACGAATTCATCACTAGTAACACTACAACGTCCTAGCACGACTACATCACTAGTGTCACTACCACTACGACGTCCTAGCACGACTACATCACTAGTGACTACATCACTAGTGTCACTACCACTACGACGTCCTAGCACGACTACACCACTAGTGATCACCTACACTACACGTCCAGCACGTACTACATCACTAGTGTCACTACCACTACGACATCCTAGCACGACTACATCACTAGTGACTACATGACTACTACGTCCTAGCACGTCTACATCACTAGTGACTACATGACTACGACGTCCTAGCACAGCTACATCACTAGTGACTACATGACTACGACATCCTAGCACGACTACATCACTAGTGACACTACCACTACGACGTCCTAGCACAACTACATCACTAGTGACAACATCACTACGGCGTCCTAGCACAACTACATCGCTAGTGACAACATCACTATGAATAGTAACACCAACAGCCCGACTATTTTCTTTTAAGTCGATTCTTGTTCAAACGTTCCACATCGAACACTTGTTAAACCACTCTTTGTGATGTGTATGTGATCTGAGCCTAAGAGAAAGTGTACGTTGTACCAGTTATGCGCCTACAAGTAGGCTAGCAATTCGATTTCTGCGACGCTTTTATTTACCTGGGTAGCTTCCTAGGCCATTACCTCAATCGCCTCTTATGACATGCCTTGTAGGTCACAGTATTACTATTCTTTGCTCCCATTGTGAACTCCGGCAAAACAGGGGAGTTAAGTGTGATTGATTAGACTATCATTAATGAAATTTGGTCAGTAGCTATCTATGCCTCCATCTCGTTCTTACATATGAAGATCTCACGACAGTGCATGTGTTCAGTCTATCATTGCCTCCATCTCGTTCTTACATATGAAGATCTCAGTGACAGTGCAGTGTTCAGTACTATCTTGCTCCCCTCTGTTCACATATGAAGATCTCAGACAGTGCATGTTCAGTAGCTATTATGCTCCATCTGTTCTTACATATGAAGATCTGAGAATGCGTGTGCTCAGTAACTATCTATGCCTCCATCTCGTTCTTACATATGAAGATCTCAGCGACAGTGCATGTGCTCAGTAGCTATCTATGCCTCCATCTCGTTCTTACATATGAAGATCTCAGCGACAGTGCATGTGCTCAGTAGCATCGGTGAGAGTCCACATTGCCTTTCCTTCCTATTGTTCTCTTGAAATATTGTCTATATATTCAATGTTGTCTCTTGTATAAACTTCGATCCACAATGTAATTTCTGGGCTGGTAGTGATATTAATCATAGTGATGGTGGTGGTAGTGGTATTAAACATAGTGATGGTGGTGGTGGTAGTGGTATTAAACATAGTGATGGTGGTGATAGTGGTATCAAACAGCGGCGTAGTCATGCTAGAGATGGTGGTGTTAGTGGTATCAAACAGCGGCGTAGTCATGCTAGAGATGGTGGTGTTAGTGGTATCAAACAGCGGCGCAGTCGTACTAGAGAACAATACGACTTTACATGACAGTTTGTACTTATGATAAAGACCACTATTCTCACCACTACATCTACAACCATTTTCCCAACTACTACTTTCCTGACTTCATATTCTCTTGTCAGACACTATTCGACTTCTGAGCTTGTCTGACATCTGACAAGCATTATCAAATGTTGACTACATTATCCTGTCAGTGTACACAGATGAAATGAGAGAAGTGTATCCTGTCTGTGTACAGAGATGAAATAAGAGAAGTGTATCCTGTCTGTGTACACAGATGAAATAAGAGAAGTGTATCCTGTTTGTGTACACAGATGAAATAAGAGAAGTATCTACTATATACAAAGATAAACTAGGAATGAACGCGCCAATGAAATGACAGGAATTGGTGTAATCGTTTTGACATATTTTGGTTTGTCCACATTTAGCACTTCTGTGGCCAAATCAAATTGATGTATGATTTGCGTTTTGGTTTGCTAACTACAGGGCGTTCAAGATAAAAGTAGACCGATCAAGGGAACCAATCTAGCATATATTTATAAAAATGAGAATGTTCAATTATGATGTAGTATAGGTCAAGTGAGCAAGTCTTTTTGTGGTGTGTAATTATGGTGCGGGAAGGGACAAGGAACAAATGTGACGAAGGGAGAGTTAGTCAGAACCGGTTTAAATATTAAATAGAACAAACGCAATGTGTACCTGGCAACTTTTAATTTGTCAACGTGGGTGCTTTTATCTTGAACACTATTGTAAGCATGTTCTACTTCTGTAGTACTATTGTAACCATGTACTACTTCTGTAGTACTATTGTAAACATGTTCTACTTCTGTAGTACTATTGTAAGCATGTTCTACTTCTGTAGTACTATTGTAAGCATGTACTACTTCTGTAGTACTATTGTAAGCATGTACTACTTCTGTAGTACTATTGTAACCATGTTCTACTTCTGTAGTACTATTGTAAACATGTTCTACTTCTGTAGTACTATTGTAAGCATGTTTTACTTCTGTAGTACTATTGTAAGCATGTTTTACTTCTGTAGTACTATTGTAAGCATGTTTTACTTCTGTTGTACTATTGTAAGCATGTTTTACTTCTGTAGTACTATTGTAAGCATGTTTTACTTCTGTAGTACTATTGTAAACATGTTTTACTTCTGTAGTACTATTGTAAGCATGTTCTACTTCTGTAGTACTATTGTAACCATGTTTTACTTCTGTAGTACTATTGTAAGCATGTTTTACTTCTGTAGTACTATTGTAAGCATGTTCTACTTCTGTAGTACTATTGTAAACATGTTCTACTTCTTTAGTACTATTGTAAGCATGTTTTACTTCTGTAGTACTATTGTAAGCATGTTCTACTTCTGTAGTACTATTGTAACCATGTTCTACTTCTGTAGTACTATTGTAAGCATGTTCTACTTCTGTAGTACTATTGTAACCATGTAAACAACTACATACTTTCTTGTTATCAACCACTAGATGATCGTTTGAATTCTTGTAATATCAAAATCTGATTGTTCTACATTGTTTATCCATAATACGACATCTCAGCAGGATCACAGGTTTCAAACACAAGAGCAGCCCCACTCTCCAGTTAACTAGCAAACACAAGTGCAGACCCACGCTCCAGTTAACTAGCAAAACAAGTATTCCACGCTCCAGTTAACTAGGCACAGAAGTGACACGCTCCATTAACTAGAAATACATTTAGATATTCCACTCTTGTAATGGCGGACATGAAGGTTCAACAAAGTAAGAAATCAGATTAGCTAGAAACACTGAGTTATGCTTGAATTATTGCCGAGTTGATAATTGTCACATTATATAAGCAGGCTAAAATAATGGAATATGGAATAATGAAATAATGGAATAATGAATTGATAATGAATTAATGAACATGCAAGAAGAAAATCAAAGAACAAAAAGAGACAATAAATTCAATAAACAATAAAAAATATTGAATTGAAATAGAAATCATGTCAAACAAGATATTGTAAACATCATCATAAGGTGCGTATCCTTTATAGGACGTTGCTCTCTTTGCAGCTCATCTGAAATTCAGTCTGTTTCTTGCCCAGTTTCACCCACTTCGTCGATGGTCATATTCATGGTTCTTTAATATCTTGTAGCCATCTTCTTCTTGTTCTGCCTCTGCGTCCTGGGACCCTGCCCTCTAGTATTGTTCTTTCCAGGCCATCGTGACGCTTGATGTGACCAAAGTATGTAATTTTTGCTGTATAGTATGTTGTTTATCAGCCACTTCTCTTTAACATTTAGTTCTTTCAAGACATCAGTGTTCTTTCTTTTTCTCGTCCATGGTATTCGTAGGATCTTTCTGTAGCATTTAGTTTCGAAGGACTGGATTTTCGTTCTTAATTTTTGTGTAATAGTCCATGATTCATAACCATATGTAGCCACTGGAAAAATGCATGTTCTCAATATTTTTAATTTTAATATTTTACTGGTGCTTTGCCACATGTTCTTCATTGTGTTTAACTTCTCGATTGCTATTGCTTTGCCATATGTTCGTCATTGTGCAAGCATCATAAAATAATGTGTAAACAACAAGGAAAAATAGAGAAACATGGGAAATAACAGGAACCAGCAGAATGCGATATTTGAAGGAAGAGATTAAGCGTCTAGTGATTAATATACTCTGCAGAGTGCTACAACCTTCTTGTCTTTAATCTTGCTTTGTCTCACAGTGTCAGGATAAGATGAGATTTCTAGAACGGGCTTTTGTGTGTGCGCTTTGTACATGGTGCTTTTCACTGCCTTTGTTATTTCTGTTTATCTTTTACGTGTTGACTTTTTGTCTTGAATACACTGTTCTTGTAGGTGCACTGTTCTTGTAGGTGCACTGTTCTTGTAGGTGCACTGTTCTTGTAGGTGCACTGTTCTTGTAGGTGCACTGTTCTTGTAGGTGCACTGTTCTTGTAGGTGCACTGTTCTTGTAGGTGCACTGTTCTTGTAGGTGCACTGTTCTTGTAGGTGCACTGTTCTTGTAGGTGCACTGTTCTTGTAGGTGCACGTGTCCTTCTTGTAGGTGCACTGTTCTTGTAGGTGCACTGTCTATTTGTAATCTGCTTATGGGTCTGAACTATTTCATGTGTTGTTACAACGTTGCTAAACACAAACTGAACTATTTCACGTGTTGTTACAACGTTGCTAAACACAAACTGAACTATTTCATGTGTTGTTACAACGTTGCTAAACACAAACACAAACTGAACTATTTCATGTGTTGTTACAACGTTGCTAAACAGAAACTAAACTATTTCATGTGTTGTTACAACGTTGCTAAACACAAACTGAACTATTTCATGTGTTGTTACAACGTTGCTAAACAGAAACTGAACTATTTCATGTGTTGTTACAACGTTGCTAAACAGAAACTGAACTATTTCATGTGTTGTTACAACGTTGCTAAACACAAACTGAACTATTTCATGTGTTGTTACAACGTTGCTAAACACAAACTGAACTATTTCATGTGTTGTTACAACGTTGCTAAACAGAAACTGAACTATTTCATGTGTTGTTACAACGTTGCTAAACAGAAACTGAACTATTTTATGTGTTGTTACAACGTTGCTAAACACAAACTGAACTATTTCATGTGTTGTTACAACGTTGCTAAACAGAAACTGAACTATTTCATGTGTTGTTACAACGTTGCTAAACAGAAACTGAACTATTTTATGTGTTGTTACAACGTTGCTAAACACAAACTGAACTATTTCATGTGTTGTTACAACGTTGCTAAACACAAACTGAACTATTTCATGTGTTGTTACAACGTTGTCAAACACAAACTGAACTATTTTATGTGTTGTTACAACGTTGCTAAACACAAACTGAACTATTTTATGTGTTGTTACAACGTTGCTAAACAGAAACTGAACTATTTCATGTGTTGTTACAACGTTGCTAAACACAAACTGAACTATTTCATGTGTTGTTACAACGTTGCTAAACACAAACTGAACTATTTCATGTTGTTACAACGTTGCTAAACACAAACTGAACTATTTCATGTGTTGTTACAACGTTGCTAAACACAAACTGAACTATTTCATGTTGTTACAACGTTGCTAAACACAAACTGAACTATTTCATGTGTTGTTACAACGTTGCTAAACAGAAACTGAACTATTTCATGTGTTGTTACAACGTTGCTAAACAGAAACTGAACTATTTTATGTGTTGTTACAACGTTGCTAAACAGAAACTGAACTATTTCATGTTGTTACAACGTTGTCACAAACTGAATTTTATGTTACAACGTTGCTAAACAGAAACTGAACTATTTCATGTTGTTACAACGTTGTCAAACACATAATAACAAAGTACTGCCGTTTTACAAAGTATAAAAAAACCAATGACAATACACAACAACATTTCGACTAAAAGACCTTAAAACTACAATACTTTGTTATTACTTGTTTCGCCAATTTACATAGTTTTTACTGCAGTCTGCCCTTTCCTATATCAATAATACTATAACGTCGCTACAATAACTAATCACAAAAATAACAAGTCTAGTTTATTTTCTCCTATATTCGCTATACTTATACGACAACTTAGGTTCGCCATTCTTCAGCGAAAAATCATATTCGCCCTTATTTTATGACACACTTTAATTCGAAACACTTTTATGCGAACACATATTCGCCATTTTTCAATGACAAACTTATGTTAGCTCTTCTCCTATGACAACCTTATATTCGCCACAATTATATGACGATTATAGTCACCTGTCTTCTATAGCAAACTCACATTCGCCACAATTGCATCAATCTGACCTATGACACTCATATTCGCCACCAATGTATGACAAACTCACATTCGTTATGCTATTGTAGAAAACTCATATATCGCCACATTAAAACTACTTGCTACATTTTTATAAACAAACTCATATTCGCCACGCTTGAGTTGCATATTCGCCAGTTTGGCGATCGTTATAACTGAATAGCAGACCGCCCACCTCAAAGCTAATGTAATCAAATGGACCTGTTCTTTGAGCAGTCCAGCACTATTCTGCTTGCATGATTATATCAATTATCGTATAGTGTATCGAGAAGTTTAATGACCAATATTTCTCTTGATATGCGCCAGTTTTATTTCCAGATATATGCAAGGTTAACAATGGGATATTATTGAGAAATATCAATATATGACACACATGACCAATCATAGATCAAACTAGTTTTGTAGGTGGCGCTGGTGAATATTGATAATCAAAATGAATATGGATTGGGTTAAAACCGGATTCAGTGAGCGGAACAAATCTGATAAGTGTATGTTTGTGTGTGGATTTCTAGCGATATAGAGAACAATAACAGTGTGGGGCTAGTGTGGGGTTTGTGTGGGACTTATGTGGGCATGTGTTTCTAGCGTTATAGAGAAGAATAACAGTGTGGGGCTTGTGTGGGGTTTGTGTGGGGGTTGTGTGGGCATGTGTTTCTAGCGTTATAGAGAAGAATAACAGTGTGTGGGGTTTGTGTGGGACTTATGTGGGCTTGTGTTTCTAGCGATATAGAGAACAATAACAGTGTGTGGTTTGTGTGGGGATTGTGTGGGGTTTGTGTGAGCATGTGTTTCTAGCTTTATATAGAACAATAACAGTGTGGGGCATGTGTGGTACTTGTGTGGGGTTTATGTGGTACTTGTGTGAGCATGTGTTTCTCTGCATACAGAGAACAATAACAGTGTGGGGGTTGTGTGGGGTTGGTGTGGGCATGTGTTTCTAGAAATCATGTTGAAAGGAACAAGAAATCTGGAAAATGTTTCCATATCGACCATCTTCCTATACAGAAGACAATGTTCCAACTTGAAGAGGGGAGGAAGACGTTCAGCTGGAGGACAGAAATAACGCTTTAAAGACACTCTTAAAGTCTGTCTAAAATGCTGCGATATAGCCACCACGTGCTGGGAATCCGTGGCGCAAGATCGCCAAATGTGGCCTTGTAACATCACAAGAGGAACCCGCATAGCTGAAAACCGTTGTGTCGTTGAGGCACAGAGAAAACGAGCTGTGCGAAATGACAGAACACACAACACCCACATATCTAATTTTGATCATGTATGCCCCACCTATAGTAGGAGATTATGTTCTAGGATTGTACTCTACAGTCGCCTCCGCACACACCAGAGATGTACAGCAGCACACGTCTGACACTCTTGTGAGTAATGAAGAAGACAACTGAAGACAGTGGTAGATGAATTATCTGGAGACTAATGAAGAAACATTGACAAAGCCACACAGAGTAGATCATTAATGTATTTAAATGCAAATGCTATAGAAGAGTACTTAGAATATCATGGACAGAAGAGTACTTAGAATATCATGGACAGAAGAGTACTTAGAATATCATGGACAGAAGAGTACTTAGAATATCATTGACAGAAGAGTACTTAGAATATCATGGACAGAGAAAAGAACTAATGTTACAGAAGAGTACTTAGAATATCATGGACAGAAAGAACTAATGTTACAGAGAAGTCTAGAATATCATGGACAGAAGAAAAGTACAACTTAGAATATCATGGTAAGGAAATGGACTAATGTTACAGAAGAGTACTTAGAATATCATCACAGAGAGTACTTAGAATATCATGACAGGAAAAGAACTAATGTTACAGAAGAGTACTTAGAATATCATGGACAGAGAAAAGAACTAATGTTACAGAAGAGTACTTAGAATATCATGGACAGAGAAAAGAACAAATGTTACAGAAGAGTACTTAGAATATCATGGACAGAGAAAAGAACTAATGTTACAGAAGAGTACTTAGAATATCATAGACAGAAGAGTACTTAGAATATCATGGACAGAGAAAAGAACTAATGTTACAGAAGAGTACTTAGAATATCATGGACAGAGAAAAGAACTGAATGATTTACAGAAGAGTACTTAGAATATCATGGACAGAGAAAAGAACTAATGTTACAGAAGAGTACTTAGAATATCATGGACAGAGAAAGCTAAGCTAGAATATATCATGGACAGAGAAAAGAACTAATGTTACAGAAGAGTACTTAGAATATCATGGACAGAGAAAAGAACTAATGTTACAGAAGAGTACTTAGAATATCATGGACAGAAAGACAAATTTGACAGAAAAAGAATAATGTTACAGAAGAGTACTTAGAATACATCAGAAAAATAGACAGAAGAGTACTAGAATATCATGGACAGAGAAAGAACAAATGTTACAGAAGAGTACTTAGAATATCATGGACAGAAAAGAGTACTTAGAATATCATGGACAGAGAAAAGAACTAATGTTACAGAAGAGTACTTAGAATATCATGGACAGAAGAGTACTTAGAATATCATGGACAGAGAAAAGAACTAATGTTACGAAGGTATAGAATATCATGGACAGAGAAAGAACTAATGTACAGAATACTTAGAATATCATGGACAGAGAAAAGAACTAATGTTACAGAAGAGTACTTAGAATATCATGGACAGAGAAAAGAACTAATGTTACAGAAGAGTACTTAGAATATCATGGACAGAGAAAAGAACTAATGTTACAGAAGAGTACTTAGAATATCATGGACAGAGAAAAGAACTAATGTTACAGAAGAGTACTTAGAATATCATTGACAGAAGAGTACTTAGAATATCATGGACAGAGAAAAGAACTAATGTTACAGAAGAGTACTTAGAATATCATGGACAGAGAAAAGAACTAATGTTACAGAAGAGTACTTAGAATACATGGCAGAGAAAAGAACTAATGTTACAGAAGAGTACTTAGAATATCATGGATAGAGAAAAGAACAAACACTTCTGTTCTGCAACAGCTTCATATTAAAGAGAGTTGACTATTTAAGAACATAAAAAAAGGAAAATTAAATATTTTAAACATATCAAACGACATGAGTGCCTAGAAGATAATTTAGGAGGAATGGTGCCTGGAAGAAGAATGAGAGGAAGACCTAGAAGATGATGGATGCAAGATGTCATTGACGATCTGAGAATGACTACTGTTGACGTCAGTCAACTTGACAGACAGAGTTTTTCAGGACTGCTGTCATAGGAGCCAAGTTCCAGAAGGGACGAGCTACTTGATGATGATGATGAGTTTGTTTGTTTATATATGATATCTCTTGTCAGTTTGATATCTCTTGTCAGTTTGATATCTCTGTCATTTGAATCGAGTTTGATATCTCTTGTCAGAAGATTGATATCTCTTGTCAACGTTTTGACTCTGAGAATCTCTTGTTGACGTCATTTGATATCTCTTTGTCAGTTTGATATCTCTTGTCAGTTTGATATCTCTGTCAGTTTGATATCTCTTGTCAGTTGTATGGAGATATCTCTTGTCAGTTTGTATCTTGTAGTTTGATATCTCTTGTCAGTTTTATATATGATATCTCTTGTCAGTTTGATATCTCTTTGTCAGTTTGATCTCTTGTCAGTTTGATATCTCTTGTCAGTTTGATATCTCTTGTCAGTTTTATATTGATATCTCTTGTCAGTTTGATATCTCTTGTCAGTTTGATATCTCTTTGTCAGTTTGATATCTCTTGTCAGTTTGATATCTCTTGTCAGTTTGATATCTCTTGTCAGTTTGATATCTCTTTGTCAGTTTGATATCTCTTGTCAGTTTATATATGATATCTCTGTCAGTTTTATATATCTCTTGTCAGGAAGAGAGAGGGGAGAGAGAAAGTGAGAAAGAGAGGAAGAGAGGAGAGAGAGAGAGAAAAGGATGAGAGAGGAAGAGAGAGAGAGAGGGGGAGAGAGAGGGAGAAGAGAGGGAGAGAGAGGGAGAAAGAGGGAAGTAGAGAGAGTGAAGAGAGGAGAGAGAGGAAGTGAGAGAGGGAGATAGAGAGAGAAAGTGAGAGAAAGAGGATAGAGAGAGGAAGAGGAAGAGAGAGGAGAGGAAGTGAGAGAGAGAGAGGGAGAGAAAGTGAGAGAGAGAGAGGGAGAGAAAGAGAGAGGAAGAGACAGAGAGAGAAAAAGAGAAAGGGACAGAGAGAATGGATCTAGCATCAATTGTACTGCTAATATATCTCCTGATACGTTTTATGTCAAGCAAGCTGTCTGAGTCTGGCATCACTGGTTCGTTGAAACATTTTATGAGGCGTTGGCAGATACGCTTAATAATTACAATGCAGCTTGTTATTTGTCAGGAGGTCTACTTCAACAGCGCATGTTGTGTATTCCACATTTCATGTAATGTGGATCAGTCGCTGTGTCAATAGAATTATCAGCAGACATGCAACAGACCGTTATATGATTTTTGTTCACCAGAGTCCTGATGTCAAAGCAGTGTGTTTCCCACAGGTCTGGCTATGTATAAGTGTGTGGAGATCCTGTGTCATATGAAGTGTGTTCAGCACAAGACTCTGTGTCATATAGAAGTGTGTTCAGCACACAGGCTGGCTATGTCATATAGAAGTGTGTTCAGCACGCAGACTCGCTGTGTCATATAGAAGTGTGTTCAGCACGCAGACTCGCTGTGGCATATAGACTCAGGGCTGCAGCGAGTTGCAGACTGGGTCTGTGGTTGACAATAGACTGAGGGCCTGCGTGAGGTTGACAATAGACTGAGGGTTCTAGCATTGAGGTTGACAATAGACTGAGGAGGCCTAGCTATGGTTGACAATAGACTGGGGGTAGGCCTAGTGAGGTTGACAATAGACTGGGGTTCCTAGCTATGAGTTGACAATAGACGAGGGTGCCTAGCTGAGGTTGACAATAGACTGAGGGTTGTCTAGTTGGTTGACAATAGACCGGGGGCTGCCTAGCTTGAGGTTGACAATAGACTGAGGGTTGTCCAGATTGAGCTTACCCAGATAGTTTCCCAGTATAACTAGAGGGTTTCTATCCCGGACTGAAAAACCAAACCCAGACGTCAGCTCAACGTTACAATTATCACATGGTTTCTAAACACTATCTGTTACTTCCATGTTGCGTGGAGACACTATCTGTTATTTCTGTGGAGACCTATCTGTTACTTGTTGGAGACACTATCTGTTACTTCTGTTGTGTGGAGACACTATCTGTTACTTCTGTTGTGTGGAGACACTATCTGTTACTTCTGTTGTGTGGAGACTATGACGAGAAGGTAAAGTGCCCTCTTCAGGGCGCTAGTTGAGAATGCTGATATGCAATTCTTCCCTTCTCCACGCCGCTAACAACTTCCAGGAAATGGTACGACCGATACAGTTTGACGCCAGCGACGTCGCAGGAGTTAATACATTTGAATCATCAAGTCAAATACTCTTTTACAGCTTCTAAAATATCATTCATTATTTACTCATTTATCTCTGCCCTTATTTATCTCTGCACATATTTATCTCTGCTCATATTTATCTCTGCACATATTTATCTCTGCACATATTTATCTCTGCTCATATTTATCTCTGCTCATATTTATCTCTGCTCATATTTATCTCTGCTCATATTTATCTCTGCTCATATTTATCTCTGCACATATTTATCTCTGCTCATATTTATCTCTGCTTATATTTATCTCTGCACATATTTATCTCTGCACATATTTATCTCTGTACATATTTATCTCTGCACATATTTATCTCTGCACATATTTATCTCTGCTTATAGTTCTAGCATATCATATATATTCCTTTCATACCGTTATACGTTACATAAAGCATGCAAACAATTTTTCCCTACCACTCTACCTTATCCTCTCGTACCGTTATACGTTACATAAAGCATGCAAACAATTTTTCCCTACCACTCTACCTTATCCTCTCGTACCGTTATACATTACATAAAGCATGCAAACAATTTTTCCATATCGCTCTATCCTGTCCTCTCGTACCTTTATACGTTACATAGAGCATGCAAACAATTTATCCACACCGCTCTATCCTCTCGTACCGTTATACCTACATAAGGCCTGCAAGCAATTTCCATACTATACCCTCTATACTGACAACGTGTCAAGATCTTCTAGAAGTATGTCGATATTTCTCCACACTTCAGCAAAGTTTCTACCAGGTGTAGTTAACAAACACAACCATACCATACCCTCTATACTGACAACGTGTTCAAGATCTTCTAGAAGTATGTCGATATTTCCTACACTTCAGCAAAGTTTCTACCAGGTAAGTTAACAAACACAACCATACATACCCTCTATACTGGACAACGTGTTCAAGATCTTCTCTAGAAGTATGTCGAATATTTCTCTCCACACTTCAGCAAAGTTTCTACCAGGTGTAAGTTAACAAACACAACCATACCATACCCTCTATACGGGACAACGTGTTCAAGATCTTCTCAGAGATGTCGGATATTTCTCCACACTTCAGCAAAGTTTCTACCAGGTGTAGTTAACAAACACAACCATACCATACCCCTCTATACTGACAACGTGTTCAAGATCTTCTAGAAGTATGTCGATATTTCTTCCACACTTCAGCAAAGTTTCTACCAGGTGGTTAACAAACACAATAATATTATAACGACAACGTGTTCACGATCTCTACGAAGTATGTGTATTTCAACTTGTTTCTACTGTATAACAAACGCGTAACCTACTGACTCTATACTGACAACGTTAAGACTTTCAGATGTGTACAACTTGTTTATATACAGGACGTATCGATCTCATGCAAGTACTGATGTACAACTTGTTTATATACAGGAACGTTATCTCGACTCTACAACAGTACTGATGTACAACTTGTTTATATACAGGGACGTATCTGACTCTACAACAGTAATGATGTACAACTTGTTTATATACAGGGACGTATCTGACTCTACAACAGTAATGATGTACAACTTGTTTATATACAGGGACGTATCTGACTCTACAACAGTACTGATGTACAACTTGTTTATATACAGGGACGTATCTGACTCTACAACAGTAATGATGTACAACTTGTTTATATACAGGGACGTATCTGACTCTACAACAGTAATGATGTACAACTTGTTTATATACAGGGGCGCATCTCACTGATGGTTGCCGACTAATGGACGCGAGGGTGCCGACTTCAGTAATAATACCAGTATGAATAATATTATTAAAATGATATTGGTAGTAATATTAATGTTTACAAATAATAACATATGAAAACTGAATACAATAACATATGAAAACTGAATACAATAACATATGAAAACTGAATACAATAACATATGAAAACTGAATACAATAACATATGAAAACTGAATACAATAACATGAAAACTGAATACGATAACATATGAAAACTGAATACAATAACATATGAAAACTGAATACGATAACATATGAAAACTGAATACAATAACATATGAAAACTGAATACAATAACATATGAAAACTGAATACAATAACATATGAAAACTGAATGCAATAACATATGAAAACTGAGTCCCAACTTGTAATCCTCAATGTTTGTGAGTATCTGTAGCGTAGAAGTTAGGTGCTCGTCTCTCGTGACAAAGGTACCAGGTTCGCTCCCTCATGGAGCCATCTGGATATTTGTCCAGAGATCCCTGATCTCAATGTAGGTGAGATCAAGTTCCTAATCTTATCGGAGATGGACAACAAAATGTAGGTTTCGTGTTCAATTTGAGCACGTAAATAACCATTGGCAGTTAAAAATCGAGAAGAGCAGGCTGGAAAGCCGCTGCCCAGGCAAAATTCATTAGAAAAGAATAACAATAAAACTCCTGCAAAAATATCTTTATCTTCACATTACACCAGGGACCCTGCCGGCGCTACGGAGTTCCTGCACTGTCGCTGAGATCTTCCTGTGTAAGAAATAGATCGGAGCACACATGGCTACTCACTGAAGTGCAATGATGATGGTTCTATCAGTCAATCAATCAATCAATCAATCAATCAATCAATCAAACAATCAATCAAACAATCAATCAATCAATCCTAACGCTTAATTAAAACATATTGTATGTACTAAACAATTAGTTTCTTCGGTGACAAAGCAAAGTGTGTGGGAAAGGGATTGGGGAAGGGGAGAGAGGAGGTGTAGTGAAATGATTTCTTCTTCTTCTTCAAACGTTCATATCAAGCACTGTTAACTCTAAACGTTCCATATCAAGCACATTGTTAATCTTAAACGCTCCATATCAAGCACTTGTTAACTCTTAAACGTTCCATATCAAGCCTTGTTAATCTTAAACGTTCCATATCAAGCACTTGTTAACTCTTAAACGCTCCATATCAAGCACTTGTTAACTCTTAAACGCTCCATATCAAGCACTTGTTAACTATTAAACGTTCCATATCAAGCACTGTAATCTTAAACGTTCCATATCAAGCACTTGTTAACTCTTAAACGCTCCATATCAAGCACGTTAACTCTTAAACGTTCCATATCAAGCACTTAACTTAAACGTTCCATATAAAGCACTTGTAACTCTAAACGCTCCATATCAAGCACTTGTTAACTCTTAAACGTTCCATATCAAGCACTTGTTAACTCTTAAACGTTCCATATCAAGCACTTGTTAACTCTTAAACGTTCCATATCAAGCACTTGTTAACTCTTAAACGTTCCATATCAAGCACTTGTTAACTCTTAAACGTTCCATATCAAGCACTTGTTAACTCTTAAACGTTCATGGGTTTTTAAGTTTTTTGTGTGTGTTATTTTTGATTTTCTTGCTCTTGTGCAAGCAGAGATATATCTTCATTGCATTACAAATATGGGCAAGTTACATATGGTTGGACTGCTCATTGAACAGACTATCAAGATATGTGGTTTTAATATCAGTGTCTTGTGTGATATCAGTGACCTAATTTTGTTGACGCTAAAAATAGATTTCTCTACAAGTTTCAAATAATTTTAGACACAAAGAAGAAAAAAAAAAGTATGAAATATATCATGAAAACTATTTATACAGTCTCTTAGTACCTTCATATTTACACAATATATCCAAGTCACTTAGTACCTTCATATTTACACAATATATTCAAACATGAAGTTGTTTGGACAATAAATAATGCAGTAATAATTTGTAACTTCTAAATATTTCCATATTTTGAAGTCACCAATTACAAAATAATCAATAAATCAGAGAAAATGATGCATAACTGGTCTAGTAAGCAGCCCATAAAGAACTGACACTTATAAATGTATAATTCGGCACTATGGCACTAGCATGGGCGTACGTAGAACAACGCTGCCCACACTATGCGTTGGTTAACATTGAGTTGTACCTGGCGAGCAGTGTCGTCAGTACATGTTTATAGCTGTTTGTCGTTGTACATTAATAAAGTAGTCGTCATCACAAACGTAGTCGCGTAACTGTGTGCTATTGTCGTAATCATCACTAAACGTAGTCACGTTGTTGTGTGCACTTGACGTAATCATCACAACTGTAGTCTCACCACCGAGATGTGGTCGCCACCGAAAATTGACGCCACCGAGATGTGGTTTTAAAGAAGAATGATGAGAACCCCATGGACTGCTAGAATGACGAATGTGAAGGCGTTGAATGAAGCTAAGACACACAGTAAGCTTATCATCACTTTATGAACAAGGCTGTCATCTATTGTGGACATGTAATGAGAAGGGGAGGCTTAGAACACATTGCAACATCGAAGGGAGACGAGACAGAGGAAGACAGAGAGAGAAAACATTTTGGATAGCCTGACTTCATGGCACGGAAGAGCATCAACATCTGACTTGATAGCAAACACCAAAGATTGAGATTTGTAGAGATCCCTGATTGCCCACGTCAGTCGGCACGGCACCTGATGATGATGTTACTTTAAATGATTCAACTTTTCTGTTCACGTCACTATTTGTATCTACCTTATATTTGTCTCTCTCATTTCTCCCCACGAACTCACTCGTTCTCGCTTTCTCTCAGTCTATTAACTCATGTCTGTGTCTGCTTATCACACGATTTCTCTCTCTATCCGGCAGACACATATCACTATTCTTATCTTATGGGTGTGAAGCATGGACATTTAATAAAGCAGTGAAAAACATATATGTGCTTTTGAATATAAGTGTTACGGAAGAGTCCTCCGTATATCATGGACAAAGAAGAGAACAAATAGATCTATCTAGAAAGAACTCAAAATCAAAGAAACTGGCTGATGCTACAAATAAGAAAGAGAAAATTGAGATATTTTAGACATATAAAAAGATATGAAGGGCTGGAGAAGACCATCATGGAAGGAGGCATACCGGCAAAGAGAAGAAGAGGAAGACCACGGAGAAGATGGATTCAGGATGTAACTGATGGTATGAACATGACAGCTGCAGAGGCAGGACATCTGGCATATGAGAGAGAGAAATTCCGGAGGACTGTTGGGGTGGCAAAGTTCTGCTCAGGACAAGCTATTTGATAATAATGATATCCTAAGGAAACTTTGAGGTAACCAACTTTAGCGAGAGAGACAAGAAATAAGACACTTAATTCCATAGAAAAGATTGAATGCGTTGTCCTGGACACTCGAGGCATCGATAAGTTTATTGCAGGTCACATGTAACGTATATCGGTAAAAAGAACGCAGGATAGAGAGGTATGGAGAAATTGTTTTCAAACTCTATATGTAACGTAGACAGTGGATATAAAAATCGAGCTAAGGAGAAGATAGGACAGGATAGAGCGATATGGAGAAAATGCTTGCATGCCCTATGTTACGTGTCACGGTAAAGATAGGACAGGATAGAGCGATATGGAGAAAATGCTTGCATGCCCTATGTTACGTGTCACGGTAAAGATAGGACAGGATAGAGCGATATGGAGAAAATGCTTGCATGCCCTATGTTACGTGTCACGGTAAAGAGAGGACAGGATAGAGCGATATGGAGAAAATGCTTGCATGCCCTATGTTACGTGTCACGGTAAAGATAGGACAGGATAGAACCATTTGTAACAATCGTAACATTCACACATTCCTGTCTTATACAAACCTTGTCTCTCTCTCTCTCTCATCCTCTCTCTCTCTCTCATCACATCCTCTACTCTCTCTCTCTACTCTTTCTCTTAGCTTCTCTCTACCTCTTCTCTCTAGCTCTCTACCTCCTTCTTGCTACCTCCTTCTCTCTACCTCCTTCTTCTACCTCCTTCTCTCTACCTCCTTCTTGCTACTCCTCTTCTACTCTCTCTTCTAGTCTGCAGCAACCTGCTAAACATGCCCTTGCTACTCTCACCTCCTTCCTTCTTGCTACCTCCTTCTTGCTACCTCCTTCTTGCTACCTCCTTCTCGCTACCTCCTTCTCTACCTCCTTCTCTCTACCTCCTTCTCGCTACCTCCTTCTTCTACCTCCTCTCTCCTACCTCCTTCTCGCTACCTCCTTCTCGCTACCTCCTTCTCTCTACCTCCTTCTCTCTACCTCCTTCTCACCTCCTTCTCCTACCTCCTTCTCGCTACCTCCTTCTTCACCTCCTTCTCTCTACCTCCTTCTCTCTACCTCCTTCTCTCTACCTCCTTCTCTCTACCTCCTTCTCGCTACCTCCTTCTTGCTACCTCCTTCTCGCTACCTCCTTCTTGCTACCTCCTTCTTGCTACCTCCTTCTTGCTACCTCCTTCTCTCTACCTCCTTCTCGCTACCTCCTTCTCTCTACCTCCTTCTCGCTACCTCCTTCTTGCTACCTCCTTCTCTCTACCTCCTTCTCGCTACCTCCTTCTCGCTACCTCCTTCTCGCTACCTCCTTCTCTCTACCTCCTTCTCTCTACCTCCTTCTCTCTACCTCCTTCTCGCTACCTCCTTCTTGCTACCTCCTTCTCTCTACCTCCTTCTCTCTACCTCCTTCTCGCTACCTCCTTCTTGCTACCTCCTTCTCGCTACCTCCTTCTCGCTACCTCCTTCTTGCTACCTCCTTCTCTCTACCTCCTTCTTGCTACCTCCTTCTCGCTACCTCCTTCTCTCTACCTCCTTCTCGCTACCTCCTTCTTGCTACCTCCTTCTCTCTACCTCCTTCTCTCTACCTCCTTCTTGCTACCTCCTTCTCGCTATCTCCTTCTCGCTACCTCCTTCTCTCTACCTCCTTCTCTCTACCTCCTTCTCGCTACCTCCTTCTTGCTACCTCCTTCTCGCTACCTCCTTCTCGCTACCTCCTTCTCGCTACCTCCTTCTCTCTACCTCCTTCTCGCTACCTCCTTCTTGCTACTTCCTTCTCTCTACCTCCTTCTCTCTACCTCCTTCTCTCTACCTCCTTCTCGCTACCTCCTTTTTGCTACCTCCTTCTCGCTACCTCCTTCTCTCTACCTCCTTCTCTCTACCTCCTTTTTGCTACCTCCTTCTCTCTACCTCCTTCTCTCTACCTCCTTCTTGCTACCTCCTTCTTGCTACCTCCTTCTCTCTACCCCCTTCTCTCTACCTCCTTCTTGCTACCTCCTTCTTGCTACCTCCTTCTCGCTACCTCCTTCTCGCTACCTCCTTCTCTCTACCTCCTTCTCTCTACCTCCTTCTCTCTACCTCCTTCTTGCTACCTCCTTCTCTCTACCTCCTTCTCTCTACCTCCTTCTCTCTACCTCCTTCTTGCTACCTCCTTCTTGCTACCTCCTTCTTGCTACCTCCTTCTCTCTACCTCCTTCTATCTACCTCCTTCTCTCTACCTCCTTCTCTCTACCTCCTTCTTGCTACCTCCTTCTTGCTACCTCCTTCTCGCTACCTCCTTCTCGCTACCTCCTTCTTGCTACCTCCTTCTCTCTACCTCCTTCTTGCTACCTCCTTCTCTCTACCTCCTTCTCGCTACCTCCTTCTCTCTACTACTCTTACTGACTATCTTTCTATGTTGACAGAGAGCAACGCTGTACAGAAGAAACATGGAACTAAGACAAATACTCGATAGAATAGCTGCGGAGCAACAACTGAAGAAGGTGTTTGATGTCAACAACAGCAACCAACCTGCCATCAGTAACTCACTTAAGAGAGCATCAGTCCGGAGATCTATGTCAGGTAATGATGAAATTCTGTATACATTCCATCAGTAACTTACTTAAGAGAGCATCAGTTCGGAGATCTATGTCAGGTAATGATGAAATTCTGTATACCTTCCATCAGTAACTTACTTAAGAGAGCATCAGTCTGGAGATATATGTCAGGTAATGATGGAACTCTGTATATCAGGGGCGTAGCCTGACAATGCGAGATAGGTTTGCTGCAACTTAAAATGAATATGTACCCTTCCTATTTAAACTCATTTCACTTTTAATTGAAAAACCAACTACATTCGATTACGCAACGATAGTTATTGAACTGGGAAATATATATTCGATTACGCAACGATAGTTATTGAACTGGGAAATATATATTCGATTACGCAACAATAGTTATTGAACTGAGAAATATATATTCGATTACGCAACGATAGTTATTGAACTGGGAAATATATATTCGATTACGCAACGATAGTTATTGAACAGGGAAATATATATTCGATTACGCAACGATAGTTATTGAACTGAGAAATATATATTCGATTACGCAACGATAGTTATTGAACTGAGAAATATATATTCGATTACGCAACGATAGTTATTGAACTGGGAAATATATATTCGATTACGCAAAGATAGTTATTGAACTGAGAAATATATATTCGATTACGCAACGATAGTTATTGAACTGGGAAATATATATTCGATTACGCAACGATAGTTATTGAACTGGTGATATTTGAAATAGACATATTTCGATCGCACAAGTTTCACTGAAGATCAAATCATTCTTCTACGTTTGCAGAAACTTCTGTGAGCATCGTCAAATGTATATTCTAACTTACGCCAAGATAGTTCCTTCTGGAACATTCTAACCTTGACATTCTAACCTGGACATTTATACTTGCGCTCAAATGTTCATATTCATGACGAGAGTTGTCGGCTTCTGAAGACAAAGAATCTGACTACATAGCACTGTGAGGATTAAATGTATGTTTCCTTCTAGCCTGAGATTGTGTCTTTCGGCGCATTCTAACCTGTGAGATTTAATGTCGATGTTTCCGGCTCATAGCACTGTGATTTGTGTCGATGTTTCGGGCTACATAGCACTGTGAGATTTGTGTCGATGTTTCGGGCTACATAGCACTGTGAGATTTGTGTCGATGTTTCTGATACATAGCACTGTGAGATTTGTGTCAATGTTTCGGGCACATAGCACTGTTAGATTTGTGTCGATGTTTCGGGCTACATAGCACTGTGAGATTTGTGTCGATGTTCGGGCACATAGAACTGTGAGATTTGTGTCGATGTTTCAGGCTACATAGAACTGTGAGATTTGTGTCCATGTTTCGGGCCATAGCACTGTGAGATTTGTGTCGATGTTTCGGCTACATAGCACTGTGATATTTGTGTCGATGTTCGGGCTACATAGCACTGTGAGATTTGTGTCGATGTTCGGGCACATAACACTGTGAGATTTGTGTCGATGTTTCGGGCACATAGCACTGTGAGATTTGTGTCGATATTTCGGGCACATAGCACTGTGCAAATTTGTGTCGATGCTTCGGGCTCATAGCACTGTGAGATTGTGTCGATGTTCGGGCCACATAGCACGGGAGAGATTTGTGTCGATGCTTCGAGCTACATATCACTGTGAGATTTGTATCGATGTTCGGGCCATAGCACTGGGAGATTTGTGTCGATGCTTCGGCCACATAGCACTGGGAGATTTGTGTCGATGCTTCGGGCTACATAGCACTGGGAGATTTGTGTCGATGCTTCGGGCTACATAGCACTGGGAGATTTGTGTCGATGCTTCGGGCTACATAGCACTGTGAGATTTGTGTCGATGCTTCGGGCTACATAGAACTGTGAGATTTGTGTCGATGCTTCGGGCTCAAAGCACTGTGATATTTGTGTCGATGCTTCGGGCTACATAGCACTGTGAGATTTGTGTCGATGCTTCGGGCTACATAGCACTGTGAGATTTGTGTCGATGCTTCGGGCACATAGCACTGTGAGATTTGTGTCGATGCTTCGGGCACATAGACTGTGAGATTTGTGTCGATGCTTCGGGCTACATAGAACAGTGAGATTTGTGTCGATGCTTCGGGCTACATAGAACTGTGAGATTTGTATCGATGCTTCGGGCTACATAGCACTGTGAGATTTGTGTCGATGCTTCGAGCTACATAGCACTGGAGATTTGTGCGATGCTTCGGCTACATAGCACTGTGAGACTTGTGTCGATGCTTCGGGCTACATAGAACTGGGAGATTTGTGTCGATGCTTCGGCACATAACTGTGAGATTTGTATCGATGTTTCGGGCTACATAGCACTGAGAGATTTGTGTCGATGCTTCGGGCTACATAGCACTGGGAGATTTGTGTCGATGCTTCGAGCTACATAGCACTGGGAGATTTGTGTCGATGCTTCGGGCTACATAGCACTGGGAGATTTGTGTCGATGCTTCGGGCTACATAGCACTGTGAGATTTGTGTCGATGCTTCGGGCTACATAGCACTGTGAGATTTGTGTCGATGCTTCGGGCTACAAGCACTGTGAGATTTGTGTCGATGCTTCGGCTAATAGCACTGTGAGATTTGTGTCGATGCTTCGGGCTACATAGCACTGGGAGATTTGTGTCGATGCTTCGGGCTACATATCACTGTGAGATTTGTGTCGATGCTTCGGGCTACATAGCACTGTGAGATTTGTGTCGATGCTTCGGGCTACATAGCACTGTGAGATTTGTGTCGATGCTTCGGGCTACATAGCACTGTGAGATTTGTGTCGATGCTTCTGGCTACATAGTACTGTACGATTTGTGTCGATGCTTCGGGCACATAGCACTGGGAAATTTGATTCGATGCTTCGGGCTACATACACTGGAGATTTGTGTCGATGCTTCGGGCTACATAGCACTGGGAGATTTGAGTCGATGCTTCGGCCAATAGCACTGGGAGATTTGAGTCGATGCTTCGGGCTACATATCACTGGGAGATTTGTATTGATATTTCGTGCTACAATTCGAGAAAAAAAATATACAGATCTACTGAAAAAGGACCACTTTACGAGAACTCCAAACTTCACACAACTCGCAGCGTCGGTAGCGCAGTAGGTAGCGCGTCAGTCTGATAATGCCATAATCACATAGGGCAGAAACATCTTGCTGAGGCACTTGGCTTAATAGAGCACTTGGTGTGGCACTTGGTATGGCACCTTGTAGAGCACTTGGTGGGGCACTTGGTAGGGCACCTTGTAGAGCACTTGGTGTGGCACTTGGTAGGGCACCTTGTATAGCACTTGGTGTGGCACTTGGTAGGGCACCTTGTAGAGCACTTGGTGGGGCACCTTGTAGAGCACTTGGTGGGGCACCTTTGTGGACTTGGTAGGGCACCTTGTAGAGCACTTGGTGGGGAATGTTTAACTTGAGATATGTAGTCGCTAACCAGGGCCGTGCGGTATATTTTCTCAGTATGATGCAAGTCTTCGAAATGTCGCCAGGGCCGTGCGGTATATTTTCTCAGTATGATACAAGTCTTCGAAATGTCGCCAGGACCATGCGGTATATTTTCTCAGTATGATGCAAGTCTTCGAAATGTCGCCAGGACCGTGGTATTTCAGATGATAAGTTGAAAGTCTCTCAGTATGATGCAAGCGAAATGCGGGAATTCAATATGTTCAAAGTCCCAATTAAATGTTTTTTTCCTTAAAATAACCTTCAATTGTAATTTTGATTTTGCTGCTTATGCCGCCCTCCTTACGGTGCCGCCTGATGCAGCCGCTCTCTTATCATAGCATGGCACTGTCCTGTCGCTAACTAAGATAAAAATAGAATCTCTACCAACATGGAAAAAAACAACAGCTGGTACCAGCAATATATCAAGACTAACAGATGATTAAAAAATCAATAAGAAAGTTATACCAGCAACGTAAAAGACATCAGAAATAATAGATTTATAACACCACTAATTCTAATTCTATATTTATAGCAGTATATATATCTGTGTTATGTTTGGTTATTGGTTACTAAACTGACGTCATTGCACTCCGGCAGACCCATAGGTGCTCAGTCTCCCCAAAAGATATCGAAGAGTATGCATACTGATGGTTCCAGTGGCTCGCTGATTAAACACAGCTCTCACTCTGCCTATCAGTCATCCAGTTCCATTTGTACAACGGGTAACTCCAAACTGCCTAAATCACTTGATCGATTCAACATTTATTTTTGTGTCCTCATCCAACAGACAGTCGCGAAGAGACCGAAGAATATCCCCTTATCCATCTTCAACTCCCCAACAATCGATGCTGTTGATGCAAGCCTGGCCGCTCTCTTATTACCGTAGACACCCGCATGCCCAGGACAGTATATCCACGTAAGCCACTGGAGGTTAGAAACTTCTATAAACGACATCCACTCATACCGGAACCTGCCCTTCTGGATCTTGTGAAGCATTGCCTGAGAGTCAGATACAACAACTGCCCCAGTAAATGAAGTCCCAGAAATCCAATGGAGGGCAGCAGTAACGGTCTCAACCTCCATCGTCATACTAGAAGTAGTTGTCCTGTACGCTCCACTTCTCGCTGCAACAACCCTACCATGCGCATTAGCCAAGAAACCCAGTCGGTCTTCTCACCACGTTGAACCGACCCATCGGTATATACAACAACATCATCATCTCTTGTATTATCTTCTATCAGCTGCTTAACTGCAAGATCAGCCTTCATGTTGCCCCAATCTCTACATTCTCTTCCAAGAGTAATGATAACGTTGAGATAGTTGGTCATGCTACCATCTGTTGGGATCCATTCTTCCCCTTTGGTAGGGTCGCAACCGTAGTCACATGGTCAATTGTTCTCTCAGCCTGGGCCATCCACGACATGCCACGTTTGCCATAAGGTTTATTCTATTTCTGTGTGACAGAAATAATAGATTTATAACACCACTAATTCTAGTTCTATATTTATAGCAATATATATATCTGTGTTTTATCTGACAGAAATAGAATAAACATATATTTTCAAATTGATGTATTATTCTCTAAGGACATATTCATTATGTTAACTAGTAAATTATGATTGAGAAAGTGACAGGTTTGTCAACATTATTTGAAATAAATGTCAGCAAGAATGCAATAATTTACTGAGATTTAGTAAGTCTGTAGACATTTCGATAGATGTACTATTTATAACTTTTGTGGACGTTTAGAGATGTTTTATAAATTTAATATTTCAGAATAATTTTGATGTTAATTTCTGGTTGTCTGTTGACAAGTACATGATGTCATAAAACAATCCAACAAATAGTTTAACATCTGCTGTATGATTGCTTTCCGTCAAGATGAAAGATTGTTTGATTGTGTGTGCATTAGAATTACCGTCAGCCTTACGGGCCATGCTAGCTGGCTTGGGCGACCATGTATATCCACAAAAATGACAACTTCGTTTCTTCAGTCATATCATTCAAATCTGACAATTTAATAATTTTCTCTCTCTCCTACATCTTCTAAAACCTATCTTCATTTACTCCTGCCGAAATCTTCTACTATTGTAGATTTCTGTCTACAGCTACTGTAAACAAAATAAGACCAGAAGTTAAGGAAGAACAATGTGGCTTTGTTGAACGCAGAGGAACAAACAATGCAATATATACAATAAGAACAATAATGGAAAGATCAATAGAAATGAAGTTGGACTTATACCTATGTTTCATAGACTACTCAAAAGCTTTCGATAAAGTAAAACATGGAGAAATAATCAGCATGTTAGAAAGTATAAATATTGATGGTAAAGATCTGAGACTGATCAAGAATTTGTACTGGCAACAAAGCGCAGTCATAAGACTACAGAGTAAGATTGGAATCTATCAGGCGATACAGTTAGGAGTACGGCAAGGGTGCGTACTCTCACCAGACCTATTCAACTTATATAGCGAAAACATCATGAGATCTATAGAAGAAAAGACAGGAATAACAGTCGGTGGACAAAATATAAACAACCTAAGATACGCTGATGACACAATTCTCATGGCTACAAATTAACACGATCTACAAGGCTTGATAGACATACTAGTGAGAGAAAGTGAAAAGAAAGGATTAAGCATGAATATAAAGAAAACAGAGGTTATGGTTGTCTCCAAGAAACAGGAAACACCAACATGTAATATCAAAATAAATAACACAACACTGAAACAAGTCCATCGATTCAAGTATCTGGGAACATTCCTAACATCAGATGGAAGATGTACAACAGAGATTAGGAGTGGAATAGCTCAAACGAAAGCAGCTTTTATGAAAATGTAAAACACACTATGCGTGAACTCACTACCAATGACACTGCGGAAACGAAGACACCATTGCTATATTGAACCAATACTTATGTATGGCAGCGAATCATGGACAATGAACAAACAATCAATACGATTATTGGAAGCCACAGAGATGTGATTTTACAGAAGAATGCTGAAAATTCCATGGACAGCAAAGAAAACAAATGTGGAGGTTTTAAATCAGGCCTGCACACAAAGAAACCTTATCAAAAGAATAAGAATCCGACAATCAAGGTTCTTCGGGCATATAATGCGAAGATAAGGTTTAGAACATTTGGTGACTACAGGTAAAATTCAGGAAGGAGAGATCGTGGAAGACAGAGGAGAAGATGTTGGATGGCCTGACATCATGGTTCGACAAAATATCAACGTCAGAACTGATTACATGCACCAAGCAAGAGAGAGAGAGAGAGAGAGGAAGAGAGAGAGAGAGAGAGAGAGAGAGTTGTGGAGAGACATGATCGCCTACGCTGGCAGGCACGGCAATTGATTGATTGTACTGTAGTCAAATCTTCTACTATTGTAGACATATGTCTAGAACTAGAGATACTGTATTCTAATCTTCTACTATTGTAGACATATGTCTAGAACTAGAGATATTGTAGTCAAATCTTCTACTATTGTAGACTTCTGTCTAGAACTAGAGATACTGTATTCTAATCTTCTACTATTGACTGTCTAGAACTAGAGATACTGTTCTAATCTTCTACTATGAGACTCTGTCTAGAATAGAGTACTAGTCAATCTTCTACTATTGTAGACATATGTCTAGAACTAGAGATACTGTATTCTAATCTTCTACTATTGTAGATATATGTCTAGAACTAGAGATACTGTATTCTAATCTTCTAATATTGTAGACATATGTCTAGAACTAGAGGTACTGTATTTTAATAAATTATTTAACACATTATATTTGAACATCATCATCAAATAGCTTGTCATGAGCAGAACTTTAACCACCTAACACTCTTTCCGAACTTCTTCTTGTAAGCCAGATGTACCGCCTCTGCAGCGATCATGATCAAAGTAGTAGCGACATCATGAATCCCATCTTGTGTAAGCCAGATGTACCACCTCTGCAGCGGTCATGATCAAAGTAGTAGTGACATCATGAATCCCATCTTGTGTAAGCCAGATGTACCGCCTCTGCAGCGATCATGATCAAAGCAGTAGCGACATCATGAATCCCATCTTGTGTAAGCCAGATGTACCGCCTCTGCAGCGATCATGATCAAAGTAGTAGCGACATCATGAATCCCATCTTGTGTAAGCCAGATGTACCGCTTGCAGCGATCATGATCAAAGCAGTAGCGACATCATGAATCCCATCTTGTGTAAGCCAGATGTACCGCCTCTGCAGAGATCATGATCAAAGTAGTAGTGACATCATGAATCCCATCTTCTCTGTAATCCTTCTCAACATTGCCGATATTCCTCCTTCAACGATAGTCTTCTCCAAACTTTCGTGTTTTTTATATGTCCAAAATACTTCAATTTTTTCATTCTTTCTTGAAGCATCAGCCAGTTTTCTGTAAATTTAATATTCTTTCTAGATATATCTATTTGTTCTCTTCTCTGTCCATGATATACGGAGGATATATTCTTTCTGGATAGATCTATTTGTTCTCTTCTCTGTCCATGATATACGAAGGACTCTTCTGTAACACTTATATTCAAAAGCACATATATATTTTTCCATTGTCTTGCAAAATGTCCATGCTTTCCATCCATATGTTGTCACTGGGAAAATGCATGCTCAGTAACCTAATTTCCGTTTTGATATCATCTCTTCCATTCCACGGTCTCTTTAGTTGTTTAACATTTTGTAAGGCCATGTCTGTTTCTTCCCCAATTTCCCACATCTCACTCCCATCTTTTGCCCACGCCCATTTCTTGCAAGAAGAGAACCAAGATTCCTCCATCATACGCCACGTCCATCCGCCATCGCCCATCTCCTGCCTATCCCACGCCCATCTCCTGCCACGCCCATCTCCTGCCACGTCCATCTCCTGCCTATCCCATGCCCATCTCCTGCTCATCCTACGGCCATCTCTTGCACACCTCACGCCCATCTCATGCCCATCCCACCTCATGCCCATCCCATGCCCATCTAATGCAAACAGAGAACCGAGATTGTTCTTTCACTGCAAACATATAATCCTAGATTGATTATTGGTAACTGTGCTGACGTCACAGCACTACAGGTACACCCATAGGTGCTCAATCTTTCTCAACAGACTTCGAATGGTATGCATACTGATGATTCCCGTGTCACGTCGGTTAAACACACTCCTCTTTGCCCCTCAAGTATCCAGTTTTACTTGTACACGTGTAATTTCAAACTGCATAAATCGCTGTTTACACGTATAGGTGTGAAGCATGGACATTTAATAAAGCAGTGGAAAAACGTATATATGCTTTTGAATATAAGTGTTACAGAAGAGTCCTTCGTATATCTTGCACAGAGAAGAGAACAAATAGATCTATCCAGACAGAGAAGAGAACAAATAGAGCTATCCAGACAGAGAAGAGAACAAATAGATCTATCCAGAAAGAACTCAAAATCAAAGAAAACTGGCTGATGCTACAAATAAGAAAGAGAAAATTGAGATATTTTGGACATATAAAAAGACATGAAGGGCGGGAGAAGACCATCATGGAAGGAGGCGTACCGGCAAAGAGAAGAAGAGGAAGACCACGGAGAAGATGGATTCAGGATGTAACTTATGGTCTGAACATGACGGCTGCAGAGGCAGAACAATGAGAGAGAGAAGTTCCGGAGGACTGTTAGGGTGGCACAAGTTCTGCTCAGGACAAGCTATTTGATGATGATAAATCGCTGGTTATATTCAACATCAATGTTAGTGTCCTCGTCCAACAATGTTAGTGTCCTCATCCAACAATGTTAGTGTCCTCATCCAACAATGTTAGTGTCCTCATCCAACAATGTTAGTGTCCTCATCCAACAATGTTAGTGTTCTCATCCAACAATGTTAGTGTCCTCATCCAACAATGTTAGTGTCCTCATCCAACAATGTTAGTGTCCTCATCCAACAATGCTAGTGTCCTCATCCAACAATGTTATGTCATCAACAAGTTGTTCCTCATCCAACAATGTTAGTGTTCTCATCCAACAATGTTAGTGTCCTCATCCAACAATGTTAGTGTCCTCATCCAACAATGTTAGTGTCCTCATCCAACAATGTTAGTGTCCTCATCCAACAATGTTAGTGTCTCATCCAACATTAGGTCCTCAAGAAACGAACCCCATCTATCGTAAATGGATATATAGAAAGTATGCAGAATGGAGGGTTCCACGATAAAATGACGTCAACATAGACAGAGAGAACAGGAAGTATATCCTAACATAATGAGTCAACATAGACAAGAACAGGGAGTATATCCTAGACATAATGACGTCAACATAGACAGAGAGAACAGGAAGTATATCCTAGACATAATGACGTCAACATAGACAGAGACAACAGGAAGTATATCCTAGACATAATGACGTCAACATAGACAGAGAGAACAGGAAGTATATCCTAGACATAATGACGTCAACATAGACAGAGAACACAGGAAGTATATCCTAGACATAATGACGTCAACATAGACAGAGAGAACAGGAAGTATATCCTAGACATAATGACGTCAACATAGACAGAGAGAACAGGAAGTATATCCTAGACATAATGACGTCAACATAGACAACAGGAAGTATATCCTAGACATAATGACGTCAACATAGACAGAGAGAACAGGAAGTATATCCTAGACATAATGACGTCAACATAGACAGAGAGCACAGGAAGTATATCCTAGACATAATGACGTCAACATAGACAGAGAACACGGAAGTATATCCTAGACATAATGACGTCAACATAGACAGAGAGAACAGGAAGTATATCCTAGACATAATGACGTCAACATAGACAGAGAGCACAGGAAGTATAT
Source organism: Arion vulgaris (assembly GCA_020796225.1). NCBI lineage: Eukaryota > Metazoa > Mollusca > Gastropoda > Stylommatophora > Arionidae > Arion > Arion vulgaris. Next base: position 20,108,076 of record CM036778.1, on the reverse strand, counting down.
CCTAGACATAATGACGTCAACATAGACAGAGAGAACAGGAAGTATATCCTAGACATAATGACGTCAACATAGACAGAGAGAACAGGAAGTATATCCTAGACATAATGACGTCAACATAGACAGAGAGAACAGGAAGTATATCCTAGACATAATGACGTCAACATAGACAACAGGAAGTATATCCTAGACATAATGACGTCAACATAGACAACAGGAAGTATATCCTAGACATAATGACGTCAACATAGACAGAGAGCACAGGAAGTATATCCTAGACATAATGACGTCAACATAGACAGAGAGCACAGGAAGTATATCCTAGACATAATGACGTCAACAAAGTGCTGACAAAAATAAAAACTGTCACAAACATCAAGTCACAATTCTTTTCTATTTTTGTGTTTCTTACAGATTCTCTGAGAATGTGTTTATGGAAAGTGTGTCCGGCAGCTCCATGGCTAATTAACAAATAGATGCTCTTGGTATCCATAGCAACCAGCATCGCTACACTGTGTGTGTTATCTACAGGAAGTTATTTGAAGAGCAGCACTACTACACAGCAGATGAAACCACTACTACACAACAGATGAAACCACTACTACACAACAGATGAAACCACTACTACACAACAGATGAAACAACTACTACACAACAGATGAAACCACTACTACACAGCAGATGAAACCACTACTACACAGCAGATGAAACCACTACTACACAACAGATGAAACCACTACTACACAGCAGATGAAACCACTACTACACAGCAGATGAAACCACTACTACACAACAGATGAAACCACTACTACACAACAGATGAAACCACTACTACACAGCAGATGAAACCACTACTACACAGCAGATGAAACAACTACTACACAATAGATGAAACCACTACTACACAACAGATGAAACCACTACTACACAACAGATGAAACCACTACTACACAGCAGATGAAACCACTACTACACAGCAGATGAAACCACTACTACACAACAGATGAAACCACTACTACACAGCAGATGAAACCACTACTACACAGCAGATGAAACCACTACTACACAACAGATGAAACAACTACTACACAACAGATGAAACCACTACTACACAACAGATGAAACCACTACTACACAGCAGATGAAACCACTACTACACAGCAGATGAAACAACTACTACACAATAGATGAAACCACTACTACACAACAGATGAAACAACTACTACACAACAGATGAAACAACTACTACACAACAGATGAAACAACTACTACACAACAGATGAAACAACTACTACACAGCAGATGAAACCACTACTACACAACAGATGAAACATCACGTCGTGCAAGATACAATGTTCTAGAACGGTGTTAGATAAATGATAGATGTAATGAGAAATGACAATAGAACAAATGTTGGGGACTGACACATTAAATAGAACAATGTTGGGACTGACACATTAAATAGAACAATGTTGGGACTGACACATTAAATAGAACAAATATTGGGACTTACACATTAAATAGAACAATGTTGGGACTGACACATTAAATAGAACAATGTTGGGACTGACATATTGAATAGAACAATGTTGGGACTGACACATTAAATAGAACAATGTTGGGACTGACACATTAAATAGAACAATGTTGGGACTGATATATTAAATAGAACAAATGTTGGGACTGACATATTAAAAAGAACACATGTTGGGACTGACATATTAAATAGATCACATATTGGGACTGACATATTAAACAGAACACTTGTTGGGACTGACATATTAAATAGAACACATGTTGGGACTGACATATTAAATAGAATAAACAGAAAAGATATCAATAAAATGTTGGAATTGACATATTAAATAGAATAAACAGAAAAGATATCAATAAAATGTTGGGACTGACATATTAAATAGAATAAACAGAAAAGATATCAATAAAATGTTGGGACTGACATATTAAATAGAATAAACAGAAAAGATATCAATAAAATGTTGGGACTGACATATTAAATAGAATAAACAGAAAAGATATCAATAAAATGTTGGGACTGACATATTAAATAGAATAAACAGAAAATATATCAATAAAATGTTGGGACTGACATATTAAATAGAATAAACAGATAAGATATCAATAAAATGTTGGGACTGACATATTAAATAGAATAAACAGAAAAGATATCAATAAAATGTTGGGATTGACATATTAAATAGAATAAACAGAAAAGATATCAATAAAATGTTGGAATTGACATATTAAATAGAATAAACAGAAAAGATATCAATAAAATGTTGGGACTGACATATTAAATAGAATAAACAGAAAAGATATCAATAAAATGTTGGGACTGACATTTTAATAGAATAAACAGAAAAGATATCAATAAAATGTTGGGACTGACATATTAAATAGAATAAACAGAAAAGATATCAATAAAATGTTGGGATTGACATATTAAATAGAATAAACAGAAAAGATATCAATAAAATGTTGGGACTGACATATTAAATAGAATAAACAGAAAAGATATCAATAAAATGTTGGGATTGACATATTAAATAGAATAAACAGAAAAGATATCAATAAAATGTTGGAATTGACATATTAAATAGAATAAACAGAAAAGATATCAATAAAATGTTGGGACTGACATATTAAATAGAATAAACAGAAAAGATATCAATAAAATGTTGGGACTGACATATTAAATAGAATAAACAGAAAAGATATCAATAAAATGTTGGGACTGACATATTAAATAGAATAAACAGAAAAGATATCAATAAAATGTTGGGATTGACATATTAAATAGAATAAACAGAAAAGATATAAATAAAATGTTGGTTTGGAAATGTATTGTCTTTCTTTTCTTATTATGTCTCATTGTTTTTTTTATAAATATTAGTCACGTGACATAGATATGGTCACATGACATAGAGATGGTCACATGACATAGATATGGTCACATGACATAGAGATGGTCACATGACATAGAGATGGTCACATGACATAGATATGGTCACATGACATAGATATAGTCACATGACATAGATATGGTCACACGACATATATATGGTCACATGACATAGAGATGGTCAGTCAAGTATTGTCACATGACATAGAGATGGTCAGTCAAGTATTGTCACATCACAGACATATGGTCAGTCAAGTATTGTCACATAGAGATGGTCAGTCAAGTATTGTCACATAGAGATGGTCAGTCAAGTATTGTCACATCACAGAGAGATGGTCAGTCAAGTATTGTCACAGAGAGATGGTCAGTCAAGTATTGTCACAGAGAGATGGTCAGTCAAGTATTGTCACAGAAAGATGGTGAGTCAAGTATTGTCACAGAGAGATGGCCAGTCAAGTAATGTCACAGAGAGATGGTCACAAGTATTGTCACAGAGAGATGGCAGTCAAGCATTGTCACAGAAAGATGGTCAGTCAAGTATTGTCACAGAGAGATGGTGAGTCAAGTATTGTCTCAGGGAGATGGTCAGTCAATTATTGTCACATGACATAGAGATGGTCAGTCAGATTGTCACATGACAGAGAGATGGTCAGTCAAGATTGTCACATAGAGATGATCAGTCAGTATTGTCACAGAGAGATGGTCAGTCAGTATTGTCACATGAGAGATGGTCAGTCAGTATTGTCACAGAGATATGGTCAAGTCAATTGTCACAGGGAGATGGTCAGTCAAGTATTGTCACATGACATAGAGATGGTCAGTCAAGTATTGTCACATCACAGAGAGATGGTCAGTCAAGTATTGCCAGATGACAGAGAGATGGTAGTCAAGTATTGTCACAGGGAGATGGTCAGTCAAGTATTGTCACATAGAGATGGTCAGTCAAGTATTGTCACATGAGATGGTCAGTCAAGATTGTCACATCACAGAGAGATGGTATCAAGTATTGTCACAGAGAGATGGTCAGTCAAGTATTGTCACAGAGAGATGGCTCATCAAGTATTGTCACAGAAAGATGGTGAGTCAAGTATTGTCACAGAGAGATGGCCAGTCAAGTAATGTCACAGAGAGATGGTCAGTCAAGGTATTGTCACAGAAGATGGTCATCAAGTATTGTCACAGAAAGATGGTCAGTCAAGTATTGTCACAGAGAGATGGTGAGTCAAGTATTGTCTCAGGGAGATGGTCAGTCAATTATTGTCACATGACATAGAGATGGTCAGTCAAGTATTGTCACACGACAGAGAGATGGTCAGTCAAGTATTGTCACATAGAGATGATCAGTCAAGTATTGTCACAGAGAGATGGTCAGTCAAGTATTGTCACATGAGAGATGGTCAGTCAAGTATTGTCACAGAGATATGGTCAGTCAAGTATTGTCACAGGGAGATGGTCAGTCAAGTATTGTCACATGACATAGAGATGGTCAGTCAAGTATTGTCACATCACAGAGAGATGGTCAGTCAAGTATTGCCAGATGACAGAGAGATGGTAGTCAAGTATTGTCACAGGGAGATGGTCAGTCAAGTATTGTCACATCACAGAGAGATGGTCAGCAGTATTGCCAGATGACAGAGAGATGGTCAGGCAAGTATTGTCACAGAGAGATGGTCAGTCAAGTATTGTCACAGAGAGGTGGTCAGTCAAGTATTGTCACAGAGAGATGGTCAGTCAAGTATTGTCACATGACAGAGAGATGGTCAGTCAAGTAATGTCACAGAGAGATGGTAAGTCAAGTATTTTCACAGAGATGGTCAGTCAAGTATTGTCACAGAGAGATGGTCAGTCAAGTATTGTCACAGAAAGATGGTCAGCCAAGTATTGTCACAGAAAGATGGTCAGTCAAGTATTGTCACAGAGAGATGGTCAGTCAAGTATTGTCACATGACAGAAAGATGGTCAGTCAAGTATTGTCACATGACAGAAAGATGGTCAGTCAAGTATTGTCCCAGAAAGATGGTCAGTCAAGTATTGTCACATGACAGAGAGATGGTCAGTCAAGTATTGTCACAGAGAGATGGGCAGTCAAGTATTGTCACAGAGAGATGGTCAGTCAAGTTTTGTCACAGAAAGATGGTCAGTCAAGTATTGTCACAGAGAGATGGTCAGTCAAGTATTGTCACAGAGAGATGGCCAGTCAAGTATTGTCACAGAGAAATGGCCAGTCAAGTATTGTTACAGAGAGATGGTCAGTCAAGTATTGTCACAGAGAGATTGTCAGTCAAGTATTGTCACATGACAGAAAGATGGTCAGTCAAGTATTGTCACAGAGAGATGATCAGTCAAGTATTGTCACATGACAGAAAGATGGTCAGTCAAGTATTGTCACATGACAGACAGATGGTCAGTCAAGTTTTGTCACAGAAAGATGGTCAGTCAAGTATTGTCACAGAGAGATGGCCAGTCAAGTATTGTCACAGAGAGATGGCCAGTCAAGTATTGTCACAGAGAAATGGCCAGTCAAGTATTGTTACAGAGAGATGGTCAGTCAAGTATTGTCACAGAGAGATTGTCAGTCAAGTATTGTCACATGACAGAAAGATGGTCAGTCAAGTATTGTCACAGAGAGATGATCAGTCAAGTATTGTCACATGACAGAAAGATGGTCAGTCAAGTATTGTCACATGACAGACAGATGGTCAGTCAAGTATTGTCACAGAAAGATGGTCAGTCAAGTATTGTCACATGACAGAGAGATGGTCAGTCAAGTATTGTCACAGAGAGATGGCCAGTCAAGTATTGTCACAGAGAGATGGCCAGTCAAGTATTGTCACAGAGAGATGGCCAGTCAAGTATTGTCACAGAGAGATGGCCAGTCAGGTATTGTCACAGAGAGATGGCCAGTCAAGTATTGTCACAGAGAGATGGTCAGTCAAGTATTGTCACATGATAGAGTCTAAACTCCGTCTTTAGTTTGTAAGTCTAAGCTCCGCTTTTGGCTTGTGCAGCTATGCTCAGCCTTTAGTTTGTAAGTCTAAGCTCCGCCTTTGGTTTGTGCAGTTAGGCTCCACCTTGCCAATGTAATTAGTGAGGTGCTGGTGATCTGTCTTGAAATTGAAACGTAACATAACGTTAACAGACACCATCACTTTTACTTTTATCCAATGACGCTCGAGTAAACAACTGTTGACATGATGATCATCATCAGGTGCCGTGCCGGCTGGCGTAGTCTGTCATGGATTGCCACAAATCTATGTCGTTGGTGTTTGCTATCAACTCAGATGTTGACGCTCTACCGTGCCATGAAGTCAGGCTATCCAAAATTTTTCTCTCTGTCTTCCTCTGTCTCGTCTACCCTCGATTTTACCGGTTGTCACAATGTGTTCTAAACCTCCCTCCTCATCACATGCTCGGAAAATGATGACTGCTTCTTTCTGATATTGATGATAAGCTTTCTCTTTGTCTTGACCTGATGATGCAGCTGTTTAATCACGCCCATAGGTGGAGCCTAATCTCAAGATGTGCTGTCAATTTTGACTATAACAAGGCCCCCATTGTCTGGATATTCGCTCCATATAAGTGAATATTTTCTAGTTTGCTTTAATTGCGTGTACGATTTACATGCAAATAACTATAGTATGTGGTTGATCAAAGTGGCTTCATGTTTACTGGCAATCTATGCGTCCACATCGTGGACGTCCGACTTAGCAAGAGCTCATGTCACGGATTCTATCAGTGCCGACCATGTTAGTCTCGGCAAGGTAAGAGTCATAAGTTTCAAGTATTGTCTAATTTGGGGCTGTCTGTGGCGTAGTAAATGTTAATTGATCGTCTCTTGTTCTTACGGTACCCGGTTCGCATCCTCGTTGATCCATCAGGATATTTTTCCAGAGATCCATGATCTCAATGTAGGTGATATCATTTTCCTAGTCCTATCGGAGACGGGATGTATGTTTGAGTTGAGCACGTAAGAACTCTCGGTAGTTCAAAAATCGAGAGATGAGTTGCATGAAAATTTCGGGCAACATGTCTTTAATATATTTTCTTTTTACAATTCCAACAAAATATTATTACCATATTTTAAATTACATCGGGAACCTTCGCCGGTGCTACGGAGTCCTGCACTGACATTTTCCTGTGTAAGAAATAGATGGGAGCACACATGGTTACTCACCACATGGTTACTCACCGAAGTGCAATGATGATTGTTCTATTTATCAATCAATGTCAATCTGTTTTACTTAGGGAATCGGAACAATACTACGGACTCGCTCGTGTGTTTCTTGAGCTCACAAGGGAAGCAAAGAATAGTACCACTGCGACCTACAAGGCATGTCGTAAGAGGTGATTAATGCATGGGATTAGAAGCTACACAGGAAGCAAAGAATAGTACCACTGCACCTACAAGGCATGTCAAAGTGATTAATGCATGGATTAGGAAAGCTACAAGTAATAAGCGTTGCAGATTGGATGGCTGCACTGTAGTCGCTAAATAACACAGCGTACAATCGCTCTTAGGCTTAGATCACATACAAATAACAAAACTTGGTTTCACAAGTGATCGATATGGAGCGATCGAAGAAGAAGAAGAAACTACAGAATATGTGAATGCAGACAGACGTATAGTTTGTGAAACATACTGGTATCACATATCATCTTAAACATACTGGTATCACATATCATATTAAACATACTTGTATCACATATCATCTTAAACATACTGGTATCACATATCATCTTAAACATACTTGTATCACATATCATCTTAAACATACTGGTATCACATATCATATTAAACATACTTGTATCACATATCATATTAAACATACTGGTATCACATATCATATTAAACATACTTGTATCACATATCATCTTAAACGTTCAAGACTGTCAGGCTAAAAGTTTCAGTTTAGATTTATCTTCACCTTACGTTTCTTTCTTTCTTTTCTCCATTCTTGTTTTGTCTCACAGCGTCAGGTTAAGAAGAGATTTCTAGAACGGTCTTTTGTGTGCGCTTCATAAATTGTGTCTTTCGTCGCCTCTGTTATCTCTGAGATCCACCTTTTGCGAGGTCGGCCTTTTGCTTAGTATACACTGTATCGGAGTAGCATTGCTCTTTGAGGCGCACTGTCTGATGGTAATCTGCTTATGTGGCTGAACTATTTAATTTGTTGTTTCTTGATGAAGTCTAGTACTGATGTTGTACTCACTTTTCCCCCTATGTTTTCATTTCTCAACCGGTCTTTTCTTGTACCTAGTGCGCATATATTTAATTTCATTGTCTATGAGTCTTAACATTGTCTAAATGCAAAGTCTTAACATTGTCTAAATACAACATTGTCTAAATGCAAAGTCTTAACATTGTATAAATGCAAGTCTAACATTGTCTAAATGCAAAGTCTTAACATTGTCTAAATGCAACATGTCTAAATGCAACATTGTCTAAATGCAACATTGTCTTAACATTGTCTAAATGCAACATTGTCTAAATGCAACATTATCTAAATGCAACATTGTCTAAATGCAACATTGTCTAAATGCAAAGATTGAATGTCTAAATGCAAACGAGCAACATTGTCTAAATGCAACATTGTCAACGAAGAGAACACTTCAAATGTCAACGCATTGTTTTCAAAATAAAGGCAACATTTCTGACTGTCAAGAAGGAGAACATTCAAATGTCAACATTTAATGTCAAAGAAATCAAATGCAACCCATTTCTAATGCAAAAGGAATTCAAATGGACGATCGATGTAAAAAGAGACATAAACTGAGCAACGCATTTCTAACTGTCAACGAAAGAGGAACACTTCAAACTGAAGCAACGCATTTCTGACTGTCAACGAAAGAGGAACACTTCAAACTGTAGCAACGCATTTCTGACTGTCAACGAAAGAGGAACACTTCAAACTGAAGCAACGCATTTCTGACTGTCAACGAAGGAGGAACACTTCAAACTGAGCAACGCATTTTGACTGTCAACGAAGAGGAACACTTCAAACTGAAGCAACGCATTTCTAACTGTCAACGAAGGAGGAACACTTCAAACTGTAGCAACACATTTCTGACTGTCAACGAAAGAGGAACACTTCAAACTGTAGCAACGCATTTCTAAGAACGAGAGAAATCAAACGTCAACGCATTTAACTTCAACGAGGAGAACACTTCAAACTGAAGCAACGCATTTCTGACTGTCAACGAAAGAGGAACACTTCAAACTGAAGCAACGCATTTCTAACTGTCAACGAAAGAGGAACACTTCAAACTGTAGCAACGCATTTCTAACTGTCAACGAAAGAGGAACACTTCAAACTGTAGCAACGCATTTCTAACTGTCAACGAAGGAGGAACACTTCAAACTGAAGCAACGCATTTCTAACTGTCAACGAAAGAGGAACACTTCAAACTGAAGCAACGCATTTCTAACTGTCAACGAAAGAGGAACACTTCAAACTGTAGCAACGCATTTCTGAACTGTCAACGAAGAGGAACACTTCAAACTGTAGCAACGCATTTCTAACTGTCAACGAAGGAGGAACACTTCAAACTGAAGCAACGCATTTCTACTGTCAACGAAAGAGGAACACTTCAAACTGAAGCAACGCATTTCTGACTGTCAACGAAAGAGGAACACTTCAAACTGTAGCAACGCATTTCTAACTGTCAACGAAGGAGGAACACTTCAAACTGAAGCAACGCATTTCTGACTGTCAACGAAAGAGGAACACTTCAAACTGTAGCAACACATTTCTGACTGTCAACGAAGGAGGAACACTTCAAACTGTAGCAACGCATTTCTAACTGTCAACGAAGGAGGAACACTTCAAACTGTAGCAACGCATTTCTGACTGTCAACGAAGGAGGAACACTTCAAACTGTAGCAACGCATTTCTAACTGTCAACGAAGGAGGAACACTTCAAACTGAAATTTAACAATGATATGAATCTGCGCTCTCATACTTCAATATTATTGGGAGGTTAAGCTTGACAGTCTCTCCAGCCTTCTCTCCTGGTCTGTCTGTGTTTCCTTTTTGCCAATGTAACGTATTTCTTCTGAGAGCTCTGGGTGTCTGCATACCCAGGGAGGGAAGGTGCTGGCTGGTTGTATGTTGATCTCTGGGTGTCTGCATACCCAGGGAGGGAAGGTGCTGGCTGGTTGTATGTTGATCTCTGGGTGTCTGCATACCCAGGGAGGGAAGGTGCTGGCTGGTTGTATGTTGATCTCTGGGTGTCTGCATACCCAGGGAGGGAAGGTGCTAGCTGGTTGTATGTTGATCTCTGGGTGTCTGCATACCCAGGGAGGGAAGGTGCTGGCTGGTTGTATGTTGATCTCTGGGTGTCTGCATACCCAGGGAGGGAAGGTGCTGGCTGGTTGTATGTGTCTTGGTTGAGCCAGTGCCAATATTGGGTCTTTGTGAGCAATTTCTTAGGAGTTTGCCATGAATTTACTTCTTTTTAATCTGTCCCTACCATAGCTGTTGATTCGGGGGTGCATTGGATGGTTCATCAGCCTGTTGTATTTTTCTCCTTGTTGAAGTACCTTCATGTCCCGTCTGTCCTCCATTGGCTGAAGCCCTGTCACAGTTTCCAGTACTTCTATGGGGGTAGACTTCATGGCTCCAGTGATGATCCCTGAGACCTGATTTTGCACTCTACTTACCTTTACTAATTGTGTCTTTGAGGTTGTGGCCCAGTCTGCAATGCCATAGAATGGGCACTGTGATACCTTCCTTCCAGTCACTAGATATTTTCCTAACTTTCCAGCTTGCAGAGTTTTTTTAGCAGGGATTTTCTTGGCTTTTGGGCCTAGGTTGATGAGCATCTCATTTGTGATGCCATCCTTTCCTGGTGACTTCTTAAGGTTAAGACACTGAAGTGCTTCTTCGAGCTCATTTATAGTGAAATTAGACACCATAAGTTCTTCTGGTGCTGTGGATGAGTACTGAGGGATTGCCTCTCTTCCATTGCCCTATTTAGTCTTTCTGTGGATATGCTGACCTGGCTCACTCTCGCGTAGTTTTTAATAAATATGTTGGCAGCTCTTTTACCTGTTGGCAATTTTTTTATTGCTTTCTATGGCAATTGGAGGACGTTTGGTATTTTCGTCACTAAGGGTTTTTGATAGTTTCCATAGCTTGTTTCCATCTCTGTCCAAGTTGAGATTCTCAGTCTTGTCTCTCCAGCTGTGTCTTGCAGCTTGTTTAACTGCTCTCCTATATTTAGCTGAGGATGCCTTCAGTGCTATGTTGCTATCTATGCTCTGTTAAATTTCTGCTCTTTCTCTGGCCTGACTCAATTCTTCCTCAAAATTGTGGACCTCTTCTGACCAATAAGGTTTGTAGTCTCTTCTTGTACCTCTAGTAATTGATTCTCTTGCTGCCCTCAAGATGGATGTGTTGAGCCGGTCTGTCATGTTCTTTATCTTTTTTGGTGTGTGTTTATGGTGTCACAGTAGATGTCGCTGAGTCTCGCAAACTGTATCCAGTCAGCTCTTTTGTATTTCCCACCTGTGTATTGGTTTTTGGACTTGGGGGAATATTTAAGGTTCAAGGAGAGCTTGACAGGTTTGTGGTCTCTTAGCTGGTTCATGACAGTTCGATCCAGTTTGTGCCCTATGTCACTGGTAGCAAAGGCGAGATCTGGGGTGGAAGTATTTTTCCATCTTCTTGAGTAGAAGGTTGGTGGGTCATCGCAGGTTGTTATTTATTTCCCACTCTTCTTCCTCCTCACCCTTGCGTTGTGTCTTGGTATCCTCACCTTTCAGAGTGACTGTTAAAGTCTCCCACTACTAGACAGTTTGTATTGGTCAATGTCATGGCCTCCAGCATAAAGGCTCTGTCGTTTGGGCAATATATATTGTAGATTCGAATTTGTTGTTTGTCTACAAATATGTCAATTCCTATGATTTCTGCTTTCCCATTTGTGCTGACTTCTATCTGTTTCATGGGGATATGCTTGCGCACAGTATAAGTACTCCCCCTTGTGGCCTTCTCTGTCTTGTCTGTATGCCTGATATCCTCAACAGAAAATCTGTGTTGGGTGTTGAGGTGTGTTTCCTGGATACTCGCAACATCTATTTTATCACTGGTAAGCCTCACTGCTAGGGCTTGCTTTTTGTCGTATATGCCCTCGGCGTTCCAGTGAATTATGCCCTCGGCGTTCCAATGGATTATGCCATCGGCGTTCTATGGATTATGCCATCGGCGTTCCAGTGGGTTATGCCATCGGCGTCCCAGTGGTTTATGTCCACGGTGTTCCAGTGGGTTATGCCATCGGCGTCCCAGTGGTTTATGTCCACGGTGTCCCAGTGGATTATGCCATCGGCGTTCCAGTGGGTTATGCCATCGGCATCCCAGTGGTTTATGTCCACGGTGTCCTTGTGGATTATGCCCTCGGCGTTCCAGTGGTTTATGTCCTCGGCGTCCCAGTGGTTTATGCCCTCGGTGTTCTAGTGGGCTATGTCCTCGGTGTTCTAGTGGGCTATGTCCTCGGCGTCCCAGTGGTTTATGTTGAGTCTTCTTGAGTCAGGTGAGGCCTGATCTATAATTTTTTTCTGTCGCTCCCTTGTTTTAGCCCCCGTGTGATCTCCCACAGTAAGTTTTGGCCACCCTCGTGATTGTAGCTCCGACATTTTTACTGCGTGGCTAAATCTCGGAGGCCGATCGGCGACCATAGAATCCGTTATCCCATTCCTCATTGTGAGGGGTCGTTGCCCCATGTTATGGGCTTTACTGCCTGGTGCATCCGGTTTCTGCAAGCATTTGTTTTGGGTTAGCATTCCCTAGCCTTTGATAGCTAGACAGCCATCCCGGAAGGCAGCAGGTTGGTGTTTTCAAAATATAGCGGTGGTGACGCGTGTGACGGCGCGAATTCTAACGGTCAGCATCCCGCCTAGAATGACAATAAAAAACACAGCACAAAAACACAGTAATCCTGTTTTAATTATAGAATGTGTGTGCTCCGTGCGAATATTTTAAATCCACTGTATAGAATTAGAACAGAATTACCGAATTTTACAGGCGCCGTGACTTAACACAACGTTCAGCCACCATCTTGAAAACTAAGCCACAATTCTAAGGTGGTCTTTGGGGACAAAAATGGCATCTGAAGTCGGAACTACGATGTCTGGATACGAACACACGATGTTTAGAACGCTAGAGAAACTGCTTATCCACTTACCCACAAAGCCGCTCCCCACCCCTTCCCGCGTTTAATTGAAGTATAAATTGTGAATGAACTTGTTTCTTAGTCTCGATCCCAGTGTTCACAGTTCACAGTTCATAGTTCACAGTTCATAGACTACCGAGTGGTTACCGGGGCCCAAATTTGGGATGTAAAGAATAGAACCACTGTTACCTACCACGCATGTCGTTAGAGGCGACTAAAGAGGTCTGGCTGAAATCGGATGCACGTGTCCTAAACGTGTGGAAGTCTATGCGTTTAGGGGCCTACCAAACCAATGTGCAACGTAAACACGTTCTTGGCAAAGATCAAACATATCACAAAGAGTAATTCAAATTGATCGTAAAGAACGAAAGCAAAGAAGAAGAAGAAAGTTCATAGTTCATATGAACGGTTGTTGTTGTTGATATCACAATGTACTATCAATATAAGAAAAAAGAGAGTTATCATTGTTCGGATGTCATGTTCATGCGAAACTAAGATGTACAACACATTGTCACAACCGGTAAAGTTAAAGTGGAGATGAGACAGTAAGATGTACAACACATTGTCACAACCAGTAAACTATAGATGAGACAGTAAGATGTACAACACATTGTCACAACCAGTAAAGTTAACTATAGATGAGACAGTAAGATGTACAACACATTGTCACAACCAGTAAAGTTAACTATAGATGAGACAGTAAGATGTACAACACATTGTCACAACCGGTAAAGTTAACTATAGATGAGACAGTAAGATGTACAACACATTGTCACAACCGGTAAAGTTAAAGTGGAGATGAGACAGACAGTCTGGCTACATGGCACGGAAATGTGTCAACATGTTCAATAATAGCCAGCACCAAGGACATTAGTTTGTAGTAATCCATGATCCCATACACCAGTCGGCATGGCACATGATATTAAAATATTTCACGAAAAGCAGGGGTGAGGTATCTGTGTTATAGAGGTTATGTGTTCGTCTCTCGTGACAAAGGTACTTGATTCGCTCCCTCGGGGAGCCATCGGGATATTCATACAGATACTTCTAATCTCAGGGTAGGTGAAATCAGGTTCCTAGTCCTATCGAAGATGGACGATAAAACGTAGGTCCCGTATTCAATTTGAGCATGTAAAAGAACCCTTGGCAGTCTAAAATCCAGAAGAGCAGGCTGGAAAGCCTCTGCCCAGAAAAAATTAATGAGCAAGATTAGTAAATAAAATTTCTACAGAATATTTTCTCATCTTCTAAATTACACCGGGGACCCTCGCCGGTGCTACTGAGTTCATGCACTACCACTGAGATCTTCATGTGCTACTGAGTTCTGCACTACCACCGAGATCTTCAGTGTAAGAAAGAGATTGGAGTACACATGGTTACTCACCGATGTGCAAAGATGATTATTCAATCAATCAAACAATCAAACAAATAATCAATAAGTAAATAAATCAATAAATCAATGAATCAAACAATCAATAAATCAAACAAACAATCAATCAATCAATCAATCAATCAATCCATCAATCAACCAATCAATCAAACAATCAATCAATCAAATAATCAAACAATCAATCAAACAATCAATAAATCAATCAATCAATCAAATAATCAATCAAACAATCAAATCAATCCAAAAAAAATCAATCAAACAATCGAATAATCAATCAAACAATCAATCAATCAAACAATCAAATCAATCAAACAATCAATCACACAATCAATAAATCAATCAATCAATCAAATAATCAATCAAACAAACAATCAATCAATCAAACAATCAATCAAACAATCAATCAAGCAATCAAACAATCAATCAAACAATCATACAATCAATTAATCAATAAACAATAAAACAATAAATCAATCAAACAATCAATCAAAATAATCAATCAAACAATAAAACAATTAATCAATCAATCAAACAATCAATCAAACAATCAATCAATCAATCAAAAAATCATACAATCAAACAATCAATTAATTAATAAAACAATCAAACAATAAATCAAACAATCATACAATCAAACAATCAAACAATCAAACAATCAATCAAACAATCAATCAAACAACCAAACAATCAATCAAACAATCAATCAATCAAACAATCAATCAATCAAACAATCAATCAATCAATGTTAAACGTACAACATGTTGACTTGTGATGTGACTTGCTGGAAAGTTGGTGCTGTCCAAACGGTTTGTTAAATTGTGTATCGAATATGTGCATATGTATATATTGTGTATCGAATATGTGCATATGTATATATTAGGTATCGAATATGTGCATATGTATATATTGTGTATCGAATATGTGCATATATTAGGTATCGAATATGTGTCAAGCCAGTATTTTCTCTGCCCTCCTTTCTTTGTTCCACTCTCAACTGTTTCCTGTAGGATAGTCTTGGGTGTATCGAATATGTGTATATGGTGTATCGAATATGTGTATATGGTGTATCGAATATGTGTATTTGTATATGTGGAGTATATATCCAAAAAAAGTGATCTCAAAGATTGCAACAACTGGAGAGGTCAACAACTGGAGATTGCAACAACTGGAAAGGTCCCTGTTATCAGTAATGACCAAGACTTTCTGCAAAATCATTCTTAATAGAATCAAAGGAGCAGTGGACACAACCCTGAGAGAAGAACAAGCTGGTTTTAGACCTGGGAGAAGCTGCTTAGACCAAATAATTACCCTACGACTAATTTTGGAGGAACATATTGAGAAGCAACATCCACTCATACTAAATTTCATCGATTTAAAAAAAAAAGCCTTTGATAGTCTACACATAATCTCTCTGTGGAATATTCTGAGATGCTATGGAATACCAGACAAAATAATAAACATTATAAAGAGCCTCTATGATGGTTCACAGTGTGCAGTTCGCACTGATGGTGGACACAGCGACTGGTTTATGGTTGAAACCGGAGTAAACCAAGGCTGTATTCTATCTTTGCTATTGTTTGGAGTGGCCATTGACTGGGTGATGTGAAAATGTTGCAGGGGCAAAACTGGCATCGATTGGGTAGAAAATAGTCAACTAGAAGATTTGGATTTTGCAGATGATATTGCCTTGTTAAGTAGAAACAACCAAGATTTGCAAAGAAAAACAGACAAGTCATCTAGAACATCAAAAGTTGGACTGCAGATAATAAGCTATGAAAAAACAAATATAATGAAGACACCTATGGCAAGTAATGCAGATATCACACTGGAATCTAAAATGATAAAAATAACAGAGCAGTTCACCTATTTAGGTAGCAATTTTGATTGCACAGGAAATATTAAAAAATAAATTATGATACGAATTGACAAAGAAAGATCAGCTTTTAAAAGTCTAAATAAAATATGGAACTGAAGTTATATAGTATTAAAACTAAATTACGAATTTTCAATTCAAATGTTGAAACAATCCTAACATATGCCAGCGAGAGTTGGAAAATGACTAAAGATATAGAAAGTAAGTTGAATGCATTTGAAAATAGATGTCTGCGAAAAATAATGAATATAAAATGGAACGAATTCAGGAGAAGTGATGAAATCAGAGACATGTCTGGTCAACCACTAGTGACAACTATTATAAGAAAGAGAAGATGGAGATATGTTGAACACACCTTGAGGAGAAATAATCAACGAATATCAAAGCAGGCATTGTAGTGGGATGCAAAGGGTTCAAGAAAGAGAGGTCGACCTAAGGAGACCCTGAAGCGAACTTTGCTTAGAGAGAGGCAGGAAATATCGGTCTCAATTCCATGGAGGAGATTGAGCGAGTTGTCCAGGATAGAGCGGTATGGAGAAATTACTTGCAGGCCCTATGTAACGTATAACGGTACGAAAGGAATTATTATATATATGATGTATCGAATATGAGTATATGTATTAATGATGTATCGAATATGAGTATATGTATATATGATGTATCGAATATGAGTATATGTCTAATCACCATGTCGCTCTAATCCTCTGCGGACTGGAAGACGGAAGAAGTGGGCAAGGGGAAGGCTTCTTCTTCTTCTTCTCTTCCAGCATTTACTTCTTTATAGAAGTGTTGGGGGTGAAACGTAGTGATCTTGTGTGTGCTTGTTCTTCTTCTCTTCCACCATTGACTTCTTTATAGAAATGTTGGGGGTGAAACGTAGTGATCTTGTATGAGCTTGTTCTTCTCTTCCACCATTTACTTATTTATGGAAGTGTTGGGGTGAAACGTAGTGATCTTGTGTGTGCTTGTTCTTCTCTTCCACCATTTACTTATTTATGGAAGTGTTGGGGTGAAACGTAGTGATCTTGTGTGTGCTTCTTTTAAGGCACTTTGTAAGCTGATATTCATGTTCGTAAGGCTGTTCTTGACGCCGTCGCTCCATCTTTGCGTGGTCTTCCTCTTGCCTTGTACTCATTATACTTTTTCTGTGTGGCTCTCTGTGGTAGGCGATACCAGGACATTCTGGTCAAGTGTCCAAACCATTTAATCTGTGGTTCTTTTATGAATTGCATAACTGGTTTCACATCCAGTCTGCTTCTGATTTCTTAATTTCTAATTTTGTCTCTTATTGTCACATCTGCAGCTCTTCTAAGACACCTCATCTCAGTCGTTATGAGTTTCCGCTCATTAGTTGCTGTTATTGGCCATGTTTGACACTGGTAACATAGTGTTGGCCAGAAAATCGTTCTTATGAGATTTGCTTTAGTTGTTAGCGGTATCTCTTTATGTGACAATAGTGGTGTTAACTATCCCAGTACTTGGTTAGCTTTTGTGCAACGATTGCTGATTTCGCTATCGGTACTTCCATCTGCTGTGAAAATTGCTTCTAAGTATTTGGCCTCAATTGTTTGTTTTATGTCTACGTTCTGGAATTTTATTGTAAGTCTTTCTAATATCATGTAGTTTGCCAGATGAATGACTGTCGCTATATATCTTCCTAACACAGATTTCCACCGATGCTGTGCTACACAAGAGGGATACCGATTTCACAAAGGAAACAGATAACAGTGAAATAGTCATGAGATCTCGAAGACAACATGGACCACTCACAGGTCAGTCTTTGAATAATTCATGATAAATAACTCATCTTATACTTCTGCACAGGTAATGTTCTAACTTCATAGGTAATGTTCTAACTGCACAGGTAATGTTCTAACTTCACAGGTAATGTTCTAACTTCACAGGTAATGTTCTAACTTCACAGGTAATGTTCTAACTGCACAGGTAATGTTCTAACTTCACAGGTAATGTTCTAACTTCACAGGTAATGTTCTAACTTCACAGGTAATGTTCTAACTGCACACGTAATGTTCTAACTACACACGTAATGTTCTAACTACACACGTAATGTTCTAACTACACACGCAATGTTCTAACTACACACGTAATGTTCTAACTACACACGTAATGTTCTAACTACACACGCAATGTTCTAACTTCACAGGTAATGTTCTAACTACACACGTAATGTTCTAACTACACACGTAATGTTCTAACTATACACGCAATGTTCTAACTACACACGTAATGTTCTAATTTCACAGGTAATGTTCTAACTACACATGTCATGTTCTAACTACACACGTAATGTTCTAACTACACACGCAATGTTCTAACTACACACGTAATGTTCTAACTACACACGTAATGTTCTAACTACACACGTAATGTTCTAACTACACACGTAATGTTCTAACACAAATCTGAAGACTGGAACAGTGAGAATGATAGAAAGAGAATGAGAGAGAATGAGAGAGAGAGAAACTTACACGGAGAGAGTAAAAATCACATACAACACGCAAGGCCAAGTATATTGTCATTTCAATTCAGTTTAGTAAATTAAATGTGTCTTGATTTTTGTTTTTATTTTGGCAGCTAGGTGGCTGAGATCAGAAGACGGCGGTAAGTAACAGATGATATTCAATTATAACGTTTCTCACTGTGTTTGTCCCTGTGTTTCTACTGTGTTTGTCCTGTGTTTCTCACTGTGTTTGTCCCTGTGTTTCTCACTGTGTTTGTCCCTGTGTTTCTCACTGTGTTTGTCCCTGTGTTTCTCACTGCGTTTGTCAGGAATGAAACTTTGGGAAAGATTTTAAAACTGGCATGCTTGACGCAATATTATTCTGCTCAAGTTCCACACACTTGTATTATGACAGTTTGTTTGAAATATTTCTCATTTCTAGATAGTTCTACAGTTTCTCTATTGCTGAAGTTAATGTTTAGTTTATGTATTGTTACCATCATCGTCTTGGTCGGTCCGTGCCTTATCTTTCAGAAACCATGTCCTGTATTGTTCATAGTTCTTCTCTTCTTCTTCTTTGCGTTCGCTTTTTACGATCAATTTTAATCACTCTTTGTGATATTTTTGATCTTTGCCAATAACGTGTATTCGTTGCACATTGGTTTGGTAGGTCCCTAAACGCATAGACTTCTAGACGTTTATGACATGCGCATCCGATTTCAGCCAAGTTCATAGTTCATATGTACGGTTACAACTTCACTGCAACGGGTCACCCAATAATTGCTATTCCTGTGCCAACAAAAATCACACGAAATGCTAACAACCGTCTCCTGTGTCGTGAACTAATTCCAGAATAAAACAGCCATACTGTCACAAAAAGCAATCTGCACCGCATAAATGCATATGGCCGTTGCTAAAGTGTCAACACAAAACTGTTCATCACTTGAATTGCAATTCATGTCGAAGGGAACATCAATCACGACAAACTCCAGCTATCTGCACATGCAATATCGCTGCACACGGCAGATTGAGTCGGTTCGCCATAACCGCTGTCCGCCATTTTCTGAATACCCACAACAAACGAACGGTTGACGCAGCAAAAATCATTCCATATAACATGCATAGCTCACAGCGTTGCTCAAACACTAACTCAATAGCTCGGCAAATGAACCGGAAAATACCCGACCAAACATAATGGAGATGTGCTAGCAGTCATGTTCAGAATCAAACAGTCCTAATTCTGAATGGCCCTCCCGCATTCCGCCATTGCTGGCCTGATTTTCCTGCATTGCTACTCTCTAGGAACCAGTGTGACGTTTGTTGAGACCAAAGTCTTACAACATTTTATATGTAGAACAACGTTTTTTTAAAGTACATGACGTCATCAAAACATGTGCTAAAACAAAGCAGTGAAAGTACTTACAATAGTTACTGCTATGGTCTACTGTTATTTTTGGTAAACTAGAAAGAATCAATGAAATATTTATTATAACTGATGTTGTAGATATCCACCACGGGCTTCAAGATATGTTTCTTCATATGTTTGTACACATTTCTTCATATGTTTGTACACATTTCTTCATATGTTTGTACACATTTCTTCATATGTTTGTACACATTTCTTCATATTGTCCAATACCTTCTGCAACGTGTTTGTTGATATTTCTTGAATGTTAATTCTGATTGCTTCTTTCCTGTTCTCAATTGAATGTACATTATGTTGGTAAACATTTGTTTTCAGGTTCTCAATTGTATGTACATTATGTTGGTAAACATTTGTTTTCAGGTTCTCAATTGTATGTACATTATGTTGGTAAACATTTGTTTTCAGGTTCTCAATTGTATGTACATTATGTTGGTAAACATTTGTTTTCAGGTTCTCAATTGTATGTACATTATGTTGGTAAACATTTGTTTTCAGGTTCTCAATTGTATGTACATTATGTTGGTAAACATTTGTTTCAGGTTCTCAATTGTATGACATTATGTTGAAACATTTTTTCAGTTCTCAATTGTATGTACATTATGTTGGTAAACATTTGTTCAGGTTTTCGAATGTATGTACATTATGTTGGAAACATTGTTTCAGGTTCTCAATTGTAGTACATTATGTAATAAACATTTGTTTCAAGGACAGCAAAAATAGATACAACATTGAGACTTGATGTGGAAAACAATTAGATACAACATTGAGACGATGTGAAAACAATTAAGGAGAAAGACGGAAGAAAGTCAACAATGGAAATCTCTTGTCAAAGCTGTTTGTGTCAAGAAGAGGTCAAGAGGAGGTGAAGAAGAGGTCAAGAAGAGGTCAAGAGGAGGTCAAGAAGAGGTCAAGAGGAGGTGAAGAAGAGGAAATATAGAGAGACAGCAACAGTCCAGACTGAAATGGTGGGAGGTACAATGAGAATGATAGAGAGATAGAGAGAGAAAAAAAAGCTTACACGGAGAGGGTAAAAAATAAATACAACAACATCTCTCCCGCGATCCCTGAATACAACAAAATCAGACCAAGTATATTGTCATTTCAATTGAGTTTAACAAATTAAATGTGTTTTCACTTTTTTACTTTTTGCAACTGCGTGGCTCAGGTCAAATCGTTCATGTAAGATTATCTAATGATGTTGTACAGGAACGTTCCTCACTGTGTTTATCACTGTGTTCGTCATTGTGTTTGTCACTGTGTTCGTCACTGTGTTTATCACTGTGTTCGTCATTGATGTTTGTCACTGTGATCATTGCGTCATGAGGGGCACTGTGTTTATCACTGTGTTCGTCACTTTGTTTATCACTGTGTTCGTTATTGTGTTTATCACTGTGTTCGTCACTGTGTTTATCACTGTGTTCGTTATTGTGTTTATCACTGTGTTCGTCACTGTGTTTGTCATTGTGTTTGTCACTGTGTTTATCACTGTGTTCGTCATTTTGTTTATCACTGTGTTTATCACTGTGTTTGTCACTGTGTTTATCACTGTGTTTATCACTGTGTTTGTCACTGTGTTTATCACTGTGTTTGTCACTGTGTTTGTCACTGTGTTTATCACTGTGTTCGTCACTGTGTTTGTCACTGTGTTCGTTATTGTGTTTATCACTGGGTTCGTTATTGTGTTTATCACTGTCTTCGTCACTGTGTTCGACATTGTGTTTGTCACTGTGTTTATCACTGTGTTCGTCATTGTGTTTGTCACTGTGTTTATCACTGTGTTTATCACTGTGTTCGTCATTGTGTTTGTCACTGTGTTTATCACTGTGTTCGTCATTGTGTTTATCACTGTGTTCGTGATGTGCTTGCTAGAATGAAGCTTTAGAAACACATAAAAACTAGCACGCTTATCCTAATGTTTAATAATAATAATTCCTCTCGTACCGTTATACCTTACATGGGGCCTGCAAGTAATTTCTCCATACCGCTCTATCCTGAGCAACTCGCCCAATCTCCTCCATGGAACTGAGACCGATATTTCCCGCCTCTCTCAGCAAAGTCTCCTTAGGTCGACCTCTCTTTCTTGAACCCTTTGCACTTCAATGCCTGCTTTGATATTCTTTGATCATTTCTCCTCAAGGTGTGCCCAACATATCTCCATCTTCTCTTTCTTATAACAGTTGTCACTAGTGGTTGACCAGACATGTCTCTGATTTCATCACTTCTCCTGAATTCGTTCCATTTTATATTCATTATTTTTCGCAGACATCTATTTTCAAATGCATTCAACTTGTTTTCTATATCTTTAGTCATTTTCCAACTCTCGCTGGCATATGTTAGGATTGATACAACATTTGAATTGAAAATTCGTAATTTATTTTAATACTATATAACTTGCAGTTCCATATTTTATTTAGACATTTTAAAGCTGATGTTGCTTTGCCAATTCGTATCATAATTTCTTTTTTAACATTTCCTGTGCAATCAAAATTGCTACCTAAATAGTTGAACTGCTCTGTTATTTTTATCATTTTAGATTCCAGGGTGATATCTGCATTACTTACCATAGGTGTCTTCATTATATTTGTTTGAATGGATACCAGTGCCAAGAGCAATCGCTACATCCTTTTCTGTATGCGTCGAACTTGATAAAGAATGCAGGCAACACAACCCACTTGTCGTGGAGGCAGAGGTTCAGGCATTAATTTCTGAGAACGCATCTGAGCATGATGTAATCATTTATACGGATGGTTCGGTGATTCGACTCGTGCGGAGCTCATGGGCTTTCACTGCTCAGGTCGGAGGTGATGTTGTGAAGGAAGACAGAGGTGGTTTTGCCGTGACTACAAGCAGTCTCACTATGGAAATCATGGCGGTTACCAAAGCGATGATTTGGCTAGAATCACAGACTTTTATCCATGCATGTTTTCTCAGTGACTCAATGAGTATGCTCAGGCAGATTGAAACAGGATGGGCTAGGAGACATTGGATAGAATCGCTGGGGAGGTCTAAGCTGACAAAGATCAGTTTTATTTTTGTGCCAGGGCATGCAGGTGTAAGGGGAATGAACGTGCGGATAGGCTTGCAGGTATGGCTGCTGTCCAAAGCGGACGTGCAATGGACCAGGCTGATATTATAAATTCCTTAAGGGAGAAAGGGCGTGTACATGATTCACGTAATAGCGGTGAATCCACAACACTAACCAGACTGCAAGAACTCAAAGTTAAGTGTGGTGTAGCTCGACAAGAACGCTATGCTGGCAGACAAAGAAGAATTGTAAACCAACAAAGAACCGGTGTCGTTAGTCGCCACACGCTGATGGACATACTGAGGGAGAGATCGGAGCACTTATGGACTAATTTGTTCGACGTGCAGTGATGGTGATCCGACGACTAAACTAAAACTAACTATTATATTTTTATGCTATCTGCAGTCAACGTGCTATAGATGACAGGTTATTTCTCAGTTTTGCTCATATTGTCTGTATACAATGTTTAATTTAACATCTGTTTGACATGCTATTAACATCAGTTTGACATTTACTTCAACTCAGTTTGACTTAATCAGTTTGACTTTCTTCAATTTTTTGCCATTTGCTACTATAACATCTGTTTGACATTGCTACTTAACATCTGTTTGACATTGCTACTAACATCGTTTGACATTGCTACTTAACATCTGTTTGACATTGCTACTTAACATCTGTTTGACATTGCTACTTAACATCTGTTTGACATTGCTACTTAACATCTGTTTGACATTGCTACTTAACATCTGTTTGACATTGCTACTTAACATCTGTTTGACATTGCTACTTAACATCTGTTTGACATTGCTACTTAACATCTGTTTGACATTGCTACTTAACATCTGTTTGACATTGCTACTTAACATCTGAATGACATTGCTACTTAACATCAGTTGACATTGACTACTTAACATCTATTTGACATTGCTATTAACATCTGCTTGAATTTCTATTAAGCATCTGATTTGACATTGCTACTTAACATCTGTTTGACATTGCTACTTAACATCTGTTTGACATTGCTACTTAACATCTGTTTGACATTGCTACTTAACATCTGAATGACATTGCTACTTAACATCAGTTTGACATTGCTACTTAACATCAGTTTGACATTGCTACTTAACATCTGTTTGACATTGCTACTTAACATCTGTTTGACATTGCTACTTAACATCAGTTTGACATTGCTACTTAACATCTGTTTGACATTGCTACTTAACATCTGTTTGACATTGCTACTTAACATCTGAATGACTATTACAAGTCTCATTCTGACTACTGTTCAACAGTCTCCATTGTAGTTTCATTACAGAGCCAAGTTATATTGAACGTTTATAACATTTGCAATTTCTTCATTATTCAAGGTCATTTTATGTTGGCTGTATAATCTTGTTCCCATCTAGATACCCTTTTAGTTTTCTTTGTTCTGAGAAAACTCTTCTATTCCTCGCTGTCTACTTCTGTTCCTCACTGTCTACTTCTGTTCCTCACTGTCTACTTCTGTTCCTCACTGTCTACTTCTGTTCCTCGCTGTCTACTTCTGTTCCTCACTGTCTACTTCTGTTCCTCACTGTCTACTTCTGTTCCTCGCTGTCTACTTCTGTTCCTCACTGTCTACTTCTGTTCCTCTGTCTACTTCTGTTCCTCGCTGTCTACTTTTTCTCGCTGTCTACTTCTGTTCCTCGCTGTCTACTTCTGTTCCTCCCTGTCTACTTCTGTTCCTCACTGTCTACTTCTGTTCCTCACTGTCTACTTCTGTTCCTCGCTGTCTACTTCATGTCTACCTCGCTGTCTACTTCTGTTCCTCCCTGTCTACTTCTGTTCCTCACTGTCTACTTCTGTTCCTCCCTGTCTACTTCTGTTCCTCACTGTCTACTTCTGTTCCTCGCTGTCTACTTCTGTTCCTCACTGTCTACTTCTGTTCCTCACTGTCTACTTCTGTTTCTCACTGTCTACTTCTGTTCCTCACTGTCTACTTCTGTTCCTCACTGTCTACTTCTGTTCCTCACTGTCTACTTCTGTTCCTCACTGTCTACTTCTGTTCCTCACTGTCTACTTCTGTTCCTCACTGTCTACTTCTGTTCCTCACTGTCTACTTCTGTTCCTCACTGTCTACTTCTGTTCCTCACTGTCTACTTCTGTTCCTCATTGCTGCTCTACTTCTGTTCCTCACTGTCTACTTCTGTTTCTCACTGTCTACTTCTGTTCCTCACTGTCTACTTCTGTTCCTCACTGTCTACTTCTGTTCCTCGTTGTCTACTTCTGTTCCTTACTGTCTACTTCTGTTCCTCGCTGTCTACTTCTATTCCTTACTGTCTACTTCTATTCCTTACTGTCTACTTCTGTTCTTCGCTATCTACTTCTGTTCCTCGCTGTCTACTTCTGTTCCTCACTGTCTACTTCTATTCCTCGCTGTCTTGTTCCCCCTAGAAATCCTTTTAGTTTTCTTTGTACTGAGAACACACTTCTGTTCCTTTTTGTGTTGTTCCTTGCTGTGTTGTTCCTTTCTGTGTTGTTCCTTGCTGTCTTGTTCCTTTCTGTGTTGTTCCTTGCTGTCTTGTTCCTTGCTGTGTTGTTCCTTGATGTGTTGTTCTTTGCTGTCTTGTTCCTTTGATGTGCATAATGAAATCTTATACTTAACACATTTGTGTTTAAAATTAAAAAATCGTCATTTTGATGTTATTTATATTTGAAAGTTGTGGGAATAGCAGAGGGAACATCGGAATGGAACATCAGAATGGAACATCAGAATGTAACATCAGAATGGTTTAGCATAGGCCACGGAGTCAGACATGGCTGCATTTTGTCACCGTACCTATTCAACGACACTCGTATATGCTGAAAACATCATGAGGAATGTCAGAGAATCTACATAGATGGAGAAACACCACGCTCTGGTGATCGGAGGTCATAAACTACCTGAATTATGCTGACGATACAGTGCTATTATCTACATCATCAACAAATAAACAGGGAACAGGTATTAAGAGCTTCCGAAAAAAGAAATAGACAAACACGGGACTCGAACCACTTACCCTAGTCCTTACGACACCAAACGCCTCGGAAGCTCTTAATACATGTTCCCTGTTTATTTGTTGATGATGTTCGTTACTTCCGTTGCTTCCTCTGCGGGTTCTTGATTAAAAAAACTCCTTGTGCTCATATTATCTACATCACAGATTGGTATAGAGAACTTGATACGGTCACTTCAAGAGAACAGCAAAGATCAAAACCTTTATCTCAATACAATGAAAACGAAGATATTTACAACTGATAAAATAGAATTGATGACTAATATAAGTGTCAACAGCCACAAAATCGAAAGTGTCGACAACTTAGAATACTTTGGTGCATTGCTGACAAATGACGAGAATGCTATAAAAGAAATTAAAAAAAGACTGAGCATTGCTTTGCAAAAACTAAAAGCACTAACTAGCTTATGGAAGAGAACTGACATAAGAACAAAAATCACGTTTTTAAAGAGCCTACATCTTTCCCATGGCAACAGATGGTTGTGAGACATGGAACATTGACAAAGCGGTATAGAAGATCATTAATGCCTTTGAATGCAAATGCTACAGAAGAGAACTTAGAATATCATGGACAGAGTAAAGAACAAATGCTTCTGTTCTGCAACAGCTTGATATTAAAGAGAGTTAGCTATTTAAGAACATAAAAAAAAAGAAAATTAAATATTTCGGACATATCAAACGACATGAGTGCCTAGAGAAGATAATTTAGGAGGTAATGGTGCATGGAAGCAGTAATAGAGGAAGATCTAGAAGATGATGGGTACAAGATGTCATTGACGATCTGGGAATGACTGCTGCTGACGCCGGTCAACTTGCACAGAACAGAGAGAGTTGTTCAGGACTGCTAAATCAAATACAACAAACAATGGCAAGTGTATCTTCATTTAAATTGATATATGAATTTCGAATTTAATAAGTAAAACATGTTTCTATTTTTTTTATTTTGCAGCTGGGTGGTTCAGCGGAAAACATGGTGGTAAGTAACAAACGATGGTACTCTAGCATGCTTGTCAGTGTGTATGTTAGAATGCAGCTTTAGGAAGATATTAAAACTTATATGCTTGTCGTAATATTTATTCTCTCCATGTTGCACACACGTTGCTCTCCATGTTACCCACACTTTGCTCTCCATGTTATACACACGTTGCTCTCCATGTTACCCACACTTTGCTCTCCATGTTACACACACGTTGATCTCCATGTTACCCACACTTTGCTCTCCATGTTACACACACTTTGCTCTCCATGTTACACACACTTTGTAGAATATTGTTATCATCACAGCCTGCCTGAAATAGTCTCAATATCAAGCCTGTGCTATAACTTCTCTATTGTTGAAGTCAATATTTAGTTCATGTATTGTTACCATCATCGTCTTAGTCGTCCCGTGCCTCATCTTCCAGAAACCATGTCCTGTATTGTTGTCATCATCGTCTTGGTCGTCCCATGCTTCATCTTCCAGAAACCATGTCCTACATTATTACTCTCCAGAAAGCATGCCCTACATTGCTTCAGTTTCAAATATCTTCATTGCACTCCGGACATGTCCATAGGTGCTCCGATCTCCTTCGCAATATCTCCAACAGTGTCCGGCGACTGACCATACCAGTTCAACTTTGATTGATGAGCCTACTCACGTACCTGTTATGCTGTTCTTTTCTTGCTACTCCAATCTTCAAACCCAGCTCCTACAATCTAGTAGTTGACGTGGATTGCTTTAAATGAAAATCTTCTTTGAGGGCCAAACTCTATGAGGGCGCTCAAAATATCAGCTCTATCCATTGGCTAGCCCTCTGATATAGTGGTAGAGCCAGCCAGCATGTCTGCTCTCTCATTGCGTTCAACATTGCTATTCTCTAGAAACCAGTGAGATGTTTATTGTAAATAAAATATAACAGTTTCATCTGTAACATAATATTGTTTATGAGCCAATGTTGCACAATGTTTCTCATCGTGTAGAATGTCTATAGCTTTCCACATTTCCTTCTACCCAGAGAGTTCTAAGAATGTTAGTGGAGCACTGTGGTCAGAAAGATTTAATTGTTATCTTTAATACTTGTGTATTAGTACATGGAACATAGATTAGATGGTATGGCTACAATATTAGAGGGAGCTGCAATGGACCGAAATGACATTCTTAACGCATTGAGAAAGTCTTCCCGAACAGAGGAGTTTCAAGGTTGTGAATTCAACTCGCTGATCAGATTGAGAGAGATGGGTGTCGATATTGGTTCAGCTCGAAAAGAACGACATACTAAATATGCAAAAAGACTGATTAATCAACATCGAACTGTCGTGTTGGGTCGCTGGACGCTGCTGGATTTGTTGAGTCGGAGATCTCTCTCTCGATACCCGCTCAGACTGATATACCCGATTTACTCATGAATTCTGCTGTTGTTTTTAAGGACACCGTCCCTCCGTACAGCTTCTCATTAAATTCAGTATTTTTGGACCAGGTTTCGTTTCTTAGGCCTGCTAACAATTGGCAAACATTGCAGTAGGTGCCTGCCGTCATGTCTGCCTTTTTACAATGGCACAGGCTAGTTGTGCTGATTAAAAATGTGTTGTACATGTGGGCCCGACGTCTGTTATGGCCGGTACGAAGGCGAAATATAACCACTTGTTCGCTACGGGACAGAAAATAGTACCCATCTCTGACGCTGTGTTGTGGGTGGTCTTTCGACCACTTTTCTTTATATCGCCATCCGATGGTTGTTTTGACCTCCTCGTAGCTGCTGTGGTAAACAGTCTGCGGCAGTCGCCTTCCTGCCTTCGCCAGCGTGTCTGCCTCTTCGTTTCCGCTTGCATTGCAGTGTGATGGGATCCACTGTACGACTGTGCGTTTCAATGAGTTTGTTAATACTCCGAGGATCGATTTTATGTCGTTCAGCTCTGTGCTGGTTGAGCTTTTTAGTGCCGTGATGGCCGACAGAGCGTCGGTGAATATCACTACTTTGTTGCGTGAGGCACTGCTTTTCTCTAGGATCATTTCAGCGGCTATTTTTAGCGCCTCCGTTTCTGTACGGTAGTTATTCGAGTACTTTCCCGTGGCTACCGTCTTCGTGATCTTCACTTTAGTTTGGAGTTTAAGCACTGATTCGGAGATAGGAACCCCTATGTGGACGTGTCCGGAGTGCTATGATAATAGTTCTCATATAACTGATCATATAATTAATAATTATCAATGACAGAAAGCGCACTTTGAGATGATTAATGTTTGAGATAATACATTCTCTCTCTCTCTCTCTTTCTCTTTCTTTCTCTCTCTCTCTCTCGCGATCACAGATAATACATTCAATTGTTCACAAGAAATTTTCTTTAGTTGACCAAGGCAATGTACCAATAACTTGACATTATGTATTTTTGAAAATTAAATATGTAAACAAGGTTTGGTGGTATGTTTACGAAGCCCAGTGGCGGTGCGTGATCATTTTTGTTGGTGAGGACTGACATATATTTTCTGAAAAATTTGTTGGGTGGTGGGGAGGTGGGGGAGGTGGTGGGGGGGAGGGGGTTTACAGTGAGAATGATACAGAGATGGAGAAAAACTTATATATAGAGAGCAAAATCACATACAACCAACAATGGCAAGTGTATCTTCATTTAAATTGATATTTGAATTTCGAATACATGTTTCTATTTTTATTTTATTTTGCAGCTGAGCGGAACAGGGGAAAACGCGGTAGTAAGTAACAAACGATGGTACTCTAGCATGTTTGTCAGTGTGTATGTTAGAATGCAGCTTTAGGAAGATATTAAAACTAGCATGCATGTCGTAATATTTATTATCTCCATGTTACACACTTTGTCGAACATTGCTATCATCAGTCTGTATGAAATAATCTCAATATTTAGCCTGTGCTATAACGCCTCTATTGTTTAGTTCATGTATTTGTTACCATCATCGTCTTGGTCGTCCCGTGCCTCATCTTCCAGAAACCATGTCCTGTATTCTTACCATCATCGTCTTGGTCGTCCCGTGTCTCATCTTCCAGAAACCATGTCCTGTATTCTTACCCTCATCGTCTTGGTCGTTCCGTGCCTCATCTTCCAGAAACCATATCCTGTTACCATCATCGTCTTGGTCGTTCCGTGCCTCATCTTCCAGAAACCATGTCCTGTATTCTTACCCTCATCGTCTTGGTCGTTCCGTGCCTCATCTTCCAGAAAGCATGTCCTGTATTGCGACCATCATCGTTTTATTCTCTTAGTTGTATTTGTACTAAGAAAACGCTTCTGTTTCTCGCTGTATTGTTTTCTAAGTGGATAATGAAACCTTATATTGAACACATTTTCATGACAAAATCAGAATTTGAAATTATTTATATTTTAGATAATACATTCAACTTTTTTAGTTTATACACAACTAATAATTTTGTATTTTAACGAAATATTTGAACTATGTTTGTTTATATGTTTAGCAAGCTAATTGTATAATGTATATGTTTAATTCTGTGGTTGATGGCTACGTCCTTTGGGATATGCCATGATTTTCATTTTCATATGTATAATGTATATCATTGGCGGCTCGTGATTATTTTTGTTGGTGGGGACAGACAAATAATTGCGGAAACATCGTCGTGGGTTGTTATATTTTAATTTATAAAATAATAAATACACGTTACACATTATTTTGGTGGGGCCCGACCCCACTGGCTCTTAATGCCGAGCCGACACTGATGTATATATTGTAAGGTAATATGTATCGAATGTGACAATACTGATAAGTTTGCTATTAGTAAAGGTGTAAAAAATTGGTTATAGAAATAGGTGAAGCAAGTAGATGAACTTTTGGTGCCATTAAACGCTTGCATACATCATTATGCTGAATTTTATGCTGATACATTTGATGAGTTTGGTGCCATTAAACGCTTGCATACATCATTATACTGAACTTTTGGTGCCATTAAACGCTTGCATACATCATTATATGAATTTTGGTGCCATTAAACGCTTGCATACATCATTATGCTGAACTTTTGGTGCCATTAAACGCTTGCATACATCATTATGCTGAACTTTTGGTGCCATTAAACGCTTGCATACATCATTATGCTGAACTTTTGGTGCCATTAAACGCTTGCATACATCATTATGCTGAACATTTGGTGCCATTAAACGCTTGCATACATCATTATGATGAACTTTTGGTGCCATTAAACGCTTGCATACATCATTATGATGAAGTTTTGGTGCCATTAAACGCTTGCATACATCATTATGATGAAGTTATTATGAAGTATCCAGGGACAATTCAGCAAATGGAATAATAGCATTTGGGTCATATTTGACCATCGTCAACATAACCACATAATTATAATAGGGTGATCCCTCTCCAGTTGTTGCAATCTTTGAGATCACCTTTCTTGGGGATCTTAACAATTACTCCCTTTTTCCATTGATCTGGGACAGTTTCTTCTTCCCATACTTTATTAAATAGTTCTTGCACCTGGCTAATAGTTGCATCATCAGCCGCTTTGAGCATTTCTGCAGTAATGTTGTCATCACCGGCTGCCTTATTGTTTATCAAGGAATCGATTGCCTCCTTGACCTCAGCTACACTTATCATTTCTTCGTTAATTGGTAGGAGCTGTTTCTTGCCTCTTCGTCAAACTTGAGTAGTACTGGTGGATTAGGTCTATTTAATATTTCTTCAAAATGTTCTGCCCATCTTTTCTTCTGCTCGGTATCTGATGTTAGAACTTTACCATCTTTACTCTTGATTGGGCCACCCTTTGAAACAAAAGTTCCAGTAAGTTGTTTTAGTGTATTGTAAAGCATTTTACTGTTTCCAGTCTTAGCTGCCTTTTCCCTTCTTCGGCCAGTCGATTGACATATGCTCTTTTATCTCTTCTAGTCGCTCTTTTCACTTCCTTGTCTTTTAGTCTATATTCCTCTTTAACTTGGATTTCATCTGTTGCATTCTTAGTATTAAATATTGCTAGTTTCATCTTTCTTCTTTCTTGAATACATTTCCAGGTGTCATCACTTATCCAAGGTTTTCTGTCTTTCATCTTTAATCCTGCGCTACTATTTGCTGCCCCCAACAGTGTGTGCTTTATCTTAGTCCATTTGTCTTCAATGTTCTGTTCATTTTCACCATTGAGTAACTCGAACCCATTCTTAAGTTCGAGCTGATATTCCTCTTTACTTCTTTATTTTGTAGCCTTTGACTGTCTATTCGCAGTTGTAACTAGAATAGCATATACAATATTAACTAGAATAGCATGTACAATAGTAACTAGAATAGCATATACAATATTAACTAGAATAGCATGTACAATAGTAACTAGAATAGCATGTACAATAGTAACTAGAATAGCATATACAATAGTAACTAGAATAGCATATACAATAGTAACTAGAATAGCATATACAATAGTAACTAGAATAGCATGTACAATAGTAACTAGAATAGCATATACAATAGTAACTAGAATAGCATATACAATAGTAACTAGAATAGCATGTACAATAGTAACTAGAATAGCATATACAATAGTAACTAGAATAGCATATACAATAGTAACTAGAATAGCATATACAATAGTAACTAGAATAGCATATACAATATTAACTAGAATAGCATATACAATAGTAACTAGAATAGCATATACAATAGTAACTAGAATAGCATATACAATAGTAACTAGAATAGCATATACAATAGTAACTAGAATAGCATGTACAATAGTAACTAGAATAGCATATACAATAGTAACTAGAATAGCATATACAATAGTAACTAGAATAGCATATACAATAGTAACTAGAATAGCATATACAATAGTAACTAGAATAGCATATACAATAGTAACTAGAATAGCATGTACAATAGTAACTAGAATAGCATATACAATAGTAACTAGAATAGCATATACAATATTAACTAGAATAGCATATACAATATTAACTAGAATAGCATATACAATATTAACTAGAATAGCATGTACAATAGTAACTAGAATAGCATATACAATATTAACTAGAATAGCATGTACAATAGTAACTAGAATAGCATATACAATAGTAACTAGAATAGCATATACAATAGTAACTAGAATAGCATGTACAATAGTAACTAGAATAGCATATACAATAGTAACTAGAATAGCATATACAATATTAACAAGAATAGCATATACAATAGTAACTAGAATAGCATATAACAATAGTAACTAGAATAGCATATATAATATTAACTAGAATAGCATATACAATATTAACTAGAATAGCATGTACAATAGTAACTAGAATAGCATATACAATAGTAACTAGAATAGCATATACAATAGTAACTAGAATAGCATGTACAATAGTAACTAGAATAGCATATACAATAGTAACTAGAATAGCATATACAATATTAACTAGAATAGCATATACAATATTAACTAGAATGGCATATACAATATTAACTAGAATAGCATATAATATTAACTTAGAATGGCATGTCAATAGTAACTAGAATAGCATATACCATTTAACTAGAATGGCATATAACAATGTAACTAGGAATGGATAGCAATAGTAACTAGAATGGCATATACAATAGTAACTAGAATGAGCATATACAATGGTAACTAGAATAGCATATACAATAGTAACTAGAATAGCATATACAATAGTAACTAGAATAGCATATACAATAGTAACTAGAATAGCATATACAATAGTAACTAGAATAGCATATACAATATTAACTAGAATAGCATATCAATAGTAACTAGAATGCATATCAATAGTAACTAGAATAGCATATACAATAGTAACTAGAATAGCATATACAATAGTAACTAGAATAGCATATACAATAGTAACTAGAATAGCATATACAATATTAACTAGAATAGCATATACAATAGTAACTAGAATAGCATATACAATAGTAACTAGAATAGCATATACAATAGTAACTAGAATAGCATATACAATAGTAACTAGAATAGCATGTACAATAGTAACTAGAATAGCATATACAATAGTAACTAGAATAGCATATACAATATTAACTAGAATAGCATATACAATATTAACTAGAATAGCATGTACAATAGTAACTAGAATAGCATATACAATAGTAACTAGAATAGCATATACAATAGTAACTAGAATAGCATTTACAATAGTAACTAGAATAGCATATACAATAGTAACTAGAATAGCGTATTCCTTTTGAACCACGTCTTAGGGGACGCTGATGGTGATGTTTTCATCCGCACTAGATCTGATGGTGCACTCTATAACTTGACTCGCCTAAGAGCCAAGACAAAAACGACGGAAATTCTTCTCAAGGACCTCCTTTTCGCTGACGATGCTGCCTTAGTCGTTCACAGTGAGGCTACACTGCAATAGTTAGTTTAGTTAGTTTGTTCCTTTCGTGTCAAAGGCGGCACATAGGGCAGAGGTTTTAGATCTCCATGTGATGCGGTTCGTTGCTAGTAGTTGGAAATCTTGCATGGTTTTACATCCCAATAGTTTACTTTCTTGTTGGATGGTTCTTCGAAGAGTGGTCTTTGGTCTTCCACGTTTTCTTTTCCCAACTGGTGACCACATAAGGACTTGTCGATTTAGTCTCTTTTCGTCGGATCCTCTCTCTCTCGCGATCCCGGCCTAGACTGATGAACCAACTTTTATCCTGAATTTTACCGTGGTTTTAAGGGACTCCGTTCCTCCGTACAGTTTTCGCGAAGCTCTGTGTTTTGTGGCCAGGTTCCGTTTCTTACACCTACTATCTGTTGACAATCCTGCAGAACGTGTTCTGCCGTCATGTCCGCCTTTTGCATGGGCACAGGCTAGTTGTGCCTATTTTAAATTTGTTGTACATGTGGGCGCGTATCTTGTTGTGGCCGGTACGGAGGCGAAGTATGGCAACTTGTTCGCTACGAGACAGACCATAGTATCCGTCGCTGTTGGAATGCTGGGGATGGTCTTTTGTCCATTTACCTCTGTAGTGCGAATCGATGGTTCGGGCTTCCTCATAACTGATCTCGTGATCAGTCTGAGGCAGTCGCCCGCCTTCTTTAGCTAGTTTGTCGGCACGTTCGTTTCCCCTTATATTGATGCTCGTCCATCACGGGTGATGATGACCACACAAATTTTCATCCAAGGAATGTAGTTGCGTTATGTTTGTCTGTGTGTGCGTAGATGACTAGTGAGCCCGATACGTGCTTGAAATGTTCGTGTACAGTGTGGGCAAGGTATACTTGCACTTGTGGGAAGTTTTAGTGCCTTTCTGTTTTGACGTCTTTGCTCCATCCGTGCTGTTCTATCTGCCTCGCAGGCCGAGGAACCGTGTCGAAGAAGTGTGCGCCGGGCTGATCTGTCTTGAGCAGCATTCTCCCAGTTGGGGACATCTATGTCAAAAGATTTCATCGAGTTCTTGAGTGTATCTTTGAATCGCTTTTTCTGGGCCCCCTGTGAGCGTTTACCGCTATGCAGCTCACCATAAAAGAGTCGTTTGGGTATTCTGCAATCTGGCATTCGAGCCACATGTCCTGTCCATCTTGTCTGGGACTGCATCAAGATTGTGTAGATGCTGGGAAGAGCAGCTCTTTTAGGACCTCTGTATCTGGGATCATATCCTGCCATTTGATGTTCATTATTTTCCTAAGGCAGACTGTGTGAAAGTGGTTTCGCTTCCTTGAGTGTCTCTGATATACAGTCCAAGTTTCGCATGCGTGAAGAAAGACTGGGAGCACGACAGCTCGATATACCCTCAGTTTTGTGGCTTGGCCAATACCACATCTGTGCCAGACATTTCTATGTAGTCTGCCAAAGGTGCTGCTAGCTTTAGAGATTCTGGTATTTATTTCATCATCTATGGTGACATTTTGGGACAGTGTGCTTCCAAGATAAGTAATTATGTCCACTACTTTCAGTTTCCTGCCGCTTGTTGTAATATTTGGTTCGGCATATACTTTTCCAGGAGCTGGTTGATTTCTCGGTATTGATGGTAAGACCAAAGTTGGAGCAGGCTTGTGAGAATCTGTTCATGCTAGTCTGGAGATCTGCCTCAGTGTTGGCAGTGAGGGCGCAGTCGTCAGCAAATAGGAGATCTCTGATGGTATCAGACTTTACTTTTGTTTTTTCATGAAGTCTCCTTGGATTGAAGAGTTTTCCATCTGTACGATACTTGATGTTGACACCTATGTTACCATCTCTAAATGCATCTGTCAGCATGGCAGAAAACATAATGCTAAACAGAGTTGGTGCAATCACACAGCCTTGTTTGACTCCATTCAGGATGGGAAAAGGCTCTGATAGCTCGACTTGGTCCTGCACTCTGGCGTGCATCCTCATGCAGCTGCTGCACAATCTTGATCTCCCTTATATTACAGTGTGATGGAATCCACTGAATGACGGTGCGTTTGAGTGAGCGCGTTAGTTCATCGATGGTGGCTTTGAGCTCATTAAGCTCTGGTTTGCCTATGCCTTTGAGTGCCGTGATGACCGATAGAGCATCGGTGAATATCACGACTTTGTTGCGAGAGGTGCCTCTTCTCTCTAGAATCATTTCGGTCGCTGTTCTTATTGCCTCTGCCCTGTAATTATTCTACAGGGTGTTCAAGATAAAAGCAGCCTATGAATGGAGCTAATCTGGCATATATGTATGGAAATGAGAAGGTTCAGTTATGACGTAGTATAGGTCAAGATTGTGCGATGGTGTGTAATTGTAGTGTGGGAAGGGGCGATGAACAAATGTGACGTAGGACGAGCTAGTCAGAACCAGTTTAAATAGTAAATAGACGAGATGCAATGCGTACCTGGCAAATTTCTATTTATCACTGGGGCTGCTTTTAAGTTGAACACCCTGTAGTATTTGCCTGTGGCAATAGCTTTTATGACCGTCACTTTCTTTGAGAGTTTGAGCACTATTCTTCCTCCACCATCTCTGATTGCGTTCTTTGCCGACCCGACAGTGTACACATGTGTCCACTTATTTTTAGCGTATTCGATCTAAGAACATGACCTAAATATTTCCACCTTCGTTTCCTTATGATATTTAATACGGGTTGTTGGTGTGTTCTATCTCTCACTGTGTTGTTAGAAACGAAATCACTCCATTTTACTTTTAATAATTTTCGGAGACATTTATTCTCAAAGCTGTCCAGTTTCTTATCAATTTTCTTTGTTGATTTCCAACTTTCACAACCGTAGGTCAGTACAAAACTAGTCACGACAGAGATGAAGTGTCTACACAGAATGCTGGGAGTATCAAGAAGAAGACTAGTCACGACAGAAATGAAGTGTCTACACAGAATGCTGGGAGTATCAAGACGAAACCAGTCACGACAGAGATGAAGTGTACACAGAATGCTGGGAGTATCAAGAAGAGACAAGTCACGACAGAGATGAAGTATCTACACAGAATGCTGGGAGTATCAAGAAGAGACAAGTCACGACAGAGATGAAGTGTCTACACAGAATGCTGGGAGTATCAAGAAGAGACAAGTCACGACAGAGATGAAGTGTCTACACAGAATGCTGGGAGTATCAAGACGAAACCAGTCACGACAGAGATGAAGTGTACACAGAATGCTGGGAGTATCAAGAAGAGACAAGTCACGACAGAGATGAAGTATCTACACAGAATGCTGGGAGTATCAAGAAGAGACAAGTCACGACAGAGATGAAGTATCTACACAGAATGCTGGGAGTATCAAGAAGAGACAAGTCACGACAGAGATGAAGTGTCTACACAGAATGCTGGGAGTATCAAGAAGAGACAAGTCACGACAGAGATGAAGTGTCTACACAGAATGCTGGGAGTATCAAGACGAAACCAGTCACGACAGAGATGAAGTATCTACACAGAATGCTGGGAGTATCAAGAAGAGACTAGTCACGACAGAGATGAAGTGTCTACACAGAATGTTGGGAGTATCAAGAAGAGACAAGTCACGACCGAGATGAAGTGTCTACACAGAATGCTGGGAGTATCAAGAAGAGAAAAGTCACGACAGAGATGAAGTGTCTACACAGAATGTTGGGAGTATCAAGAAGAGACAAGTCACGACAGAGATGAAGTGTCTACACAGAATGCTGGGAGTATCAAGAAGAGACAAGTCACGACAGAGATGAAGTGTCTACACAGAATGCTGGGAGTATCAAGAAGAGACTAGTCACGACAGAGATGAAGTGTCTACACAGAATGTTGGGAGTATCAAGAAGAGACAAGTCACGACGAGATGAAGTGTCTACACAGAATGCTGGGAGTATCAAGAAGAGACAAGTCACGACAGAGATGAAGTGTCTACACAGAATGTTGGGAGTATCAAGAAGAGACAAGTCACGACAGAGATGAAGTGTCTACACAGAATGCTGGGAGTATCAAGAAGAGACAAGTCACGACAGAGATGAAGTGTCTACACAGAATGCTGGGAGTATCAAGAAGAAGACTAGTCACGACAGAGATGAAGTGTCTACACAGAATGCTGGGAGTATCAAGAAGAGACAAGTCACGACAGAGATGATGTGTCTACACAGAATGCTGGGAGTATCAAGAAGAAGACTAGTCACGACAGAGATGAAGTGTCTACACAGAATGCTGGGAGTATCAAGAAGAAGACTAGTCACGACAGAGATGAAGTGTCTACACAGAATGCTGGGAGTATCAAGAAGAGACTAGTCACGACAGAGATGAAGTGTCTACACAGAATGCTGGGAGTATCAAGAAGAAGACTAGTCACGACAGAGATGAAGTGTCTACACAGAATGCGTGGAGTATCAAGAAGAGACAAGTCACGACAGAGATGAAGTGTCTACACAGAATGCTGGGAGTATCAAGAAGAAGACTAGTCACGGCAGAGATGAAGTGTCTACACAGAATTAGCTTGTGCTAATATGTAATAGGGATACGCCTTTGCAAACATTCGCCACCATTTTGTGTATTATTGTAAATTATAAACTTTAATTATCATTTTGTTGTGCGTATACAAAATTATGTAACAGAAAACGCGCTGTGCATCAACCTAGCTACCTACCAATTAGTTAAACATGAATCCGTAAGGTCGTGAGGAATATAAGACTGCCGGCACCAAAATTACTGTTATACTTCCGGTAGATTTCGTTCAAATTCAACCTTAGTGTGTTCATGAATTGTGGAACGAGCTATAAGTAATTAGTGTGTCGCCATTAACAATTATATGTATACTTTTATATTTGCTATTTAAATTGAGTTTCTTCTTTCATTTTTTGTAGACCTAATCAAAAACGTTGGAAAGCGTAAGTAATAAGTAATATTCAACTTGTAGGCCGTTATGTAGGCCCCTATGTTGTTTCTTATTTTTTTATTTTGAAGCAAGAAAATGTAGATAGTTAGAACTGGTTAGGAGAAGAAAGTTGTACAGAGATATGATAACTAGTATGTTTACAAAGGCAGGTGGCGACTGCCGCAGACTGATTACGAAATCAGCTACGAGGAGGCTAAAACAACAATAGGATGGCGATATAGAGAAGTGGTCGCAAAACCACCCTCAACACAGCGCCAAAGATGGGTACTATGCTCTGTCCCGTAGCAAACAAGTTGTCATATTCCACCTGTGTACCGGCTATAAGAGACTCCGGTCCCACCTTTACAACAAATTTAAAATTGGCACAACTATCCTATGCCACTGTGAAAAGGCGGACATGACGGCAGGGCAACTATTGCAAGACTGCCCACTGCAAGACTGCCCACTGCAAGACTGCCCACTGCAAGACTGCCCACTGCAAGACTGCCCACTGCAAGACTGCCCACTGCTAGAAGGCCTGAGAAACGAAACCTGGCCGGAAAATACCGAGCTAAATGAGAAGCTGTACGGAGTGACGGAGTCCCTAAAAACAACAGCAGAATTGATGGTTAAATCTGGTACATCAGTTTAAGTGGTGATCGCGAGAGAGAGCGAGTATATATATGTTTTAATGTTGTGAACAGTTTTGGAAAAATTGTGTGTAGATCAAAGTAGTCTTTCTTAATCTACATGTCCTAGTCAAGGAGATAACGCTGAACATTCTAGTCGAGGAGATAACGCTGTACATTCTAGTCGAGGAGATAACGCTGTACATTCTAGTCGAGGAGATAACGCTGAACATCCTAGTCGAGGAGATAACGCTGTACATTCTAGTCGAGGAGATAACGCTGAACATCCTAGTCGAGGAGATAACGCTGTACATTCTAGTCAAGGAGATAACGCTGAACATCCTAGTCGAGGAGATAACGCTGTACATTCTAGTCGAGGAGATAACGCTGATCATCCTAGTCGAGGAGATAACGCTGTACATTCTAGTCGAGGAGATAACGCTGTACATCCTAGTCGAGGAGATAACGCTGAACATCCTAGTCGAGGAGATAACGCTGTACATCCTAGTCAAGGAGATAACGCTGTACATCCTAGTCGAGGAGATAACGCTGTACATTCTAGTCGAGGTGATAACGCTGAACATCCTAGTCGAGGAGATAACGCTGTACATCCTAGTCAAGGAGATAACGCTGTACATTCTAGTCGAGGAGATAACGCTGTACATTCTAGTCGAGGTGATAACGCTGAACATCCTAGTCAAGATGACGCTGTAGGTCCTAGTCGAGGAGATAACGCTGTACATTCTAGTCGAGGAGATAACGCTGTACATTCTAGTCGAGGTGATAACGCTGAACATCCTAGTCGAGGAGATAACGCTGTACATCCTAGTCAAGGAGATAACGCTGTACATCCTAGTCGAGGAGATAACGCTGTACATTCTAGTCGAGGTGATAACGCTGTACATCCTAGTCAAGGAGATAACGCTGAACATCCTAGTCGAGGTGATAACGCTGTACATCCTAGTCAAGGAGATAACGCTGAACATCCTAGTCGAGGAGATAACGCTGTACATTCTAGTCGAGGTGATAACGCTGTACATCCTAGTCAAGGAGATAACGCTGAACATCCTAGTCGAGGTGATAACGCTGTACATCCTAGTCAAAGAGATAACGCTGTACATCCTAGTCGAGGTGATAACGCTGTACATCCTAGTCAAGGAGATAACGCTGTACATCCTAGTCGAGGAGATAACGCTGTACATTCTAGTCGAGGTGATAACGCTGTACATCCTAGTCAAGGAGATAACGCTGAACATCCTAGTCGAGGTGATAACGCTGTACATCCTAGTCAAGGAGATAACGCTGAACATCCTAGTCGAGATGACGCTGTAGATCCTAGTCGAGGAGATAACGCTGAACATCCTAGTCGAGGAGATAACGCTGTACATTCTAGTCAAGGAGATAACGCTGAACATCCTAGTCAAGGAGATAACGCTGAACATCCTAGTCAAGGAGATAACGCTGTACATTCTAGTCGAGGAGATAACGCTGTACATTCTAGTCGAGGTGATAACGCTGTACATCCTAGTCTAATC
Source organism: Arion vulgaris (assembly GCA_020796225.1). Lineage (NCBI taxonomy): Eukaryota > Metazoa > Mollusca > Gastropoda > Stylommatophora > Arionidae > Arion > Arion vulgaris. Next base: position 20,066,404 of record CM036778.1, on the reverse strand, counting down.
AACTCCTCGGTACTGTCTCGTCCTGTATGATGTACATATCAATCAAACTCTAATCAACTCCTTGGTTTTAGTCGATACTTGACATATTAACTACAACTAAAAGATACTGACCGAAGTAACTAATAGTTGCATTAACAGTTTAACTTCCATCCAGTACCCACATTATCATCATCAAGATGCGTGTCCTTTATAGGACGTTGCTCTCTTTGCAGCACATCTGAAATTCACTCTGTCTCTAACTAGTTCACCCACTTCGTCTATGGTCATGTTCATGGTTTCTTTAATATCTTGTAGCCATCTTCTTCTTGGTCTGCCTCTGCGTCCTGGGACCCTGCCCTCTAATATTGTTCTTTCCTGGCCATCGTGACGCTTAATGTGACCAAAGTATCTAATTTTTCTGTATAGTATATTGTTTATCAGCCAATTCTCTTTAGCATTTAGTTCTTTCAGGACATCAGTGTTCTTTCTTGTAGAGAAGAAGACAGTTGTAGTGATATAGAGAGAAGAAGTTGTAGTGATAAGAGAGAAGACAGTTGTAGTGATAAAGAAGAAGAAAGTTGTAGAAGAAGAAGTTGTAGTGATAAAGAGATAAGAAAGTTGTAGAGAGAAGACAGTTGTAGAGAGATGAAAGTTGTAGAGAGAAGAAAGTTGTAGAGAGAAGAAAGTTGTAGTGATAAAGAGAGAGGAAAGTTGTAGAGATAAAGAGAGAGGAAAGTTGTAGAGATAAGAAAGTTGTAGAGAGAAGAAAGTTGTAGAGAGATGAAAGTTGTAGAGATAAGAAAGTTGTAGAGAGAAGAAAGTTGTAGAGAGAAGAAAGTTGTAGTGATAAAGAGAGAGGAAAGTTGTAGAGATAAAGAGAGAGGAAAGTTGTAGAGATAAGAAAGTTGTAGAGAGAAGAAAGTTGTAGAGAGAAGAAAGTTGTAGTGATAAAGAGAGAAGAAAGTTGTAGAGATAAAGAGAGAGGAAAGTTGTAGAGATAGAAAGTTGTAGAGAGAAGAAAGTTGTAGAGAGAAGAAAGTTGTAGAGAGAAGAATGTTGTAGAGAGAAGAAAGTTGTAGTGGTAAAGAGAAGAAAGTTGTAGAGAGAAGAAAGTTGTAGTGATAAAGAGAGAAGAAAGTTGTAGAGAGAAGAAAGTTGTAGTGATAAAGAGAGAAGAAAGTTGTAGAGAGAAGAAAGTTGTAGAGAGATGAAAGTTGTAGTGATAAAGAGAGAAGAAAGTTGTAGAGATAAGAAAGTTGTAGAGATAAGAAAGTTGTAGAGAGAAGATAGTTGTAGAGAGAAGATAGTTGTAGTGATAAAGAGAGAAAAAAGTTGTAGAGAGAAGAAAGTTGTAGAGAGATGAAAGTTGTAGTGACATAGAGTAGGATTTTGAAAATGTAAACATCGAAAATTGTGTGTAGATCAAAGTAGTCTTTCTTAATCTACATGTCCTAGTCGAGGAGATAACGCTGAACATTCTAGTCGAGGAGATAACGCTGTACATTCTAGTCGAGGAGATAACGCTGTACATTCTAGTCGAGGAGATAACGCTGAACATCCTAGTCGAGGAGATAATGCTGAACATCCTAGTCGAGGAGATAACGCTGTACATTCTAGTCGAGGAGATAACGCTGAACATCCTAGTCGAGGAGATAACGCTGTACATTCTAGTCGAGGAGATAACGCTGTACATCCTAGTCGAGGAGATAACGCTGAACATCCTAGTCGAGGTGATAACGCTGTACATCCTAGTCAAGGAGATAACGCTGTACATCCTAGTCGAGGAGATAACGCTGTACATTCTAGTCGAGGTGATAACGCTGAACATCCTAGTCAAGATGACGCTGTAGGTCCTAGTCGAGGAGATAACGCTGTACATTCTAGTCGAGGAGATAACGCTGTACATTCTAGTCGAGGTGATAACGCTGAACATCCTAGTCGAGGAGATAACGCTGTACATCCTAGTCGAGGAGATAACGCTGAACATCCTAGTCAAGGAGATAACGCTGAACATCCTAGTCGAGGAGATAACGCTGTACATCCTAGTCGAGGAGATGACGCTGTACATCCTAGTCGAGGAGATAACGCTGAACATCCTAGTCGAGGAGATAACGCTGTACATCCTAGTCAAGGAGATAACGCTGTACATCCTAGTCGAGGAGATAACGCTGTACATTCTAGTCGAGGTGATAACGCTGTACATCCTAGTCAAGGAGATAACGCTGAACATCCTAGTCGAGGTGATAACGCTGTACATCCTAGTCAAGGAGATAACGCTGAACATCCTAGTCGAGATGACGCTGTAGGTCTAGTCGAGGAGATAACGCTGAACATCCTAGTCGAGGAGATAACGCTGTACATTCTAGTCGAGGAGATAACGCTGTACATTCTAGTCGAGGAGATAACGCTGTACATTCTAGTCGAGGTGATAACGCTGTACATCCTAGTCTAATCAACTCCTCGGTACTGTCTCGGGCTGTATGATGTACATATCAATCAAACTCTAATCAACTCCTTGGTACTGTCTCGGGCTGTATGATGTACATATCAATCAAACTCTAATCAACTCCTCGTACTGTCTCGGCTGTATGATGTACATATCAAGCAAACTCTAATCAACTCCTTGGTACTGTCTCGGGCTGTATGATGTACATATCAATCAAACTCTAATCAACTCCTCAGTACTGTCTCGGCTGTATGATGTACATATCAAGCAAACTCTAATCAACTCCTCGGTACTGTCTCGGGCTGTATGATGTACATATCAATCAAACTCTAATCAACTCCTCGGTACTGTCTCGGGCTGTATGTTTGGATATATCAAGCAAACTCTAATCAACTCCTCGGTTTTAGTCGATACTTGACATATTAACTACAACTAAAAGATACTGACCGAAGTAACTAATAGTTGCATTAACAGTTTAACTTCCATCCAGTACCCACATTATCATCATCAAGATGCGTGTCCTTTATAGGACGTTGCTCTCTTTGCAGCACATCTGAAATTCACTCTGTCTCTAACTAGTTCACCCACTTCGTCTATGGTCATGTTCATGGTTTCTTTAATATCTTGTAGCCATCTTCTTCTTGGTCTGCCTCTGCGTCCTGGGACCCTGCCCTCTAATATTGTTCTTTCCTGGCCATCGTGACGCTTAATGTGACCAAAGTATCTAATTTTTCTGTATAGTATATTGTTTATCAGCCAATTCTCTTTAGCATTTCTTTCTTTCAGGACATCAGTGTTCTTTCTTTTTCTGTCCATGGTATTCGTATGATCTTTCTGTAGCATTTAGTTTCGAAGGACTGGATTTTCGTTCTTGTTTTTTGTGTAATAGTCTATGATTCACAGCCATAAGTAGCCACTGGAAAAATGCATATTCTCAATATTTTTAATTTTAATTTTTTACTGGTGCTTTGCCACATGTTCTTCATTGTGTTTTACTTCTTGATTGCTATTGCTTTGCCACATGCTGGGAGTATCAAGAAGAGACAAGTCACGACAGAGATGAAGTATCTACACAGAATGCTGGGAGTATCAAGAAGAGACAAGTCACGACAGAGATGAAGTATCTACACAGAATGCTGGGAGTATCAAGAAGAGACAAGTCACGACAGAGATGAAGTGTCTACACAGAATGCTGGGAGTATCAAGAAGAGACAAGTCACGACAGAGATGAAGTGTCTACACAGAATGCTGGGAGTATCAAGAAGAAGACTAGTCACGACAGAGATGAAGTGTCTACACAGAATGCTGGGAGTATCAAGAAGAGAAAAGTCACGACAGAGATGAAGTGTCTACACAGAATGTTGGGAGTATCAAGAAGAGACAAGTCACGACAGAGATGAAGTGTCTACACAGAATGCTGGGAGTATCAAGAAGAAGACTAGTCACGACAGAGATGAAGTGTCTACACAGAATGCTGGGAGTATCAAGAAGAGACAAGTCACGACAGAGATGATGTGTCTACACAGAATGCTGGGAGTATCAAGAAGAAGACTAGTTACGACAGAGATGAAGTGTCTACACAGAATGCTGGGAGTATCAAGAAGAAGACTAGTCACGACAGAGATGAAGTGTCTACACAGAATGCGTGGAGTATCAAGAAGAGACAAGTCACGACAGAGATGAAGTGTCTACACAGAATGCTGGGAGTATCAAGAAGAAGACTAGTCACGGCAGAGATGAAGTGTCTACGCAGAATTAGCTTGTGCTAATATGTAATAGGGATACGCCTTTGCAAACATTCGCCACCATTTTGTGTATTATTGTAAATTATAAACTTTAATTATCATTTTGTTGTGCGTATACAAAATTATGTAACAGAAAACGCGCTGTGCATCAACCTAGCTACCTACCAATTAGTTAAACATGAATCCGTAAGGTCGTGAGGAATATAAGACTGCCGGCACCAAAATTACTGTTATACTTCCGGTAGATTTCGTTCAAATTCAACCTTAGTGTGTTCATGAATTGTGGAACGAGCTATAAGTAATTAGTGTGTCGCCATTAACAATTATATGTATACTTTTATATTTGCTATTTAAATTGAGTTTCTTCTTTCATTTTTTGTAGACCTAATCAAAAACGTTGGAAAGCGTAAGTAATAAGTAATATTCAACTTGTAGGCCGTTATGTAGGCCCCTATGTTGTTTCTTTTTTTTTTATTTTGAAGCAAGAAAATGTAGATAGTTAGAACTGGTTAGGAGAAGAAAGTTGTACAGAGATATGATAACTAGTATGTTTACAAAGGCAGGTGGGCGACTGCCGCAGACTGATTACGAAATCAGCTACGAGGAGGCTAAAACAACAATAGGATGGCGATATAGAGAGAAGTGGTCGCAAAACCACCCTCAACACAGCGCCAAAGATGGGTACTATGCTCTGTCCCGTAGCAAACAAGTTGTCATATTCCACCTGTGTACCGGCTATAAGAGACTCCGGTCCCACCTTTACAACAAATTTAAAATTGGCACAACTATCCTATGCCACTGTGAAAAGGCGGACATGACGGCAGGGCAACTATTGCAAGACTGCCCACTGCAAGACTGCCCACTGCAAGACTGCCACTGAAGACTGCCCACTGCAAAACTGCCCACTGCAAGACTGCCCACTGCAAGACTGCCCACTGCTAGAAGGCCTGAGAACGAAACCTGGCCGGAAAATACCGAGCTAAATGAGAAGCTGTACGGAGTGACGGAGTCCCTAAAAACAACAGCAGAATTTATGGGGAAATCTGGTACATCAGTTTAAGTGGTGATCGCGAGAGAGAGCGAGTATATATATGTTTTAATGTTGTGAACAGTTTTGGAAAAATTGTGTGTAGATCAAAGTAGTCTTTCTTAATCTACATGTCCTAGTCGAGGAGATAACGCTGAACATTCTAGTCGAGGAGATAACGCTGTACATTCTAGTCGAGGAGATAACGCTGAACATCCTAGTCGAGGAGATAACGCTGAACATCCTAGTCGAGGAGATAACGCTGTACATTCTAGTCGAGGAGATAACGCTGAACATTCTAGTCGAGGAGATAACGCTGTACATCCTAGTCGAGGAGATAACGCTGAACATCCTAGTCGAGGAGATAACGCTGTACATCCTAGTCAAGGAGATAACGCTGTACATCCTAGTCGAGGAGATAACGCTGTACATTCTAGTCGAGGTGATAACGCTGAACATCCTAGTCAAGATGACGCTGTAGGTCCTAGTCGAGGAGATAACGCTGTACATTCTAGTCGAGGAGATAACGCTGAACATCCTAGTCGAGGAGATAACTCTGTACATCCTAGTCAAGGAGATAACGCTGTACATCCTAGTCGAGGAGATAACGCTGTACATTCTAGTCGAGGTGATAACGCTGTACATCCTAGTCAAGGAGATAACGCTGAACATCCTAGTCGAGGTGATAACGCTGTACATCCTAGTCAAGGAGATAACGCTGAACATCCTAGTCGAGATGACGCTGGTAGGTCCTAGTCGAGAAACGCTGAACATCCCAGTCGAGGAGATAACGCTGTACATTAGATCGTACATCTAGTCGCGTGCAGGAGATAACGCTGTACATTCTAGTCGAGGTGATAACGCTGTACATCCTAGTATAATCAACTCCTCGGTACTGTCTCGGGCTGTATGATGTACATATCAATCAAACTCTAATCAACTCCTTGGTATTAGTCGATACTTGACATATTAACTACAACTAAAAGATACTGACCGAAGTAACTAATAGTTGCATTAACAGTTTAACTTCCATCCAGTACCCACATTATCATCATCAAGATGCGTGTCCTTTATAGGACGTTGCTCTCTTTGCAGCACATCTGAAATTCACTCTGTCTCTAACTAGTTCACCCACTTCGTCTATGGTCATGTTCATGGTTTCTTTAATATCTTGTAGCCATCTTCTTCTTGTTCTGCCTCTGCGTCCTGGGACCCTGCCCTCTAATATTGTTCTTTCCTGGCCATCGTGACGCTTAATGTGACCAAAGTATCTAATTTTTCTGTATAGTATATTGTTTATCAGCCAATTCTCTTTAGCATTTCTTTCTTTCAGGACATCAGTGTTCTTTCTTTTCTCTGTCCATGGTATTCGTATGATCTTTCTGTAGCATTTAGTTTCGAAGGACTGGATTTTCGTTCTTGTTTTTTGTGTAATAGTCTATGATTCACAGCCATAAGTAGCCACTGGAAAAATGCATATTCTCAATATTTTTCCTTTTAATTTTTTACTGGTGCTTTGCCACATGTTCTTCATTGTGTTTTACTTCTTGATTGCTATTGCTTTGCCACATGCTGGGAGTATCAAGAAGAGACAAGTCACGACAGAGATGAAGTATCTACACAGAATGCTGGGAGTATCAAGAAGAGACGAGTCACGACAGAGATGAAGTATCTACACAGAATGCTGGGAGTATCAAGAAGAAGACTAGTCACGACAGAGATGAAGTGTCTACACAGAATGCTGGGAGTATCAAGAAGAAGACTAGTCACGACAGAGATGAAGTGTCTACACAGAATGTTGGGAGTATCAAGAAGAGACAAGTCACGACAGAGATGAAGTGTCTACACAGAATGCTGGGAGTATCAAGAAGAGACAAGTCACGACAGAGATGAAGTGTCTACACAGAATGCTGGGAGTATCAAGACGAAACCAGTCACGACAGAGATGAAGTATCTACACAGAATGCTGGGAGTATCAAGAAGAGACAAGTCACGACAGAGATGAAGTGTCTACACAGAATGCTGGGAGTATCAAGAAGAGACAAGTCACGACAGAGATGAAGTGTCTACACAGAATGCTGGGAGTATCAAGAAGAAGACTAGTCACGACAGAGATGAAGTGTCTACACAGAATGCTGGGAGTATCAAGAAGAGACAGTCGACAGAGATGAAGTGTCTACACAGAATGTTGGGAGTATCAAGAAGAGACAAGTCACGACAGAGATGAAGTGTCTACACAGAATGCTGGGAGTATCAAGAAGAGACAAGTCACGACAGAGATGAAGTGTCTACACAGAATGCTGGGAGTATCAAGAAGAAGACTAGTCACGGCAGAGATGAAGTGTCTACGCAGAATTAGCTTGTGCTAATATGTAATAGGGATACGCCTTTGCAAACATTCGCCACCATTTTGTGTATTATTGTAAATTATAAACTTTAATTATCATTTTGTTGTGCGTATACAAAATTATGTAACAGAAAACGCGCTGTGCATCAACCTAGCTACCTACCAATTAGTTAAACATGAATCCGTAAGGTCGTGAGGAATATAAGACTGCCGGCACCAAAATTACTGTTATACTTCCGGTAGATTTCGTTCAAATTCAACCTTAGTGTGTTCATGAATTGTGGAACGAGCTATAAGTAATTAGTGTGTCGCCATTAACAATTATATGTATACTTTTATATTTGCTATTTAAATTGAGTTTCTTCTTTCATTTTTTGTAGACCTAATCAAAAACGTTGGAAAGCGTAAGTAATAAGTAATATTCAACTTGTAGGCCGTTATGTAGGCCCCTATGTTGTTTCTTATTTTTTTATTTTGAAGCAAGAAAATGTAGATAGTTAGAACTGGTTAGGAGAAGAAAGTTGTACAGAGATATGATAACTAGTATGTTTACAAAGGCAGGTGGGCGACTGCCGCAGACTGATTACGAAATCAGCTACGAGGAGGCTAAAACAACAATAGGATGGCGATATAGAGAGAAGTGGTCGCAAAACCACCCTCAACACAGCGCCAAAGATGGGTACTATGCTCTGTCCCGTAGCAAACAAGTTGTCATATTCCACCTGTGTACCGGCTATAAGAGACTCCGGTCCCACCTTTACAACAAATTTAAAATTGGCACAACTATCCTATGCCACTGTGAAAAGGCGGACATGACGGCAGGGCAACTATTGCAAGACTGCCCACTGCAAGACTGCCCACTGCAAGACTGCCCACTGCAAGACTGCCCACTGCAAAACTGCCCACTGCAAGACTGCCCACTGCAAGACTGCCCACTGCTAGAAGGCCTGAGAAACGAAACCTGGCCGGAAAATACCGAGCTAAATGAGAAGCTGTACGGAGTGACGGAGTCCCTAAAAACAACAGCAGAATTTATGGGGAAATCTGGTACATCAGTTTAAGTGGTGATCAGAGAGAGAGCGAGTATATATATGTTTAATGTTGTGAAAGTTTTGGAAAAATTAGTGTTGATAAATGTCTTAATCTAGTCAGTCGAGATAACGCTGAACATTCTAGTCGAGGAGATAACGCTGTACATTCTAGTCGAGGAGATAACGCTGTACATTCTAGTCGAGGAGATAACGCTGTACATTCTAGTCGAGGAGATAACGCTGAACATCCTAGTCGAGGAGATAACGCTGAACATTCTAGTCGAGGAGATAACGCTGAACATCCTAGTCGAGGAGATAACGCTGTACATTCTAGTCGAGGAGATAACGCTGTACATCCTAGTCGAGGAGATAACGCTGTACATTCTAGTCGAGGTGATAACGCTGTACATCCTAGTCGAGGAGATAACGCTGTACATTCTAGTCGAGGTGATAACGCTGTACATCCTAGTCAGGAGATAACGCTGTACATCCTAGTCGAGGAGATAACGCTGTAAGGCTTGTCAGGAATACGCTGCATCTAGTCGAGGAGATAACGCTGTACATTCTAGTCGAGGAGATAACGCTGTACATTGTCGGATAGCATCCTAGTCTAATCAACTCCTCGGTACTGTCTCGGGCTGTATGATGTACATATCAATCAAACTCTAATCAACTCCTTGGTTTTAGTCGATACTTGACATATTAACTACAACTAAAAGATACTGACCGAAGTAACTAATAGTTGCATTAACAGTTTAACTTCCATCCAGTACCCACATTATCATCATCAAGATGCGTGTCCTTTATAGGACGTTGCTCTCTTTGCAGCACATCTGAAATTCACTCTGTCTCTAACTAGTTCACCCACTTCGTCTATGGTCATGTTCATGGTTTCTTTAATATCTTGTAGCCATCTTCTTCTTGGTCTGCCTCTGCGTCCTGGGACCCTGCCCTCTAATATTGTTCTTTCCTGGCCATCGTGACGCTTAATGTGACCAAAGTATCTAATTTTCTGTATAGTATATTGTTTATCAGCCAATTCTCTTTAGCATTTAGTTCTTTCAGGACATCAGTGTTCTTTCTTTTTCTGTCCATGGTATTCGTATGATCTTTCTGTAGCATTTAGTTTCGAAGGACTGGATTTTCGTTCTTGTTTTTTGTGTAATAGTCTATGATTCACAGCCATAAGTAGCCACTGGAAAAATGCATATTCTCAATATTTTTCCTTTTAATTTTTTACTGGTGCTTTGCCACATGTTCTTCATTGTGTTTTACTTCTTGATTGCTATTGCTTTGCCACATGTTCTTCATTGTGTTTAACTTCGTGATTGCTATTGCCAATCTTCTTGAGATCTCTTTGAGCATAGTTTTAATTATTGACTCACTAGTACCCACCCTCACTGAACTCTTCTACTCTAAATTTGCTTTACATCTGGACACACTTGTATTGAAATCTATACTCTATTAGTTGTTATATCTGGACACACTTGTATTGCAATCTATACTCTATTAGTTGTTACATCTGGACACACTTGTATTGAAATCTATACTCTATTAGTTGTTACATCTGGACACACTTGTATTGAAATCTATACTCTATTAGTTGTTACATCTGGACACACTTGTATTGCAATCTATACTCTATTAGTTGTTACATCTGGACACACTTGTATTGCAATCTATACTCTATTAGTTGTTATATCTGGACACACTTGTATTGAAATCTATACTCTATTAGTTGTTACATCTGGACACACTTGTATTGAAATCTATACTCTATTAGTTGTTACATCTGGACACACTTGTATTGAAATCTATACTCTATTAGTTGTTACATCTGGACACACTTGTATTGCAATCTATACTCTATTAGTTGTTACATCTGGACACACTTGTATTGAAATCTATACTCTATTTGCTGTTACATCTGGACACACTTGTATTGCAATCTATACTCTATTAGTTGTTACATCTGGACACACTTGTATTAAATCTTCTCTATTAGTTGTTATATCTGGACACACTTGTATTGCAATCTATACTCTATTAGTTGTTACATCTGGACACACTTGTATTGAAATCTATACTCTATTAGTTGTTACATCTGGACACACTTGTATTGCAATCTATACTCTATTAGTTGTTACATCTGGACACACTTGTATTGCAATCTATACTCTATTAGTTGTTATATCTGGACACACTTGTATTGAAATCTATACTCTATTAGCCAGTATACTGTACCTGAGAAAATACCACAAGCCGTTATATCGGCTGAGAAGATCGAATGGGTTCAGCAAGAGCAGAACCGTGCAGTATATTTTCTCAGTATGATGCAAGTCTTGGAAATGCCGCCCTTAAAATGTATTTTCTTTAAAATAACCTTCAATTGTGATTTTGATTCGCAGCCTGTGCCCCCTTTAAGGTTCTGCCTGATGCGGCTGCCTCTCTGTATCATAACACGGCGTGGCCTTGAGCAAGAGTAATTGGTTACACATGTTGCACAACATTATAGATATACAATTAGCAATAGAAACATTGCAGTCTATTATACAGAACAGGAGATAAAGAGAGCAGAGATAAAGAGAGCAGAGATAAAGAGAGCAGAGATAAAGAGAGCAGAGATAAAGAGAGCAGAAGAGAGAGAGCAGAGAGAGGGGCAGAGAGAGAGAGACACACACACACACACACACAGAGAGACAGAACGAGAGAGAGAGCAGAGAGAGAGAGACACACACACACACACAGACAGAACAGAGAGAGCAGAGAGAGAGAGAGAGAGACACACACACACAGAGACAGAACGAGAGAGAGAGAGAGAGAGAAAGAGAAGACATAGAACTGGATTACTTCAGTAGAAACAACAAAGAAAGAATAAGTGTCTCGTCATAATTAACAATTATCTGTACATTTCAATATTGGATATTTTTTAATGATATTTCTTTGTTTTTCATTTGACAAAAGAATTGGTACTAGAGAATCCAGCGGTAAGTGTTAATATTAACTGATCTTCATATTGATGATTTCATTGATTTGTATCATATTTATTTCATATTGTATTGTATTCAATGTATGTTATTTCATATGTTGTATGTTGTATTTCATATATTGTATGTTGTATTTCATATGTTGTATGTTGTATTTCATATTTGTATGTTGTATTCATATTTGTATTTTATTTCATATATGTATTTGTATTTCATATATTGTATGTTGTATTTCATATGTTGTATTTGTATTTCATATTTGTATTTGTATTTCATATGTTGTATGTTGTATTTCATATATTGTATGTTGTATTTCATATGTTGTATGTTGTATTTCATATATTGTATGTTGTATTTCATATATTGTATGTTGTATTTCATATATTGTATGTTGTATTTCATATATTGTATGTTGTATTTCATATATTGTATTTGTTATTTCTATATAGTTTCATATGTTGTATTTCATATTTGTATTTGCTATTCATATTGTATGTTGTATTTCATATGTTGTATATCATATGTCTGTAGGTTGTATTTCTATGTGTATTTCAAATGTTGTATGTTGTATTTCATATGGTTATTGTATTTCATATGTGTATGTTGTATTTCTTATGTTGTATGTCATATGTTGTATTTCATATGCTAATTTCATATGTTGTATTTGTATTTCATATGTTGTATTTCATATTTGCATTTGTATTTCATATGTTGTATTTCATATGTTGCATGTTGTATTTCATATCTTGTATTTCATATGTTCATGTTGTATTCCATATTTGTATTTCATATTTGCATGTTGTATTTCATATGTTATTTGTATTTCATATGTTGTATGTTGTATTGCATATGTTGTATTTCATATTTGCATTTGTATTTCATATGTTGCATGTTGTATTTCATATGTTGCATGTTGTATTTTATATGTTGCATGTTGTATTTCATATGTTGCATGTTGTATTTTATATGTTTGGTTTAACAGTAATAGATTGTAGACATATAGATCTCTTGATAAAGAAATGAACAAACAACCAGGTATGTAATATTACATTAGCAACTAGGTAGTAATACACATTAAATAGATGTAATTTACATCACAATGGTGTGTAATTATACATTCAAATGTATGTATTATACATCAAATAGGTATGTATTACTACATTCAGAATAGTAGTGTATTCACATTGCAACTGGTATGTAAACAATCAGATAGGTAGTAATCTCATTCATGTAGTAAATTTACATTCACAATGGTAGTGTATTATACATTCAAATGTGTGAGTGTAATCTCTTCAATAGTAGTGTAATTACATTCAGAGTTAGTAGTGTATTTCATTCAATGGTATGTATTCTATATTCACAATAGGTATTAATTATCATTCAGACTAGTATGTATTACTACATTCAGCATAGGTAGTGTATTCTCATTCAACAACTGTGTAATTACTACATTCAGCAACTAGTAGTGTAATATACATTCAACAAACTATCAAAGAGGCTAGGACATTACAAATTGCAGACGAAGATTCAGATGTAGGACTAGAGAGAAGAAAGTTGTAGAGAAAAAGTAGAGAAAGATTGTAGAGAAAGAAAGTTGTAGAGAAAGTTGTAGAAAGAAAGTTTAGAGAGAGAAAGTTGTAGTGAAAAAGAGAGAGGAAAGTTGTATGAAGAAGAAAAGTTGTAGGATCTAGAGAAGAAGTTGTAGAGAGGAAGAAAGTTGTAGAGAGAGAGAGAGAAGAAAGTTGTGAGAGAGAAAGTTGTAGAGATTAGAGAGAAAGTTGTAGAGAGAAAAGTGTAAGTAGAAAGTTGTAGAGAGAAAAAGTTGTAGAGAAGGAAAGTTGTAGAGAAGAAAGTTGTAGGATAAAGAGAAAGTTGTAGAGATAAGAAAGTTGTAGAGAGAAGAAAGTTGTAGTGATAAAGAGAAGAAAGTTGTAGAGAGAAGAAAGTTGTAGAAGAAGAAAGTTGTAGAGATGAAAGTTTTAGAAGAAGAAAGTTGTAGGATAAAAGAGAAGAAAGTTGTAGGATAAAGAAGAAAGTTGTAGAAGAAGAAAGTTGTAGAAGAGAAAAGTTGTAGAGAGAAGAAAGTTGTAGAAAGAAGAAAAGTTGTAGAGAGAAGAAAGTTGTAGAGAGAAGAGTTGTAGAAGAAGAAGTTGTAGAAGAAGAGAAGTTGTAGAAAAGAAAGTTCTAGGATAAAGAGATAGAGTAATTTGTAAGTAAACATCGAAAGAGTGTGTACAAAATGATAGTGTAAAAAGAAGATGTACAAAATAAAGAAAGATGTAAAAATGAAAGTTGTAGAAAAGAAAGTGTACAAATGAAATGATGTAAAAGAATGAGTAAAATGAATGATGTACAAATGATATGAGTACAAATGATATGATTCAAATGAAATGATGTACAATGATATGAGTAAAAGAGATGATGACAAAATGATAGATGATAAAAGAAAAGTACAAATGAAATTGTATAAAAGAAATGATGTAAAATAGAGAGAGAAAAGTATGTAAAAATGAAGTTGTAGTAAGAGAAGTTGTAGAAAAGAATTAGGATAAAAGATGTAAGAAGATGAGTATGTAAGAAAGAAATGTTGTAAGAGATAGAAATCTAGTTATGAAGACTAAGAATCCAAGTTGTGAGTTATACTAAGTTATGGAGTTATTTAGAGATTGTGCAGTTAACAGTTGTAGTGAGTTATATTCAAGTTGATGAGAATGAATTAGTTGTTGAGTATAAAAGATAAGAAAGAAAGTTAAGTAAAAAAAATTTCTATAATAGAGATAAGGATGTAGAGTAAAATTATAGAGAAAAAAGTAAAGTGAAGGAAGTTGTAGAGATTAGAAGAGAAAGTTGTGAAGAGAGAAGAAAGTGTAGAGATAAAGAGAGAAAAGTTGTATGAGAGAAGAAAGTTGTAGAGAGAAGAAAGTGTGTGAGAAAGAAGTTGTAGAGAAGAAGTTGTAGAAGAAGAAAGTTGTAGAGAGAAGAAGTTGTAGTGATAAAGAGAGAGACAAGTTGTAGAGAGAGAAGAAGTTGTAGAGAGAAGAAAGTTGTAGTGATAGAGAGAAAGAAAGTTGTAGAGATAAAGAAGAAGAAAGTTGTAGAGAAGAAAGTTGTAGAAGAAGAAAGTTTAGGTAAGAGAGAAGAAGTTGTAGAGAGAAGAAGTTGTAGAAGATGAAAGTTGTAGAGAAGAAGATTGTAGAGAGAAGAAAGTTGTAGAGAGAAGAAAGTGTGAGAAAAGAAAGTTGTAGTGATAAAGAGAGAAGAAAGTTGTAGTGATAAAGAGAGAGGAAAGTTGTAGAGAGAAGAAAGTTGTAGAGATAAAGAGAAAGAAAGTTGTAGTGATAAAGAGAGAAGAAGTTGTAGTGATAAAGAGAGAAAGTTGTAGTGATAAGAGAAGAAAGTTGTAGAGAGAAAGAAGTTGTAGAGATGAAAGTTGTAAGAGAAGAAGTTGTAGTGATAAGAGAAGAAAGTTGTAGAGGAAAAGTTGTAGAAGAAGACAGTTGTAGTGATATAAGAGAAGAAGTTGTAAGATAAGAGAAAGAAAGTTGAGAGAGAGTGTAGTGATATAAGAGAAGAAAGTTGTAGTGATAGAGAAGAACAGTTGTAGTGATAAAGAGAGAAGAAAGTTGTAGAGAGAAGAAAGTTGTAGTGATAAAGAGAAAGAAGTTGTAGAAGAAGAATTGTAGAGATGAAAGTTGTGAGAGAGAGAAAGTTGTAAGAGAAGAAAGTTGTAGTGATAAAGAGAAAGTTGTAGAGAAAGAGAGAGGAAGTTGTAAGAGAAAGAAAGTTGTAGAGAAGAAAGTTGTAGAGAGAGAAAGTTGTAGTGATAAAGAGAAGAAAGTTGTAGAGAAAGAAATGAGAAGTTGTAGAGATAAGAAAGTTGTAGAGAAGAAAGTTGTAGAGAAGAAAGTTGTAGAGAGAGAAAGTTGTAGAGAGAAGAAAGTTGTAGTGATAAGAGAAGAAAGTTGTAGAGAGAGAAAGTTGTAGTGATAAGAGAAGAAAGTTGTAGAGAGAGAAAGTTGTAGTGATAGAGAAGAAAGTTGTAGAGAGAGAAAGTTGTAGAGAGAAGAAGTTGTAGTGATAAAGAGAGAGAAAGTTGTAGAGATAAAAGTTGTAGAGAGAAGAAAGTTGTAGAGAGAAGTTGTAGAGAAGATAGTTGTAGTGATAAGAGAGAGAAAGTTGTAGAGAGAAGAAAGTTGTAGAGAGATGAAAGTTGTAGTGATAGAGAAAGTTGATTGAAAATGTAAGAGATGAAAGTGTAGAATGATGAAAATGAGATGATTTAAAATGAGAATAGATGTAAAAATGAGATGTGTACAAAATGAAGATGTACAAAATGAGATGATTTACAAAATGAAATGTGTACAAAAATGAGATGATGTTCAAAATGAAATGATGTACAAAATGAGATGTACAAAAATGAAATGATGTACAAATAGAATGATGTACAAATGAAATGAGAAAATGAATGTTCAAAATGAAATGATGTACAAAATGAGATTAGAATATACGATGTTATGAAACTAATGTATTCTCAAGTGATGAGTTAACTGTGTTTTCATTATTCTGTTACAGATTCCACCGATCGGTAAAAACAGTAAGTAGCAAACAATATTTCCTCTCAATAAAGTTATAGGATGTCTGTAACATTTATTCATCAATCAAGTTATTATGGGATGTCATTGGTCTTTATTCATCAATCAAGTTATTGGATGTCATTGAACATTTTTATCATCAAGTTATTATGGATGTCCTTGGTAACATTTATTCATCAATCAGTATTATGGATGTTATTGGAACATTTATTCATAATCAGTTATTATGGGATGTCATTGTAACATTATTCATCAATCAAGTTATTATGGGATGTCATTGGTAACATTTATTCATCAATCAAGTTATTATGGGATGTCCTTGGTAACATTTATTCATCAATAAAGTTATTATGGATGTCCTGTAACATTTATTCATCAATCAAGTTATTATGGGATGTCCTGTAACATTTATTCATCAATCAAGTTATTATGATGTCTTGAACATTTATTCATCAATCAAGTTATTGGATGTCATTGTAACATTATTCATCAATCAAGTTATTATGGATGTCCTGTAACATTTATTCATCAATCAGTTATTATGGGATGTCTTGTAACATTTATTCATCAATCAGTTATTATGGATGTCATTGGTACAGGAATATAGTAACGAAATAAATGTAATAGATAATACAAATTGTATTAGCAGTTTACTTTACACAGTTTCCATTCTTCACAGTTTCATTCTTCTATATATATATATCTATATATTCTATGTGTTCATTTTGTTGTAAGATTTGGCTTTGTTCAAATAGTGAAAAACCCAATCAAGGACGGAATTGTTGGGAAGTACAAGTAATAGAGAGTATGCAGAGAGATAAGAGAGAGAGAGAGTGACAGAGGGATAAAGAGTGAGAGATAATATAAACAAGCAGACTGCAAAAGGAGATACAACAGACAAGATCTAGAGTGACATCACTAAAACTAATACAGCGAAAACACGTAAAAACAAAGTACTATAGTTTTATAAAATACAGAAACAGTGACGATATACAGCAACGTTTCAACCTAAAGGCCTTTATCAAGCAAACGATACAACAAGAATGACGGATTTCGAGGAACACTACAAATGGACGATTACATATGGAAACATTCAAACCTATCTCATGAAAACCTGTGAATAAAAACGAATAACGAAATGAGTTTAACACAAAACCAGAAGTGGAAAAGAAGAGAAACAATAAACAATATAGTGGATAAATAACTTATATATATGAAGCAAATACACATATAGATTGCAAGGCATGAGATAAGACATTACTAAGAAGCATATGAATGTAATGCGTTGAGTCCAAGAGGTCGCAAGGTGCCATACAACGAAATAAAACTGTTCTCCAGGACAAATCAACTGCAATCATCAGAGGAACATGATCGGATGGCTGTGACCTGGATATCGCAAGCTCCTGAATGGCCAGTATCATTGAAATGGGTAGCTACAGGGGTCACAGAGCATTGGCGTATATCGCGCAAGTGTTGGGCGAATCGGTCACTGAGTCTCCTGCCGGTTTCCCAATATAGGCCTTGTTGCACCGCTTGCAGATAATGGCATAGATAATATTACGGACTCGCACGTGAAACTGTCTTCAATAACGAACGTGACTTTTGTACATCATCAGCCGTCGACAGTGCTATACGTGTGCATATGTAATACAGACTCGCACTGTTTCTTTTCCAAAAGCCACGTATGTTATTCACGACAGTTTCTCGTGTGAGTCCCGTAATTTCATCTATGCCATCACCTATCTCTCTCTAGAATCTATCTCTAGCTAGTCTATCTCTAGAGGAATCTATCTCTAAAGGAGTCTATCTCTAGTGAATATCTCTAGGAGAGTCTATCTCTAGGAGTCTATCTCTAGGGAATCTATCTCTAGGAGTCTATCTCTAGGGAGTCTATCTCTAGGGAGTCTATCTCTAGGGAGTCTCTGATCTCTTAGGAGTCAATCTCTACTGGAATCTATCTCTAGGAGAATCTATCTCTAGGGGAGTCTATCTCTAGGAGAATCTATCTCAAGGGGAATCTATCTCTAGGGGAGTCTATCTCTAGGGGAGTCTATCTCTAGGGAATCTATCTCTAGGGAATCTATCACTAGGGGAGTCTATCTCTAGGGGAATCTATCTCTAGCTAGTCTATCTCTAGAGAAATCTATCTCTAAGGAGTCTATCTCTAGGAATATCTCTGGAGTCTATCTCTAGGAGAGTTATCGTAGTCTATCTCTAGAGGAGTATATCGCTAGGGGAATCTATCTCTAGTTAGTCTATCTCTAGGGGAATATATCTCTAGTTAGTCTATCTCTAGGGAATCTATCTCTAAGGGAGACTATCTCTGTAGCCGTCGCTCCTTTAGCCTTTGAACTCATGTTCAAAGTTTCCCCTTTCTTATACCAGAGGGAGGTAGGGTTGACGTGTGTGTTCTGAATGTCATCAGCAGGTTACTAGTTGTCACTGTTGACCCTTCCTAAGAGAGACTAGTCAGTCGCAATCATGATGAATGCAGAGTCAGGAACAGAAAGTACCTAGTAGATTGTTGATGATTAGAGAGACATTAATGGTTGCAGACATGGAGAAGTGAATTCAAGCTTTCAAATATAAACTGTTACAGATGTATGCTGGGAACGTCTTTCATGGAACATTCATCACCTTTCAACTCCCCACGGAGCACAGGTCTTCAACAAACTTCTTCCATCTCTTCCTCTCTCTTGCCATCCCTTCCAATTCTTTCCATGTTCGGATGGTTGAGTTGAGTTATTCCATATTGTTGTACTATCCATGTTTGTTGAAGTTTTTTTGGCTTATTTGTTCTACAGGGTGAGGTAGCCAGCCCCATGACCAACCCTCCTTAGTCGCCTCTTACGACATGCCTGGCAGGTAGACATTGCTGCATATTCTTTCCTCCCTGTGGCCCCGGCAGCACTCGGCGGATCCCTACCTTAGTCGCTCTCTACGACATGCCTTGTAGGGCGCAGTGTTGCAATTCTTTGCTTCCTTGCGGACCCGACAACACACGGGCGTTTCATGGAACATACAACTAATATATTTTAACACACGGGCGTTTCATGGAACATACAACTAATATATTTTAACACACGGGCGTTTCATGGAACATACAACTAATATATTTTAACACACGGGCGTTTCATGGAACATACAACTAATATATTTTAACACACGGGCGTTTCATGGAACATACAACTAATATATTTTAACACACGGGCGTTTCATGGAACATACAACTAATATATTTTAACACACGGGCGTTTCATGGAACATACAACTAATATATTTTAACACACGGGCGTTTCATGGAACATACAACTAATATATTTTAACACACGGGCGTTTCATGGAACATACAACTAATATATTTTAACACACGGGCGTTTGATGGAACATACAACTAATATATTTTAACACACGGGCGTTTGATGGAACATACAACTAATATATTTTAACACACGGGCGTTTCATGGAACATACAACTAATATATTTTAACACACGGGCGTTTCATGGAACATACAACTAATATATTTTAACACACGGGCGTTTCATGGAACATACAACTAATATATTTTAACACACGGGCGTTTCATGGAACATACAACTAATATATTTTTCAAAGATAAAATGAATAAATTTGCAGGTCGTCAGGGACCACTTTTGGCAGAGATGAAAAGCCTTACGCTTGTGTGGTTTTGGGCATATATTCGGATATTATCAACTTTTTAAGGTTATATTGCAGGGACAACGTTACGTTGGTAAAATAAAAGAGAATAGAGTAAGTTCTGAGTGAGCTTGGAATTGAGAATTGAGAGTGGAAAGTTCTGAGTGAGCTGGTTGGAATTGAGTAAGTTCTGAGTGAGCTGTTGAATTGGAACAGGAGTAGTAAGATGTTCTGGTGAGCTGGTTGTTTTTCGTTATTCGTTTTTATTCCAGATTTTCCTTAGATACGTTGGTATTTGGTCGTCCATTTGTGTTTCATTTTAATTTGTCACTCCTGTTTGTTCATTTGCTTGATAAAGGCCTTGTTGGTCGAAACGTTGCTGTTTATCGTCACTGTTTCTGTATTTTGTAAAACTATAGTACTTTGTTTGTACGTGTTTCACTATTTACCAAGTTTTACTGCAGTCTCCCCCTATTTCGATATTGGTTGGAATAAAGTAAGTTCTGGGTGAGCTGGTTGGAATAAAGTAAGTTCTGGGTGAGCTAGTTGGGAATAAAGTAAGTTCTGAGTGAGCTGATTGGAACAGAGTAAGTTCTGGGTGAGCTGGTTGAATAAGTAAGTTCTGGTGACTAGTTGGAATAAAGTAAGTTCTGAGTAAGCTGGTTGGAACAGAGTAAGTTCTGGGTGAGCTGATTGGAACAGAAATACCTTTTAAAACCTTTATACCTCATGCTTTATACCTCATGCTTTATACCTCATGCTTTATACCTCATGCTTAACCTCATGATTTATACCTCATTTGATTCATGATTATACCTCATGCTTGACAAAACGTTGAGACAGAGAACAAATGACTGTTATGTGTGTATTATGTTTCCAAGTATACACATCTATAACATTTATAACATCTGTAACATCTGTAACATCTGTAACATTTATAACATCTGTAACATCTATAACATCTGTAACATCTGTAACATCTATAACATCTGTAACATCTATAACATCTGTAACATCTATAACATCTGTAACATCTATAACATCTGTAACATCTATAACATCTGTAACATCTATAACATCTATAACATATGTAACATCTATAACATTTATAACATCTGTAACATCTATAACATCTGTAACATTTATAACATCTGTAACATCTATAACATCTATAACATCTGTAACATCTATAACATCTGTAACATATGTAACATCTGTAACATCTGTAACATCTGTAACATCTATAACATCTGTAACATCTTTAACATCTGTAACATCTATAACATCTATAACATCTGTAACATCTATAACATCTGTAACATCTGTAACATCTATAACATCTGTAACATCTATAACATCTGTAACATCTATAACATCTGTAACATCTATAACATCTGTAACATCTGTAACATCTGTAACATCTGTAACATCTGTAACATCTATAACATCTGTAACATCTGTAACATCTGTAACATCTGTAACATCTATAACATATGTAACATCTGTAACATCTATAACATCTGTAACATCTGTAACATCTGTAACACTAACGAGTTAATAGTTGCATCATGACTATTATAGTTACAATTATATGATTATTTATTTAACAGACAAGTAAAATGTATTTCTTCTTCTTCTTTCATGTTGTTTGCTCAAGGAAAAAGAAGGAAGTAAGTAACGAATGATATATTAAACTAGCACGGGTTTTCTTCGTCTTCTTTGTGATCAGTGAGGATCATGTTTACTGCTTCCTGAACATGTTATTAGCTGCTCCTATCTCCTTCCTAGTATCTTGACCATCTTATAATAAC
The DNA here is from genome assembly GCA_020796225.1 of Arion vulgaris. Lineage (NCBI taxonomy): Eukaryota > Metazoa > Mollusca > Gastropoda > Stylommatophora > Arionidae > Arion > Arion vulgaris. Next base: position 20,044,780 of record CM036778.1, on the reverse strand, counting down.
TTAATCACACCTGTGTTCTGTGTTGTTGTTCTCATCTTCTATCAAAGTGGAAACATTGTGTTGTTCTCATCTTCTAACAAAGTGGAAACATCGTCTTGTTCTCATCTTCTAACAAAGTGGAAACATTGTCTTGTTCTCATCTTCTAACAAAGTGGAAACATCGTCTTGTTCTCATCTTCTAACAAAGTGGAAACATTGTCTTGTTCTCATCTTCTAACAAAGTGGAAACATTGTCTTGTTCTCATCTTCTAACAAAGTGGAAACATTGTCTTGTTCTCATCTTCTAACAAAGTGGAAACATTGTCTTGTTCTCATCTTCTAACAAAGTGGAAACATTGTCTTGTTCTCATCTTCTAACAAAGTGGAAACATTGTCTTGTTCTCATCTTCTAACAAAGTGGAAACATTGTCTTGTTCTCATCTCAACAAGTGAAACATTGTAGTTCTATCTTACAAAGTGAAACATTGTTAGTCTCATCTTCTAACAAAGGAAAATCGTTTGTTCTCATCTCTAACAAGTGAAACATTGTCTTGTTCTCATCTTCTAACAAAGTGAAACATTGTGAGTTCTATCTCTAACAAATGAACATTGTCTGTTCTTCTCTAACAAGTGGAACATTGTCTTGTTCTCATCTTCTAACAAAGTGGAAACATTGTGTAGTTCTCATCTTCTAACAAAGTGGAAACATTGTCTTGTTCTCATCTTCTAACAAAGTGGAAACATTGTCTTGTTCTCATCTTCTAACAAAGTGGAAACATTGTGTTGTTCTCATCTTCTAACAAAGTGGAAACATTGTCTTGTTCTCATCTTCTAACAAAGTGGAAACATTGTCTTGTTCTCATCTTCTAACAAAGTGAAACATTGTCTTGTTCTCATCTTCTAACAAAGTGGAAACATTGTCTTGTTCTCATCTTCTAACAAAGTGGAAACATTGTGTTGTTCTCATCTTCTAACAAAGTGGAAACATTGTCTTGTTCTCATCTTCTAACAAAGTGAAACATTGTCTTGTTCTCATCTTCTAACAAAGTGGAAACATCGTCTTGTTCTCATCTTCTAACAAAGTGGAAACATTGTGTAGTTCTCATCTTCTAACAAAGTGGAAACATTGTCTTGTTTTCATTGTCATTCCTATCTTCTTCAGTCTTGATAGGGATGTAGATTTATAGAAGTTTTCAAAGTCATCTATACAACCTGCTTCTATTATGACATTGATGATATCTGAGCTATTCATTGACTGTCCTTCCTCGACCACTGCTATGTCAGCCAGGTGATCGGCACGCTCATTGTCTTATGCTCCTGCATACCCTGGTAGAAAAATACAAATTAAATAGATCATACTGGATGATGTGCTCAATGTGACAAGCTATTCCTGCCTTATACAGCCAGCTTGAATTTTCTGGAGCATATTAATGAAGTTGCTTAGTATACATGTCTGGGTGAATTCCTGTATCCCCAAGCACTTCAGAGCCATGGTTACCGCTTTGATCTTCTTTGTGAGGTGGTTTATAGTTACAGCAACGGCACTGATGTCTTCATCATTAGCTTTGCATTGACATCTCCCAGTAAATATTCATTGAAGAAAGTTGTAGTGGCATTTGATTGTTTTCCCCGATCCAGAAACACTTGAGCGTTCAGCTCTTCGGCTCGGTGCCACGAACATCGTAAATCTAGAGAACCTGTGGCTTTTCTGCCAGCCCACAGAATTCAACCACACTCACAGCGGGCTTATCGCTCGTCGTCCAACGTGCTACAAACACTCTGGGCATACGGGCGAGGCATTTGATAACTAGTATGGTTGTCTATTGAATGTTTATCATAAACTGTGAGATGGGGTGCTCACTGTTTTCGTAATCATAACTTACGCTGTAATAATAATAATTCCTCTCTTACCGTTATACGTTACATAGGGCCTGCAAGTAATTTCTCCATACCGCTCTATCCTGGGCAACTCGCTCAATCTCCTCCATGGAACTGAGACCGATATTTCCTGCCTCTCTCAGCAAAGTTCGTTTCATGGTCTCCTTAGGTCGACCTCTCTTTCTTGAACCCTTTGCATCCCACTTCAATGCCTGCTTTGATATTCGTTGATCATTTCTCCACAAGTGTACCCAACATATCTCCATCTTCTCTTTCTTATAACAGTTGTCACTTGTGGTTGACCAGACATGTCTCTGATTTCATCACTTCTCCTGAATTCGTTCCATTTTATATTCATTATTTTTCGCAGACATCTATTTTCAAATGCATTCAACTTGCTTTCTATATCTTTAGTCATTTTCCAACTCTCGCTGGCATATGTTAGGATTGATACAACATTTGAATTGAAAATTCGTAATTTAGTAACTTACGCTGTACACACATTCATATTTCACATCAATTGTACATGATATCGGTTCCCATTAGCAAATGTTCTTAGAAATAGATAGTTATGCAAATTAGGAAATAATGAATGACAATTTCAAATCTTAGTGATATATATATGTAGTGATATGTTGTAAGTGATATGTTGTAGTGATATGTTGTAGTGATATGTTTTTTATATTTTTGATATGTTGTAGTGATATAGTTATTTTAGTGATATGTTGTGATTTTGTATGATAGTTGAGTGATATTTTTGATATTGTTTGTAGTGATATGTTGTTGTAGTGATATGTTGTTGTAGTGATATGTTGTTGTAGTGATATGTTGTTGTAGTATGTTTAGTGATGTTTGTGTATGTGAGTATTGTTGTAGTGATATGTTTTTAGTGATATGTTGTAGTGATATGTTGTTAGTGATATGTTGTGAGTTGAGTATATGTTGTAGTGATATGTTGTAGTGATATGTTGTAGTGATTTTGTATGATTGTTGGTCAGTGATATGTTGTAGTGATATGTTGTTTGAGTGATATATTGTTGTAGTGATATGTTGTAGTGATTTTGTCAGTGATATGTTGTTGGTAGTGATGATATATTGTTGTAGTGATATGTACACAAGATTTGTATTTCTTCAAATATCAGCAACAACCAATCAAGAACGGGATGGTGGGAAACATAAGTCATAGAAATATAGTGAGTGAATGAGGGAGAGTGATACAGACAGACAGGACAGACAGACAGGACAGACAGACAGGACAGACAGACAGGACAGACAGACAGACAGGACAGACAGACAGGACAGACAGACAGGACAGGACGGACAGGACAGATAGGACGGACGTGATAGGACAGGGCGGACAGGACAACCGATCGACCGATATACAGACAAACAGACAGATAGAGAGAGAGAGAGAGAGAGTGTGAAGATAAACAAGCAGACTGAACACAAGTAGATACAACAGACAAGATCTAGAGTGACATCACTAAAACTAATACGTCAACTTCAAGTTTAGCTAGTTACAACAATATTAGAGAGCATTTAAATGTTGCAGACATGGAGAAATAGATTCAAGCTTTCAAACTAATACATTTTGAAGATAAAGTAATCAATTTGCAGGTCGTCATGAACCACTTTTGTCAGAGATAAAAGTAATCAATTTGCAGGTCGTCATGAACCACTTTTGTCAGAGATAAAAACGACTTGAGTTTGTGTGGTTTTGAGCACATAATGGAACATAATAAACTCATGAAAAATATCATGCAAAGAGCGGTTGAGAGTGATAGCAGAAAATGAAAAATATCATGCAAAGAGCGGTTGAGAGTGATAGCAGAAAATGAAAAATATCATGCAAAGAGCGGTTGAGAGTGATAGCGAAAATGAAAATATCATGCAAAGAGCGGTTGAGAGTGATAGCAGAAAATGAAAAATATCATGCAAAGAGCGGTTGAGAGTGATAGCAGAAAATGAATCATAGATGAAGACCAAGATTGGCAACATCAAAAGCTGGTCAGATTGGAATTTCCTCATACTACTGGAAAACTGATGACATAGAACAATGACAGGTTTTGTGTAATGATGTTTCCACATTGACATCTCAACATCACTGACGGGTTAATGTTTAAATTATTATATATGGCATTTTTCCTCTTTTCAGACGGTCAATTGGCAAGTGTTTTACTGTGACAACTTCTGAGTTTTAACTTTTCTCTCTTGACGTTCAGCTCATACATAAGTCTGTTCTCAAAATACTCTGCGTCCTTTCGCAATTTGGCTTTCCACACAACTCTGTCATCAGCTAGTTTTTCCCATGTGTTGGGACCTATAGAAAAGTTTTCATTGAGGCTTTGCAGACATCTTTATATCTGAGCAGTGGTCTGCCCTGGTGCCTCTTCCCTCCGAAAGTTCACAGAACAACATTTGTCTTGGTATGCGACAAGTTTCCATTCTTCTCACATGCCCAACCATCTTAGTCGTCTACTGCTGAGCATGCTCATGATGGAAGGCAGGTTTGCACGTTGCAGTACTTCAGAGTTGGTTATCTTGTCGTACCATCTGATGTTCATAATCTTTATTATTAGTGGAATTATTATTTGTGAATGAAATGTGTTTCTATTTGTGTTTGACAGAACGTTGGCTCGGGGGAAAGGAAGGCAGTAAGTAACTCGTAATATGAAACTTGTACATTTTTATTTCTGGCTAAACAACTCGTTGTGTCAGTATACGTTAGCTATTACATTTGTCATAGTGTTTGCTCGAAGACGGAGAAGTTGTAGAGAGATATGATAACTAGCATGCTTGTAGAACGTTGTAGAGAGATATGATAACTAGCATGCTTGTAGAACGTTGTAGAGAGATATGATAACTAGCATGCTTGGTAACAGGAATATAGTAACAGAAATAAGTGTGAATAGATAATTACAAATTGTATAAGCAGTTTACTTTCTACACAGCTTCCATTCTTCTACACAGCTTCCATTCTTCTATATATATATATATATTCTATGTGTTTATTTTGTTGCAAGATTTTTTGGGGTTAAAATAGTGAAAAACCCAATCAAGGACGGAGTGGTGGGATGCATATATAATAGGACGGAGTGGTGGGATGCATATATAATAGGACGGAGTGGTGGGATGCATATATAATGAAACGGAGTGAGAGAGGAGAGATAGAGACATAGAATGTAGACTGCAAAAAGGAGATACAAAGCCTAGAGGACATACATAAAACTATATACACACAACTTCAAGTTTAGCTAGTTACAATAATATTAGAGACGCACTAATACAACAACTTCAAGTTTAGCTAGTTACAATAATATTAGAGACGAACTAATACATCAACTTCAAGTTTAGCTAGTTACAATAATATTAGAGACGCACTAATACAACAACTTCAAGTTTAGCTAGTTACAATAATATTAGAGACGCACTAATACAACAACTTCAAGTTTAGCTAGTTACAATAATATTAGAGACGCACTAATACATCAACTTCAAGTTTAGCTAGTTACAATAATATTAGAGATGCACTAATACATCAACTTCAAGTTTAGCTAGTTACAATAATATTAGAGACGCACTAATACAACAACTTCAAGTTTAGCTAGTTACAATAATATTAGAGACGCACTAATACAACAACTTCAAGTTTAGCTAGTTACAATAATATTAGAGACGCACTAATACAACAACTTCAAGTTTAGCTAGTTACAATAATATTAGAGAGCATAATACTTAAGTGCTTTCAACTGATCAAGTAGATTCAAGCTAGTTCAAATATATGTAACATGATGCTAAAATCTTCATGGACATACAAGTTTATGTCAGTTAAAATGAATAATTGGAGAATCAATCATGACAAGTCTTGAGAGTGGGAGCATTGAAGTAATGTTGTCCTCTAATGAAACATAAACTCAAGTGTGCATGAACAGTTAAATTGATAGAAGACTAAGACAGAGGAACTTCGAAGAATACTAGATGACTGATAGATTAGAAACGCATAATCACAACTTGTTCTACTTGTTCTATATTGACCATCCTATACACTCAACTCTCAATGTTTAGCTTAATTCCTCCTCATATTGCAACTGCCTCAATTCCTACCAACTTCCAAGTTTAGCTAGTTATCATATATTAGAACTGCCTAATACTCATATCTTCATAGTTTAGCTAGTTACATACATTTTCATAATGCCTAATCATCAACTTCCAATTTACTAGTTCAATATATTGAGATGCACTAATACAACAACTTCAAGTTTAGCTAGTTACAATAATATTAGAGACGCACTAATACATCAACTTCAAGTTTAGCTAGTTACAATAATATTAGAGACGCACTAATACATCAACTTCAAGTTTAGCTAGTTACAATAATATTAGAGACGCACTAATACAACAACTTCAAGTTTAGCTAGTTACAATAATATTAGAGATGCACTAATATAACAACTTCAAGTTTAGCTAGTTGCAACAATATTAGAGACGCACTAATACAACAACTTCAAGTTTAGCTAGTTACAATAATATTAGAGAGAAATTAAAGGTTTCAGACATGGACAAGTAGATTCAAGCTTTCAAATATAAACTGTTACACATGTATGCTGAGAACTTCTTTCATGGGACATACAAGTAATATAATTGTCAAAGTTAAAATGAATCAATTGGAAGATCATCATGGACAAGTCTTGAGAGTGGGGGAAGCGACTTGAGAGTGTGTTGTTTCTCCTCGTAATGAAACATAATAAACCTGCAAGTATTTTCTGGCATGAAACAGTTAAATGTGATAGAAGAAATGGAAGACAGAGGAACTTCTGGAACGAAATCACGATGAGCTGATCAGATTAGAAATTCCTCGTCATAATTCCTCCTCATACTTGCTTCTCCTCATACTTGCTTCCTCAACTTCTCTCTCTCATACTTGCTCCTCACACTTCCTCCTCATACTTGCTTCTCATACTTGCCTCACACTTCCTCCTCATACTTCATGCTTCTCATACTTGCTTCTCATACTTGCTTCTCTACTTCCTCCATACTTGCTTCTCATACTTGCTTCTCATACTTGCTTCTATATTGCTTCTCATACTTGCTTCTCATACTTGTTCCTCATACTTGCTCATAACTTGCCTCCATTACTTGCTCACACTTCTCTCTGCTTCTCATACTGCTTTCATGACTCTTCTCATACTTGCTTCATACTTATTCATACTTGCTCTCATACTTGCTTCTTCAACTTGTTCCTTTACATTGCTCAAATTGCTGATTCAGAGAACAATGACAATTTGGTACTAGAGTTTTCAAAGTGACACCTCAACAACATTAACGGGTTAATGGTTAAATTAGTACTTTGAGGTGTTCTGTGTAGAGACAGTTATGTTTATTTGACATTCTAAGGTGGAGGTTCACTACAAACCGCGTTGTTCTGCCCAGTTGCATTATTTCAAGAGATGTCAAATGTTTGCTGGAGTTTGTTCTTTGTGTAAGACTTTGACATGTGATGTGACAGTTATGTTGTGTGTGACCAGGTCATACGGAGACACCTGACAAAGATTTGGAGTTTGTTCTTTGTGTAAGACGTTTGTTATGTGATGTGACAGTTCTGTTGTGTGTGACCAGGTCATACGGAGACACCTGACAAAGATTTGGAGTTTGTTCTTTGTGTAAGACGTTTGTTATGTGATGTGACAGTTCTGTTGTGTGTGACCAGGTCATACGGAGACACCTGGCAAAATGAAGTCAGCCACACGCCTTTAAACCATAATTTTAATATTGATAGAACTGTTGCTCTACCTGTTGTTGCTATAACTGTTGCTATAACTGTTGCTCTACCTGTTGTTGCTATAACTGTTGCTATAGATGTTGCTATAACTGTTGCTCTACCTGTTGTTGCTATAACGGTTGCTATAGCTGTTGCTATTATTATTACTAGTACTATTATTGTTATTATTTACACTGACAAGTGAAATGTGCTTCTATTTCTATTTTCAAGGACGTTGGCTCAAGTCTGGTACTGGGAGTAAGTAACCAAAGAACTTGCTGATTATAATTTGCCGTTTGTACTAGAAGGAAACTGCAATTAACATCCCCGGAAATATCAGGGCGGGTGAAGACCGGCGAGTGCAAATCTGAAGTTGCGCTGATAGCGCCGAATGAAATGACCCATACATTACGATGTGCGGGGCTCCAGCCCAGGGTTTCCCGGATCAAAGGAAACGACAGAGCAAATGCAAATAGCCTAGTGCCGACCCGAGCGTCCATAAAGCGTCCCAGGACTCTGTTCTCTTCGTAGGGAACCACTGCTGCCTTGTAGTTTTTGTTGGGGACAACCAAAGACTAGCGGAGTAAACCGCACACAAAACTGGATGGTAGGCAAACCAAGCAGTCCATTAACAAAACTGGTATAGCTGTGCAGATGACACTCATCAGCCCGGGAGGGCAGGTCGTCTACGGGTCGATGCCCTGAAAGAAAATAGCAACCTGCTGCCTTGTGGGTTTGGCTTGGGACAGCCGAAGGCTAACGGAGAGCGAACCCAGTAAACGTTGGTTGAAATCGGACATACGGCCGAAGGATAAGCAACTGATCTCCAATTGGCACTGACAATTGTGACGTAGCTACCCATGATAAGGCTGCATGGACCAAATTTTATCATGAATATTTTTAATTTAGAATCTCGATATGATGCTACGCCTGTGGAGATCCGTTGGGCAGGACGAGTGCCGGGCCCCATGCCTCGAAGGGGCCCGTTTTTGCTACCGACGGTGCTCGTTCTCCAATTCTGCAAAGCATCGAGCGAGGCCCACGGGAAAAAGCTACTGGTTCAATACGACAAAGTACTGGCCAGCAGCGATTAAACATTGTGCAATGGAATGCCGAAGGTATTCAGCACAAAAAGCAAGCACTCGTAATAAGATTTGCAGAAGACGAAATTGATGTTGCGTGCATACAAGAGACCCACCTAAATGCACAAAATAGATTCGGGAGCAGAGGTTACCAAACCTTCAGATTAGACCAAGAAGGGCACAAGGGTGGAGTCCTCACCCTAGTTCGAAACGGCATCCCAGCTAAGCAAACAGAAGTAACCACAGGAAGCGCTGGCGCAGCAGAGATCATAGGCGTCCAAATTACAGGTGAAGAAATGCAGATTCTTCTGTATAACTTATACTGCCTAAGTGACATCTCGCTGTCACTCGATGCAATGAGTATCAATGATACAGCATGCATGGTGGTCGGCGATTTCAACAGCCACTCAGAAAGATGGGGCTACCTCGAAACGAACAGCAGAAGTGGAAGACTAGGAGATAGAGAACAACCTGTTCCTCATCAATGCCCCAGACGATCCGCCAACCTTCTACTCAAGAAGGTGGCATACGACTAGCACTTCCGATTTGGCCATCGCAACAAGTGACCTCTCCACAAAAACATTACGTACGGTCACAAAGCAACTCGGAGATAGTGACCACAGGCCCGTCAAACTGCAAGTAGACCTAAAAATTTGTACCTGAGCCCAAAATGTGGTTGCCACGGTGGAACTACAACAAAAGCAAATTGGAAACAATACGGGGCACTGACAGATGCCAATGTTGAACACATCAACATGCATGAAAAGAAACACATGCGATCCGTGGCAAGGAAATTCTCACAAGCAATCCTGAAAGCGGCATGGGAAACCATTCCTAGAGGCGCACGGAAGGATTACAAGCCATACTTGACAGCAGAGGTTCAGAAGCTTGAAAACGACCTTGAATTGGCAAGGAGTGAGGCAGAACAGGCACAGTCAGTAACGACCAATACTGCTTACAAGACGGCAGCAGTAAAGTACAAGCGGGAGGTCAAACGATCAGCACGACAGAGTTGGGTTGATAAGACCGAATCCCTGAACCTTGATAGGGACGGCCATAAATTGTGGAAGCTAGCAAAAGCGCTGAGTGACGAAAACATCAGCCTACCCCCAATAGTCATTGAACAAGATAAAAAGATGTCCTCGGGAAGGGAAGTCGCAAACATTCTAATGCAAAAATATGCCGAAGTCAGCAGAGTAAGCATAGCAAAAGAAACAGTCGATGACACTAAGAGAAAAGCGAGAGCCTCCAAAGCGAGCCAAGAAAAGCTGATAGTCACCTAACGGATACATTCACCAGTAATGAGTTGGAAGAGGCATTAAGGGAGCTGAAGCTCAGAAAGTCGCCCGGAAAGGATGGGATCACAAATGAGATGCTTAAGAACTTGGGTACTAGAACAAATGCAACTCTACTGACCGTCCTCAACATGTCGTGGAGGACAGGCATAGTACCACGAGAATGGAAGGAAGCGATCATGGTACCCATCCTAAAACCAGACAAAAATAAACTCGACCCGGCGAGTTACAGACCAATAAGCCTCCTAAGCTGCACGGGGAATCTCATGGAACGCATGGTGAACAAACGGCTATCTTAGCACTTGGAAAGCAAAGGGCTTCGCATGGCACAACAGGAGGCTTTCGAAGCACCGATCTACAGAAGGTAAAGTGACCTATATCGCCCAGGAAATCGAGGATGGTTTCCAAGAAAAGAAACAGACACTGGCAGTCTTCGTAGATATGGAGAAGGCGTTTGACACAGTCTAGAAAGAAGGGCTAAAACTGAAACTCCTCACCCTCGGTATAAAGGGAAGAATGTACAAATGGCTTCATAGATACCTAGAGAACAGAACAGCAAGGATTCAAGTCCAGGGTACACTAGCAAGAAGGCCACATTAGAGCAAGGAGTCCCCAAGGAGGAGTGCTCTCACCAACTCTCCTTCTAATCTTTGTCAATGACATAGCAACATGCCTACCAAAGTGAGTACACTCTGCCATGTATGCCGACGACCTGGCAATATGGACGAGGGAAGAGTCAATGCCCATAGCATCATGCCTACCAAAGCGAGTACACTCTACAATGTATGCCGACGACCTGGCAATATGGGAGAGGGAAGAGTCAATGCCCATAGCAACATGCCTACCAAAGTGAGTACACACTGCCATGTATGCCGACGACCTGGCAATATGGGAGAGAGAAGAGTCAATGACATAGCAACATGCCTACCAAAGTGAGTACACTCTGCCATGTATGCCGACGACCTGGCAATATGGGAGAGAGAAGAGTCAATGTCCATAATAACATGCCTACCAAAGAGACACTACTGATGCCGACGACCTGGCAATATGGGAGAGAAGATCAATGTCAGAACATACCTACAAAGAGTACACTCTGCCATGTATGCCGACGACCTGGCAATATGAGAGAGAGTCATGTAAGCATGCCTCAAGTGAGTACCTCTACCATGATGCAACGCAATGGAGAAGAGCATGCCCTAGCAACATGCCACAGTAGCACTCTACCATGTATGCCGACGACCTGGCAATATGGGAGAGGGAAGAGTCAATGCCCATAGCAACATGCCTACCAAAGTGAGTACACTCTGCCATGTATGCCGACGACCTGGCAATATGGAGAGGAAGAGCAAGCATAGCAAATGCCACAAGAGCATACATGTATCGACCAGAGAAGAAATCATGCCCAAGCAACATGCCTACCAAATACCTCGCCAGTTCACGACCGGCAAATGGAGGAAGTCACATACACATGCCACCAAAGTGAGTAATCTGCATGTATGCCGACGACCTGGCAATATGGGAGAGAGAAGAGTCAATGACATAGCAACATGCCTACCAAAGCAAGTACACTCTGCCATGTATGCCGACGACCTGGCAATATGGGAGAGGGAAGAGTCAATGCTCATAGCAACATGCCTACCAAAGTGAGTACACTCTGCCATCTATGCCGACTACCTGGCAATATGGGAGAGAGAAGAGTCAATGCCCATAGCAACATGCCTACCAAAGTGAGTACACTCTGCCATGTATGCCGACGACCTGGCAATATGGGCGAGGGAAGAGTCAATGACATAGCAACATGCCTACCAAAGCGAGTACACTCTGCCATGTATGCCGACGACCTGGTAATATGGGAGAGAGAAGAGTCAATGATATAGCAACATGCCTACCAAAGTGAGTATACTCTACCATGTATGCCGACGACCTGGCAATAAGGGAGAGAGAAGAGTCAATGACATAGCAACATGCCTACCAAAGTGAGTACACTCTGCCATGTATGCCGACGACCTGGCAATATGGGAGAGAGAAGAGGCAATGACATAGCAACATGCCTACCAAAGTGAATACACTCTGCCATGTATGCCGACGACCTGGCAATATGGGAGAGAGAAGAGCCAATGCCATAGCAACAAATCGACTGCAGGATACGCTAAATAACTTGGAAGTGTGGTCAAATATGAACATAAACACTTCTAAAACAACTTACACTGTGTTCTCGCAGAACAAGAATCACAAAATTAAGCTTAAAGTCACTGGGCAAGATCTTCCAGAAAGCAAGACCCCAACGTATCTTGGAGTCACACTCGACCGAAAACTGACTTGGTGCCCCAAATGAAAAATGTTACGGCAAAAACAAGACACAGGCTCACGATGATGCGCAAACTCGCAAGGTCCACGTGGAGAGCAAACACAAGAGTCCTCAAAACATTCTACTCTGGAAGAGTGCGACCGGTTCTGGGGTACGGTATTGCAGCATGGAATAGTGCATCAAACAAGCAATTCGCCAAAGTGAGCAACAGTCAAAACCTTGCAATACGCATTAACACAGGAGCCATGAAGTCCAAACCCATCAAGGTGATGGAAACAATCACAGGCATCCAACCAATTGCAGATCGAAGGAACAGAAAAGTCTTAGTATTAGCGAGAAAACTTAAACGGCTCGATTCCCACCCTATGTACGAAAGAATGAACGGATTCGGAAGGGGCAGGATACACAGAACCAGCTTCGCAAAAAAACGCTAAAGCACTGACCGCAGACCATCCTGTCCAAGCAAACTGCAAAGCCAAATCAATCCCAGCAACCGATAAGTGCCCGCCGTGGAAAACCAAAATGCCGGAACTAAGGGAATCAATCCCAGGCATACTAAAAAAGGACAGCAAGAAAACTTCGAAAGAAGAACGGCCACAGAGAAAGACATAGCGACCGAATACTCTGAAAATAAGTGGACACATGTGTACAATGACGGGTCGGCAAGGAACGCAATCAGCGATGAAGGAGGAGGAATAATGCTCAAACTCTCAAAGAAAGTGACGGTCACAAAAGCGATTGCCACAGGCAAATACTCAAATAACTACGAAGCAGAGGCAATAAGAACAGCGACCGAAATGATCATAGAGAGAAGAGGCATCTATCGCAACAAAGTCGTGATATTCACCGATGCTCTATCGGCCATTATGGCACTCAAAAGCGCAGGCAAAACAGAGGTAAATGAGCTGAAAGCGACCCTCAATGCACTAGTGCACGTACTCAATCGCACCGTCATTCAGTGGATCTCATCACACTGCAGCATAAGCGGAAATGAACACGCCGACAAGCTAGCTAAAGAAGGCGGGCGACTACCTCAGACTGATCTCGAGATCAGCTATGAGGAAGCCAGAACAACCATCGGCTGACACTATAGAAACAAATGGACAAAAGACCATCCTCAGTAAAACAACAGCTACGGATACTATGGTCTGTCTCGTAATGAACAAGTTGCAATACTCCGCCTCCGTACCGGCCACAACAAGCTCCGCGCCCACATGTTTAACAAATTTAAAATTGACACAACTAGCATGTGTCCCTGCAAACAGGCGGACATGACGGCAGATCACGTACTGCAAGATTGTCAACTGATAGCAGATATAAGAAAAGAAACCTGGTCCCATTACACAGAGCTTCGAGAAGCTGTACGGAGGAACGGAGTCCCTTAAAAACACGGTCAAATTCATGATAAAAGTTGGTTCATCAGCCTAGGCCGAGATCGCGAGAGAGAAGGAAACTGTAAACATATATTTTAATAACATGTTTGCCATAGTGTTTGTTAGGAGAAGAAAGTTGTAGAGAGATATGATAACTAGCATGTTTGCCACAGTGTTTGTTAGGAGAAGAAAGTTGTAGAGAGATATGATATCTAGCATGTTTGTCATAGTGTTTGTTAGGAGAAGAAAGTTGTAGAGAGATATGATAACTAGCATGTTTGTCATAGTGTTTGTTAGGAGAAGAAAGTTGTAGAGATATATGATAACTAGCATGTTTGTCATAGTGTTTGTTAGGAGAAGAAAGTTGTAGAGAGATATGATAACTAGCATGTTTGTCATAGTGTTTGTTAGGAGAAGAAAGTTGTAGAGAGATATGATATCTAGCATGTTTGTCATAGTGTTTGTTAGGAGAAGAAAGTTGTAGAGAGATATGATAACTAGCATGTTTGTCATAGTGTTTGTTAGGAGAAGAAAGTTGTAGAGAGATATATGATAACTAGCATGTTTGTCATAGTGTTTGTTAGGAGAAGAAAGTTGTAGAGAGATATGATAACTAGCATGTTTGTCATAGTGTTTGTTAGGAGAAGAAAGTTGTAGAGAGATATGATAACTAGCATGTTTGTCATAGTGTTTGTTAGAGAAGAAATTAAGAGAAACAGTTGTCATGTGTTTGTTAGAGAAGTGAATATGATAACTAGCATGTTTGTCATAGTGTTTGTTAGAGAAGAAAGTTGTAGAGAGATATGATAACTAGCATGTTTGTCATAGTGTTTGTTAGAAGAAGAAAGTTGTAGAGAGATATGATAACTAGCATGTTTGTCATAGTGTTTGTTAGGAGATGAAAGTTGTAGAGAGATATGATAACTAGCATGTTTGTCATAGTGTTTGTTAGGAGATGAAAGTTGTAGAGAGATATGATAACTAGTATGTTTGTCATAGTGTTTGTTAGGAGATGAAAGTTGTAGAGAGATATGATAACTAGCATGTTTGTCATAGTGTTTGTTAGGAGATGAAAGTTGTAGAGAGATATGATAACTAGCATGTTTGTCATAGTGTTTGTTAGGAGAAGAAAGTTGTAGAGAGATATGATAACTAGTATGTTTGTCATAGTGTTTGTTAGGAGATGAAAGTTGTAGAGAGATATGATAACTAGCATGTTTGTCATAGTGTTTGTTAGGAGATGAATATGTGTGATTTATCACAATAATTATTATTATTACTATATTATTATTGCTATTATGAATATTTGCGAGCAAAATGTTTCCATGTCTATTGTGCAGAACGTTGGCTGACAACTCGAGGAGGGAGTAAGTAACGAATTCTATTAAACTAGAATATTTTGAGTTTTCTCTATTACAGAGATTATTGTAGAGAGATATCATCAACAGTATTAATGATTGTTCTTAGAAAACAATCCATCAACAAATAAGACAATCATGAATTTCACATTTCATTCCAGGATTATATTGTGATGATATTAACAATTTCTTTTTAGTTGTTGACTGAAACATTTCTTCATCATTCCAATGATTATAGGATGTCATTGGTAACATTTCTTCATCATTCCAGTGATTATAGGATGTCATTGTTAACATTTCTTCATCATTCCAGTGATTATAGGATGTCATTGTTAACATTTCTTCATCATTCCAGTGATTATAGGATGTCATTGGTAACATTTCTTCATCATTCCAGTGATTATAGGATGTCATTGTTAACATTTCTTCATCATTCCAGTGATTATAGGATGTCATTGGTAACATTTCTTCATCATTCCAGTGATTATAGGATGTCATTGTTAATATTGTACGTGCGGTAATACTCTTGCTAAAACACGTAATCACAAAGTACTGTAGTTTTACAAATTACAAAAACAATGACAAAATACAGCAACGTTTCGACCAACAAGGCCTTACAGACGGAACAGAAGTCTTAAGGATATGTTGGTACACAGTCGCCTTAAGTCCAATATCCAGACTCATTTTGGCACTGTTCAGTGTGACCGTCGGCGTTGCAACACGTGTGCTTATGTGATACAGACGCGTACTGTATCTTTTCCTTTAGCCACCTTTCTTATTGACGATGGTTTCACATGTGAGTCCCGTAATCTTATCTATGCCATTATCTGTAAGTGGTGTAACAAAGCTTATATAGGCGAGACAGGCAAGAGGCTCCGTGACTGATTCGCCCAACACTTGTGCGACATACTCCAATGCTCTGTGACCCTGTAGCCACCCATTTCAATGATACTGGCCATTTAGGAGCTCACGATGTCCAGGTCACAGCCATCCGATCATGTTCCTCGGATGATCGCAGTCGATTTGCTCTGGAGAATCGGTTGATTTCTTTGTATGGTACCTTGCGACTACGTGGGCTCAACGTATTACATTCATATGCTTCTTAGTACTTTCTCTTCCCATGCCTTGTAAACTATATGGGTATATGTTGCATGTATTCAAGTTATATATTTACTAGATTTTTCATTGTTTTCCGTTCTATTTCTAGTTTTGATGTGTGTTTTTTGTGTTACATTTATTTCGTTATTCGTTTTTATCTCAGATTTTCATTAGAAACGTTTGTATTTGGTCGTCCATTTGTTTTTTTAAATTTGTCACTCCTGTTGTTCGTTTGCTTGATAAAGGCCTTGTTGGTCGAAATGTTGCTGTATTTTGTCATTGTTTTTGTAATTTGTAAAACTACAGTACTTTGTGATTACGTGTTTTGAAAATCAAATAGTTTTACTGCAGTCTCATATATATATTGTGAATACTCTTGCTTAGTGAGATATCATTTCTGCTGACAGTGATCGAGCCGTTTATGGAAACCAGGAGCAATTAAGTCATTCCTTTGTCTTGAGAGTATGTTTATTATTAATAGAATTGTGAATGTAACAATCAACTATTATTATTAATAGAATTGTGAATGTAACAATCAACTATTATTATTTATAGAATTGTGAATGTAACAATCAACTATTATTATTTATAGAATTGTGAATGTAACAATCAACTATTATTATTTATAGAATTGTGAATGTAACAATCAACTATTATTATTTACAGAATGATTTTGTTTAATATTAAAATGTGCAAGTGAAATGTGTTTGGGTTTGTATTTGACAGGTAATTGGCTGAATTCAAGAGGTGGATGTAAGTAACCAACGATATTAAACTTGCAGACTTCTTATTAGAAAAAAGTTGTATCATCATCGGCATCTCTTGTCTTAGAAGAGAACAGCCTTGGTTTCACGTAGTGTGTTCTGTCACATCAGCTTTTGTGGCTGCAGAGGCATGGTCTGGAGAGGGAATCCTTGCCACTGTTACTGTAGTGGAAACTGGTGACTGGAGCTGATGTAGAGGATGGTCTTTCTCTTCTCGATTTTGATACAATCAGCGATAGTATCTTTAATCTCTTTGTTTTTCAGTCAGCCCTCATTGTCTCACACCATGTCATACTGTCTTTGGCCAGCCGTTTCCATTTATCTTTGTCTATACTGTATCAAGTTGGATCATGCTTGCAGATGTCGATAAAGCGTAATAATGGGCGCCCACGCTGTCTAGTACCAGTTACGTGTTTGCACTTTAGTATGCCCTTTGCGATTCTACAAATGTTTATGCGACACACGTGTCTCATCCATCTCAAACGTCACTGACTCAGCACGTTATTCATGCTTGGAATGCCTGGACTTATATACTAGAGATGCGGTCTTGTCATATGATGTTGTAGACTCGCCTGAGACAGTGCAAGTTGTTACGGCGATGTTCTTGTCTGGCACATATATGATCTACGTCTCTGTTGTTACGGGGGGACTCTGGTTGGAAACTTTTTTCGTTGCTTTGATATTAATGTAGAATTTGTAGAACCATTTTGAAAGATTATGACTTAAAGAGTAGAAAAAAGATAGTTTGCAAAACAAATGTCAAAGCGTTGTCATGGAAACAATACAAAATGGCCGTCAAACACAAAATTTCAAACCCCTAAGGCTCTGAATATAATGAATATAAATAAATTATGTTTTCCCTCTAAGGTGAGCAATTGTAATATCTAAAATATTACACACGAATTTTAGGATATATTAGAAATTGCATTGTTACATTTTTATAAATTTTGGTAAACATCCCCCCACCCAAAAAAGAAGCTTTTGACCTAATTTTGAGCGTTGCTTTGTGTACTGAAGGTCATGTGTTCGAATCCGAACCGCGCCGTTCTATTCGAAAGTGAACTTTTTTCAGAAACCTCTAGGATTGTTGAGAAAACTACAGAGTTCGTGCTTTGTGCAATACTCTCGACAGATGGTGTGCTACCTCTGCGGAGTGAAACCGAGTTATACAGGGCAAAACCGGAACAAATGAAGACAATCCTACAAGCACCATTTAAGCAGGTGAATTTTGGAGGACAACAACTTATTGCTCTGGGCTGCTCGGCTGAGGTGGTGAAGCTGTCCGGCTTGAGGTGGATGAAAGCTGTCCGGCTTGAGGTGGGTGAAGCTGCCCGGCTTGAGGTGGATGAAAGCTGTCCGGCTTGAGGTGGGTGAAGCTGTCCGGCTTGAGGTGGATGAAAGCTGTCCGGCTTGAGGTCGATGAAAGCTGTCCGGCGAGGTGGTGAGCTGTCCGGCTGGGGATGAAAGCTGTCCGGCTGAGGTGGATGAAAGCTGTCCGGCTTGAGGTGGTGAAAGCAGGCTTGAGGTGGATGAAAGCGTCAGGCTTGAGGTGGTGAAAGCTGTCCGGCTTGAGGTGGATAAAGCTGTCCGGCGAGGTGGTGAAGCTGCCCGGCTTGAGGTGGGTGAAAGCTGCCCGGCTTGAGGTGGGTGAAAGCTGTCGGCAGGTGATGAAAGCTGTCCGGCTGAGGTGATGAAAGCTGTCCGGCGAGGTGGTGAAAGCTGCCCGGCTGAGGTGGTGAAGCTGCCCGGCTTGAGGTGGATGAAAGCTGTCCGACTTGAGGTGGATGAAAGCTGTCCGGCTTGAGGTGGGTGAAAGCTGTCCGGCTGAGGTGGGTGAAAGCTGCCGGCGAGGTGGGTGAAAGCTGCCCGACTTGAGGTAGGTGAAAGCTGCAAGACTGCCAACTGCTAGCAAGCCTGAGAAACGAAACCTGGCCCGAAAATACCGAAGTTAAAAGCTGTACAGAGTCCCTAAAATGAACAGCAGAATTCATGAGAAAATGTAGTTCATCAGTCTAGGCGGGGATCGAGAGAGAGAGAGAGTTGCCCAACTCTCAGCTTTGCTAATACAGGAAAAACGGCTGGTATCAGTTGAGTTCCAGGAGCTGCGGGAAGAGCATCAGATCTTGACTGTTTACTTTAAGTGCCCCACTTCAGCGATTCTGTTTGTGTTTATGACTAATATTATTAATATTACTATCATTCTTATCATCCTTATTTGCCAGTTAAATGTGGTTTTTTTTTTACTTTTGTTTTTCAGTTAAATGGCTTAGGAGAAGAGGAGGCAGTAAGTAATTCTTCTTGTTAGGAGAAGAAAGTTGTAGAGATATGATAACTAGCATGTTTGTCGATAGTGTTTTTAGGAGATGAAAGTTGTAGAGATATATGATAACTAGCATGTTTGTCATAGTGTTTGTTAGGAGAAGAAAGTTGTAGAGAGATATGATAACTAGTATGTTTGTCATAGTGTTTGTTAGGAGAAGAAAGTTGTAGAGATATATGATAACTAGCATGTTTGTCATAGTGTTTGTTAGGAGAAGAAAGTTGTAGAGATATATGATAACTAGTATGTTTGTCATAGTGTTTGTTAGGAGAAGAAAGTTGTAGAGATATATGATAACTAGTATGTTTGTCATAGTGTTTGTTAGGAGAAGAAAGTTGTAGAGATATATGATAACTAGCATGTTTGTCATAGTGTTTGTTAGGAGAAGAAAGTTGTAGAGAGATATGATAACTAGTATGTTTGTCATAGTGTTTGTTAGGAGAAGAAAGTTGTAGAGAGATATGATAACTAGCATGTTTGTCATAGTGTTTGTTAGGAGAAGAAAGTTGTAGAGAGATATGATAACTAGCATGTTTGTCATAGTGTTTGTTAGGAGAAGAAAGTTGTAGAGAGATATGATAACTAGCATGTCTGTCATAGTGTTTGTTAGGAGAAGAAAGTTGTAGAGAGATATGATAACTAGTATGTTTGTCATAGTGTTTGTTAGGAGAAGAAAGTTGTAGAGAGATATGATAACTAGCATGTTTGTCATAGTGTTTGTTAGGAGAAGAAAGTTGTAGAGAGATATGATAACTAGTATGTTTGTCATAGTGTTTGTTAGGAGAAGAAAGTTATAGAGAGATATGATAACTAGCATGTTTGTCATAGTGTTTGTTAGGAGAAGAAAATTGTAGAGAGATATGATAACTAGCATGTTTGTCATAGTGTTTGTTGGGAGAAGAAAGTTGTAGAGAGATATGATAACTAGCATGTTTGTCATAGTGTTTGTTAGGAGAAGAAAGTTGTAGAGATATATGATAACTAGCATGTTTGTCATAGTGTTTCGCATTCTGAGATCGTAAATGACATTTTGCATCCATCGTCTTCTAGGTCTTCCTCTCATTCTTCTTCCAAGCACCATTCCTCCAAACTATTACCTTCTTAGGCACTCATGTCGTTTGATGTGTCCGAAATATTTAATTTTTCTTGATGTTATGTTCTTTAATAGCCAACTTTCTTTAATATCAAGCTGTTGCAAAATATAAGCATTTGTTCTTTTCTCTGTCCATGATATTCTAAGTACTCTTCTGTAAGGTTTACATTCAAATGTATTAATGATCTTCTGTAAGGTTTACATTCAAATGTTTAATGATCTTTGTAAGGTTTACATTCAAATGCATTAATGATCTCTCTACGTGACTTTGTCAATGTTTCTTCGTTAGTCCTCCAGATAATTCCTCTAACACTAACTTCAGTTTACTTATTCCATACTCCAAGTCGAGAACAACTAGACATAACTCTAAGTTATACTCAATAATTCTCTCCACTAACTATTGTCTTATTCCATACCCAAGTCGAGAACAACTAGACATCACTCTTAAGTTATACTACAATAATTCCTCTACCACTAACTTCAGTTGTCTTATTCCATACCAAGTCGAGACAACTGATATAACTCTTAAGTTATACTACAATAATTCCTCTACCACTAACTTCAGTTGTCTTATTCCATACCCAAGTCGAGAACAACTAGACATAACTCTAAGTTATACTACAATAATTCCTCTAACACTAACTTCAGTTGTCTTATTCCATACCCAAGTCGAGAACAACTAGACATAACTCTAAGTTATACTACAATAATTCCTCTACCACTAACTTCAGTTGTCTTATTCCATACCCAAGTCGAGAACAACTAGACATAACTCTAAGTTATACTACAATAATTCCTCTACCACTAACTTCAGTTGTCTTATTCCATACCCAAGTCGAGAACAACTAGACATAACTCTTAAGTTATACTACAATAATTTCTCTACCACTAACTTCAGTTGTCTTATTCCATACCCAAGTCGAGAACAGCTAGACATAACTCTTAAGTTATACTACAATAATTCCTCTACCACTAACTTCAGTTGTCTTATTCCATACCCAAGTCGAGAACAACTAGATATAACTCTTAAGTTATACTACAATAATTTCTCTACCACTAACTTCAGTTGTCTTATTCCATACCCAAGTCGAGAACAACTAGACATAACTCTAAGTTATACTACAATAATTCCTCTACCACTAACTTCAGTTGTCTTATTCCATACTCAAGTCGAGAACAACTAGACATAACTCTAAGTTATACTACAATAATTCCTCTACCACTAACTTCAGTTGTCTTATTCCATACCCAAGTCGAGAACAACTAGATATAACTCTTAAGTTATACTACAATAATTCCTCTAACACTAACTTCAGTTGTCTTATTCCATACCCAAGTCGAGAACAACTAGACATAACTCTAAGTTATACTACAATAATTCCTCTACCACTAACTTCAGTTGTCTTATTCCATACCCAAGTCGAGAACAGCTAGACATAACTCTTAAGTTATACTACAATAATTCCTCTACCACTAACTTCAGTTGTCTTATTCCATACCCAAGTCGAGAACAACTAGACATAACTCTAAGTTATACTACAATAATTCCTCTACCACTAACTTCAGTTGTCTTATTCCATACCCAAGTCGAGAACAACTAGACATAACTCTTAAGTTATACTACAATAATTCCTCTACCACTAACTTCAGTTGTCTTATTCCATACCCAAGTCGAGAACAACTAGACATAACTCTAAGTTATACTACAATAATTCCTCTACCACTAACTTCAGTTGTCTTATTCCATACCCAAGTCGAGAATAACTAGATATAACTCTTAAGTTATACTACAATAATTCCTCTACCACTAACTTCAGTTGTCTTATTCCATACCCAAGTCGAGAACAACTAGACATAACTCTTAAGTTATACTACAATAATTCCTCTACCACTAACTTCAGTTGTCTTATTCCATACCCAAGTCGAGAACAACTAGACATAACTCTTAAGTTATACTACAATAATTCCTCTACCACTAACTTCAGTTGTCTTATTCCATACCCAAGTCGAGAACAGCTAGACATAACTCTTAAGTTATACTACAATAATTCCTCTACCACTAACTTCAGTTGTCTTATTCCATACCCAAGTCGAGAACAACTAGAATAACTCTAAGTTATACTACAATAATTTCTCTACCACTAACTTCAGTTGTCTTATTCCATACCCAAGTCGAGAACAACTAGACATAACTCTAAGTTATACTACAATAATTCCTCTACCACTAACTTCAGTTGTCTTATTCCATACCCAAGTCGAGAACAACTAGACATAACTCTAAGTTATACTACAATAATTCCTCTACCACTAACTTCAGTTGTCTTATTCCATACCCAAGTCGAGAATAACTAGATATAACTCTAAGTTATACTACAATAATTCCTCTACCACTAACTTCAGTTGTCTTATTCCATACCCAAGTCGAGAACAACTAGACATAACTCTTAAGTTATACTACAATAATTCCTCTACCACTAACTTCAGTTGTCTTATTCCATACCCAAGTCGAGAACAACTAGACATAACTCTAAGTTATACTACAATAATTCCTCTACCACTAACTTCAGTTGTCTTATTCCATACCCAAGTCGAGAACAACTAGACATAACTCTAAGTTATACTACAATAATTCCTCTACCACTAACTTCAGTTGTCTTATTCCATACCCAAGTCGAGAACAACTAGACATAACTCTAAGTTATACTACAATAATTCCTCTACCACTAACTTCAGTTGTCTTATTCCATACCCAAGTCGAGAACAACTAGACATAACTCTAAGTTATACTACAATAATTCCTCTACCACTAACTTCAGTTGTCTTATTCCATACCCAAGTCGAGAACAACTAGACATAACTCTTAAGTTATACTACAATAATTCCTCTACCACTAACTTCAGTTGTCTTATTCCATACCCAAGTCGAGAAAAAGCTAGACATAACTCTAAGTTATACTACAATAATTCCTCTACCACTAACTTCAGTTGTCTTATTCCATACCCAAGTCGAGAACAACTAGACATAACTCTAAGTTATACTACAATAATTCCTCTACCACTAACTTCAGTTGTCTTATTCCATACCCAAGTCGAGAACAGCTAGACATAACTCTTAAGTTATACTACAATAATTCCTCTACCACTAACTTCAGTTGTCTTATTCCATACCCAAGTCGAGAACAACTAGACATAACTCTTAAGTTATACTACAATAATTCCTCTACCACTAACTTCAGTTGTCTTATTCCATACCCAAGTCGAGAACAACTAGACATAACTCTAAGTTATACTACAATAATTCCTCTACCACTAACTTCAGTTGTCTTATTCCATACCCAAGTCGAGAACAACTAGACATAACTCTAAGTTATACTACAATAATTCCTCTACCACTAACTTCAGTTGTCTTATTCCATACCCAAGTCGAGAACAGCTAGACATAACTCTTAAGTTATACTACAATAATTCCTCTACCACTAACTTCAGTTGTCTTATTCCATACCCAAGTCGAGAACAACTAGACATAACTCTAAGTTATACTACAATAATTCCTCTACCACTAACTTCAGTTGTCTTATTCCATACCCAAGTCGAGAACAACTAGACATAACTCTAAGTTATACTACAATAATTCCTCTACCACTAACTTCAGTTGTCTTATTCCATACCCAAGTCGAGAACAAGCTAGACATAACTCTTAAGTTATACTACAATAATTTCTCTACCACTAACTTCAGTTGTCTTATTCCATACCCAAGTCGAGAACAACTAGATATAACTCTTAAGTTATACTACAATAATTTCTCTACCACTAACTTCAGTTGTCTTATTCCATACCCAAGTCGAGAACAACTAGACATAACTCTTAAGTTATACTACAATAATTCCTCTACCACTAACTTCAGTTGTCTTATTCCATACCCAAGTCGAGAACAACTAGACATAACTCTTAAGTTATACTACAATAATTCCTCTACCACTAACTTCAGTTGTCTTATTCCATACCCAAGTCGAGAACAACTAGACATAACTCTAAGTTATACTACAATAATTCCTCTACCACTAACTTCAGTTGTCTTATTTCATACCCAAGTCGAGAACAACTAGACATAACTCTTAAGTTATACTACAATAATTCCTCTACCACTAACTTCAGTTGTCTTATTCCATACCCAAGTCGAGAACAACTAGACATAACTCTTAAGTTATACTACAATAATTTCTCTACCACTAACTTCAGTTGTCTTATTCCATACCCAAGTCGAGAACAACTAGACATAACTCTTAAGTTATACTACAATAATTCCTCTACCACTAACTTCAGTTGTCTTATTCCATACCCAAGTCGAGAACAACTAGACATCACTCTTAAGTTATACTACAATAATTCCTCAACCACTAACTTCAGTTGTCTTATTCCATACCCAAGTCGAGAACAACTAGACATAACTCTTAAGTTATACTACAATAATTCCTCAACCACTAACTTCAGTTGTCTTATTCCATACCCAAGTCGAGAACAGCTAGACATAACTCTTAAGTTATACTACAATAATTCCTCTACCACTAACTTCAGTTGTCTTATTCCATACCCAAGTCGAGAACAACTAGACCAAGTCGAGAACAACTAGACCAAGTCGAGAACAGCTAGACATAACTCTTAAGTTATACTACAATAATTATTAGTATGACTACTTGTGTTTTTTTTTTACTATTAATATTGACCTTTCAAATGTATTTCTATTTTCTAGGAAGTTGGATCAAGAGTAAAAATGGCAGTAAGTAACAGAGTTAACTAGCATATCTTAACTTGTTCCTTCTTACTTGAAGAAAAGTGTGTTGGTCATAGTGTTTGTTAGGAGAAGAAAGTTGTGTTTGTCATAGTGTTTGTTAGGAGAAGAAAGTTGTGTTTGTCATAGTGTTTGTTAGGAGACGAAAGTTGTGTTTGTCATAGTGTTTGTTAGGAGAAGAAAGTTGTGTTTGTCATAGTGTTTGTTAGGAGAAGAAAGTTGTGTTTGTCATAGTGTTTGTTAGGAGAAGAAAGTTGTGTTTGTCATAGTGTTTGTTAGGAGAAGAAAGTTGTGTTTGTCATAGTGTTTGTTAGGAGAAGAAAGTTGTGTTTGTCATAGTGTTTGTTAGGAGAAGAAAGTTGTGTTTGTCATAGTGTTTGTTAGGAGAAGAAAGTTGTGTTTGTCATAGTGTTTGTTAGGAGAAGAAAGTAGTTGTTAGTGTTGTAGAGAAGAAAGTGTGGCATAGTGTTTGTTAGGAGAAAGAAGAAAGTTGTAGAGAGATATGATAACTAGCATGTTTGATGAAAGTTGTAGAGAGATATGATAACTAGCATGTTTGATGAAAGTTGTAGAGAGATATGATAACTAGCATGTTTGATGAAAGTTGTAGAGAGATATGATAACTAGCATGTTTGATGAAAGTTGTAGAGAGATATGATAACTAGCATGTTTGATGAAAGTTGTAGAGAGATATGATAACTAGCATGTTTGATGAAAGTTGTAGAGAGATATGATAACTAGCATGTTTGTCATAGTGTTTGTTAGGAGAAGAAAGTTGTAGAGAGATATGATAACTAGCATGTTTGTCATAGTGTTTGTTAGGAGAAGAAAGTTGTAAAGAGATATGATAACTAGCATGTTTGTCATAGTGTTCGTTAGGAGAAGAAAGTTGTAAAGAGATATGATAACTAGCATGTTTGTCATAGTGTTTGTTAGGAGAATAAAGTTGTAGAGAGATATGATAACTAGCATGTTTGTCATAGTGTTTGTTAGGAGAAGAAAGTTGTAAAGAGATATGATAACTAGCATGTTTGTCATAGTGTTTGTTAGAGAAGAAAGTTGTAGAGAGATATGATAACTAGCATGTTTAACATTGATTGTCTACCAACTAATCATCACAAACTGGTTTGTCTGTCTTCCTAATCGTTACTTAACAATATTCACACACACTCAAGTGTCACATAAATCATACCTGCTATCATTGTCATTTGTTCTTCAAAGATAATAATTCGACTAATTAGAACAAATATATGAATTAATTACAAACCCAAATCCTATATTCATGTTAACTTGATTTGTACATTTTATATATAGTTTTTGGTCGACACGTTTCCTCATCAATCAAGTTATTATGGGATGTCATTGGTAACATGAATATAGTAACAGAAATAAATGTGAATAGATAATTACAAATTGTATTAGCAGTTTACTTTCTACACAGCTTCCATTCTTCTACATATATATATCTATTCTATGTGTTCATTTTGTTGCAAGATTTGGCTTTGTTCAAATAGTTAAAAACCCAATCAAGGACGGAATCGTTGGGAAGCATAAGTAATAGAAAGATAGTGTGAGTGGATAAACATAGAGAGAAAGCAGAGAGAGAGAAGCAAGAGAGAAGTGAGAGAGAGATAATATAAACAAGAAGACTGCAAAGTAGATACAACAGATAAGATCTAGAGTGACATACTACAACTAATACATCAACTCAAGTTTAGCTAGTTACAATAATATTAGAGACGACTAATACACAACTTTCAATTTGGCTAATACATCAACTTCAAGTTTAGCTAGTTACAATAATATTAGAGATGCACTAATATAACAACTTCAAGTTTAGCTAGTTGCACAAACTAATATTTTAGAGTACGCACTAATACAACAACTTCAAGTTTAGCTAGTTCAAAATATTAGAGACACTAATACAACAACTTCAAGTTTAGCTAGTTACAATAATATTAGAGAGAAATTAAATGTTTCAGACATGGCGAAGTAGATTCAAGCTTTCAAATGGAAACTATTACACATGTATGCTGGGAACTTCTTTCACTAAACTTAAAACGAATATATTTATCAATGATAAGATGAATCAAATTTCAGGTCGACAGTAACCACTTTTGTCAGGTGGGAAACAACTTAAGCTTGTTTGGTTTGGACACATAATGGAGCATAGTAAACTTTGGAAGGTTACTTTGGAAGGTTACTTTGGAAAGTTACTTTGGAAGGTTACTTTGGAAAGTTACTTTGGAAGGTTACTTTGGAAGGTTACTTTGGAAGGTTACTTTGGAAGGTTACCGTGCAGGACACAATCAAGGGTGTTAGAAGAAAAGAAAGAAAAAGGACGTTCTGGTTTGACATCATTAAGACGGGATCCCCCAAAAAACATTTTGATACTTACAACGTGGCATCTAAAAACAGAATAGAAAAATGGACAGTTCTGTGTGATGACGTAAAATGCATCTAAAATCATGTAAGTAGAAGATAATGATCTATGGAAGTATCTGTGTGAAGTAGAAGATCAAATGATGACTATGGAAGTATCTGGGTGGAGTAGAAGATAAAATGATGACTATGGAAGTATCTGTGTGAAGTAGAAGATCAAATGATGACTATGGAAGTATCTGGGTGGAGTAGAAGATAAAATGATGACTATGGAAGTGTTTGTGTGGAGTAGAAGATCAAATGATGACTATGGAAGTATCTGGGTGGAGTAGAAGATAAAATGATGACTATGGAAGTGTTTGTGTGGAGTAGAAGATCAAATGATGACTATGGAAGTATTGTGTGGAGTAGAGATAAAATGATGACTATGGAAGTATCTGTGTGGAGTAGAAGATAAAATGATGACTATGGAAGTGTTTGTGTGAGTAGAGATCAAATGATGACTATGGAAGTATTGTGTGAGTAGATGATAAAATGATGACTATGGAAGTATCTGTGTGAAGTAGAAGATAAAATGATGACTATGGAAGTATCTGTGTAGAGTAGAAGATAAAATGATGACTATGGAAGTATCTGTGTGAAGTAGATGATAAAATGATGACTATGGAAGTATCTGTGTAAGTAGAGATAAAATGATGACTATGGAAGTATCTGTGTGTGAAGTAGAAGATAAAATGATGACTATGGAAGTATCTGTGTGAAGTAGATGATAAAATGATGACTATGGAAGTATCTGTGTGAAGTAGATGATAAAATGATGACTATGGAAGTATCTGTGTGAAGTAGATGATAAAATGATGACTATGGAAGATATGTGTGAGTAGAGATAAAATGATGACTATGGAAGTGTGTGTGTGAAGTAGATGATAAAATGATGACTATGGAAGTGTGTAGTTGAAGGTATGAAGATAAAATGTAATGCTTGATGAAGTATCTGGTGGAGAGAAGATAAAATGATGACTATGGAAGTATCTGTGTGGAGTAGAAGATAAAATGATGACTATGGAAGTATCTGTGTGGAGTAAATGATGACTATGGAAGTATCTGTGTGGAGTAAATGATAACTATGGAAGTATCTGTGTGGAGTAAATGATGACTATGGGAGTGTTTGTGTGGAGTAGAGGTTAAGTATTTGCTATACGTACTGAATTTCGTTGGTTCAAATGTGCGCCACCTCCATCTGTTCGCAAGTGTATTTCTCCTAGGATATCCCTTAGAAGCGTTGCCAGAGCTATGGAGTTTGTGCTTGGTGCAATACTCTTACCAGGTGAGATGTCATTTCTAATGAGAGTATCCGAGCCTATGCTGGGAAACCTGGTGTAGTTAGGTCAATCTTGTTCATGTAAAACCTTTTTTAAATTCTGACTATAATTTTTAATACAATAATTATTATTACTCTTACAATATTTGTATGATTAATATTGCTATTTGAAATATATTTCTATTTTCTAGAGCGCTGGCTAACGGGTTCTGAAGGCAGTAAGTAATAGATGATATTTCAACTAGAATATATTTAATTTTCTTCCTTCTTACTTCAAGAAAATTGTGTTTATCAGTGTTTGTTAACAGAAGAAAGTTGTGTTTATCAGTGTTTGTTAGGAGAAGAAAGTTGTATTTATCATAGTGTTTGTTAGGAGAAGAAAGTTGTATTTATCAGTGTTTGTTAGGAGAAGAAAGTTGTATTTATCAGTGTTTGTTAGGAGAAGAAAGTTGTATTTGTCATAGTGTTTGTTAGGAGAAGAAAGTTGTATTTATCATAGTGTTTGTTAGGAGAAGAAAGTTGTATTTATCATAGTGTTTGTTAGGAGAAGAAAGTTGTATTTATCATAGTGTTTGTTAGAGAAGACAGTATTTATTGTTTTGAGATAAGTGTTTTATAGGAGAAGAAAGTTGTATTTATCATAGTGTTTGTTAGGAGAAGAAAGTTGTATTTATCAGTGTTTGTTAGGAGAAGAAAGTTGTATTTATCATAGTGTTTGTTAGGAGAAGAAAGTTGTATTTATCATAGTGTTTGTTAAGAGAAGAAAGTTGTATTTATCATAGTGTTTGTTAGGAGAAGAAAGTTGTATTTATCATAGTGTTTGTTAGGAGAAGAAAGTTGTATTTATCATAGTGTTTGTTAGGAGAAGAAAGTTGTATTTATCATAGTGTTTGTTAGGAGAAGAAAGTTGTATTTATCATAGTGTTTGTTAGGAGAAGAAAGTTGTATTTATCATAGTGTTTGTTAGAGAGAAAGTTGTATTTATCATAGTGTTTGTTAGGAGAAGAAAGTTGTATTTATCATAGTGTTTGTTAGGAGAAGAAAGTTGTATTTATCATAGTGTTTGTTAGGAGAAGAAAGTTGTATTTATCAGTGTTTGTTAGGAGAAGAAAGTTGTATTTATCATAGTGTTTGTTAGGAGAAGAAAGTTGTATTTATCATAGTGTTTGTTAGGAGAAGAAAGTTGTATTTATCATAGTGTTTGTTAGGAGAAGAAAGTTGTATTTATCATAGTGTTTGTTAGGAGAAGAAAGTTGTATTTATCATAGTGTTTGTTAGGAGAAGAAAGTTGTATTTATCATAGTGTTTGTTAGGAGAAGAAAGTTGTATTTATCATAGTGTTTGTTATGAGAAGAAAGTTGTATTTATCATAGTGTTTGTTAGGAGAAGAAAGTTGTGTTTATCAGTGTTTGTTAGGAGAAGAAAGTTGTATTTGTCATAGTGTTTGTTAGGAGAAGAAAGTTGTATTTATCATAGTGTTTGTTAGGAGAAGAAAGTTGTATTTATCATAGTGTTTGTTAAGAGAAGAAAGTTGTATTTATCATAGTGTTTGTTAGGAGAAGAAAGTTGTATTTATCATAGTGTTTGTTAGGAGAAGAAAGTTGTGTTTATCATAGTGTTTGTTAGGAGAAGAAAGTTGTATTTATCATAGTGTTTGTTAGGAGAAGAAAGTTGTATTTATCAGTGTTTGTTAGGAGAAGAAAGTTGTATTTATCAGTGTTTGTTAGGAGAAGAAAATCATTTATTAAACTCCTTTTACTGCTATATTTTATATTACAATAATGATAATTACTACTACTATTATTATTTGTTTATTATTCATATTGAGATGAGTAAAATGTGTTTCTGTTTCTATTTTCTAGAAAAATGGCTGAGAAAGAAATATGGAAGTAAGTAACCGAGGAGGATGTCTTACCAGTAGAAATGTGTAGAGAGATATGATAACTAGCATGTTTGTGATATTCTTAGGAGATTCATTGATAGCACCATCATCACTGCACTTTGGTGAGTAACCATGTGTGCTCATCTCGTTCTTACAGGTGATCTCAGTGGCAGTGCACGAACTAGCACCGGCGAGACCAGATATAGTTTAGAAGTTTGTGAAAATGTTCTGTTAGGAATTTTATTAATTAATCTTTCAATGAATTTTCCCGGACAGCAGGTTTCCAGCCTGCTCTTCTCGACGTTGAAACTGTCAATTGTTCTTTTACATGCTATTTTATAGTTCGTTTCCGATAGGACTAGCACTCGATCTCACCTACAATAGATGACTAGCACTCGATCTCACCTGCATGAGATGAGTAACCGTGCAGACTCGTCTACTACAGTGAGATCAGGGATACAACTCGTTCACCCGAACTGATATATTGACTTTGCAACTCGAATCTACCTCAATGAAGTTTCAGTGCCTTCTCACGTGAAACTGTCAATTGTTCTTACATGCCATTTTATAGTTCGTTTCCGATAGGACTAGCAACTCGATCTCACCTACAATGAGATAGGACTAGCAACTCGATCTCACCTACAATGAGATAGGACTAGCAACTCGATCTCACCTACAATGAGATAGGACTAGCAACTCGATCTCACCTACAATGAGATAGGACTAGCAACTCGATCTCACCTACAATGAGATATGACTAGCAACTCGATCTCACCTACAATGAGATAGGACTAGCAACTCGATCTCACCTACAATGAGATAAGACTAGCAACTCGATCTCACCTACAATGAGATAGGACTAGCAACTCGATCTCACCTACAATGAGATAGGACTAGCAACTCGATCTCACCTACAATGAGATCAAGGATCTATGCAAAATATCCCGATGGTGCCACGAGGGTGCGAACCTGGTACGGTTGGCACGATAAGCAAGAGGCTCCAATCATCTAGAAGAAGAAGAAGAAGAAGAAGAAGAAGAAGAAGAAAGGAAACAAAAGGGATTGTACAAAATATAGAAGAATAGCGCTGCTGAGTTACACCGGACAAATATTCGGTAAAATACTCCCAAAAATAGCTGCACCATACCATGTAGCCACAACTTAACAATTCCCAGATGTGAATCCGGAAGAATAGAAGCTGTACCGACGCAATAATCGCTCTCATGCAATTAGTGGAATGTAGTGTTGAATCTGACAAACACCTATAGGTTGCGTTTGTAGGCCAGGAAAAGTGTTCGAGCAGGTAGAGAAAAACAAGTTGGGGAAAGTATTGTCAAACTATGGAGTTAATGGCCAAATAACTACTATATCATCATTAATCCTCTCCGCTCCTCGTGGAGCATAGGGCCTCAACAGTTGTTCGCCACTCTTCTCGGTCTCTGGCTGTTCTTTTTATGTTCTCCCAGGTCAATTGAGCACTCTTCAGCTCCTCAGTAAGACCTCGTCTCCAAGTCTGCTTAGGTGTCCTCTTTTCGTTTTCCTGCGGGTTCCACTCGAGCACCTGTCTAGTGACACTCGACTGTGTCTTCCGCAAGGTATGGCCTATCCATCGCCATCTTCTCCTCTTGACCTGTGTCATCATAGGTTCCTGCCCTGTTCTTATCCACAGATCCGTGTTTGTAACTCTATCATACCATCTCAATCTGAGAATCCGCCGCAAACATCCGTTGACAAAGGTCTGGATCTTATTTGTATTTGCCCTAGTGACTCGAACTAATATATGCAAGAGTGTTTATATGGACAGCCAGTGTACGGTTAGAACAAAGACTAGTCTGTTAGAAAAGTTCCATGCTAGGTTGAGACACGGAAGCGCTCACCGCTGAGATCACCGCTGCCATCAAATGGACGTTGGACGTTGACATCAAATGATAGAAGAAAACTAGTCACGACAGAGATGAAGTGTCTACGCAGAATGCTAGGAGTATCACGAAGAGGACGGATTAGAAATGAATACATCAGGAAAAAGGTCGGTATAACATCAGTACTGAACTTCATCAAGAAACAATAAATTAAATGATTCAGTCACATAAGCCGATTACCGACATATGGTGCGCCTCAAAGAGCAATGTTACTCCGATACAGTGAATACAAAGCGAAACACCGTCCACGCAAAATATGGTCCACAGAGATGACAGAGGCAATGAAAACAAAATGTTTATGAAGTGCTCACAAAAGTCCGTTCTAGAAATTTCTTCTTATCCTGACACTGTGAGGTAACACATAATTATAGGGGGAAAAAAATAAAATAAAAACGACTTTAGTTTATATAATAATAATAACTGCTACATGTATGAGTATTGTTGTCATTGTGAAATATTCATGTGAGTGAAATTTGTTTCTGATTTCTGTTTTCTAGAGAAATGGCTCAAATTAAAATGTGGAAGTAAGTAGCTGAGAGTTTCTTATTATAAGCAAGTTGTAGAGAGATATGATATCTAGTATGTTTGTCATAGTGTTTGTTACTATAAGCAAGTTGTAGAGAGATATGATATCTAGTATGTTTGTCATAGTGTTTGTTAGGAGAAGAAAGTTGTAGAGAGATATGATAACTAGCATGTTTGTCATAGTGTTTGTTAGGAGAAGAAAGTTGTAGAGATATATGATAATTAGCATGTTTGTCATAGTGTTTGTTAGGAGAAGAAAGTTGTAGAGAGATATGATAACTAGTATGTTTGTCATAGTGTTTGTTAGGAGAAGAAAGTTGTAGAGAGATATGATAACTAGCATGTTTGTCATAGTGTTTGTTAGAGAGAAAGTTGTAGAGATATGATAACTAGCATGTTTGTCATAGTGTTTGTTAGGAGAAGAAAGTTGTAGAGATATATGATAACTAGCATGTTTGTCATAGTGTTTGTTAGGAGATGAAAGTTGTAGAGAGATATGATAACTAGCATGTTTGTCATAGTGTTTGTTAGGAGAAGAAAGTTGTAGAGAGATATATGATAACTAGCATGTTTGTCATAGTGTTTGTTAGGAGATAGAAAGTTGTAGAGATATGATAACTAGCATGTTTGTTATAGTGTTTGTTAGGAGAGAAAGTTGTAGGAGATATGATAACTAGCATGTTTGTCATAGTGTTTGTTAGGAGAAGAAAGTTGTAGAGATATATGATAACTAGCATGTTTGTCATAGTGTTTGTTAGGAGAAGAAAGTTGTAGAGAGATATGATAACTAGTATGTTTGTCATAGTGTTTGTTACTATAAGAAGTTGTAGAGAGATATGATAACTAGCATGTTTGTCATAGTGTTTGTTAGAGAGAAAGTTGTAGAGATATATGATAACTAGTATGTTTGTCATAGTGTTTGTTAGGAGAAGAAAGTTGTAGAGAGATATGATAACTAGCATGTTTGTCATAGTGTTTGTTAGAGAAGAAAGTTGTAGAGAGATATGATAACTAGCATGTTTGTCATAGTGTTTGTTAGGAGAAGAAAGTTGTAGAGAGATATATGATAACTAGCATGTTTGTCATAGTGTTTGTTAGGAGATGAAAGTTGTAGAGAGATATGATAACTAGCATGTTTGTCATAGTGTTTGTTAGGAGAAGAAAGTTGTAGAGATATATGATAACTAGCATGTTTGTCATAGTGTTTGTTAGGAGATGAAAGTTGTAGAGAGATATGATAACTAGCATGTTTGTTATAGTGTTTGTTAGGAGAAGAAAGTTGTAGAGAGATATGATAACTGGCATGTTTGTCATAGTGTTTGCTAGGAGAAGAAAGTTGTAGAGATATATGATAACTAACATGTTTGTCATAGTGTTTGTTAGGAGAAGAAAGTTGTAGAGAGATATGATAACTAGTGTGTTTGTCATAGTGTTTGTTAGGAGAAGAAAGTTGTAGAGAGATATGATAACTAGTGTGTTTGTCATAGTGTTTGTTAGGAGAAGAAAGTTGTAGAGAGATATGATAACTAACATGATTTCTTATTAATATAATTTTTACTAAAATTACTATAATTAATATTGGTGAGTAATATGTTTTTTTAATTTCTATTCTGTAGAAACATGGCTCAAGACAGAGGATGGGAGTAAGTAACTGACGATATTAAACTAGCACATTCTGCATGTTTTGTTGTCATGTGTTGTTTAGAAGGAATTTGTACATATATATGAGATAACGGACATGTTTGTCAGAGTGTTTGTTAGTAGAAGAAAGTTGAAGAGAGATCTTCTTCTGTGAACGCTCCATATCGACCACTTATTAAGCCACTCTTTGTAGTTTGTGTGTGATCTGAGCCAGGGAGCGATTGTGCGTTGTGCCAAGTTATGCGCCTATGGTGACTAGGCTAGCACATCCGATTTCTTGCCAGTATTTTATTCACTAGAATTGCATTCCTAAACTGTGGGACGGATGGGTTTGCCACTTGGACGTCATCTTACAACAAACACTGACAAACATGTCAGTTATCATATATCTGTACAAATTCATTCTAACAAACACAGTGACAAACATGTCAGTTATCATATATCTGTACAAATTCCTTCTAACAAACACAGTGACAAACATGTCAGTTATCATATATCTGTACAAATTCCTTCTAATGTGTCACTCTCTTTGTAATCGTCACTTACCTGTCATGATTCTCGTTTATCACATCTACCTGCTTTATTTATCACAACTTCTAAAAATTTAATTCTAGCTCATGTCACGTTGAGATTTACTTATCATATTTCATTTTCAGTCAGAATATCCGTCTCATCACTCTAGTTAATTATCTGCTGACATCGGTAGCTGGAATACTGTAACAAATAGAAATGTGATATTATCTGCTGACATCAGTAGCTGGAATATTGTAACAATATAAATGTGATATTCTCTGCTGACATCGGTAGCTGAATACTTAACAAATAGAAATGTGATATTATCTGCTGACATCGGTAGCTGGAATACTGTAACAAATAGAAATGTGATATTATCTGCTGACATCAGTAGCTGGAATATTGTAACAAATAGAAATGTGATATTATCTGCTGACATCGGTAGCTGGAATACTGTAACAAAATATAAATGTGATATTATCTGCTGACATCGGTAGCTGGAATATTGTAACAGATATAAATGTGATATTATCTGCTGACATCGGTAGCTGGAATATTGTAACAGATATAAATGTGATATTATCTGCTGACATCGGTAGCTGGAATACTGTAACAGATATAAATGTGATATTATCTGCTGACATCGGTAGCTGGAATATTGTAACAGATATAAATGTGATATTATCTGCTGACATCGGTAGCTGGAATACTTAACAGATATAAATGTGATATTATCTGCTGACATCGGTAGCTGGAATATTGTAACAGATATAAATGTGATATTATCTGCTGACATCGGTAGCTGGAATATTGTAACAGATATAAATGTGATATTATCTGCTGACATCGGTAGCTGGAATACTGTAACAGATATAAATGTGATATTATCTGCTGACATCGGTAGCTGGAATATTGTAACAAATAGAAATGTGATATTCAATTACAAATTGTATTATTGGATTCCAACTTTCGAATATAACTGTTACAGATGTATGCTGGGAACAACTTTCATGGAACATCCAACTAATATATTTGTCAAAGATAAAATGAATAAATTTGTAGGTCGCCAGGAACCAATTTTTGGCAGTGGGGAAACAACTTGAACTTGTGTGGTTTGGGCATAAAATGGGACATAATGAACCTCTGAAGATTATCTTGCAGAGAAAAGTCTAGAGAGAGAGAGAGAAGAAAAGAAGAACAAAGCAAGTTGTAGATTGACACCATTAAGAGCCGTGTCAGATCAGAATTTTCCCTATGTTTGGTTACATACAAATGTGAGGACAGAGAATAATGATAGGTTTTTGTCTAGGCCTACTAATGTTTCCAAGTGTCACTTCAATCACCCTAACGGGTTAATTGTTAAATATATTACTATGGAGGCATCTCTGTGGCGAGACGGTTACTATGGAGGCATCTCTGTGGCGAGACGGTTACTATGGAGACATCTCTGTGGCGAGACGGTTACTAGGAGACATCTCTGTGGCGAGACGGTTACTATGGAGACATCTCTGTGGCGAGACGGTTACTATGGAGGCATCTCTGTGGCGAGACGGTTACTATGGAGACATCTCTGTGGCGAGACGGTTACTAGGAGACATCTCTGTGGCGAGACGATTACTATGGAGGCATCTCTGTGGCGAGACGGTTACTATGGAGACATCTCTGTGGCGAGACGGTTACTATGGAGGCATCTCTGTGGCGAGACGGTTACTATGGAGACATCTCTGTGGCGAGACGGTTACTATGGAGACATCTCTGTGGCGAGACGGTTGAGCGTTTGTCTTGCATTCTGATGGTCGTGAGTTCAAATCCAGACCACATCCTTCTATTCGTTAGTGCATTAGTTCTAGGAGATCCATTCTTTCTGTTGCAGGAGCAACGGAGTTAGTGCTTTATAAATACTCTTGACAGATAAGATATCATTTCTGTTGATAGTCACCGAGTCATACAGTGCAATCTGGGACAAAAATGATGTATATTTGTTCTGCTATATATTGACATTATTCCCCTATGATGGCTTTCCTATGACCAATCAGCAGATCTGATACTATGCTCCTCTATGATGGCTTTCCTATGATCAATCAGCAGATCTGATACTATGCTCCTCTATGATGGTTTTCCTATGACCAATCAGCAGATCTGATACTATGCTCCTCTATGATGGTTTTCCTATGACCAATCAGCAGATCTGATACTATGCTCCTCTATGATGGCTTTCCTATGATCAATCAGCAGATCTGATACTATGATCCTCTATGATGGTTTTCCTATGACCAATCAGCAGATCTGATACTATGCTACAGTATAACTCGCAGATGTGGTACTTTCAAGTGGAGAGATTTTCTGTTTGCAAAATCTTGATGTTACATGTCTGTACAAATCTGTGTGCTATTGGATGATATGCATGCTTGGGAGCAGATTGGAGCAATTATAGACATGTCCAATGTGTGATGAAGATGGTCCTACAATGAACAATGCACACACTTTGTCCACAATTCAAATGTGACTGTCCTAACTACCATAGTGACCTAACGAGGGCGGAAAGTACTCATAATCTGGACATAATCTGGACATAATCTTGACGACACACTCCACAAATAGTGGTTAACTTGGTTGATAGAATAATCTGGACATAATCTTGACGACACACTCCACAAATAGTGGTTAACTTGGTTGATAGAATAATCTGGACATAATCTTGACCACACACTCCACAAATAGTGGTAAACTTGGTTGATAGAATAATGTTCAACAAACAACTCCTATTATTTTATTATTGTCATTATTTATAACGGCAAGAGAAATGTATTATTTTTTTTATTTGACAGAACGTTGGGTCAAAGATAGATTCCGGGGTAAGAAACAACTGATATAAAATCGTTCTTTACGCTGTGAGAGTTATCATCAATTGTATCTGTTATCATTTATACTGTGAGAGTTATCATCAATTGTATATGATATCATTTATACTGTGAGAGTTATCATCAATTGTATCAGATATCATTTATACTGTGAGAGTTATCAATTGTATCAGATATCATTTATACTGTTAGAGTTATCAATTGTATCAGATATCATTTATACTGTGAGAGTTATCATCAATTGTATCAGATATCATTTATACTGTGAGAGTTATCATCAATTGTATCAGATATCTTTTATACTGTTAGAGTTATCAATTGTATCAGATATCATTTATACTGTGAGAGTTATCAATTGTATCAGATATCATTTATACTGTTAGAGTTATCAATTGTATCAGATATCTTTTATACTGTGAGAGTTATCATCAATTGTATCAGATATCTTTTATACTGTTAGAGTTATCAATTGTATCAGATATCATTTATACTGTGAGAGTTATCAATTGTATCAGATATCTTTTATACTGTTAGAGTTATCAATTGTATCAGATATCTTTTATACTGTGAGAGTTATCATCAATTGTATCTGTTATCTTTTATACTGTTAGAGTTATCAATTGTATCATATATCTTTTATACTATTAGAGTTATCATCAATTGTATCATATATCATTTATACTGTGAGAGTTATCATCAATTGTATCAGATATCATTTATACTGTTAGAGTTATCAATTGTATCAGATATCTTTTATACTGTTAGAGTTATCAATTGTATCTGTTATCATTTTCATGACCAACTGTTCCTAATAAAATCACAATTCCTCACATTAAATAAAAACCAAGTACAAATTCAACTCGAGAATTCATGTTGCATTCGTTTGCACAATTTAGATATAGTTTTTGGTTGACACATTTCCCCATCGATCAAGTTATTATGGGATGTCATTGGTAACAGGAATATAGTAACAGAAATAAGTGTGAATAGATAATTACAAATTGTATTAGCAGTTTACTTTCTACACAGCTTCCATTCTTCTATACATATATATATATATATTCTATGTGTTCATTTTGTTGCAAGATTTGGCTTTGTTCAAATAGTTAAAAACCCAATCAAGGACGGAATCGTTGGGAAGCATAAGTAATAGAAAGATAGTGGAGAGAGATACAGAGAGAGAGTGACAGAGGGTAGAGTGAGAGAGAGAGCAAGAGAGAGAGAGAGAGAGAGAGCAAGAGAGAGAGAGAGAGATAATATAAACAAGAAGACTGCAAAAGGAGATACAACAGAAAAGATCTAGAGTGACATCACTAAAACTAATACAACAACTTCAAGTTTAGCTAGTTACAATAATATTAGAGATGCACTAATACATCAACTTCAAGTTTAGCTAGTTACAATAATATTAGAGATGCACTAATACAACAACTTCAAGTTTAGCTAGTTACAATAATATTAGAGATGCACTAATACAACAACTTCAAGTTTAGCTAGTTACAATAATATTAGAGATGCACTAATACATCAACTTCAAGTTTAGCTAGTTACAATAATATTAGAGATGCACTAATACAACAACTTCAAGTTTAGCTAGTTACAATAATATTAGAGATGCACTAATACAACAACTTCAAGTTTAGCTAGTTACAATAATATTAGAGACGCACTAATACAAAAACTTCAAGTTTAGCTAGTTACAATAATATTAGAGACGCACTAATACATCAACTTCAAGTTTAGCTAGTTACAATAATATTAGAGACGCACTAATACAAAAACTTCAAGTTTAGCTAGTTACAATAATATTAGAGACGCACTAATACAAAAACTTCAAGTTTAGCTAGTTACAATAATATTAGAGACGCACTAATACAAAAACTTCAAGTTTAGCTAGTTACAATAATATTAGAGACGCACTAATACATCAACTTCAAGTTTAGCTAGTTACAATAATA
Organism: Arion vulgaris; assembly: GCA_020796225.1. Classification (NCBI taxonomy): domain Eukaryota; kingdom Metazoa; phylum Mollusca; class Gastropoda; order Stylommatophora; family Arionidae; genus Arion; species Arion vulgaris. The sequence continues at coordinate 20,004,683 of CM036778.1, read as the reverse complement.
TTAGAGATGCACTAATACAACAACTTCAAGTTTAGCTAGTTACAATAATATTAGAGACGCACTAATACAACAACTTCAAGTTTAGCTAGTTACAATAATATTAGAGACGCACTAATACAACAACTTCAAGTTTAGCTAGTTACAATAATATTAGAGATGCACTAATACAACAACTTCAAGTTTAGCTAGTTACAATAATATTAGAGACGCACTAATACAACAACTTCAAGTTTAGCTAGTTACAATAATATTAGAGACGCACTAATACAACAACTTCAAGTTTAGCTAGTTGCAATAATATTAGAGACGCACTAATACAACAACTTCAAGTTTAGCTAGTTACAATAATATTAGAGACGCACTAATACAAAAACTTCAAGTTTAGCTAGTTACAATAATATTAGAGATGCACTAATATAACAACTTCAAGTTTAGCTAGTTACAATAATATTAGAGATGCACTAATACATCAACTTCAAGTTTAGCTAGTTACAATAATATTAGAGATGCACTAATACAAAAACTTCAAGTTTAGCTAGTTACAATAATATTAGAGATGCACTAATATAACAACTTCAAGTTTAGCTAGTTACAATAATATTAGAGACGCACTAATACAACAACTTCAAGTTTAGCTAGTTACAATAATATTAGAGACGCACTAATACAACAACTTCAAGTTTAGCTAGTTACAATAATATTAGAGACGCACTAATACAACAACTTCAAGTTTAGCTAGTTACAATAATATTAGAGACGCACTAATACATCAACTTCAAGTTTAGCTAGTTACAATAATATTAGAGATGCACTAATACAACAACTTCAAGTTTAGCTAGTTACAATAATATTAGAGATGCACTAATACAAAAACTTCAAGTTTAGCTAGTTACAATAATATTAGAGACGCACTAATACAACAACTTCAAGTTTAGCTAGTTACAATAATATTAGAGATGCACTAATACAACAACTTCAGGTTTAGCTAGTTACAATAATATTAGAGACGCACTAATACAACAACTTCAAGTTTAGCTAGTTACAATAATATTAGAGACGCACTAATACAAAAACTTCAAATTTAGCTAGTTACAATAATATTAGAGAGAAATTAAATGTTGCAGACATGGACAAGTAGATTCAAGCCTTCAAATATAAACTGTTACAGATGCATGCTGGGACCATCTATCACAAAACATAAAACTAATATATTTGTCAAAGTTAAAATGAATAAATTTGAATGTTCTCATGAACCATCTTTGGGCAGCAGTGGCGAAACGACTTGAGCTTGTGTGGTGTGGACATACAATGGGACACATAATAAACGTGTGTGGTGTGGACATATAATGGGACATATAATGGGACACATAATAAACTTGTGTGGTTTGGGCATATAATGGGACATATAATCAACTTGTGAAGGTTATCTTGCAGAGAACAGTCTAATGAGATAAAAGAAGAAAGAGAACACAGAAAGTTCTAGATTGACATCATTAAGAGCAGATTAGATCAGAATTTCCTTATGCTCATACAAAAATGTGAGAACAGAAAACAAAGACAGGTTTTGTGTACTAATGTTTTCAAATGGATACCTCACCAACCCTTAACGGGTTGATTGATAGAAATCTATTACTATTGATGTATCTATGTGGTGAGACCGTTGAGTATTTGCCTTGTATTCTGATGGTTGTGCGTTCTACTAGGCACTGTGTTGTTTTTCTCTTCTCTAAGTGTATATTTTTACTATGAGATGTCTAAGGACTGTTGTCATAGCTACGAAGATCGTGTGTGGTGAAATACTCTTGAAATGTGATGTCTAATTTATACAAAGTCTGACTGAGCTATGCGGCGGAAGCCATATGGGGGACAAATAAGGGGCACCATATGAAGGAGCTATATAAAGGAGCAATATAGGGAAACCAGATGTAATGAAGTCACTCTTTCTTCTTTAGACTCCTTTTGATTACTATTATAGTAATGGTAAAAAATGGTAAAGAAGTGCTAGAACAGACAAGAGACAATTTATGGAAAGAAGCAGAAATAGCAGAAAAAGCTGCTAAAGTACATGATCTGCACACACTGTACAAGATTACCAAACAATTATGCCGAGGTAAAAGACACAACCATAACATGCCAGTCAGAAACAGCCTAGGACAATTGTTGACAACAGAGCAGGAGCAGGATATGAGATGGACATCCCACTTTGAAGATGTGCTAAACAGACCTGATCCTGAACATCCACCGGATATCCACCGGCCGCACAGGATATTGATATCAACCTCAAATTGCCAGAAAAGCAAGAAATAGTAAAAGCTATTGGATCCCTGAGAAACAACAAAGCACCGGGAAATGATGAAATGACAGCAGAGCTTTTCAAGATCGATCCCATCTTAGCTGCAAACATATTAGAGCCATTGTTTGCAGATATCTGGGAGAAAGAAGAATTGCCTAAGGATTGGACTAGGGGTACTGTGGTGAAAATCCCCAAGAAAGGAGATCTAACAGATTGCAATAACTGGAGAGGAATCACGTTGCTTTCAATCCCAAGTAAGATATTCTGCAAAATTGTCATAATGCGAATACAAGAAGCAGTAGACAAGTGTCTACGAATGGAGCAAGCAGGATTTAGGAAAGGAAGAGGAACAAATGAACATATATTTACCCTGCGTAACATTTTAGAACAATGTGCAGTGGCAAGGACTATATATATCAACTTCATAGATTTTGAAAAGGCATTCGACAGCGTCACAGAGACAGCCTATGGAAGATACTGAGACAATACGGCGTACCGCAGAAGCTTGTCAACATCATAGCCCTCTTCTATAAAGATTTCTCCTGCAACCTAAAGAATTCCAACAAAACATTCCCAGTAAAATCTGGTGTAAGACAGGGATGCTTAATGTCCTCTCTTTTGTTTAGTATTACAATTGACTGGGTGCTAAAAATGCCATAAAACAACAAGCACCAAGAGGAATAAGATGGACCCCTTTCGAGATGCTTGAGGACCTGGACTTTGCAGACGATATAGGCCTGGTGTCACACAAATATGAACATATACAAGAGAAAAGTACAATACTTCACAGCACGGCAAAGACAGTAGGCCTCAAAACAAACACAGGAAAAACAAAAATTATGACAAACAGTGAAATCCAACAACCAGTAATGTTAGAAGATGAAACACTGGAAAGGGTTGAGCTGTTTACATATCTTGGTAGCGTACTGACACTAAATGGTGGCACAGAGGAAGATATAAAATCACGTCTGAGTAAGGCCAGAACCGCTTTTGCCAGAATGAAACCAGTATGGAAGTCCAAAATCTACAATAGGACCACAAACTTAAACTCTATAAAAGCATTGTTTTGCCAGTTTTGCTCTACGGATCGGGTGTTGGAGGATGACCAAAGGAGATACTAGCAGGCTGTCAGTTTCCACCACTCTTGTCTTCGCAGAATCTTGGGAATCTTTTGGCCAGTAAAAATATCCAATAACCAACTACTCCAAGACACAAGACAAGAGCCAATGAATGACATACTCAAAAGAGAAGATGGAAATGGCTCGGACATGTTATGAGAATGAGACAAGAAATGCCTGCAAGGATAGCCCTCACTTGGACACCAGAGGGAAAGAGAAAGAAAGGCAGACCACGGACAACATGGAGGCGCATGATGGAAGAGGAACTGGACACCGCATCTCTGACGTGGGCTCTGCGCTGAAGGTTGCACGGACAGGAGAGCATGGAAAGTCCTTTCTGAAGCCCCATGTGTCACTAGGCATGACAGGGATTAAGTAAGTAAGTAAGATGTAATGAAGTCACTCTTTCTTCTTTAGACTCCTTTTTGATTACTATTATAGTTTGTATACCAAACATGATCATTATTACTAGTATAGTTTGTATAACAAACATGACTATTATTACTATTATAGTTTGTATAACAAACATGACTGTTATTACTATTATAGTTTGTATAACAAACATGACTGTTATTATTATTATAGTTTGTATAACAAACATGACTGTTATTACTATTATAGTTTGTATAACAAACATGACTGTTATTACTATTATAGTTTGTATATCAAACATGATCATTATTACTATTATTATTTGTTTATTATCAATATTGTTGAGTAAAATGTGTTACTGTTACTATTTTGTAGGGAAATGGTTCAAGACCAAAGCAGGAAGTAAGTAATTGAAGATGTAAAGATTAGCATATTTGTCATTGTTATTTCTTACCAGAAGAAAGTTGTAGAGATATATGATAACTAGCATGTTTGTCATAGTGTTTGTTAGGAGAAGAAAGTTGTAGAGATATATGATAACTAGTATGTTTGTCATTGTGTCTGTTAGGAGAAGAAAGTTGTAGAGATATATGATAACTAGTATGTTTGTCATAGTGTTCTTTATTGTTCTTCACCAAGTGAGATGTGTGACTGTCTTCTCAAATTGTGATGTCTGCAATCAAAGTTTTGATATCTCTTAAATGCTACATGCGCTATCATTATCAAGATTGCTATGAACAATAATAATTATAGAATTAGAAAATAATCAAGTAAAAATTCAAATCCAGTTCATGTCATAGTGATATGTAGATTTTATATTGAGTTTTTGACAGGAACATTTCCTCATCAATCAAGTTATTATGGGATGTCATTGGTAACAGGAATATAGCAACAGAAATAAATGTGAATAGATAATTACAAATTGTATTAGCAGTTTACTTTCTACACAGCTTCCATTCTTCTACATATATATATCTATTCTATGTGTTCATTTTGTTGCAAGATTTGGCTTTGTTCAAATAGTGAAAAACCCAATCAAGGACGGAATCGTTGGGAAGCATAAGTAATAGAGAGTATGCGAGAGAGAAAGACAAAAGATAAAAAGAGATTTAGGAAAAGAAAAAACAAGTAGATTGATATGTAAAGGCAAGATCCATTCTGTCAAACTAAAACATCAAGTTGGAGTTTAGCTAGTTACAACAATATTAGAGAGAGAGAGACTAATACATCAAGTTGAAGTTTAGTTAGTTACAACAATATTAGAGAGAGAGAGAGACTAATACATCAAGTTGAAGTTTAGTTAGTTACAACAATATTAGAGAGAGAGAGACTAATATATCAAGTTGGAGTTTAGCTAGTTACAACAATATTAGAGAGAGAGAGAGACTAATATATCAAGTTGAAGTTTAGTTAGTTACAACAATATTAGAGAGAGAGAGACTAATACATCAAGTTGGAGTTTAGCTAGTTACAACAATATTAGAGAGAGAGAGACTAATATATCAAGTTGGGAGTTTAGTTAAGTTACAACAATATTAGAGAGAGAGAGAGACTAATATATCAAGTTGAAGTTTAGCTAGTTACAACAATATTAGAGAGAGAGAAACTAATATATCAAGTTGAAGTTTAGCTAGTTACAACAATATTAGAGAGAGAGACTAATATATCAAGTTGAGTTTAGCTTAGTTACAACAATATTAGAGAGAGAGAGACTAATATATCAAGTTGAAGTTTAGTTAGTTACAACAATATTAGAGAGAGAGAACTAATATATCAAGTTGAAGCTTAGCTAGTTACAACAATATTAGAGAGAGAGACTAATATATCAAGTTGAGTTTAGTTAGTTACAACAATATTAGAGAGAGAAACTAATAATCAAGTTGAAGTTTAGTTAGTTACAACAATATTAGAGAGAGAGAGAGACTAATACATCAAGTTGGAGTTTAGTAAGTTACAACAATATTAGAGAGAGAGAGACTAATACATCAAGTTGGAGTTTAGTAAGTTACAACAATATTAGAGAGAGAGAGACTAAAATATCAAGTTGGAGTAAAGATGGACAGAGAAATCGAGACTAGATGCCAGAAGGCAAATGCAGTGACACACCAACTGTCACCACTATTAAAACATCCAAGCATTAACATGGCAGTCAAACGACAAATGATAAACCGCATATTTATTTCCAATTCTCTGCTATCAGTGCCAAACATGGCCCCTGACTAAGGCACAAGAAAAAAAGATTACAACATGTGAAATGAAATGTCTACGAAAAGCTGTCAGTAAAATATTTGTATTTCAATTTTGCAGAAAAATGGCTCAAGACCAGAGGAAGTAAGTGACTGAAGATATGATAACTAGCATGTTTGTCACAGTGTTTGTCACAGTGCTTGTTAGGAGAAGAAAGTTGTAGAGAGATATGATAACTAGCATGTTTGTCATAGTGTTTGTTAGGAGAAGAAAGTTGTGAGAGATATGATAACTAGCATGTTTGTCACATGTTTGTTAGGAGAAAAGTTGTAAGAGATATGATAACTAGCATGTTTGTCATAGTGTTGTTAGGAGAAGAAAGTTGTAGAGAGATATGATAACTAGCATGTTTGTCATAGTGTTTGTTAGGAGAAGAAAGTTGTAGAGAGATATGATAACTAGCATGTTTGTCCAATGTTTGTTAGGAGAAGAAAGTTGTAGAGATATATGATAACTAGTATGTTTGTCATAGTGTTTGTTAGGAGAAGAAAGTTGTAGAGAGATATGATAACTAGCATGTTTGTCATAGTGTTTGTTAGGAGAAGAAAGTTGTAGAGATATGATAACTAGCATGTTTGTCATAGTGTTTGTTAGGAGAAGAAAGTTGTAGAGAGATATGATAACTAGCATGTTTGTCATAGTGTTTGTAATGAGAAGAAAGTTGTAGAGAGATATGATAAGTAGCATGTTTGTCATAGTGTTTGTTAGGAGAAGAAAGTTGTAGAGAGATATGATATATAGCATGTTGGTCATAGTGTTTGTTAGGAGAAGAAAGTTGTAGAGAGATATGATAACTAGCATGTTTGTCATAGTGTTTGTTAGGAGAAGAAAGTTGTAGAGAGATATGATAACTAGCATGTTTGTCATAGTGTTTGTTAGGAGAAGAAAGTTGTAGAGAGATATGATAACTAGCATGTTTGTCATTGTGTTTGTTAGGAGAAGAAAATTGTAGAGAGAGAGATGATCTATGTACATTTAGAAGCAAATACTTAACATGTATACCTATGTACACTTAGAAACACTTCACATTTATACCTATGTACACTTAGGACCCAATAAATTTTGTACACTTTGGGGAGAAATATCACAATTAGATTGTTACCCCCTTTAAAGGGGAGCCAAACCCATTTTTTAAACATTTAAAACCTTTACATTGGGTTTTAAAAATTTAATTAAAAAATTACAAAATGTCCCCCAACCAAAAACCATTTAACCCCATTAAAAAACCCCTTTAAAAATTTCCAATCTCTTTACCCCAAATTAAACATTTAAAGGAGAAAATTCACATTTAATATGTACACTTGGGAAATTTTTTTACATTTAACCCGTAATTTAGGAGAATTTTCCAAGATTGAAACACAAAAATTTTATTTTTAAAAAAATTTAGATTTAAATTTAATGGAAAATAGTTTTTAAAAATTTGGAGAAATATCATTTTCCATGTTTAGGAGAAAAAATTTAGATTGTAATTTGGGGAAAAATTTCAATTTTATATTAGACATTTTTTGGGGGAAAACTTACTTTTGTAATTGGGAGAAATTTAAATTGACCCTCTGCAATTTTAGGAGAAATTTAAATATATGTAATTTATTTTGCCATAAATTTTTTAGAAAATTTAGGAGAAAAAACTCATTTTCCCCATGTTTAGGAGAAATTTAATTTAAAATTTGTCATTGGAAAAAAATTTTATACCTATGTACATTTAGAAAAAACTTACATTTATACCTATTACATTTAAAAACACTTCCATTATCCTTTTACTTTTGGACAAATTTACTTTAACCTATGTACCAGGAGCCCAAATTTTTTTGCCCAAAATTTTTAAACTATTACATTTGGAAACAATATTTCCCTTTTAAATCCATGTACATTGGGAAAAATTTTACATTTAACCTTGTAAATTGGCCAATACTTCACTTTATACCTTCCCAAGAAAAATTCTTTTAACCATGTCACAGGAGAAACTTCCATTTAGATTTGCATTTAACCAAATTTTCCAATCCTTGTACCTTTAAAAACAAATTTTCCATTTTACCAGTTTTTTAGGAGCCTACAATTTAGACCTTGTCATTAAAACAATACTCCTTTATACCTTTAAATTTTAAAAACAAACCCATTTTACCATGTAAAATTTAGAAAATCCCAAAATTTAACCTAGGGAATTGAGCCAAACACATTTTCCCCCTTGACTTTGGGCCAAATTACATTTTAATACCCTTAGGGCAAATTAATTTTTCCCCAGTAACTTGGGCAATTTTCAAAACCCTCGACCTTTGGAGCCAAACTTTCCTTTTCCATTTAGGGGGCTTTACTTTTATACGGACAATGGACAAAGTCCCAATACCATATTTTGGGAGCAAACACATTTTCCAGACAATTGACCAAATTAAAAAAGACCCCAAAAAAGGACCCAAACCACATTTATACCTATGACACCCTTGAAAAACACCCAATTTAACCATGGGGCAATTCCCAAAAGGAGCCAATACTTTTTTTAAAACGGGAAACAAACTTTTTGAACAATGTCCTTTTACATATCTTTGGAACAATACTTCCAAACCTATGTAATTGGAGCCAAATTTTTAGATTGCCCTTAGGCCAAAACTTTTTTATACCTTGTAACTTGGAAAACAAACTCCCATTTTTGTAATTGGACCCAATTTTTACGGCCTCTGTCCTTGGACCAACACTTCACATTTAACCAGACTTTAGGGCCAAAAAATCCTAGTTTTTTAAAAACCCTAAAACCTATTCCTTGGGGACAAATCTTAATTTTACCTTGTCCTTGGGTAAATTTCCCTTTTAAATTTTAACTTGGGAGCAAACACTTTCCAGAATTAGCCCCCAATATTTTCCCTTTAATTTCATTTAGGAGAAAACCACATTTAACCCTAGTACCTTGGGAAAAACTACTTAATTGCCCTAAGCAACTTTTTTTAATTTAAACTTAGGGCAAACTTACTTTAACCAATTTTTTAGGAGCCAAAAAAAAAATTTAACCTTTAAATTTTGGAAAAATACTACTAACCAAACCCTTTAGGGTCTTCAAATACCTAGTAATTAGACCCAACACCAATTTAGACCCTGTCCCATTGGGCCCAATACTTAATTTTAACCGCCCTTAGGAAACATTAAGTATAGTGCCAGAGAAAAACAAAGACCTTACCTTAGAGCTTGCCCTTTTAACCAAAACAAGAACAAATTTACATTTAACCCTATGCTTTTAGACCAACACTTCATTTTAGACCTTTACACTTGAGAATACTTAAATTTATACCTATTTCTTTTGGAACAAACTTTAAAAATTTTACATTAGGGCAAATTTTAAAATTGCCTTTACATTTAGGGCCAAATTCACTTTTATACCTATTCCCATGAATACTTCACTTTATACCTAACATTTGAACAAATTACATTTACCTATGACATAGGGCAAATTTTACATTTAACCTCTGTACCTTAGACCAACATTTTCTTATACCTATGTACATTTAGAACAATTTCACTTTAAATTATTTCCTAAGACAATACCCCCATTTATACCTATATACATTTAGGGAGACAAACTTACTTTACCTATGTACATTTAGGAAACATACATTGACCCTTTGTTTAGAAATACCCTTTTATCCCTATTAATTTGGGGCCAAACTCATTTAAAAATTTGTACATTAGTGCCCCCTTCACTTTTATCCCTATTAATTGGGAGCAACATTCACATTTAATTTTATTTTTGGGGCCATTATTAATTTTTATACCTATATAATTTGAGACAATTTTCAATTTTATGTCCCCTTTAGACAAACTCCCATTTACTATTACATTTAGGAGCAATATTACTTTTATACCATGTACACTTAGGGCCAAACTTCATTTGACCCTTACACTTAGGACCAATCTACATTTATACCAGTAACTTGGGAACAAATTTTTACATTTATACCTATGTACATTTGGGGCCAATATTTCCCTTTTAAACCCTTGACATTAGGGAACATTTCACATTTAACCTATGTACTTTTAGGACCAAATATTTACATTTATCCCCTTGATTTTTAGGTTTTATACTTACATTTAGCCCATGTCATTTAACCAATATTATTTTTATCCTATTACCTAACCAATTTTAATCCCATTTTCCATGTACACTTAGGAGCCAAATTCAATTTATCCCTATGTACTTTTGGGACCAAATTTTAATTTAGACCCCTTAAATTTAGGGAGCCAATATTCCATTATACCTATGTACATTAGGAACAACACTTCACATTTATACCGACATTAAGAATCCAAATTTATACTTGTAAAAATTTTTAGGACCAACATTCAATTTCCCCCTTTCATTTAGGGCCAAATTAAATTTATCCTATGTCCCCAAGAGCAATCCCCATTTATCCCCTTTTACTTTAAAGCAATATACTTTTAATATGTACCTTGGGACAACATACTTTTAACCCCTTTGAACTTGGAGCCAAATACTTTTATCCATGTCCCTTAGGACAAAATACTTTTAACCTATGTCACTTAGACCAAACTTACTTTGAAATTGGGAGACAAAGCCATTAACCTTTACATTTAGAAAAACTACATTTATCCCTATGTACACTTAGGACAACACTTAAATTTAACCTTGTACACTTAGACCTACCAATTTAACCTTTTACACTTAAGCCAAATTTCACATTTATTACATTTGGGAAAAAATATAAAATTAAACCCCTTACATTAGGAGCCAAATAATTTATACCTTTACATTAGGGCCAATACTCATTTATCCTTTTACATTTAGGAACAAACCACATTTAACCTATGTACATTGGGAAAACTTCACTTTTAACCTCTGTACTTAGGGCCAAACTTAATTCCCCCCATAATTTAAGACAATACTTCACATTTATACTTTTACATTTAGAAAATACTCCATTATACCTTATCATTTGGGAAAAGTTCCCTTTAACCCTATGTACATTGGGACCAAACTTCACATTAACCTTGTACATTGGGGCCAATATCATTTATACCTATTTTGGGGACCAAATATTTACATTTATCCTTTTACCTTGGACAACCTTCACATTTATACCTATGACTTTTGGGAAAAACATTTCCCTTTTTATACCTATCTCATTTGAACCAATACTTAAATTTTTATCCCCAAAACACTTTGGGAGCAATATTTACTTTTTATACCTATGTCCCTTGGACAATAGCCCCCATTTATCTATATCATTTAGGAACAATATTCAAAATTTAGCCTATGAAAAATTAAGGGCCAACACTTACATTTAGACCTTTTGACACTTAAAAGATCCATTTATACCTATGTACCCCGGAAAACCCTTTCATTTATCCCTTATGTACCCCAAAAAAAAACCAAATTTAGCCCTCTGTACATTTTTGAAAACACTTCACATTTAACCTAGGGCCTTTTAAAGAAAATACTTCACATTTATCCCTTATTATATTTGGGAACCATCACTTCACATTTAACCTATCCCTTTTGGGGACCCAATTTCATTTTACCTATGTACATTGGGGCCTTTACTTTATTTATCCCTTATGTACATTGGGAGCCAATTCCATTTTATCCCTCTTACATTAAGAAAATTTAATTTTATTTTTTAATGTACTTTTAAAGGCCAATTTACATTTATACCTTTTAAAAATTTAAAGGGAGCCTTTACTTCCCTTTTAGACCTATTTACACTTGGACCCAAATTTCACATTTATCCTTTTATGTCACTTAGGACCCAAACCATTTCACATTTATTTTATTTTACATTTTGGGACCAACATTTAATTTATTTGTAAATTTGGGCCAATTTTACTTTTACCTATGAAATTTTTAGGAAAAACTTCCATTTAAAACCTAACCGGGAACAACACTTCACATTTATACCTATGTACACTTGGGAGCCAACATTTCACATTTAGCCCTCTGTTTTTATTATTATCAAAATTTTTTAAATTATAATTATTTTTAAATTGAGAAATTTTTTTTTTTTCTTTTTTGAAATTATGGTTAAAAAAAAAAATGGGGTAAGAACCCAACGATAAACTAGCACTTTCTAATTGTCTCTGTTACAAGAAGATTTTTAAGAGATGTGATAACTATAGTTCGTTACAAAATTCGTGATCATCTTTACCGACCGATATAAAATCATCCACTTGACAGAAATTACTTGATTTTTGCATTTTTATATAGGTAACAGTGACGACGTTCCATTAGTATTTTTTGCCCACCCAAAACTTTAGTTATATAAGATTTGTATTATATGTTATTACTAATTTAACAGGGATGTTGATTTGGTATGATTTTAGAATGTTAACGGTACGAAAATGAAGTATTGACGTCAAGATGCCAATTTGCGCTCCACGTGCAATTCAGCAGTAGTTAAAATCGGGAATCCATGAAATTAATCATTTCACACTGTATGTGAAAGATTGTCATTGACGTGTCACAAACCATTTATTTACATTACTTGAAGCGGAAGGTACTATTTTATTATCAGTATTAGACATGAGTTTGAAGTGTAAATTCACTAACATGCAGAAGGTGACTGCACAACTGTATATCTACTTCTGCAGAGAAGCTAAACGTGGTGGTTTATATCACAACTTACAAGACCCGAAGAGGAGAACACAACATGCTCTTGGTATTAGTAGAATGTCATTTTGCCGTTGGATAGAACAGGACTGTAGTGTTGAACGTAAGGAACACAGAAAAGGCCGGAAACGGAAAACTGACGATTTCGATAAAGATGTTATTGTGAGAGAGATTCATAAAATGTTTAAGGCAAATGATGTGGTTACACTACGTAAATTGAAATCACGTCTGCGAATTAAATGGCATATTGATATATCTAAAACCGCCTTATGGAGAGTTGTTAGGTGCAGCGGTTTCACTTTTCGGAAATCTAGTACAGGTCGGAATATAGTTTGTGAGAAAACGCATCTGATAACTGCACGATGCAAATATCTGCGGGAGATACGGAAGCGTAGGACGGAAGGCTACGATATTTTATATCTGGACGAATCGTGGGTAAATGCTCACCATACGTCTGATAAAGAATGGCAATCACTAGACAGAACTAAGAAAAGGGAAATTCCAAGCAGCAGTGGGGCAACGCATTGTGATAGGTCATGCAGGTAACAAAGCAAATGGTCTTGTCAGTGGCGCAGAACTTCTTTTCCAAGCACTGTCTACAGATGGTAGGGACTACCACACCGAAATGAACGGACTTATTTTCAGGATTGATGAACATACTTCTGCCTGCTCTGGATAGGCCGTCGTGTATTGTAACTGACAATGCCTCCTATCATAATGTAGTGGCGCATGCAGACAAAATTCCCACCTCATCAAGCACAAAACAAGACATCGTGGCGTGGCTTGCAAAAGAAAATATATCGTTTTGTTGCAACAATTTCAAAACTGAGTTATTGTAACTGGTGAGACAGACTAAGAAGTCAAAGATTTTATAATCGATAAAGTCATTGCTGAGCACGGCTACACTTCTTCGATTACCACCTTACCATTCACATCTCAATCCCATTGAACTTGTGTGGGCTGCAGTCAAAGGTCAAGTTGCAGCAGTAAACAAGACTTTCAAACTTTGTGATGTAAAGTCTTAACACGTGATGCTCTGCAAAATAGATATAGAATACTGGAACAAATGTGAAGAGCATGTGCTCCCAGAAGAAGAGGTATATTGACAATACCAGGGACTGGCAACAATTACCAAAGGTACGTCAATTTGATCGCCAAAGATAATATCAACATAAAAACACTCATGAAGAAAAAGCTAACCATGTCACATTGCTTTTTATAATATGTAATAGGGTTACGCCTTTGCAAACATTCGCCACCATTTTGTGATGTAAAATTCTAAACTTTGATTTTCATTTTGTTGTGCTTATGCAAAATTATATAACAAAAAAGTTTTTTGCATTAACTAAGCTACCTACCAATTAGTTAAACATGGATTCGTAAAGTCGTGAGGTATATAAGACTACATGCAAAAATGACTTGTATCCATCAGATAGATTTGTACACATTAAACCTTAGTGTGATCACGAATTTTGGAACGAACTATAGCATGTATGTCTCTGTTACAAGAAGAGTTTGTATAGAGATATGATAACTAGCCAATATGTTTGTCTCCCAAATAACCATTGATTAATTGTTTGATTGATAGGACCATCATCATTGCACTTTGGTTATTAACCATGTGTGCTCCGATCTCTTTCTTACACAGGAAGATTTCAGCTGTAGTGCGCAAACTCCGTAGCACCGACGAGGGTCACCGATGTCAATTTGAAGATGGTAAAGATATTTTTGTAGGAACATATTTTTTATATTTTCTAATGAATTTTGCCCGAGCGACTTTCTGGCCTGTTCTTCTCCATTTGGAACTGCCAATGGTTCTTTTATGTGCTCAAATTGAACAAGGTACCTATGTTTTATCGTCCGTCTCCGATAGTACTAGGAACTCGATCTCACCTACAACTGAAATCAGCAATCTACCTGCTATATTTATCACACCTGTACCTCTATATTTATCACACCTTGTACCTGCTATATTTATCACACCTTGTACCTGCTATATTTATCACACCTTGTACCTGCTATATTTATCACACCATCTACCTGCTATATTTATCACACGATCTACCTGCTATATTTATCACACCATCTACCTGCTATATTTATCACACCGTGTACCTGCTATATTTATCACACCTTGTACCTGCTATATTTATCACACCATCTACCTGCTATATTTATCACACCTTGTACCTGCTATATTTATCACACCATCTACCTGCTATATTTATCACACCTTGTACCTGCTATTTATCACACCATCTACCTCATATTTATCACACCTTGTACCTGCTATATTTATCACACCATCTACCTGCTATATTTATCACACCTTGTACCTGCTATATTTATCACACCTTGTACCTGCTATATTTATCACACCTTGTACCTGCTATATTTATCACACCATCTACCTGCTATATTTATCACACCTTGTACCTGCTATATTTATCACACCTTGTACCTGCTATATTTATCACACCTTGTACCTGCTATATTTATCACACCGTGTACCTGCTATATTTATCACACCGTGTACCTGCTATATTTATCACACCTTGTACCTGCTATATTTATCACACCTTGTACCTGCTATATTTATCACACCTTGTACCTGCTATATTTATCACACCTTGTACCGGCTATATTTATCACACCTTCTACCTGCTATATTTATCACACCTTGTACCTGCTATATTTATCACACCTTGTACCTGCTATATTTATCACACCTTGTACCTGCTATATTTATCACACCTTCTACCTGCTATATTTATCACACCTTCTACCTGCTATATTTATCACACCTTCTACCTGCTATATTTATCACACCGTGTACCGGCTATATATGATTAACCTTAGAAAGTGATCATGAGAATAATAGACAATTACAAATTGTATTAGCAGTTTACTTTCTACACAGTTTCCATTCTTGTACATATATATATACACTTGTTGTGGAGGCTGAGGTTCAGGCATTAATTTCTGAGAACGCATCTGAGCATGATGTAATCATTTATACGGATGGTTCGGTGATTCGACATGTGCGGAGCTCGTGGGCTTTCACTGCTCAGGTCAGAGGTGATGTTGTGAAGGAAGACAGTTGGGGTTTTTGCCGTGACTACGAGTCTCACTATGGAAATCATGGCGGTTACCAAAGCGATGATTTGGCTAGAATCACAGACTTTTATCCATGCATGTTTTCTCAGTGACTCAATGAGTATGCTCAGGAAGATTGAAACAGGATGGGCTAGGAGACATTGGATAGAATCGCTGGGGAGGTCTAAGCTGACAAAGATCAGTTTATTTTTGTGCCAGGGCATGCAGGTGTAAGGGGAATGAACGTGCGGATGGGGTCAAAAGGCTCATGAGGTCATAGTGGTAACATGAGCCAGGGTTAGCGAGGGGCGCTAACAAGACCCTGCCCCTAACCTCCACGCGGTGACCCTGGAAACAGACTCTGGTTCTGGTCTGGCTAAGAGGGCAGGGATCGGGAGAAGAAACTACTGGTAGTGGTAGCAGTGCAATTACGGAAATACGATAAAGATACATACAAATAAAATGCACACATCTCCTGACTGATGTCCAACAAGATATTGCCCAAGTCCTGAACGCAAAGAAACAGCAACGAACGTCTCAGACATGGATGAGAGGTGCATCCAGTGACCAAACGTATGCCCACGTAGGGCGAAGCTCGAAGCCCTGAGGAGGGGCAAACATTGCCAGCCCGTCGGCAAGAATAAATAAGACAGGACCGTAACGAATAAAAGTCTACCCTCGTGTTGGTGCGAGAGAAGATTGCAGCTGACCCGCATTGGTAGCCTGGTGCAGATACATGTACTGGGCAAGGTTTGCCAAGCGCAAAAGAACAAGTTGCGTTTAGTGCATAATGAAACTACCCGCCCTGGAAAAACCGTGCAAGGTACTGTGCGATTAAAATTAACATCCCCGGAAGAACCGAGGTTGGTGATGCCTAACGTAACTGCCAGCCTTGGGGCAACCGGGCAAGGTGTGATTCCAGTCGTAACTAAGATCCCCGGAATAACTGGGGCGGGTGATGGCGGCGAGCGCAAAATCCTCAGTTACGCTGATAGTGCCGACTGAAACGACCCTCTACATTGTTGTACTCGGCCCCATGCCAGTGCTTTCGAGGTTAATTGCAAATTGCCACGTACCGATACGCGTCTAGAAAAGGCTGAGAATGTTCCTTCCCCGGATCAAACTCAAAATGTACGGTAAAGCAAGGCCGACAATGTACGGATCAAACAGGAAGTTCGGGTCTGAACATTGGCGAAGGCCGATACTTTACACGGTGTCTTATACGAGTAATACGCCGTCCGAGGATAAGCTTACAAGCCCCGAGAAATATTTCTCAGTCAGAACGGCATAAACAGCGTAACTCACTGTTCCGGCGTAGATCACAAAGCCCAAAAATACGGCAAAGCTGATCGTACCCTAGGGAAAGCTCACCCTAGTAAATCAAAAGCTGGCTGAAAACGAACACACCACCGAAGGATAAGCAACTGGGCTCCAATAGGTGCTGAAGGTTGGTGCACGTACATTACGTTCGGATGTTTGGCTGTTTATATATCACAATGAGAATGATTAAAACAGGCCTAGAACGATCGAAGAAGAAGAACGTGCGGATAGGCTTGCAGGTATGGCTGCTGTCCAAAGCGGACGTGCAATGGACCAGGCTGATATTATAAATTCCTTAAGGAGAGAGGGCGTGTACATGATTCACGTAATAGCGGTGAATCCACAACACTAACCAGACTGCAAGAACTCAAGTTAAGTGTGGTGTAGCTCGACAAGAACGCTATGCTGGCAGACAAGAAGAATTGTAAACCAACAAAGAACCGGTGTCGTTAGTCGCCACACGCTGATGGACATACTGAGGGAGAGATCGGGGCACTTATGGACTAATTTGTTCGACGTGCAGTGATGGTGATCCAACGACTAAACTAAACTAATATATATATTCTATGTGTTCATTTTGTTGCAAGATTTTGCTTTGTTTAAAGCAACAACCAATCAAGGAAGGAATGAGGGGGTGTCTGTTCTACATACCATAGAGACCTAACGAGGTCTCAACATACACACAATCTCACACACACAATCCAGATACACAATCCACAGACACAATCCAGACACATAATCAACACAAATCCACACATTCCCCACACAAAATCCAGACACAATCTCACACACACAATCCAGACACACATTCAACACACACAATCCACACACACAAACCAGACAGACAGTTAAAACACACAATCCAGACACACAATCCAACACACAATCCAGACACACAATCCACACACACAATCCAGACACACAATCCACACACACACACCAGACAATCATTCCAGACACACAATTCAGACACACACTCTCACACACACACACGATCCAGACACACAATCTACACAAAATCCAGACACACAATCCAGACACATAATTCAGACACAGACACACTATCCAGACACAATCAAGACACACAATCGAGACACACAATCCAGACACAGACACACACAATCCAGAAACAGAACACAAATAGTGGTTAACTTGCTTGATAGAAAGATCGTAAACAAACAGCTTCTATTATTACTTCTAATATTACTTCTAATATTACTTATTCTCATTATTACTTCGATATATACTTACTTCTAATATTACTTCTAATATTACTTCTAATATTACTTCTATATTACTTCTATTATTACTTCTAATATTACTTCTATATATTACTTCTAATATTACTTCTATATTACTTCTATTCATTACTTCTAATATTACTTCTATTATTATTACTTCTATATTATTACTTCTATTATTACTTCTATTACTTAACTTCTATTATTACTTCATATACTTCTAATATTACTTTTTACTCATTTACTTTATTATTACTCTAATATTACTTCTATTATTACTTCTATTATTCTTCTAATATTACTTCTATTATTACTTCTATATTACTTCTTATTACTATTATTACTTCTAATATTACTTCTATTATTACTTCTAATATTACTTCTATACTTCATATTACTTCTAATATTACTTCTAATATTACTTCTATTATTACTTCTAATATTACTTCTAATATTACTTCATTATTACTTCTAATATTACTTCTATTACTATTACTTCTATTATTATTTCCCATTACTTATTACTTCATATTACTTCATTACTTCTAATATTACTTCTTATTATTACTTCTATTATTACTTCTAATTATTACTTAATATTACTTCTATTATTACTTCTAATATTATTATATTATTACTTCTATTATTACTTCTAATATTACTTCTATATTACTTCTATTACTTCTAATTACTTATTATTACTTCTAATATTACTTCTATTATTACTTCTAATATTACTTCTAATATTACTTCTATTATTACTCATTATTCAACTTCTAATATTACTTCTAATATTACTTCATATTACTCTATTATTACTTCTAATATTACTTCTATTATTACTTCTATTATTACTTCTATTATTACTTCTATTATTACTTCTAATATTACTTCTATTATTACTTCTAATATTACTTCTATTATTACTTCTATTATTACTAATAGCAAGAGAAATTTATTCATATTTTCTACTTGACAGGACGTTGGCGCAAGGAACAAAAAAACAGTAAGTAACAGAAGAAATTAATGTAGATCATTTTTATTTTTATATGTGACTAGATGAAAGTTGTAGAGAGATATGATAACTAGCATGTGTGTCACAGTGTTTGTTAGGAGATGAAAGTTGTAGAGAGATATGATAACTAGCATGTTTGTCATAGTGTTTGTTAGGAGATGAAAGTTGTAGAGAGATATGATAACTATCATGTTTGTCATAGTGTTTGTTAGGAGATGAAGTTGTAGAGATATGATAACTAGCATGTTTGTCATAGTGTTTGTTAGGAGAAGAAAGTTGTAGAGATATGATAACTAGCATGTTTGTCATAGTGTTTGTTAGGAGAAGAAAGTTGTAGAGAGATATGATAACTAGCATGTTTGTCATAGTGTTTGTTAGAGAAGAAAGTTGTAGAGAGATATGATAACTAGCATGTTTGTCATAGTGTTTGCTAGAAGGAAGGGTGGGGTCAAAGGCTCATGGCGGCAACATGTGCCAGGGTTGTGAAGGGTGGCTAACTAAGACCCTGCCCTACCTCCAAGCAGTGATCCTGGAAACAGACTCAGGTTCCGGTCTGCTAAGGGGCAGGGATCGGGGAGACCTACAGGTAGTGGTAGTAGTGCAAACACGGAAAAGCAATTACAGGGGCCGAAAATCCCTGAACAAGCCCCATCTCCTGGCCGATGTCCGATAAAATATGCCCAAGTTCAAAAGTACGAATCAGCAGCGTGCGAGCGTCCGCGAATAAAGCAGTGGTGGAATTGCAAACACGGAAAAGCAATGCAGCAGGGGCAGGACATTCCTGAACAACGCACACATTTCCAGGCCGAAGTCCGCTAAAATTTGCCCAAGTTCAAAAGAAGCATGAAACAATAGAGTACAAGCGTCCGTGAACAAAATAGTGGTGGAAGTGCAAACACGGAAACAAAATGGGCCGGAAATCCCTGAACAACACACACATTTCCTGGCCGAAGACCGTTAAAACATGCCCAAGGTAAAAAGAACTTGCAACAGCAGAGTATGAACATCCATGAGCAGAACACCAACTCCCGGAGTAAATGACCGAATTTAAGGAGATGTGAATCCCTAAGCCGAGACATGAAGTGAAACTCGGTGTCATGGGCACAAGTCAAACTGAGTGTTGGAGCAGTCCTGAGACATGAAGTGAAACTCAGTGCCATGGGCACAAGTCAAACTGAGTGTTGGAGCAGTCCTGAGACATGAGTGAAACTCGTGCCATGGGCACGAGTCAAACTGAGTGTTGGAGCAGTCCTGAGACATGAAGTAAAACCCTCGGTGCCATGGGTACAAGTCAAACTGAGTGTTGGAGCAGTCCTGAGACATCAAGTGAAACTCGGTGCCATGGGCACAAGTCAAACTGAGTGTTGGAGCAGTCCTGAGACATGAAGTGAAACTCGGTGCCATTGGTACGAGTCAAACTGAGTGTTGAGCAGTCCTGAGAGACATGAAGTGAAACTCGGTGTCATGGGTACAAGTCAAACTGAGTGTTGGAGCAGTCCTGAGACATGAAGTGAAACTCGGTGCCATGGGCACGAGTCAAACTGAGTGTTGGAGCAGTCCTGAGACATGAAGTGAAACTCGGTGCCATGGGCACAAGTCAAACTGAGTGTTGGAGCAGTCTGAGACATGAAGTGAAACTCGGTGCCATGGGCACGAGTCAAACTGAGTGTTGGAGCAGTCCTGAGACATGAAGTGAAACTCGGTGCCATGGGCACAAGTCAAACTGAGTGTTGGAGCAGTCCTGAGACATGAAGTGAAACTCGGTGCCATGGGCACGAGACAATCTGAGTGTTGGAGTAGTCCTGAGACATGAAGTGAAACTCGGTGTCATGGGCACGAGTCAAACTGAGTGTTGGAGCAGTCCTGAGACATGAAGTGAAACTCGGTGTCATGGGCACGAGTCAAACTGAGTGTTGGAGCAGTCCTGAGACATGAAGTGAAACTCGGTGCAATGGGCACCAGTCAAACTGGGTGTTGGAGCAGTCCTGAGACATGAAGTGAAACTCGGTGCCATGGGCACGAGTCAAACTGAGTGTTGGAGCAGTCCTGAGACATGAAGTGAAACTCGGTGCCATGGGACAGAGTCAAACTGAGTGTTGGAGCAGTCCCGAGACATAAAGTGAAACTCAGTGCCATGGGCACGAGTCAAACTGAGTGTTGGAGCAGTCCTGAGACATGAAGTGAAACTCGGTGCCATTGGTACGAGTCAAACTGAGTGTTGGAGCAGTCCTGAGACATGAAGTGAAACTCGGTGCCATTGGTACGAGTCAAACTGAGTGTTGGAGCAGTCCTGAGACATGAAGTGAAACTCGTGTCATGGTACAAGCCCAAACTGAGTGTTGGAGCAGTCCTGAGACATGAAGTGAAACTCGGTGCCATGGGCACGAGTCAAACTGAGTGTTGGAGCAGTCCTGAGACATGAAGTGAAACTCGGTGCCATGGGCACAAGTCAAACTGAGTGTTGGAGCAGTCCTGAGACATGAAGTGAAACTCGGTACCATGGGCACGAAGTCAAACTGAGTGTTGGAGCAGTCCTGAGACATGAAGTGAAACTCGGTGCCATGGGCACAAGTCAAACTGAGTGTTGGAGCAGTCCTGAGACATGAAGTGAAACTCGGTGCCATGGCACGAGACAATCTGAGTGTTGGAGTAGTCCTGAGACATGAAGTGAAACTCGGTGTCATGGGCACGAGTCAAACTGAGTGTTGGAGCAGTCCTGAGACATGAAGTGAAACTCGGTGTCATGGGCACGAGTCAAACTGAGTGTTGGAGCAGTCCTGAGACATGAAGTGAAACTCGGTGCCATGGGACGAGTCAAATTGAGTGTTGAGAGTCCTGAGAAATGAAGTGAAACTCGGTGCCATGGGCAGGGAGTCAAACTGAGTGTTGGAGCAGTCCTGAGACATGAAGTGAAACTCGGTGCCATGGGCACGAGTCAAACTGAGTGTTGGAGCAGTCCTGAGACATGAAGTGAAACTCGGTGCCATGGGCACAAGTCAAACTGAGTGTTTGAGCAGTCCTGAGACATGTAGTGAAACTCGGTGCCATGGGCACGAGTCAAACTGAGTGTTGGAGCAGTCCTGAGACATGAAGTGAAACTCGGTGCCATGGGCACCAGTCAAACTGGGTGTTGGAGCAGTCCTGAGACATGAAGTGAAACTCGGTGCCATGGGCACGAGTCAAACTGAGTGTTGAAGCAGTCCAGACATAAGTGAAACTCAGTGCCATGGGCACGAGTCAAACTGGGTGTTGGAGCAGTCCTGAAACATGAAGTGAAACTCGGTGTCATGGGCACGAGTCAAACTGAGTGTTGGAGCAGTCCTGAGACATGAAGTGAAACTCGGTGCCATGGGCACGAGTCAAACTGAGTGTTGGAGCAGTCCTGAGACATGAAGTGAAACTCGGTGCCATTGGTACGAGTCAAACTGAGTGTTGGAGCAGTCCTGAGACATGAAGTGAAACTCGGTGCCATTGGTACGAGTCAAACTGAGTGTTGGAGCAGTCCCGAGACATGAAGTGAAACTCGGTGCCATGGGCACGAGTCAAACTGAGTGTTGGAGCAGTCCTGAGACATGAAGTGAAACTCGGTGTCATGGGCACGAGTCAAACTGAGTGTTGGAGCAGTCCTGAGACATGAAGTGAAACTCGGTGCCATGGGCACGATTCAAACTGAGTGTTGGAGCAGTCCTAAGACATGAAGTGAAACTCGGTGCCATGGGCACCAGACAAACTGGGTGTTGGAGCAGTCTTGAGACATGAAGTGAAACTCGGTGCCATGGGCACGAGTCAAACTGAGTGTTGGAGCAGTCCTGAGACATGAAGTGAAACTCGGTGCCATGGGGACGAGTCAAACTGAGTGTTGGAGCAGTCCTGAGACATGAAGTGAAACTCGGTGCCATGGGGACGAGTCAAACTGAGTGTTGGAGCAGTCCTGAGACATGAAGTGAAACTCGGTGCCATGGGCACAAGTCAAACTGAGTGTTGGAGCAGTCCTGAGACATGAAGTGAAACTCGGTGCCATGGGTACGAGTCAAACTGAGTGTTGGAGCAGTCCTGAGACATGAAGTGAAACTCGTGCCATGGGACGAGTCAAACTGAGTGTTGGAGCAGTCCTGAGACATGAAGTGAAACTCGGTGCCATGGGCACGAGTCAAACTGAGTGTTGGAGCACTCCTGAGACATGAAGTGAAACTCAGTGCCATGGGCACGAGTCAAACTGAGTGTTGGAGCAGTCCTGAGACATGAAGTGAAACTCGGTGCCATGGGTACGAGTCAAACTGAGTGTTGGAGCAGTCCTGAGACATGAAGTGAAACTCGGTGCCATGGGGACGAGTCAAACTGAGTGTTGGAGCAGTCCTGAGACATGAAGTGAAACTCAGTGCCATGGGCACGAGTCAAACTGAGTGTTGGAGCAGTCCTGAGACATAAGTGAAACTCATGCCATGGGCACGAGTCAAACTGAGTGTTGGAGCAGTCCTGAGACATGAAGTGAAACTCGGTGTCATGGGCACGAGTCAAACTGAGTGTTGGAGCAGTCCTGAGACATGAAGTGAAACTCGGTGCCATGGGCACAAGTCAAACTGAGTGTTGGAGCAGTCCTGAGACATGAAGTGAAACTCAGTGCCATGGGCACGAGTCAAACTGAGTGTTGGAGCAGTCCTGAGACATGAAGTGAAACTCGGTGCCATGGGCTGAGTCAAACTGAGTGTTGGAGCAGTCCTGAGACATGAAGTGAAACTCGGTGCCATGGGCACGAGTCAAACTGAGTGTTGGAGCAGTCCTGAGACATGAAGTGAAACTCATGCCTGGGCACGAGTCAAACTGAGTGTTGGAGCAGTCCTGAGACATGAAGTGAAACTCAGTGCCATGGGCACGAGTCAAACTGAGTGTTGGAGCAGTCCTGAGACATGAAGTGAAACTCGGTGCCATGGGGACGAGTCAAACTGAGTGTTGGAGCAGTCCTGAGACATGAAGTGAAACTCGGTGCCATGGGTACGAGTCAAACTGAGTGTTGGAGCAGTCCTGAGACATGAAGTGAAACTCGTGCATGGGGACGAGTCAAACTGAGTGTTGGAGCAGTCCTGAGATATGAAGTGAAACTCGGTGCCATGGGCACGAGTCAAACTGAGTGTTGGAGCACTCCTGAGACATGAAATGAAACTCAGGTGCCATGGGGCACGAGTCAAACTGAGTGTTGGAGCAGTCCTGAGACATGAAGTGAAACTCGGTGCCATGGGGACGAGTCAAACTGAGTGTTGGAGCAGTCCTGAGACATGAAGTGAAACTCGGTGCCATGGGGACGAGTCAAACTGAGTGTTGGAGCAGTCCTGAGACATGAAGTGAAACTCGGTGCCATGGGCACGAGTCAAACTGAGTGTTGGAGCAGTCCCGAGACATAAAGTGAAACTCAGTGCCATGGGCACGAGTCAAACTGAGTGTTGGAGCAGTCCTGAGACATGAAGTGAAACTCGGTGTCATGGGCACGAGTCAAACTGAGTGTTGGAGCAGTCCTGAGACATGAAGTGAAACTCAGTGCCATGGGCACGAGTCAAACTGAGTGTTGGAGCAGTCCTGAGACATGAAGTGAAACTCGGTGCCATGGGGACGAGTCAAACTGAGTGTTGGAGCAGTCCTGAGACATGAAGTGAAACTCGGTGCCATGGGTACGAGTCAAACTGAGTGTTGGAGCAGTCCTGAGACATGAAGTGAAACTCGGTGCCATGGGGACGAGTCAAACCTGAGTGTTGGAGCAGTCCTGAGACATGAAGTGAAACTCGTTGCCATGGGCACGAGTCAAACTGAGTGTTGGAGCAGTCCAGAATAAAGTGAAACTCAGTGCCATGGGACAGAGTCAAACTGAGTGTTGGAGCAGTCCTGAGACATGAAGTGAAACTCGGTGTCATGGGCACGAGTCAAACTGAGTGTTGGAGCAGTCCTGAGACATGAAGTGAAACTCGGTGCCATGGGCACGAGTCAAACTGAGTGTTGGAGCAGTCCTGAGACATGAAGTGAAACTCGGTGTCATGGGCACGAGTCAAACTGAGTGTTGGAGCAGTCCTGAGACATGAAGTGAAACTCGGTGCCATGGGCACGAGTCAAACTGAGTGTTGGAGCAGTCCTGAGACATGAAGTGAAACTCGGTGCCATGGGCACGAGTCAAACTGAGTGTTGGAGCAGTCCTGAGACATGAAGTGAAACTCGGTGCCATGGGCACGAGTCAAACTGAGTGTTGGAGCAGTCCTGAGACATGAAGTGAAACTCAGTGCCATGGGCACGAGTCAAACTGAGTGTTGGAGCAGTCCTGAGGCATGAAGTGAAACTCGGTGCCATGGGCAGAGTCAAACTGAGTTGGAGCAGTCCTGAGACATGAAGTGAAACTCTGTGCCATGGGCACGAGTCAAACTGAGTGTTGGAGCAGTCCTGAGGCAGGCACATGAAACGGCAGATATGTGAACAAGTTGGTCGTATCAGCCTCCCAGCAGATGGGAAAGGCTCCATGCGCAGGGATGAGAGGTGCATTTTGAGCGGCGAATCTCGGAGCCATGAGCGCAAAGTGGGCAGCGTGCCGTGGCACTCTCGATGCACGGTAAATGTGGTACATCAGGTGACGGTGGCACAAGGGAAGATTGTGATAAAACTCTGTATATGTAGCCAAGCGCGGACTATGATACTGGGTAAAGTTGGCCGAGCGAAAAGCCCAAAGTTACGTTCTAGCGCCTTCGAAACTGCCCTCCTGAGACAGCCGGACAGGGTACGATTGTTCATGCAATTAACATCCCCGGAAATATCAGGGCGGGTGATGACCGGCGAGTGCAAAATCTAAAGTTGCGCTGATAGCGCCGAATGAAAAGATCCATACATTACTTTGTGCGGGGCCCCAGCCCAGGTTTACGGATCAAAGGAAACTAAAGAGCCAATGCAAATTGCCTAGTGCCGACCCGAGCGTCCATAAAGCGTCCCAGGACTCTGTTCTCTTCATAGGGAACCACTGCTGCCTTGTAGTTTTCGTTGGGGACAATCAAAGGCTAGCGGAGTAAACCGCACACAAAACTGGACGGTAGGCAAACCAAGCAGTCCATAAACAAAGCTGGTACAGCTGGTCAAATGATGCTCATCAGCCCGGAAGGGCAGGTCGTCTACGGGTCGCTCTGCCCTGAAAGAAAATAGCAACCTGCTGCCTTGTGGGTTCTGGCTGGGGACAGTCAAAGGCTAACGGAGAGCGAACCCAGTAAACGTTGGTTCAAACCGAACACACGGCAGAAAGACAAGCAACTGAGCTCCAATTGGCACTGAAAGTTGTGACGTAGCTACCCATACTAAGGCTGCATGGACCAAATTGTATCATGAATATGTTTAATATGGAATCTCGATATGGTGCTACGCCTGTGGAGATCCGTCGGGCACGACGAGTGCTGGGCCCCATGCCTCGAAGGGCTGTACGGAGGAACGGAGTCCTTAAAAACACTGTAAAATTCATGATAACAGTTGATTCATCAGTCTAGGCCGGGATCGCGAGAGAGAAGGATGGGTTTTTGTGTTTTTTTCCGATCCAGAAGCACTTGAGCTTTTCAGGTCTTCGGCTCGATGCCATGAACATCGTAACCCTTCGGTTCGGTGCCACGAACACCGTAAATCTGGGAATCTGTGGCTTTTTCTGCCATCCCGCGGAATTGAACCCACACACACAGAGGGGTAGTTACCCGTAGTCCAACGCGCTACGAGCACGCTGGGCAGACGGGCGTAGAAGGAAGGGTTAAATATTACTATAAAAAAGGTGGAGACTGCAGTAAAACTTGGAAAATAGCTAAACACGTAAACACAAAGTATTACAGTTTTACAAAATACATAAACAGTGACGATAAACAGCAACGTTTCGACCAAAAGGCCTTTATCAAGCAAATAATACAACAAGAATGACGAATTTCGAGGAACACTACAAATGGACGATTACATATGGAAACATAAACCTATCTAATGAAAATCTGGGAATAAAACGAACAACGAAATGAGTAGACACAAAAAACCGAAAGTGGAAAAGAAGAGAACAATAAACAATATAGTGGATAAATGACACATATATGGAGCAAACACACATATAGATAACAAGGCACGAGATAAGACAGTACTAAGAAGCATAGGAATGTATGCGTTGAGTCCAAGAGGTCGCAAAGTGCCATAGAATGAAATAAACGGTTCTCCAGGGCGAATCGACTGCGATCATCGGAGGAACATGATCGGATGGCTGTGACCTGGACATCATCAACTCCTGAATGGCCAGTATCGTTGAAATGGGTAGCCACAGGAGTCGCAGAGCATTGGCGAATATCGCGTAAGTGTTGGGCGAATCGGTCACCGAGTCTCTTACCGGTTTCGCCAATATAGGACTTGTTGCATCGTTTGCAGGTGATGGCATAGATGATATTACTGGACTCACACGTGAAACTGTCTTGAATGGCATACGTAGCTTTTGGAAAAGTGCGGGTCTGTATTACATATGCACATGTATAACATCGTCGACGTCCGCACTGGATGGTGCCAAAGTGACTCTGGATATTAGGCTTGAGGCGACTGGTACCAACAAATCCTTGAGGCTTCTGTCCCGTCTGTAAGCCACCAAAGGATAGTGTTGGAAGACTGACGTGTCTCAGGATCAGACTGAAGAATAGGAGATGATGGAATAAGACCTTTTCACCAGGAACTATGAGGTGGAAAGTTAAGATGAGTTTAACCCTGTCAGAATTGGGGTTCTATGCATGTGAGAGAGGGCCTCCTGGCGAGCAATTAGCTGTACCCGATGCATGGCAGATGTAAGCACATTCTCCGGGTATAAGTGCTGGCGGAAGAAATCCAGCATCTCGTGAGCTTTATCAAGAAAATCGTCGTCCTCACTACAGAGGCGACGAAGGCGTAAGAGTTGGGAGAAAGGTAAAGAGTCACGACAAGCCTGGGGATGGAAGAGGTATACAGAAGAAAGCTATGTGTATCAGTAGGCCTGTAGTATACTGATGTAGTGATAGTGGATAGGCTGATGGTGATAGTGATGTCAAGAAAATTGACACAGGAGGTAGAGATGTGAGAGGTGAACCGAATAGCAGGATTGAAGGCATTGATGAAGGTGATGAAGCGTGACAAATCGGCTTCAGACATATCGTAACTCAATACAATCATCGATGTATCTATGATACACGGACGGAAGAGGGCCATCATAGGTGTTCCATACTAAGTGTTCGAGATGACCATGAATAGACAAGCATAGCTGGGTCCCATTTTAGTACCCATGGCGACCCACTAATCTGTTCGAAGAACTGGTCATTGAACTGAAAGGAGTTGAGAGTGAGAACTAGTTCTGCAAGACGAAGGAGAGTCGAGGTGGAGACAAGAGGGTTAGTTCTCCTGTCGAGAAAAAC
The DNA here is from genome assembly GCA_020796225.1 of Arion vulgaris. Lineage (NCBI taxonomy): Eukaryota > Metazoa > Mollusca > Gastropoda > Stylommatophora > Arionidae > Arion > Arion vulgaris. Next base: position 19,975,967 of record CM036778.1, on the reverse strand, counting down.
TGGAGAGCTTGAAGTCCGTCAGAATGAGGTATAGAGGTATACAGTGAACAGACATCAAGGAGGAAGAGACGATAAGTCCTGCCAGGCAACAACTTAATAGAAGAAAAACAGACAAAGTGTGGTTAGTATCTTTCAAGAATGAAGGTAGTGTGGTGACTATAGGATTGAAGATACTATCAAGGAATTCGGAGATATGTTCCGTAGGACAAGAACAAGCAGAAACAATAGGCCTACCAGGATTGTGAAGTTTATGAATTTTGGGAGCATATAGAATGCGGGTTTGCCCAAACAACTGTCGATGATACATAGTGATGATGCGCCGGTAGGAAGGTCTTTTGAGGCAATGAGGTTCTTGATGACTGTACGGACCTTACTATTGTTGGATAGTGTGGCATCAGAAGGAATATTATTGTAGAATAGGGTGTTACGGAGTTGGTTGTGGCCTTCCTGTAGGTATAGTTCTTTACTCCATACGACTATGGCACCACCTTTGTCAGCAGGTTTGATAACAATGTCATCACGTCGACGGAGGTGTGATAGAGCACGAAACTCGGACGGTGACATGTTAGAACGCCCTAGGCGTTTAGGGTGGAGAAGTCCAATGTCGTATGTAGTATTCTTGATGTAGAGATCAAGAGCGTTAGAGGCACCAGGTTTAGGAGTCCAATCATGCTTGCGAGTGGAATACTTGGAGAACATACTCGAGTCGTGATGTTCTAGAGGGTCCTCCTGGTGATGGAAATGGAATTTGAGTCGCAGGCCACGGTGGAAGCGGTTGACATCATAAACTTCACAATCCTGGTAGGCCTATTGTTTCTGCTTGCTCTTGTCCTACGGAACATATCTCCGAATTCCTTGATAGTATCTTCAATCCTATAGTTACCACACTACCTTCATTCTTGAAAGATACTAACCACACTTTGTCTGTTTTTTCTTCTATTAAGTTGTTGCCTGGCAGGACTTATCGTCTCTTCCTCCTTGATGTCTGTTCACTGTATACCTCTATACCTCATTCTGACGGACTTCAAGCTCTCCAGTTTTTCTCGACAGGAGAACTAACCCTCTTGTCTCCACCTCGACTCTCCTTCGTCTTGCAGAACTAGTTCTCACTCTCAATTCCTTTCAGTTCAATGACCAGTTCTTCGAACAGATTAGTGGGGTCGCCATGGGTACTAAATGGGACCCAGCTATGCTTGTCTATTCATGGGTCATCTCGAACACTTAGTATGGAACACCTATGATGGCCCTCTTCCGTCCGTGTATCATAGATACATCGATGATTGTATTTGAGTTACCGATATGTCTGAAGCCGATTTGTCACGCTTCATCACCTTCATCAATGCCTTCAATCCTGCTATTCGGTTCACCTCTCACATCTCTACCTCCTGTGTCAATTTCTTGACATCACTATCACCATCAGCCTATCCACTATCACTACATCAGTATACTACAAGCCTACTGATACACATAGCTTTCTTCTGTATACCCTTCCCATCCCCAGGCCTGTCGTGACTCTTACCTTTCCCAACTTACGCCTTCGTCGCCTCTGTAGTGAGGACGACGATTTTCTTGATAAAGCTCACGAGATGCTGGATTTCTTCCGCCAGCGCTTATACCCGGAGAATGTGCTTACATCTGCCATGCATCGGGTACAGCTAATTGCTCGCCAGGAGGCCCTCTCACATGCATAGAACCCCAATTCTGACAGGGTTAAACTTATCTTAACTTTCCAACCTCATAGTTCCCTGGTGAAAAAGGTCTTATTCCATCATCTACCTATTCTTCAGTCTGATCCTGAGACACGTCCAGTCTTCCAACACTATCCTTTGGTGGCTTACAGACGGACAGAAGCCTCAAGATTGTTGGTACACAGTCGCCTCAGCCTAATATCCAGAGTCACTTTGGCACCATCCAGTGCGGACGTCGACGATGTTATACATGTGCATATGTAATACAGACCCGCACTGTCTCTTTCCAAAAGCTACGATGCCATTCAAGACAGTTTCACCTGTGAGTCCGTAATATCATCTATGCCATCACCTGCAAACGATGCAACAAGTCCTAGGCGAAACCGGTAAGAGACTCAGTGACCGATTCGCCCAACACTTACGCGATATTCGCCAATGCTCTGCGACTCCTGTGGCTACCCATTTCAACGATACTGGCCATTCAGGAGTTGATGATGTCCAGGTCACAGCCATCCGATCATGTTCCTCCGATGATCGCAGTCGATTCGCCCTGGAGAACCGTTTTATTTCATTCTATGGCACTTTGCGACCTCTTGGACTCAACGCATTACATTCCTATGCTTCTTAGTAGTCTTATCTCGTGCCTTGTTATCTATATGTGTGTTTGCTCCATATATGTCATTTATCCACTATATTGTTTATTGTTCTCTTCTTTCCACTTTCGGTTTTGTGTCTACTCATTTCGTTGTTCGTTTTATTCCCAGATTTTCATTAGATAGGTTTATGTTTCCACATGTAATCGTCCATTTGTAGTGTTACTCGAAATTCGTCATTCTTGTTGTATTATTTGCTTGATAAAGGCCTTTTGGTCGAAACGTTGCTGTTTATCGTCACTGTTTATGTATTTTGTAAAACTGTAATACTTTGTGTTTACGTGTTTAGCTAAATATTACTATGAAATGTTTCTGTAGTGAAACAGTTTAGCATATGCCTTGCGCTCTGAAGGTCGTGAGTTCTAATCCTGAAACTTGCCATTCTGTTTGTAAATGTACTGTTTCTATGAGAACCCTTCGGATGGTTGCCGGAGATACGGAGATTATGCTTGGTGCATTACTTTTGGCATGTGTAGTGCCATTTCTGCTCAAACAAGCCACAAGGGGAATCAAGCACAATGAAGTCAACCCTTTGCCTTAAGACCTCTTTATTTTTATTACTAAAATATTGACTATAATTATAACTATTATTTGTATTCTGTTGCTTTTACAACTCCACTTTGGGGGCACTGGCCCTCATCTAACTAATCAGCTTTCATGATTAGTAGGATTGCATAGCTAAAGCTTGTTTTACCATTTAGATCATGTGAAGTCATGTGAATATCTTACAAGATAGCATGGCCAGCTCCATACAGAAGTTGACAGAAGTCATGTGAATATCTTACAAGATAGCATAGACAGCTCCATACAGTAGTTGACAGAAGTCATGTGAATATCTTACAAGATAGCATAGCCAGCTCCATACAGTAGTTGACAGAAGTCATGTGAATATCTTACAAGATAGCATAACCAGCTCCATACAGTAGTTGACAGAAGTCATGTGAATATCTTACAAGATAGCATAGACAGCTCCATACAGTAGTTGACAGAAGTCATGTGAATATCTTACCAGATAGCATGGCCAGCTCCATACAGAAGTTGACAGAAGTCATGTGAATAGTCTACTGATTCTACCAACCAGTTAATATGTAGTGACAACCTGCTATTTCTACAGACTTCGTACAAAGAAATCGGTCAAGAAATTTGTGTAGACGTTACTACTCAGAGATATAATATCGTCTGATGTGCGACAATTCTTTTATAATGTCCAGAACATATACACTACCACCATATCGTAAGAGTGGAATCCCCCTTTGATTCCTACCCGCTTTGCAAGACTCCATCTGTTTCCAAGGGCACCGAGTAGAGGTCAAACAGGATCTTAGTCAGTGCTAGCTCTCTGATCCTGGAGCTACTTTTTCAACCGTTAAATTCATGCGTCTTTGTTCCTATAATTATTATTAGTTAGTCTTAGTTAGTCTTTCCTCTTGGGCCTGTGGGCGGCCCATAGGGCAGAGGTCATAGCTCTCCATGTCTCGCGGTTCGTTGCTATTTGCTTTAAGTCTTTAATGTTTACTAGGCCCATCGTTGAGCCTTCTCTGGTGATGGTTCTACGCAGAGTCTCTCTTGGTCTTCCTCGTTTTCTTTTCCCTCTGGTGTCCATATGAGGGATTGGTAAGGGAGTCTTCTCTCATCCATTCTAAATGTGTGGCCGATGTAGTTCCAGCGGCGCTTTCTTATAAAATTTGATACATTTTCTTGCTTGGTCTCTTGTCTTATTTGTGTATTGGGTCTGAAATCTGACCATTTGAGGTTCAGTATTCTTCTAAGACATTTATTCTCAAAGTTATCTAATTTTCTTTCTAGAGCTTTTGTTGCTTTCCAACTCTCGCATCCATAAGTTAATACTGGAATCACACAAGAGTTAAAGATCTTTAATTTTAAGTGCTTGCTGAGTGAATTGGACTTCCATATATTTGACAATTTGTTAAAAGCACTTGATGCCAATGCGATTCTGTGTGGAATTCTGGCGCTGTATCCCCGTAGATGACATCATACTCCCTAGGTATATAAAACTTTTGACTTTTTCAAGAGTGTAGTTTTTAGTTGAATATTTTCTGGACTGCTGGTAAGGTCAACAATTTTGTTTTTGTGGTGTTTATTTGGAGACCAATTTGTCCTGAGATATTTTGGAGAAGGTTTGTTTTCATTTGAATATCTTGATGTGATGAACTCAAAAGGGCTATATCGTCGGCAAAATCAAGGTCTTCTAAAATTTTATCAACCCACTTGATGCCCATATTTGCGTTATTGAATTATTATTACTCCTATTATTATTATTTTTAATATTTCTATTGGCGAGTGAAATATATTTCTTTGTTGCAGAAAAAAAAAAATCATCCAAGCAGGGAAAAGAAAGTCAGTAAACAAACAATATTAAACTAGTACATTTATATTGTATTTGTTGCTAAGAGAAGAAAGTTGCATAGATCTGTAACAACTAGCATGTTTTCTCATTGTATTTGTTGCTAAGAGAAGAAAGTTGCATAGATCTGTAACAACTAGCATGTTTTCTCATTGTATTTGTTGCTAACAGAAGAAAGTTGCATAGATATGTAACAACTAGCATGTTTTCTCATTGTATTTGTTGTAAAGAAAGTTGCATAGATCTGTAACAACTAGTATGTTTTCTCATTGTATTTGTTGCAAAGAAGAAAGTTGCATAGATATGTAACAACTAGTATGTTTTCTCATTGTATTTGTTGTTAACAGAAGAAAGTTGCATAGATATGTAACAACTAGTATGTTTTCTCATTGTATTTGTTGCTAACAGAAGAAAGTTGCATAGATATGTAACAACTAGTATGTTTTCTCATTGTATTTGTTGCTAAGAGAAGAAAGTTGCATAGATATGTAACAACTAGCATGTTTTCTCATTGTATTTGTTGCTAACAGAAGAAAGTTGCATAGATATGTAACAACTAGTTTGTTTTCTCATTGTATTTGTTGTTAACAGAAGAAAGTTGCATAGATATGTAACAACTAGTTTGTTTCTCATTGTATTTGTTGTTAACAGAAGAAAGTTGCATAGATATGTAACAACTAGCATGTTTCTCATTGTATTTGTTGTTAACAGAAGAAAGTTGCATAGATATGTAACAACTAGCATGTTTTCTCATTGTATTTGTTGTTAACAGAAGAAAGTTGCATAGATCTGTAACAACTAGCATGTGTTCTCATTGAGTTAGTGTAACAGAAGAAAGTTGATAGATATGACAACTAGCATGTTTTCAATTTGTTAACAGAAATTGCATATCTGATGGATACAAGTAATTTTTCTCTTTGTAGTCTTTATACAGTCAGATTAGTAATCCATGTTTAACTTATTGGTAGGTAGCTTAGATTGATACAAAAGTTTTTTGTTATATAACAGAAGAAAGTTGCATAGATATGTAACAACTAGTATGTTTTCTCATTGTATTTGTTGTTAACAGAAGAAAGTTGCATAGATATGTAATAACTAGTATTTTTTCTCATTGTATTTGTTGTTAACAGAAGAAAGTTGCATAGATATGTAACAACTAGCATGTTTTCTCATTGTATTTGTTGCTAAGAGAAGAAAGTTGCATAGATATGTAACAACTAGTATGTTTTCTCATTGTATTTGTTGTTAACAGAAGAAAGTTGCATAGATATGTAACAACTAGCATGTTTTCTCATTGTATTTGTTGTTAACAGAAGAAAGTTGCATAGATATGTAACAACTAGCATGTTTTCTCATTGTATTTGTTGTTAACAGAAGAAAGTTGCATAGATATGTAACAACTAGTATGTTTTCTCATTGTATTTGTTGTTAACAGAAGAAAGTTGCATAGATATGTAACAACTAGCATGTTTTCTCATTGTATTTGTTGCTAACAGAAGAAAGTTGCATAGATATGTAACAACTAGTATGGTTTCTCATTGTATTTGTTGTTAACAGAAGAAAGTTGCATAGATATGTAACAACTAGCATGTTTTCTCATTGTATTTGTTGTTAACAGAAGAAAGTTGCATAGATATGTAACAACTAGCATGTTTTCTCATTGTATTTGTTGCTAACAGAAGAAAGTTGCATAGATATGTAACAACTATAGTTAGTTACAAAATTTGTGATCACACTAAGATTTAATTTGTACGAAATCTATCTGATGGATACAAGTAATTTTTTTGCATGTAGTCTTATATACCTCACGACGTTACGAATCCATGTTTAACTAATTGGTAGGTAGTTTAGTTGATGCAGAAACGTTTTTTGTTATATAATTTTGCATAAGCACAACAAAATGATAATCAAAGTTAAGTATTTACAGTAATACACAAAATAGTGGCGAATGTTTGCAAAGGCGTAACCCTATTACATATTATAAAAAGCAATGTGACATGGTTAGCTTTTTCTTCATGAGTGTTTTTATGTTGATATTATCTTTGATATATCAAGAACATCGCCTCAACACCTTCCACATGCGCTGTCTCGGCGAATATACAACATCCGATGGCAAGATCACATCTCCAATATAGAAGTCCTGAACAGTGCTGGCATTCCAAGCATGCACACTTTACTGAGTCAGCGACGTCTCAGATGGCTGGGACACGTGTGCCGTATGAGCGATGATAGAATCCCAAAGAATATTCTATATGGTCAACTCGCATCTGGTGCTAGACAGCATGGGTGCCCATTATTACGCTTCATTGACACCTGCAAGGCGTGATCTAACTTCATGCGGCATAGACAAAAACACTGGGAGCGGCTGGCCAAAGACAGGCAAGCATGGTGAGCTGCTGTGAGGGACGGTTCAAAAGAAAAGAAGAAAAACAACATCACATGTGGAGGCAAAAGAGAGCACAGAGAGCACATCCCATGCATCGGCTCTAGTCTCCAGTTTTACCTGAGGCAACTGTGGCAAGGATTCGATCCTGCAGCAACTGTGGTAAAATCAGACACGATCATATGATTGTACAAGTATGAAATTCTAACGATGATCACCAATTTTGGAACCAACTATAACAGGGATATATTAAAAGAAATAAGTGTGAATAGATAATTACAAATTGTATTAGCAGTTTACTTTCTACACAGCTTCCATTCTTCCATATATATTCAATGTACTCATTTTATTGCAAGATTTTGCTTTGTTAAAGTACTTTTATGCATACACCGATAGGGTGCATGAGAACGGATTGTTAGTCTAAACACATTGACTCACATGCTTAGGAAGAGATGGGAGCAATTATGAACAAGACTAATGTAGATGATCCTCATATGAACATAGACTCACATTGACACATGCTTAGGAAGAGATGGGAGCAATTATGAACAAGACTAATGTAGATGATCCTCATATGAACATAGACTCACATTGACTCACATGCTTAGGGTCAGGCCGAGGACTGTATTGAACAGGTGTGTACACTTGAAGACATTGATCCCGGTGAAGAATGGATACCAGTGCCAAGAGCAATCGCTACATCCTTTTCTGTATGCATCGAACTTGATAAAGAATGCAGGCAACACAACCCACTTGTCGTGGAGGCAGAGGTTCAGGCATTAATTTCTGAGAACGCATCTGAGCATGATGTAATCATTTATACGGATGGTTCGGTGATTCGACATGTGCGGAGCTCATGGGCTTTCACTGCTCAGGTCGGAGGTGATGTTGTGAAGGAAGACAGTGGTGGTTTTGCCGTGACTACAAGCAGTCTCACTATGGAAAGCATGGCGGTTACCAAAGCGATGATTTGGCTAGAATCACAGACTTTTATCCATGCATGTTTTCTCAGTGACTCAATGAGTATGCTCAGGAAGATTGAAACAGGATGGGCTAGGAGACATTGGATAGAATCGCTGGGGAGGTCTCAGCTGACAAAGATCAGTTTTATTTTGTGCCAGGGCATGCAGGTGTAAGGGGAATGAACGTGCGGATAGGCTTGCAGGTATGGCTGCTGTCCAAAGCGGACGTGCAATGGACCAGGCTGATATTATAAATTCCTTAAGGGAGAGAGGGCGTGTACATGATTCACGTAATAGCGGTGAATCCACAACACTAACCAGACTGCAAGAACTCAAAGTTAAATGTGGTGTAGCTCGACAAGAACGCTATGCTGGCAGACAAAGAAGAATTGTAAACCAACAAAGAACCGGTGTCGTTAGTCGCCACACACTGATGGACATACTGAGGGAGAGATCGGAGCACTTATGGACTAATTTGTTCGACGTGGAGTGATGGTGATCCGACGACTAAACTAAACTAAACTAAACATGCTTAGGAAGAGATGGGAGCAATTATGAACAAGACTAATGTAGATGATCCTCATATGAACATAGAGGAATTTCCTCACATATCTTCCAAACGTGACACCTTAACTAAGGGTTATATAATCTTGATTATAATTAGATTATTGCTATTTGTTAGTCACATTTATTGCTATTTACTAGTAACATTTATTGATATTTGCCAGTAACATTTGTTGCTATTTGCCAGTAACATTTATAGCTATTTACCAGTAACATTTGTTGCTATTTGCTAGTAACATTTATTGCTATTTACTAGTAACATTTATTGCTATTTACTAGTAACATTTATTGCTATTTGCTATTAACATTTATTGATATTTGCCAGTAACATTTGTTGCTATTTGCTCGTAACATTTATTGCTACTTGCTAGTAACATTTATTGATATTTGCCAGTAACATTTATAGCTATTTATCAGTAACATTTGTTGCTATTTGCTAGTAACATTTATTGCTATTTACTAGTAACATTTATTGATATTTGCCAGTAACATTTATAGCTATTTGCTGGTAAAATTTATTGCTATTTACTAGTAACATTTAATGCTATTTACTAGTAACATTTATTGCTATTTACTAGTAACATTTAATGCTATTTATAGTAACTTTAATGCTAGAGTAACATTTATTGCTATTTACTAGTAACATTTATTTATATTTTTTCATTTACAGAATGCTATGATATAAAAATCAAACCGAGTAAGTCATGGACGATATTGAAGTAGCATATTTTTATTTTCTTTGTTATGAGAAGAAAGTTGTAGAGTGATATGATAAAGCTTTGGAGGAAGAAAGTTGAGGGATATGATAACAGCATGTTTGTCGTAGTGTTTGTTAGGAGAAGAAAGTTGTAGAGAAGTTGTAGAGAGATATGATAACTAGCCTGTTTGTCGTAGTGTTTGTCAATTAGTAAAGTTTATTACAAGATTTAAATATCAACAGAAGCCATTCATATTTGCATTAGTAGTTTAATTTCACTAAGCATTGATCTCACCAAATATGTTCAACATAATTACTTGGTCTTACATGTTCAACATGATTACTTGGTCTCACATGTTCAACATGATTACTTGGTCTTACATGTTCAACATGATTACTTGGTCTCACATGTTCAACATGATTACTTGGTCTCACATGTTCAACATAATTACTTGGTCTTACATGTTCAACATGATTACTTGGTCACACATGTTCAACATGATTACTTGGTCACACATGTTCAACATGATTACTTGGTCTCACATGTTCAACATGATTACTTGGTCACACACGTTCAACATGATTACTTGGTCTTACATGTTCAACATGATTACTTGGTCACACATGTTCAACATGATTACTTGGTCTTACATGTTCAACATGATTACTTGGTTTTACATGTTCAACATGATTACTTGGTTTTACATGTTCAACATGATTACTTGGTCACACATGTTCAACATGATTACTTGGTCACACATGTTCAACATGATTACTTGGTCACACACGTTCAACATGATTACTTGGTCTTACATGTTCAACATGATTACTTGGTCTCACATGTTCAACATGATTACTTGGTCACACATGTTCAACATGATTACTTGGTCACACACGTTCAACATAATTACTTGGTCTTACATGTTCAACATGATTACTTGGTCACACACGTTCAACATAATTACTTGGTCATACATGTTCAACATGATTACTTGGTCACACACGTTCAACATGATTACTTGGTCTTACATGTTCAACATGATTACTTGGTCTTACATGTTCAACATGATTACTTGGTCACACACGTTCAACATAATTACTTGGTCTTACATGTTCAACATGATTACTTGGTTTTACATGTTCAACATAATTACTTGGTCTCACATGTTCAACATGATTACTTGGTCTTACATGTTCAACATGATTACTTGGTCTTACATGTTCAACATGATTACTTGGTCTTACATGTTCAACATGATTACTTGGTTTTACATGTTCAACATGATTACTTGGTTTTACATGTTCAACATAATTACTTGGTTTTACATGTTCAACATAATTACTTGGTTTTACATGTTCAACATGATTACTTGGTCTCACATGTTCAACATGATTACTTGGTCTCACATGTTCAACAGATTATAGACACAAAATTGGCGATAGAGAAATGTAGAAGTCAAACATAAAGGCAAGGAGGGACACGGAAGAGAGAGAAAGAGAGAGAGAGAGAAAGAGAGACGAGAGAGAGAGAGAAAGAGCGAAAGGAAGAGAGAGAAATAAGACATACAACTAGATTACATCAGAAGTAGCAACAAAGAAAGAACAAGTGTGTCGTCATCATTAACAATTATCTGTACACTTCTGTATTTGTTATTTAAACTGTGTTTCCTATTTGAATTTTGCAGAAAAGTATAACCAGTTGAACCGGAAGAATAAGTATTCTCTCTTTCTCTCTCTCTCTCTCTCTCATAGGCCAGATGTACCGCCTCTGCAACTGTCATGCTCAAATCATCAGTTAAATCCAGAATGAATCCATCTTCCGTGATCTTCTTCTTCTATTTGCCGGTATGCCTCCTTTCATGATGGTCTTCCAACTCTTCATGTCTTTTTATATGTCCAAAATATCTCAATTTTCTCATTCTTATCTGTAGCATCAGCCAGTTTTCTTTGATTTTGATTTCTTTCTGGATAGATCTATTTGTTCTCTTTTTCGGATATTGACTGAAATAACTAATACTTAAATTAACAGTTTAACTTCCAATCAGCAACAACATCCCACTTAAAAGCGGAGACCCACCAGAAAAAGGGTTGTATTTTTTAAAATTCACAGAAAAAAAAACCTAACAAACATATTGTCATACAATTTGGCCACATTTTGTAAAAGACATTGTATTTGATGATAAACAACGTTTAGTGTATGCACTGTAATTTGTTATTTCAAAAATAAATAATTTTCTGAAAAATATATTGTAAAATACCTCCCTTTCATCGTGCAGTGGATTTCAAAAACAAGAAGTGCAAAGAATGCCAAACTGACATATGATGTACATATCACCCAGAATTATAGCGTAAACCTCCAAAAAATGTCTAACGCAATTGATTTTGTAGATATGATTTTTGCAATGCAACCCTTCCAAATTAACAAAAATTTCAAATTCGAGCAGCAATATATCTGCTTATATACAGTTTAGACAAAAAGTTAGACTAAACGTTGTTTATCATATCAAATACAATGTCTTTTACAAAATGTGGCCAAATTGTATGACAATATGTTTGTTAGTTTTTTTCTGTGAATTTTTAAAAAGACAACCCTTTTTCTGGGTGGGTCTCCTGCCTTTTCATTATTTTACTCGGTAATTTCGTGTTATCTCTGGATGTACTTATATTGCAATGTATACTCTATTAGCCAGTATCTCTGGATGTACTTATATTGCAATGTATACTCTATTAGCCAGTATCTCTGGATGTACTTATATTGCAATGTATACTCTATTAGCCAGTATCTCTGGATGTACTTATATTGCAATGTATACTCTATTAGCTAGTATGGATGTACTTATATTGCAATGTATACTCTATTAGCCAGTATCTCTGGATGTACTTATATTGCAATGTATACTCTATTGTAGTATGAAAGTACTTATATTGCAATGTATACCTATTAGCCATATGTCTGGATGTACTTATATTGCAATGTATACTCTATTAGCTAGTATGAATGTACTTATATTGCAATGTAGACTCTATTAGCTAGTATCTCTGGATGTACTTATATTGCAATGTATACTCTATTAGCCAGTATCTCTGGATGTACTTATATTGCAATGTATACTCTATTAGCTAGTATCTCTGGATGTACTTATATTGCAATGTATACTCTATTAGCTAGTATCTCTGGATGTACTTATATTGCAATGTATACTATGTTAGCCAGTATGGATGTACTTATATTGCAATGTATACTCTATTAGCTAATATCTCTGGATGTACTTATATTGCAATGTATACTCTATTAGCTAGAATGGATGTACTTATATTGCAATGTATACTCTATTAGCTAGAATGGATGTATTTATATTGCAATGTATACTCTATTAGCTAGTATCTCTGGATGTACTTATATTGCAATGTATACTCTATTAGCTAGTATCTCTGGATGTACTTATATTGCAATGTATACTCTATTAGCTAGTATCTCTGGATGTACTTATATTGCAATGTATACTCTATTAGCTAGTATCTCTGGATGTACTTATATTGCAATGTATACTATGTTAGCTAGTATCTGGATGTACTTATATTGCAATGTATACTATATTAGCTAGAATGGATGTACTTATATTGCAATGTATACTCTATTAGCTAGAATGGATGTACTTATATTGCAATGTATACTCTATTAGCTAGTATGGATGTACTTATATTGCAATGTATACTCTATTAGCCAGTATCTCTGGATGTACTTATATTGCAATGTATACTCTATTAGCTAGTATCTCTGGATGTACTTATATTGCAATGTATACTCTATTAGCTAGAATGGATGTACTTATATTGCAATGTATACTCTATTAGCTAGAATGGATGTACTTATATTGCAATGTATACTCTATTAGCTAGAATGGATGTACTTATATTGCAATGTATACTCTATTAGCTAGAATGGATGTACTTATATTGCAATGTATACTCTATTAGCTAGAATGGATGTACTTATATTGCAATGTATACTCTATTAGCTAGTATCTCTGGATGTACTTATATTGCAATGTATACTCTATTAGCCAGTATGGATGTACTTATATTGCAAATGTATATTCTATTAGCTAGTATTCTGATGTCTTTATGAAATGTTACTCTTATATGCAGTATTCTGATGTATATATTTAATGATATTTATTAGCTCAAATTATAGACTTATACGTTAACAATAAGCATAAACCATTACTAAAGGAAGAAAGACAAAGAGACATTAGAGACGGAGTAATATTGAAATGGATAACTCATTGCACATTAGTAGAGACAATAAACAATGTTATTTATGAGCAAGAGTAAAGAGAGAGAGATGAGAGAAACATAGTAAGTATACCATGATGTACATTATAGCAAATTATACATGTTAAGAAGAGGAGACTTAATGAAATGTATACTATTAGCAGAGAAGGAAGGTAATATAGAAGATAAATAGCAGAAGGAGGATAAGAATGATAAATGAGTTAGCAGAATTGGATGTAAGATATGCAATGACTAGTTACATTAGTAGTAATCAACTGGAGTCACTTATATTATGTATACCTATTGCTAATATTCTTTCTGTGTACTTATATGACATGTATACTTAGCTAGAATGGATGTATATATTGCAATGTACTACCATTGCTAGAAAGGATGTAATATTGCAAGTACCACCAGATGTGATGGCTAGGAATCACACAGATGATGCAATGTATACTCATAGCTAGATGGATGTTTATATGCAATGTCACCACCAATTAGCTAGTATCTGGAAGTACACTAGATATGTAAGTATACTCATCACCAGATTGGATGTACTTAGTCACCCAATGTATATGGTAGTTAAGTCATCACCAGATGCTGATGTGAATGTATAGATAGCACACCTAGATGATTATGTATGCAAGTACCACAGATGTATGTAGTATGGATTGTACTATAGAGTATTTGCATATGATATTGTGCACAAGATGTGGATGTATATATGCAAGTTACCAACCAGATGGATGTGGTATATTGCAATTGTACTCAACTAGTAATGGATGTATTATATTAGCATTGTTACTCACTAGATTTGAGCTAAGTATGAGTGTACTATAGTATGTATGTATACTATTAGACATTAGTCACTCCAGATGGATTTGTAGTTATACTAAATGTATATTCTATTGCTCACAGGAATTCTAGGCATGTTATATTGTTATGTTATACGATCGATTAGCCTGTATCTCTGGATCTTTACTCGTGCAATGCCATACTCTATAGTATTTCTCATGTACCCATGATTGATAATGTATACTTCTATTACAGTATGGATGTACTTATATTGAATCATATTCTAATTGCCAGTATTCTGGATGTACTTATTGCAATGTATACTTATAGCTAGTATGGATGTACTTATATTGCAATGTATACTCTATTAGCTAGTATGGATGTACTTATATTGCAATGTAGACTCTATTAGCTAGTATCTCTGGATGTACTTATATTGCAATGTATACTCTATTAGCTAGAATGGATGTACTTATATTGCAATGTATACTCTATTAGCCAGTATGGATGTACTTATATTGCAATGTATACTCTATTAGCTAGTATACTGTATTTTATAAATTACCCCAATCCGTTATATCGGTCCAGAAGATTGAATGGGTTAAAATGTTAAGCAGGAGTATTTGTTTATGCATATTCAACAAAATTATAGACATACAGTTAACAATATAGAAACATAAGAGCCAATATAAAGGGAAGAAAAGACAAAGAGAGAGAGAGAGAGAGAGAGAGAGAGAGAGAAAGAGAGAGAAGATATACACATAGACTGTTACATTAGTAGAAACAATAAACAAGTGTGTAGAGAGAAAGAGAGAAAGAGAGAGAGAGAGAGAGAAAGAGAGAGAAGATATACACATAGACAGTTACATTAGTAGAAACAATAAACAAGTGTGAGAGAAAAGAGAGAGAGAGAGAGAGAGAGAAAGAGAGAGAAGATATACACATAGACTGTTACATTAGTAGAAACAATACACAAGTGTGTAGAGAGAGAGAGAGAGAGAGAGAGAGAGAGAGAGAGAGAAAGAGAGAGAAGAGAGAGAAAGAGAGAGAGAGAGAGAGAGAGAGAGAGAAAGAGAGAGAGAGAAAGAAGATATGCACATAGACTGTTACATTAGTAGAAACAATAAACAAAGAACAAGTGTGTAGTCATTAATAATTATGTGTACACTTCTATATTTGCTATATTTTTTTCTTGTCATTTTGCAGACATTGTGTCACCACCAGATGTGGATGTGGTAAGTAAGAAGTCACCACCAGATGTGGATGTGGTAAGTAGAAGTCACCACCAGATGTGGATGTGGTAAGTAGAAGTCACCACCAGATGTGGATTTGGGGTATGAAGTCACCACCAGATGTGGATGTGGAAGTAGTCACCACCAGATGTGGATGTGGTAAGGAAGTCACCACCAGATGTGGATGTGGTATGAAGTCACCACCAGATGTGGATGTGGTAAGTAAGAAGTCACCACCAGATGTGGATGTGGTGAGTGAAGTCACCACCAGATGTGGATGTGGTAATGGGAAATTGTACTCAACTAGTAAGTGTATGTTACATATTAGACATTGTGTCACCACCAGATGTGGATGTGTAAGTAAGGAGTCACCACCAGATGTGGATGTGGTAAGTAAGGAAGTTGTACTCAACTAGTAAGTGTATGTTACATATTAGACATTATGTCACCACCAGATGTTGATGTGGTAAGTAAGGAAGTTGTACTCAACTAGTAAGTGTATGTTACATATTAGACATTATGTCACCACCAGATGTGGATGTGGTAAGTAAGGAAGTTGTACTCAACTAGTAAGTGTATGTTACATATTAGACATTGTGTCACCACCAGATGGATGTGGTAGTAAGGAGTCACCACCAGATGTGGATGTGGTAAGTAAGGAAGTTGTACTCAACTAGTAAGTGTATGATTCCTAGTTTTGCTTCAGCAGCAGGAAATTGTAAGAGACATGTTATATTATGTTATGTTATGCGATCGACGTTATGGCACATTGCGGATTCCCATGCGTGCTTTCTACTCCGCTGCAACAGCCATCCTAAAGTTCATTTGCTCATCGTACCCATGAGAAGTTGATGAGTATACCTTCTCACTCTACCATGAAGACGACACTGTCTGGCATATCCAAACTCAACCCCTAATTCTAGAACTCGTTCCAGTGTCTGAGACTTGCCCATGTCACATAACTGAGAGCGTACCGCAATTACTATATCGGCTCTGTTCATACTTCTGCCCGCTTGAGTCGGGGAATTGTTTGCAAGAGAGTCAGCACGCTCGTTACCCTGCACTCAAGCATGTCCAGGTGTGTGCAGCCAAGTCATTTTCTTGAGATGTGATCTCCGAATGATGTCCACCCATTCCACACGCATACTTCCAGATTCAATTCCTGGAAAGCCCAGCAGAGGCAAAACCAGTGCAAACACGGCAAGCGCGCAGCGGCAAGCATGGCAGGCAAGAGGGTGTGCGTCCCACCCAAATGTACAGAACAACTGGAAAGCCCAGCAGAGGTAAAGCTAGTGCGCGTTTCCGCTCGCAGGGAACTACTGCTGCCTTGTAGTTTTGATTGGGGACAATCAAAGGCTAGAGGAGCAAACCGTAAACAAACCTGAACGGGCGGCAAACCAAGATGTCCATTAAAACGACCGGTTTTGCTGGGCAGATGGCGCTCATAAGCCCTGGAGGGCAGGCCGTCTAAGGGTCGCTGCCCTGAAAGAAAATGGCAGCCCGCTGCCTTGTGGGTTCTGCTGGGGACAGCCAAAGGCTAGCGGAAAGCGTACCGCAAACAAACGCTGGCTGAAATCGAACACCCCACCGAAGGAAAAGCAACTGTGCTCAAATAGGTGCTGAAGGTTGGTGCACGTACATTACGTTCTGATGTTTGGCTGTTTATATATCACAATAGAATGATAAAAATGGCCTTAGAACGATCGAAAGAAGAAGATTCAATTCTTTGAAGCATATTCATCGAGTCTAATACGATAATCGTATAGGTTACCTGTTGCTCAGCCACCCATGACAGAGCCCTGGATGCAGCGGTGATCTCCATAGTCATGCTCGATGTTGTTGTCTCGATAGCGCCGCAGTCCTCATGAAGTGTGCTACCGTTTCGTTTTGCTGAATAAGCCCACGATGATCTGGTTCCGCGTCTGACAGAGCCATTGATGTAGATAATGATATCACCTGGATGGGAGTGCTGATCAATGAGGGCAAGAATCTCTGCATTGGTGACGCCATGGGTCCATTCCCTACAGCTTTTGTCTTCACTGCTCAACCCCAGAGCGGATGTTGTGAAAGAAGACAGGGGTTGTTGTGCCATGACTACAAGCAGTCTCACTATGAACATCATGCAGTAACTTAAACCATGGTCTCTCATGGGCGCACAATCGACCGACGTAGATCCCCAGTTCTTGTCAGTGGACCAATTATACATCACAATAGGAATGATAAAATTGGCCGTGAAGAATGATCGAGAGAAGAAGAAGAAGAAACCATGGTCTGGATGCCAGGACATAGTGTTATAGACTTGTATCCATGTGTTTTCTCAGTGACTCATAAGTATTCTCAGGAAGATTGAAACCGGCTAGACTCGAAGACAATGATTGGAGTATGTAAGGAGGTCTAGACTGAGACAAATCAGTTG
Source organism: Arion vulgaris (assembly GCA_020796225.1). Lineage (NCBI taxonomy): Eukaryota > Metazoa > Mollusca > Gastropoda > Stylommatophora > Arionidae > Arion > Arion vulgaris. Next base: position 19,957,937 of record CM036778.1, on the reverse strand, counting down.
TTGTTATGTGTCTGCCAGGACATGCAGGTGTTAAGGGGAAATCAACGATTTAATAGGCTTGCAGGTATAGGCTTGCAGGTATAGGCTTGCAGGTATAGGCTTGCAGGTATAGGCTTGCAGGTATGGCTGCTGTAAAAAAGTAGGTTCGAGCAATGGACCAGGCTGGTATTTTAAATTCCCTAAGGGGTAGAGAAAGTGTTAATGATTCAAGTAATAGTGGTGAATCTACAACCCTAACCCAGACTGCAAGAATACCAAGTCAAATGTGGTGTAGCCTGATAAGAGCACTATATATACTGGTAGCTAAAGAACAATAGTAAACCAACAAAGAACTAGTGTCCGTAGTCGCCACATGTCGAGAGACATACTCTGAGGAGGAGATCGGAGCACTTGTAGACTAATTGGTTTGATGTGCAGTGATGATGATCTGACCACTAAACTAAACGGAGAGACATACTGAGGAGGAGATCGGAACACTTATGGACTAATTGGTTCGACGTACAGTGATGATAATCTGACAACAAAAATAAATTAATCTTGTCTTTAAATTGTTAGCGACATCAGAAGTAGAATATCATCATTCATACTCGTAGAAGTATTTGGTAATGGTAACTTATTATTAAGCGACAGTCATTGTTGTATTACTAAGCTGAAACCCTACCTTTTCCTTCTTGTCAAACATCTATTGTTATCTGCACATTATTATCTTTGTATCTCCTTCCTTCGATGATCTGATTTCTCTGACATTAAATCGTGTGTCCATATTCTCTGACCGACATGTTCCTTAACTAGCTAGCTCTACTTTGTCGTCTGTTTCACGTCTGCTTGCGTCACACTTTTACGTAGTGACGTCACTAAAACATGTGTGGTTATTCTTCTGTTGCCTAGCGATGAGTTTGTGTATTCCATCAGCGAGATATATATATATATATTCTTTGTTTTGTGCTTGTCCATCTTCTCTCTTTCTCTCTCTCTCTCTAGCTCTCTCTGCGGATGGTTTCTACTATGTATTATTTCTACATCTTGTGGCTGGGATTGTCAGTATTTGTCTGTCCATCTTCTTACTTTTCTTGTCGCCCGCTATAGACGACATAAATTATGAGGTTTGAAATTGGGCCTGCACACAAAGAAACCTTATACAAAGAAAAAGAATCGGACAATCAAAGTTCTTCAGGCATACAGTGCGAAGAGAAGGTTTAGACCATTTGGTAACAACAGGTAAAATTCTGGAAGGAGAGATCGTGGAAGACAGAGGAGAAGATGTTGGATGGTCTGACATCATGGTTCGACAAAAGATCGACGTGAGAATTGATTACCTGCACGAAGGAGAGAGAGTTGTGGAGAGACATGATAGGCTATGCCAGCAGGCATGGCACTTGATTGGTTGATAGATGATATACAGACCGACCGACGGACGGGTGGGCGTACCAACCGACCGATGAGCGAACTGAAAATAGAAGTGGACGGAAGATTTTGTCCATCTTGAGAAGATTATGATGTTATATGAAACAGAAAATACAAAAACAGATGAAATTGTTATATGAAACAGAAAATACAAAAACAGATGAAATTGCTATATGAAACAGAAAATACAAAAACAGATGTAATTGTTAGATGAAACAGAAAATACAAAAACAGATGAAAATACAAATGTCACAAGACAACAAAGAACTGATTTTTTAATTACATGTTTGCTCGTCTGCTTGTTTGTTTGTGTCAACTTAAACATGTGATTCTGCTCTCAGGTGTCAACTTGAACCAGCGACCATACTCTCAAATGTCAACTTTAATACGTGACCATACTCTCAAATGTCAACTTGAACCAGCGACCATACTCTCAAATGTCAACTTGAACCAGCGACCATACTCTCAAATGTCAACTTGAACCAGCGACCATACTCTCAAATGTCAACTTTAATACGTGACCATACTCTCAAATGTCAACTTGAACCAGCGACCATACTCTCAAATGTCAACTTGTATACATGATTGTATTTATAATGTACAATTATTTTCCAAGCTTTTATAGTTAATAAATGTCAGAGTAGAGTTAACAAATGTCAGAGTTTGTCTCTCTCTGTCTCTTTCTGTCTCTCTGTCTCTTTCTGTCTCTCTCTCTCTTTGTCTCTCTCTGTCTCTCTCTGTCTCTCTCTCTGTCTCTTTCTCTGTCTCTCTCTGTCTCTTTCTGTCTCTCTCTCTGTCTCTTTCTGTCTCTCTCTCTGTTTCTGTCTCTCTTTGTCTCTTTCTCTCTCTCTGTCTTTTTCTGTCTCTCTCTCTGTCTCTTTCTGTCTTAATCTCTCTGTCTCTCTTTCTCTCTCTGTCTCTTTCTCTCTCTGTGTCTTTTTCTGTCTCTCTCTCTCTGTCTCTTTCTGTCTTTCTCCTTCTTAACTACAATGTTTAGTCTGTCTACTAACTTATGTCTGTCTCTTTCTGTTTCTCTCCCTCATTCTCTTTATGTCTCTCTCTGTCTCTCTTTCTGTCTCTCTCTGTCTCTCTCCCTGACTCTCTGTCTCTCTCTCTCTCTCTCTGTCTCTCTCTGTCTCTCCTTCTTAACTACAATGTTTAGTCTGCGTACTAACTTCTATCTTTCTCTAGCTCCTTCTGTCTCTTTATGTCTGTCTCTCTCTCTCTCTCGCTCTCTCTGTCTGTCTCTCGATATTAACTGCAATGCTTAGTAGGTCTACTATTATCTCGCTCTGTCTCTTTTCTTTTGTCTAATGCTAGTCACACTGCTGCACACAAGCGAGACATGGACGGTGTATAGCAGACACGCAAGAAAACTAAACCACTCCCACACAAGCTGTCTACGCAGAATACTAAAAATAAACTGGCAGGACAAAATTCCAGACAGCGAATTCCTCATAAGAGCAAAGATCCCAAACGTCAACACCCTGTTGCAGAAGGCTCAAGTGAGATGGGTTGTTCAGGTTGCTTGTATGCCTGATAAACGCATTCCAAAACAGTTGACGTATGGTGAGCTTAAAGGGGGCAGACGTCCAGTTGGAGGACAGAAAAAACCCGCTTTAAAGACACTCTTAAAGTGCCTCTGAAATTCTTGGATATAGACACCACGTGCTGGGAATCCCTGACAGGCTATGAAATTCTTGGATATAGACACCACGTGCTGGGAATCCCTGACAAGCTATGAAATTCTTGGATATAGACACCACGTGCTGGGAATCCCTGACAAGCTATGAAATTCTTGGATATAGACACCACGTGCTGGGAATCCCTGACAGGCTATGAAATTCTTGGATATAGACACCACGTGCTGGGAATCCCTGACAAGCTATGAAATTCTTGGATATAGACACCACGTGCTGGAATCCCTGACAAGCTATGAAATTCTTGGATATAGACACCACGTGCTGGGAATCCCTGACAAGCTATGAAATTCTTGGATATAGACACCACGTGCTGGGAATCCCTGACAAGCTATGCTTGGGGAAGAAATGTGTATATGCTTGTTTAATAGACATGATGGATTTTAGAGTTTGCTTATTTGGTTTATCTATTGTCTATTCCCAGGTGGAAGATGTAGTTGGCTGTCCACTCTTGCCTATTGTCTATTCCCAGGTGGAAGATGTAGTTGGCTGTCCACTCTTGCCTATTGTCTATTCTCAGGTAGAAGATGTAGTTGGCTGTCTACTCTTGCCTATTGTCTATTCCCAGGTGGAAGATGTAGTTGGCTGTCCACTCTGCCTATTGTCTATTCCCAGGTGGAAGATGTAGTTGGCTGTCCACTCTTGCCTATTGTCTATTCTCAGGTAGAAGATGTAGTTGGCTGTCCACTCTTGTCTATTGTCTATTCCCAGGTGGAAGATGTAGTTGGCTGTCCACTCTTGTCTATTCCCAGGTAGAAGATGTAGTTGGCTGTCCACTCTTGTCTATTGTCTATTCCCAGGTGGAAGATGTAGTTAGCTGTCCACTCTTGCTGTTAAGCGTAGGGATGGGAGCTTTAATTTGGTGTTCTAGGCTAGATGAGTTGCCCTTGTTGTGTTGTATCCGTGTTTATGTAGTGTGGTCTTGATATTGTCTATCCATCTTTTTCTTGGTCATCTCTTAGCTCTAGTGGTTGGTTGTATTTCATATTTTATATCCTGGTTTAATAGTCCTGATGGATGTTAGAGGTATTGATTTGGTTCAATTTCATAGAATTCCACCGATCATGCTTTGTTTTGTTGTTTGTAAAGCTTTGATTTCATAAGCACCTTCGGGGTCAGAGACGCATAGAGACAACGCCGCACCAGGATTAGTGAGGCACTAATCAAGATCATACCCCACCTCCACGTTGTAATCCTGGTAACAGACATTGGTTCCTGTCTGGCTAAGCGGGTAGGGATCAAGGGAGAGATACTTTGGCACAAGTAGAGATGCAGACGTAGTCACGTTAGATGAGATCCGTTCACAACGCAGGTGAGCGGAATCCCAGAGTGACTATTCCCGAGAGTGCACATCTCTCCCTGCCGATGGGAAAAGCTGAACGGATAAAGAAAAAGAGATGAGGCTGCATCCAGAGAAGAGACGTGGGTCCACGAGGGGCGAAGCTCGAAGGTGGGGCCCCGAGTGGAGTTGCGCGTGGGCTCACAAGGGCGAAATTCGAAACCCTGAGGTGGGGGCCGAGTGGAGTTGGCGTGGCCTACATGGGCGAAACTCGGAGCCCTGAGGTTAGGGCCTGAGTTTGGTGCGCGTGGGCTCACATGGGCGAAATTGAGCTTGAGGTGGGGGCCGAGGAGTTGCGCGTGGCCTCACATGGGCGAAACTCGGAGCCCTGAGGTTAGGGGCCTGAGTTTGGTTGCGCGTGGCTCACATGGGCGAAATTCGAACCCTGAGGTGGGGCCCGAACAAATAAACATAAAGGGATGAAAGATGCATCCAGAGTAGAGACATAGGCCCTTATATGTGCGAAACTCGGAGCTTCGAGGTTGGGGGCCCGAGTTGGGTTGCTGCGGTCCACATAGGGCAATACTCGGAGAGCAGGTGGGGGTCTGAGTTGAGCTCTATGTCCGGACAACCTAGAGGATAGAGAAACTGCTCCAAGTGTCTCCTTGTCCCGACCTGACGCTGAAAGTAAAACAGGATTAGAGAATAGATAGATAGATAGATCTTATCTTATCTTAACCACATTTGCCGTGAAGCGTCGTGGGAAGAGTTAGTTTTCTATCTTGTGTCAGATGTGTTGCACTTGAAGTTGTCAGTCCATGTTTTCACAAGGACTCTGAGATGTTATCTATCCATCGTGTTCTTGGCCTGCCTCGGGCTCTGCGCTCTGGTGTCGATTATTGTAGGCACGTGATGGTAGTAAATGTGGTTCCATTCTCATTAGATAGCCGAACCACTTGATTCTTTGCTTCTAGATGTACTGTATGCATGGTATAGTACCAACGATGCTTCTGATATTCTCGTTTCTCACTCTATCTCGCCTTGTAACGTTGACAGCTTTTCGTAGACATCTCATTTCACATGTTGTAATCTTTCTTTCTTGTGCCTTAGTCAGGCCATGTTTGGCACTGATAGCAGAAAATTGGAATAAATATGCAGTTTATCAGTTGTCGTTTGACTGACATGTTAATGCTTGGATGTTTTAATAGTGGTGACAGTTGGTATGTCACTGCATTTGCCTTCTGGCATCTAGTCTCGATTTCTCTGTCCATCTTTCCATGACGCATTTTGTCTTAGCGTATGAAATGGAGAATCAAGCGTGGCAAGTCGTGGAATGTCAGGATAAGGCAACAATTGGTCACCTGACAACATGGAGAATCAAGCGTGGCATGTCGTGGAATGCCAGGATAAGGCAACAATTAGCCACCTGACAACATGGAGAATCAAGCTTGGCAAGTCGTGGAATGCCAGGATAAGGCAACAATTAGCCACCTGACAACATGGAGAATCAAGCGTGGCATCTCGTGGAATGCCAGGATAAGGCAACAATTGGTCACCTGACAACATGGAGAATCAAGCGTGGCATGTCGTGGAATGTCAGGATAAGGCAACAATTAGCCACCTGACAACATGGAGAATCAAGCGTGGCATCTCGTGGAATGACAGGATAAGGCAACAATTGGTCACCTGACAACATGGAGAATCAAGCTTGGCAAGTCGTGGAATGCCAGGATAAGGCAACAATTAGCCACCTGACAACATGGAGAATCAAGCGTGGCATGTCGTGGAATGTCAGGATAAGGCAACAATTAGCCACCTGACAACATGGAGAATCAAGCGTGGCATCTCGTGGAATGACAGGATAAGGCAACAATTGGTCACCTGACAACATGGAGAATCAAGCTTGGCAAGTCGTGGAATGCCAGGATAAGGCAACAATTGGCCACCTGACAACATGGAGAATCAAGCGTGGCATGTCGTGGAATGCCAGGATAAGGCAACAATTGGCCACCTGACAACATGGAGAATCAAGCGTGGCATGTCGTGGGATGCCCAGGATAAGGCAACAATTAGCCACCTGACAACATGGAGAATCAAGCGTGGCATGTCGTGGAATGCCAGGATAAGGCAACAATTAGCCACCTGACAACATGGAGAATCAAGCGTGGCATGTCGTGGAATGCCAGGATAAGGCAACAATTGGTCACCTGACAACATGGAGAATCAAGCTTGGCATGTCGTGGAATGCTCAGGATAAGGCAACAATTAGCCACATGACAACAGTTCAGAGCCTATCAAAAGGGAAGAATGGATCCCAACAGATGGTAGCATGACCAACTATCTCAACGCTATCATTACTCTTGGAAGAGAATGTAGAGATTGGGGCAACATGAAGGCTGATCTCGCAGTTAAGTAGCTGATATAAGATAATGCAAGGGATGATGATGTTATTGTATATACCGATGGGTCGGTTCAACGTGGTGAGAAATCGGCTGGGGTTTCTTGGCTAATGCGCATGGTAGGGTTGTTGTAGAGCGAAGTGGGGCATACAGGACAACTACTTCTAGTATGAGGATGGAGGTTGAGGCGTTACTGCTGCCCTCCATTGGATCTCTGGGACTTCATTTACTGGGACCGTTATTGATTCTACTGTAAGTCGATGCTGCTTCGGAAGATCCAGAATGGTAGGTGGCGGTATGAGTGCATGTCATCTATAGAGGTTTCCAACTTCCAGAAACTCACATGGTTCTATTGTCCTGGGCATACGAGTGTTCGTGGCAACGAGAGAGCAAGCATGCTTGCATCAAAAGCATCAATTGTTGGGGAGTTTAGAGTGGATAAGGGGGATCTTCTTTGGTCTATTGGTGACCTACTGTCGGATGAGGACAATACAAATGCCGTTTAATCAGCCCAGCGATTTAAAGAGTTATATAAGTAGAGTTGAATGCTTGATGGGCAGAGATAGGAGTGTGTTTAACCTGTGAACCACAGGAACCATCAGTATGCATACCCTTCGACACCTGTTGGGGAAGACTGAGCACCTACGTGTGTGCACAGAGCTCTGTGACGTCAGATTCGCAACCAATAAACAATAACATGAAATGGACATAAAGTAACACAGAAGACGACAATTATGAAATGGACATATAGTAACACAGAAGACAAGAAATATGAGAAAAGAAGATCGAAAGAGAACAGGAAAGACGAAGAACATATTGACCAGTATGAACAATGTATTGACCACTAAGTTAATAACAAATACAATCAAGGTAAAACATGCCTAGATATATGCATCACAGTTGTCCACACAGAATTACAAATAAACTGGCAGCACAAAATTCCACATACCGAAGTCCTCACAAGAGCAAAAATATCAAGAGTCAACACTCTGTTGCAGAAGGCCTATGAGAGATGAGCAGGTCACGTTGCTAGGATGCCTGATAAACGCATCTCCAAACAGTTGATGTATGGTGAACTTGAAGGGGACAGACGTTCAGCTGGTGGGCAAAAAAAACGCTTTAAAGACATTCTTAAAGTGCCTCTGAAATGCTTTAATATAGACACCATGTGCTAGAATCATTTGGCAAGATGGCCAAATGTGGCGCTGTAGCAGAGAAACCGCATAAGATGGCCAAATGTGGCGCTGTAGCAACACAAGAGGAACCCGCATAGCTGAGAATCATTGTGTCGTTGAGGCACAGAGAAAACGAGCTGCACGAAAAGATAGAATACACAACACGAACATGTCTAACCTTGATCAGGTATACCTGTGGTAGGGGATTGCGTTCTTGATTGAACTCTACAGTCACCTCCGCACACACCATGGAGGTGCAGCAGCACACGTCTGAGGCTGTTGTCATCATCGCTTGCTATGGACGGCTATTATTACTGTATTATGTTTATCGTTGTATGAAGCGGAAAGGAAATGGGAATAGGGTAAAAATAGTTAGAGAGTCCAACTGAAGCTTGCGAAATGTGAATATACAAACTAATAAAGAGGATATCATCATAGATTAGAAAACTAATACTCCAGTACTTCTAGTGTAGGATTAGATATGAACAAAGAGCTTCTCAGGGAGATACACATTACATTGCTGAGACATTAAGTGACATGGCACTCTTATGAAAACCTTCTTGGAATGGAAGTTAGAAAACATGAGACTAAGGGCAAGAGAGAGGAAACAATTGATAAGGGAACATCACGAGGGGACAAACAATAGTCAGGCAAAATGTACCGTCAAGGCAAGAGAAAGAACATGTTGGAAGGCCAGTATAATCAACACTCGAAGCTCAAGCAAAATGTACCGTCAGGGCAAGGGATAGAACATGTTGGAAGGCCAGTATAATCAACACTCGAAGCTCAAGCAAAATGTACCGTCAGGGCAAGGGATATAACATGTTGGGAGGCCAGTATAATCAACACTCGAAGCTCATACAAAATGTACCGTCAGGGCAAGGGATATAACATGTTGGGAAGCCAGTAGAATATTCTCAGTGAAGTAGGCTGGGTAAGTCGATGCAACATTCTCAGTGAAGTAGGCTGGGTAAGTCGATGCAACATTCTCAGTGAAGTAGGCTGGGTAAGTCGATGCAACATTCTCAGTGAAGTAGGCGAGTCGATGCAACATTTCAGTGAAGTAGGCTGAAGTCGATGCAACATTCTCAGTGAAGTAGCTGGGTAAGTCGATGCAACATTCTCAGTGAAGTAGGCTGGGTAAGTCGATGCAACATTCTCACAGGGAATCTGTGATCAAAACGGACTGAGATGGAAAGATCCATTGTCATAAATTGTAGCCTCGTCAACAGTAGTAACTTAACAATTGATGGAATGATTGATTGATTGATTGATTGATTGATTGATACGATCATTATCATTTCACTTCGGTAAATAGCTATGTGTGCTCCGATCTCTTTCTTACACAGGAAGATCTCAGCTGCAGTTCACGAGCTCCGTAGCACCGCCGAGCGTGGCGATGAAATTGTGAAGATATTTTTGTAGGAATTTTATGTAAAATTTTTTCTAATACATTTTGCCGGGTCAGCTTCTTTCCAGCCTGCTCTTCTTGATTTTGAACTGCCAAGGTTCTTTAACGTGCTCATATTACACATGGGACTTATGTTTTATCGTCCGTCTCCGATAGGCGTAGGAACTCACCTACTCTGAGATCAGGGATATCTGAAAAAATATACAGATGGCTCCAGGATGGAAGGAACCTGGTACCTTTGTCACGAGAGACGAGCACTTAGCTTCTATAGCACAGAGACGCAGTAATTTAACAAACAACATGTAAGGTCATCTCATGTCAGATATGATGAACATCAAACAAATTAAGGATTTAGTCTTCTATTCTTTCGGTACAAAGCCGAAGAGGGCACTTCATCGATACGGATTTAGCTAAATGGCTTGATCACTGTGCATACATGTCATGCAACTTGATGATAGTAGTGACAAAACGAAATTCCGTAGCTCTCAACAGCAATTCTAAGAAATCTCGGTGGAAAAAGTGTTCGAGTACCAAACAACACAGATTCATTTCCTCTCTTGTCGTCGCTCTGTGGTGAGCAGATCCATTTCCTTCTTGTCGTCGCTCTGTAGTGAGCAGATCCAATTCTCATTCTTGTCCGTCGCTCTGTAGGTGAGAGATCCAATTTCTTCTTATCCGTCGCTCTGTAGGTGAGCAGATCCAACTCTTCTTGTCGTCGCTCTATAGTGAGCAGTCTCTTATATCTCCCTTTTTGTCTGTCGCTCTGTAGGTGAGCAGATCCAATTCTTCTTCTTGCCCGTCGCTCTGTAGGTGAGCAGATCCAATTCTTCTTCTTGTCGTCGCTCTGTGGTGAGCAGATCCAATTTCTTCTTGTCCGTCGCTCTGTAGGTGAGCAGATCCATTTCTTCTTCTTGCCCGTCGCTCTGTAGGTGAGAGATCCAATTCTCTTCTTGTCCGTCGCTCTGTAGGTGGAGTCCAGGGGAGATCCAATCTCTTCTTCTTGTCCGTCGCTCTGTAGGTGAGCAGATCCAATTCTTCTTCTTGCCCGTCGCTCTGTAGGTGAGCAGATCCAATTCTCATTCTTGTCCGGGGCGCTCTGCGCCTAGGTGAACAGATCCAATTCTCATTCTTGTCCGTCGCTCTGTAGGTGAGCAGATCCATTTCTTCTTCTTGCCCGTCGCTCTGTAGGTGAGCAGATCCATTTCTTCTTGTCCGTCGCTCTGTAGGTGGAGCAGATCCAATTTCCCTTCTTGTCCGTCGCTCTGTAGGTGGAGTAGATCCAATTCTCATTCTTGTCCGTCGCTCTGTAGGTGAGCAGATCCATTTCTTCTTCTTGCCCGTCGCTCTGTAGGTGAGCAGATCCATTTCTTCTTCTTGTCCGTCGCTCTGTAGGTGAGCATTACTATCTTGTACGTCACACAAGAGAAGACAATCTATCTAGAAAATAAACTAAGTTAGTCAATGTGGGGTTACCTTTTCTTGTGACTTATTACAGAACTATTCCTCGTGAGTTGCATTCTCTTGGGAAATCATTTACAGTAGTGAGACTAGACTAGCAGTGAGACTAGATTAGCAGTGAGACTAGACTAGCAGTGAGACTAGACTAGCAGTGAGACTAGACTAGCAGTGAGACTAGACTAGCAGTGAGACTAGACTAGCAGTGAGACTAGACTAGCAATGAGACTAGACTAGCAGTGAGACTAGACTAGCAGTGAGACTAGACTAGCAGTGAGACTAGACTAGCAGTGATCATACATTCAGAATAGTTTACTAGTGATGTTATTGAATAAAACAAATGCACGCCCGCGCACACAGACACACACACACACATATATATGAGGTTATCTTGTTCGTGTGTGTGTGTGTGATAAGTGAAGATATCTTGACGTCGTCAGTGAGATAAAAAATAAGCTGATCATGTGCTGGTCACCAGCTAACACAATATCATTGTAGTTTTGATAACATAATTATCTCGTATGATTAAGTTGTTGTCGGGATGGTGTAACTGTAGATGATGTTGCTAATGTTAGTGGTGATGTAGTAGTTGTGAACACTTCGTGTTGTGTTACGTTGGGTATGATGACGGTGTTACCATCTGTGACATGTCACTGACATCAAGATATGATGTCATGTAATGATGGTCACATTCATATAACGGTAAGGTCTCCTTCATTATTTTCAGTCATTTATTATCAAATATTCCATACATTTCATTATTCGACCGTGTAGACAGACACTCATCATCATCATCAGGTGCCGTGCCGGCTGGCATAGGCGATCATGGATCTCCACAAATCTCTGTCGTTGGTGTTTGCTATCAACTCAGATGTTGACGCTCTACCGTGCCATGAAGTCAGGCTATCCTAAATTTTCTTTATCTGTCTTCCTCTGTCTCGTCTACCCTCGATTTTACCGGATGTTACAATGTGTTCTAAGCCTGCCCTCCTCATCACATGCCCGAAAAATGATGACTGCCTCTTTCTTATATTGATGATAAGCTTTCTCTGTGTCTTGATCTCATTCAACACCTCAACATTAGTCATTTTAGCAGTCCATGGATTCTCATCATTCTTCTATAAAACCACGTTTCTGTGGCCTCAAGATTTTTCGATCTGTGTGTTCATTGTCCATGACTCGCATCCGTATGTCAGTATTGGTTCTATGTAGCACTGAATAACTCGCATTCTGATCGGGATTGACAAGGACTTGTTGCAGATAATGCTTCTCATTTTCAGGAATGATGTTTTCGCTTGTCCTATTCTACTCTTTATTTCTGATCGGCAACTGCCATCTGATGTTACCAGGACTCCGAGGTATTTAAATTGCTGCACTTGTCTTAGATCAGTCCCATTTACTGTGATGGTACATTTTGTCAAAGTCAGCTTTTTTGATATTATCACAACTTCTATCTTCTTAATATTCAAACTGAGTTCTTTGTTGTTACTTTCTGTCACAATCTTATCAACTAATTTCTGTAGCTCCATTTCATTTCTTGCTATTAAGACAGTATCATCAGCGTATCTCAGGTTATTTATGATATGTCCTCCCACAGCTATTCCATGAATATCTTTTATAGACGTAAAAATGTTTTCACAATACATGAGAAGGTCTGGTGATAATACGCATCCTTGTCTAACACCCTTTTTATCTTTTTTTTTTTTTTGATTTTTTAGACAGACACTAGTTGTGGAAAATATTGTCAATCTATGGGGTTAACGATGACGTGATCTATGAGGTCAACTATGACGTCATCTATGAGGTTAAAGATGACTTAATTAATCTATTCAAGAAACTCTATATATGGTTAAAACAAACACAGACTATACTATCAGAGAAGTTCTACGTTGGGTCAGGCGTAAGACACGTATGCGTACTGTCTCTGCTGCTGGTGTTATCACCTACTAGTGATCAAATCTGTGAAATAGCTAACACCAGAGAATGAAACAATCTTAGGGAACTCTTAAACGAATTTCTGTTTTGCCGACAATCAGGCAATCATATCAACAACAGAAGAACAGCTACAGCAACACATTAACAAACTTCAGTTAACATGCAATGAATACAATATGAGAATAAACATCGACAAAACCGAAGTAATGACATTTGCTAGAGAGGAAAACCCTACCAATATCTCCAATGACAAACATCAGTTAAAGCAAGTTAAAGACTTGACATACTTAAGGAACAAAGGGGAAGAATAACTAAGGCAATCCAACACATATGCCATAACGCCAATCAAATTATAGGACAAATGACGTTCAGTTTTAAAATGCAAACATGTCACAATGAACAATAAAAGGGCACTGTACAATACAATCTTTCTTCCCACATTATGCTACCAGTGCTAAACATGGACACTGACAACAAATGATAGAAGAAAACTAGTCACGACAGATATGAAGTGTCTACGCAGAATGCTAGGTGTAACAAGAAGAGTACTGGTTGAGAAAAGAAGACATCAGGAAAAAAGTGGGTACAACATCAGTACTAGACTTCATCAAGAAACAACAAATTAAATGTTCATTTCTTGGATCATCTTCATCGGCCATGTTCATAATCTGATAGAAGAAAGTTATGTTCATAATCTGATAGAAGAAAGTTATGTTCATAATCTGATAGAAGAAAGTTATCTTCATAATCTGATAGAAGAAAGTTATCTCCATAATCTGATAGAAGAAAGTTATGTTCATAATCTGATAGAAGAAAGTTATCTCCATAATCTGATAGAAGAAAATTGTGTTCATAATCTGATAGAAGAAAGTTATGTTGATAATCTGATAGAAGAAAATTGTGTTCATAATCTGATAGAAGAAAGTTATGTTCATAATCTGATAGAAGAAAGTTATGTTCATAATCTGATAGAAGAAAGTTATCTCCATAATCTGATAGAAGAAAGTTATCTCCATAATCTGATAGAAGAAAGTATGTTCATAATCATAGAAGAAAGTTATCTCCATAATCTGATAGAAAGAAAGGTTGTGTTCATATCTGATATAATGTATGTTATAATCTGATAGAAGAAAGTTATGTTCATAATCTGATAGAAGAAAGTTATGTTCATAATCTGATAGAAGAAAGTTATGTTCATAATCTGATAGAAGAAATTGTGTCATAATCTGATAGAAGAAAGTTATGTTCATAATCTGATAGAAGAAAGTTATGTTCATAATCTGATAGAAGAAAGTTATGTTGATAATCTGATAGAAGAAAGTTATGTTCATAATCTGATAGAAGAAAGTTATCTCCATAATCTGATAGAAGAAATTTATCTCCATAATCTGATAGAAGAAAGTTATCTCCATAATCTTCATAGAAGAAAGTTATCTCCATAATCTGATAGAAGAAAGTTATGTTCATAATCTGATAGAAGAAAGTTATGTTCATAATCTGATAGAAGAAAGTTATCTCCATAATCTGATAGAAGAAAGTTATGTTGATAATCTGATAGGAGAAAGTTATGTTCATAATCTGATAGAAGAAAGTTATGTTCATAATCTGATAGAAGAAAGTTATGTTGATAATCTGATAGAAGAAAGTTATGTTCATAATCTGATAGAAGAAAGTTATCTCCATAATCTGATAGAAGAAAGTTATCTCCATAATCTGATAGAAGAAAGTTATCTCCATAATCTGATAGAAGAAAGTTATCTCCATAATCTGATAGAAGAAAGTTATGTTCATAATCTGATAGAAGAAAGTTATCTCCATAATCTGATAGAAGAAAGTTATGTTCATAATCTGATAGAAGAAAGTTATCTCCATAATCTGATAGAAGAAAGTTATGTTGATAATCTGATAGAAGAAAGTTATGTTGATAATCTGATAGAAGAAAGTTATGTTCATAATCTGATAGAAGAAAGTTATCTCCATAATCTGATAGAAGAAAGTTATGAAATATATTCTTAGATTTCTGTTTTGTCATGATAACGAGCTGTCATCTTGTGAATATATATATTATATATATCTTTCTCTCTTCTATCTTTCTATCTTATATTCTATCTTTCTCTTATATTCTATCTGTCTCTCTTATATTCTATCTGTCTCTCTTATATTCTATCTGTCTGTCTTATATTCTATACAAACATTTTATTAGTGTGTTTGTCTTCACTGAAGAAGTTTGTGTCCAAGTAAACAACCAAGATGGCGGAAACTAGTGAGAACGAATCTATCGTTTCAAACAGCAGCAGTACCAGTTCAGACGTCAATTATCAATCTATGGTATCGATACCACCAGCAACTATTGATCTCATCGATTCTGAGAATGTAGAAGAGAGGCCCGACTACCAAGATAATCCTACATTTGATGAGATAGATGATAAGATAGATGGTAAGATAGATGATAAGATAGATAAGATAAGATAAGATAGATG
The DNA here is from genome assembly GCA_020796225.1 of Arion vulgaris. NCBI lineage: Eukaryota > Metazoa > Mollusca > Gastropoda > Stylommatophora > Arionidae > Arion > Arion vulgaris. The sequence continues at coordinate 19,942,699 of CM036778.1, read as the reverse complement.
GTAAGATATATGGTAAGATAGATAAGATAGATGATAATATAGATGGTAAGATAGATGGTAAGATAGATGGTAAGATAGATGGTAAGATAGATAAGATAGATTATAAGATAGATGGCAAGATAGATAAGATAGATGATAAGATAGATGGTAAGATAGATGGTAAGATAGATGGTAAGATAGATGGTAAGATAGATGGTAAGATAGATGGTAAGATAGATGGTAAGATAAATGATAAGATAGATGGTAAGATAGATGGTAAGATAGATGGTAAGATAGATGGTAAGATAGATAAGATAGATGGTAAGATAGATGGTAAGATAGATGGTAAGATAGATGGTAAGATAGATGATAAGATGGTAAGATAGATGATAAGATAGATGGTAAGATAGATGATAAGATAGATGGTAAGATAGATGATAAGATAGATGGTAAGATAGATGATAAGATAGATGGTAAGATAGATGGTAAGATAGATGGTAAGATGGTAAGATAGATGATAAGATAGATGGTAAGATAGATGATAAGATAGATGGTAAGATAGATAAGATAGATCGTAGAAGATGAGATAGATGGTAAGATATATGGTAAGATAGATGGTAAGATAGATGGTAAGATTGATGATAAGATAGATGATAAGATAGATGGTAAGATAGATGATAAGATGGTAAGATAGATTGTAAGATAGATGATAAGATAAATGATAAGATAAATGGTAAGATAGATGATAAGATAGGTGATAAGATAGATGGTAAGATAGATGGTAAGATAGATGGTAAGGATAGATACGATAGATGGTAAGATAGATGGTAAGATAGATGGTATAATAGATGATAAGATAGATGGTAAGATAGATGGTAAGATAGATGGTAAGATAGATGATAAGATAGATGATAAGATAGATGGTAAGATAGATGGTAAGATAGATGATAAGATAGATGGTAAGATAGATGGTAAGATAGATACGATAGATGGTAAGATAGATGGTATAATAGATGGTAAGATAGATGGTATAATAGATGGTAAGATAGATGGTAAGATAGATAAGATAGATGGTAAAATAGATTGTAAGATAGATGGCAAGATAGAAGATAGATAAGATAGATGGTAAGATAGATGGTAAGATAGATGGTAAGATAGATGGTAAGATAGATTGTAAGATAGATGGCAAGATAGATAAGATAGATACGATAGATGGTAAGATAGATACGATAGATGGTAAGATAGATGGTAAGATAGATACGATAGATGATAAGATAGATGGTAATATAGATCAGATAGATGGTAAGATAGAATGTGTTACATTTCAACTATTGCATCCATCGATATCTTAGCTGGAACACACAAACTACCACTTCAACCACAACAACTGAAACCACTTTTAATAATCATACCACACACCGCTGTCACACAATAACCACCACTTTCACCACATCAGCAAAATATATCTACAACTTTAAACACAACATCAGCAAAATTCACCACATCAGCAAAATTCATCACAACATCAGCAAAATTCAGCACAACATCAGCAAAATCTACAACTTTCACCTGATCTAGCAAAATCTAGCACATCATCTTTCACCTGATCTAACAAAATCTAGCACATCATATTTATCAAACTTGTCTCAGGTGATGTACCTCCAATATTGGCTAGAATAGGATCAAGTACAGTGAATGCTGTCAGCGAACAACATGGCTCAGTCCGAGCTTGTAGTGACAGTGAGCTTATGTTTAGATTGAGATTCGCACATTTAATACCAGAGTGAGTATATATACATCTTTGTGCTTGATTTCAGACGGACAATCATGGACATTGTGATTTTAACTAGGCACTAAACCATCTGACGTAGTAGTAGTAGCAGTAGTAGTAGTCGTAGATAGTAGTAGTAGTAGCTAGTAGCAGTAGTGGCAGTAGTAGTAGCGTAGCAGGTAGCAGCAGAGTGTAGTAGCAGGTAGGCAGTAGAGTGTCAGTAGAGTAGTAGTGATAGTAGTAGAGTAGCGCTAGGCAGCAGTAGCGAGTAGTGAGTAGAGTGAGTAGTAGCAGACGCAGCGAGCAGCAGAAGTGCAGCAAGCAGCAGGTAGGTAGTAGTAGTAGCGGCAGTAGTAGTAGTAGTAGTAGTAGTAGTAGTAGTAGTAGCTGTAGCAGTAGTAGTAGCTGTAGCAGTAGTAGTAGCTGTAGTAGAATGTGAGACCACAACAATAAAAACCCATAAACTAGTCCAGAGACGAATATCTGGTGTCAGCTGTAATAAGTTCATCCTCTATAATGTAAGCCAAACATGGATCACATCTTCAATATTTCAGTGTTGACTGGTTTGATGAAGTTGAAGCAACTAGTCGTGCCAACACTGACATGGACGTCTTCATGCACGTACTGACTAGTCTCAGGAATTCCACTAACTATTAGACAGAAGGCACTATTATCTGAGTAAGTACGAACATACCTGTATCTACCTTTTGTGTTCTAGCTAAGACGAACATACCTGTATCTACCTATGTTCTAGCTAAGTTCGAACATACCTGTATCTACCTATGTTCTAGCTAAGTACGAACATACCTGTATCTACGTGTCTGAGTATGTTCTAGCTAAGTACGAACATACCTGTATCTACCTGTCTGAGTATGTTCTAGCTAAGTACGAACATACCTGTATCTACCTGTCTGTGTTCTAGCTAAGTACGAACATACCTGTATCTACCTGTCTGAGTATGTTCTAGCTAAGTACGAACATACCTGTATCTACCTGTCTGTCTGTGTCCTTGGTAAGTACGAACATACCTGTATCTACCTATGTTCTAGCTAAGTACGAACATACCTGTATCTACCTGTCTGTGATCTAACTAAGTACGAACATACCTGTATCTACCTGATTGTACTGTTGCTGAAGTGGCGACCCTACCGAAAGGGAAAATATGAACCCCGACAGATGGCAGCACTGCCCACGTTCACTTCAACAAAATGAATGTGTCTATCATTCGCTTCAGATTCGAACGATCTCACATCAAGTGCTTGGAATCTTTAAGTTACGGTTGACGGGAAACAACTCATTAAATATTAACTTATATTCAAAAATAACAGATTGATTATCTCCCTTAATCGTTGCTAACTTCTTTCACTCTTCGCCCTAATGGAGGCATAGGTGCGCAACCAAGATATTACCCTGGGGTTCCATCGGAGAGCCTGTCTCGTGATGCTGTCAGTGAGTTTCCTCAGTGTGTCTTCTATACTTTTTTTTATTGAACCTATGTTTTATCACTACTGACGATGTTTCACACATAGGCACGTAGTCTCTCCTATTTCCCAGATCAATGATGCTAATTAATTAATTAAATACATAGTAAAGACTAAAGTTTAGGAGAAACGTTGCCTTTAATGATTAAATCTAACATAAGTCTAGCCTTCTATCACTTTCCCAGAATAAAACAATTTGGTATGCCATAGATTGGTGAGACAAGTAAAAACAAAATTATCTAGTTCTACAAAGTAAACAAACAATACACAGCGACGTTTCGACAAAAGGCTTTATAAAACTGATATTCTCATACACCATAATATCAGTTTCAGTTTCAGTTTGGAATATCTTCATTGCGCTCCGGACATGTCCATAGGTGCTCCGATCTCCTTCGCAATATCTCCAACAGCGTCCAGCGACTGACCGTACCAGTTCGATTTTGATTGATGAGCCTACTCAAGTACCTGTTATCTTGTTCTTTTCTTGCTACTCCAATCTTCAAACCCAGCTCCTGCAATCTAGTAGTTGACGTGGATTGGTTTAAATGAAAATCTTCTTTGCGGCCACACTCTGTGAGGGCGTTCAAAATATCAGCTCTTTCCATTGGCTGGGTTCTGATATGATGGCAGAGCCAGCCAGCCTGTCTGCTCATTGTTCTCATTGCCAACGACACCCATGTACCCCGGAACGAAGATAAGTGTGATTCTGCAAATTGTTGACGCTTGTAGTGATTCAGTCCATTGCCTGCGCACCGAACCAGCCTCTACCTTGCGGATCATACTCAATGAATCACTCAGAATGCACGCATGAGTGTAGTTTTGTGTCTCCAGCCAGCGTAGTCCAATAGTCACCGCCAGTACCTCCATTGTTATGCTGCTTGTTGTCATACGAAGTGCACCACTGGCCTCATGGACCATTCTGCCACATGAGCTTGCAGAGAAAGGGAAATGCGGTCTTTTTGTGACGAACTACCGATCCATCCGTGTAAATCACAACGGCACCTTCATTGCAGTTTTCATCAATGATAGCTTTAACGTCTGCATCCAGCGCCAAGGGTTTCCCTCTCTTTGCAACTTTTGTCAAATTTAATGATGGTGGAAAAAGTGTTCCGTATATTGAAGGCATCGGTATCTTCTTCTTCTTCTGCGATCGTTCTTCACGGCCAATTTGATCATTCTTATTGTGATGTATAATTGGTCCACTGGCAAGAACGGAGTGATCTACGTCGGGACGATTGTGCGCCCATGGTGACTAGGCTGCCCGTCCGTTTTCAGCCAGCTTTTGATTTACTAGGTGAACTTTCCTAGGTACGATCCTTTCGGATCTACGCCTTTACGATCAACTTTGCCGTATATTTGGGCTTTGTGATCTACGCCAGGACAGTGAGTTACGCTGCTTTACCCGTTCTGACTGAGAAATATTTCTCGGGGCTTGTCAGCTTGTCCTCGCACGGCGTCTTACTCGTATAAAACACCGTGTAAATTATCGGCCTTCGCCAATGTTCAGGACCCGAACTTCCTGTCTGATCCGTACATTGTCGGCCTTGCTTTACCGTACATTTTTAGTTTGATCCGGAAAAGGAACATTCTCAGCCTTTTCTAGACGCGCGTTGGTACGTGGCAATTTGCAATTAACCTCGAAAGGCACCGGCATGGGGCCCAGTACAAACAATGTAGAGGGTCGCTTCAGTAGGCGCTATCAACGCAACTGAGGATTTTGCGCCCGCCACCATCACCCGCTCCAGTTATTCTGGGGATGTTAGTTACGACTGCAATCGAACCTTGCCCGGTTGCCCCAAGGCTGGCAGTTCCTTTGGGTATCACCAACCTCAGTTCTTCCGGGGATGTTAATTTCTAATCGCACAGTACCTTGCACGGTTTTCCCAAGGCGGGTAGTTTCGTTATGCACTAAAACGCAACTTGTTCTTTTGCGCTCGGGAAACCTTGCCCAGTACATGTATCTGCACCAGGCCAACGATGCGGAGTCAGCTGCAATCTTCTCTCGTACCGACACGAGGGTAGACTTTATTCGTTACGGTCCTGTCTTATTTATTCTTGCCGACGGGCTGGCAATGTTTGTCCCCTCCTCAGGGCTTCGAGCTTCGCCCTTCGTGGGCACACGTTTCGTCACTGGATGCACCTCTCATCCATGTCAGAGACGTTTCGTTGCTGTTTCTTTGCGTTCAGGGACTTGAGCAATATCTTGTTGGACATCGGTCAGGAGATTTGTGCATTTTGTTTGTATGGATCTGTTTTGCATTTCCGTACTTGCACTGCTACCACTACCAGTAGTTCTCTCCGATCCCTGCCCCTCTTAGCCAGACCGGAACCAGAGTCTGTTTCAGGGTCACCGCGTGGAGGTTGAGGGGAAGGGTTTTGGTTAGCGCGCCCCCTCGCTAACCCTGGCTCATGTTACCACCATACCCCATGAGCCTTTGACCCCGCATCGGTATCTATTCTTCCCCATAATCGATATCTGTGAGCCCCCATACCAACTGAACAGTGTCTCCATAATATATGTTTTACAAATGCATGTTTTTGGAAACCTCCCTGTATATTATTTTTGTACTTGGTAAAATTTGTGTACATATGGCTGTGAAGTATGGACATTTAACAAGACAGTGGAAAAACATATGTCTTTTTCAATATAAGTGTTACTGAAGAGTCCTTCGTATATCATGGACAGAGAAGAGAACAAATAGATCTATCCAGAAAGAACTCAAATCAAAGAAAACTGACTGATGCTACAAATAAGAAAGAGAAAATTTAGATATTTTGGACATATAAAAGACATGAAGGGCTGGAGAAGATCATCATGGAAGGAGGCATACCGGCAAAGAGAAGAAGAGGAAGACCACGGAGAAGATGGATTCAGGATGTAACTGATGGTTTGAACATGACGGCTGCAGAGGCAGGACATCTGACCTATGAGAGGAGAAATTCCGAAGGACTGTTGGGGTGGCAAAGTTCTGCTCAGGACAAGCTATTTAATGATGAATTTGTAAAACTACAGTACTTTGTTTTTAACTGTGTTTCACCATTTCTACATAGTTCATACTACAGTCTTCCCTTATAGTTTTACTACAGTCTTCCTTATAGTTTTACTACAGTCTTCCCTTAGTTTACTAGTCTTCTATATTTTACAGTCTTCCCTTATAGTTTTACATCTCCTATGTTTTACAGTCTTCCTTATAGTTTTACTACAGTCTTCCCTTATAGTTTTACTACAGTCTTCCCTTATAGTTTTACTACAGTCTTCCTTATAGTTTTACTAAGTCTTTATAGTTTCTCATCTCCTTATAGTTTTACTACAGTCTTCCCTTATAGTTTTACTACAGTCTTCCCTTATAGTTTTACTACAGTCTTCCTTATAGTTTTACTACAGTCTTCCTTATAGTTTTACTACAGTCTTCCTTATAGTTTTACTACAGTTTTCCCCTTATAGTTTTACTACAGTCTTCCCTTATAGTTTTACTACAGTCTTCCCTTATAGTTTTACTACAGTCTTCCCTTATAGTTTTACTACAGTCTTCCCTTATAGTTTACTACAGTCTTCCTTATAGTTTACTAGTCTTCCTATAGTTTACTACAGTCTTCCCTTATAGTGTCCATACTACATACATATCATAGTTTTACTACAGTCTTCCCTTATAGTGTCCATACTACATATATATCATAGTTTTACTCAGTCTTCTCTTATAGTGTCTACTACAGTATATCTATAGTTTTAACGCAGTCTTCTCTTATAGTGCCCATACTACATACATATCATAGTTGCAACGCTTTCACTAACAGTTGTGTTATCATTGATTTCATAGAAGGATACGTGCCAGATTGGATGTGACATCTATAGCCAGTTCCACTAGCGCACTAATTGCCAAAAAACATGAGATTGGGTCTAAGACAAAAGACAGAAAACACAGACATACTCACAGTTGGAAGCCAGGTTTATCCATATCTTTTGGTTTTTGGGAGAATAACATTCGACGTATAGCAGGCAAGTTTGTGTATCTTGTTAATTATGTGAATAACATCCGGCGTATAGCAGGCAAGTTTGTCTATCTTGTTGATTATGTGAATAACATCCGGCGTATAGCAGGCAAGTTTGTCTATCTTGTTGATTATGTGAATAACATTCGGCGTATAGCAGGCAAGCTTGTCTATCTTGTTGATTATGTGAATAACATCCGGCGTATAGCAGGCAAGTTACTTGTTTTGTCTATCTTAGTTAATTATGTGAATAATCTGTTTATGTCTGTAATATTCATTTTGTTCAGTCTTAGTGTTCTACCTAAACAGTGTTTTAGCTGTGTTTCCAATGTTTTAGTTGTGTTTCCAATGTTTTAACTAAATGTTCAATGTTTTAACTGTATGTTCAATGTTTTAACTGTATGTTCATTGTTTTAACTGTATGTTCATTGTTTTAACTGTATGTTCATTGTTTTAACTGTATGTTCATTGTTTTAACTGTATGTTCAATGTTTTAATTGCAGTACTTTTATACAAGTATCGCTTGTCTGTGGTAACTTGAATATAGCTGGGAGCGTCTGACCGAATAGGTTAGAACTCGGCCTCTCATTCAGGAGTCACCGATTCAATTCACGGTGAAGCCAAGGAGTTTTTTTTCTGCTGAGAGAATAATGAACAAATCATAACCTGAACAGTATCGCGACGACTGTACTAGCATTCAGCCGTTAAATTCTCCATACTCATGTCCCTTCTGTTAAATTGCCTATGTTCATGTCCCTTCTGTTAAATTGCCTATGTTCATGTCCCTTCTGTTAAATTGCCTATGTTCATGTCCCTTCTGTTAAATTCCTATGTTCATGTCCCTTCTGTTAAATTCCTATGTTCATGTCCCTTCGTTAAATTCCTATGTTCATGTCCCTTCTGTTAAATTTCCTATGTTCATGTCCCTTCGTTAAATTCCCATGTTCATGTCCCTTCTGTTCTTAATGTCCAGCTTGTTAAATTGCCATGTTATGTCCATTTGTTAAACTTGATTCATGTACTACTGTAACATTGCTTGCATGTTTATATTACCAACAAAATTCCTAGTCATGTCTCATTCTTTATAATGTCGTGTTTTCCTTAACGCAATCCAGCATTCTTCACATGCTTTCATTTATGTTCATGCTTCTGGCAGTTCCATTTTGTACTTTTTAATTGCAGTATGTTCAAAGTTCTAGTTCAACGTCACTTCGTAAAACCTATGTCGTTGTTATATGAAGGCAACATGTCTTTGTAGTTCCTCATGTCCGATTTTGTAGTGCTGTCTGATCCAGTTTGTTTCTGAAGGTTTACCTGGTCCATTGCTAACCACATCTGTCACGCCAGCGAGACAGGACGTGTATCAAGCAGACACCATAGTAAACTTAATATAAATTACAACTGAACTTGCTTATGAATACTAAAAATCTAAACTCATCTTTATAATGTATTCTCCAACTCAGCAGTCTTCACATAGCTTTCATTAGCATACTTCCTGGCAGTTCCATCTTGTAGTTGACTGAAGGTTCAAGTTCTAGTTCAACGTCACTGACGAGAAACCCTTTGTCGGTTGTTATATGAAGGCAACAAGTTTGTGAGTTCCTCACTGTCATTGTCACTGACAGAAAACCTTGTCGGTTGTTATGAAACAACAAGTTTGTCAGTTCCACTGTCGATTTGAGTGCTGCACGATCCAGTGTGATAAGCGAAGGTTTACCGGGCCATAGTGCTAACCACTATGCTGTACGCCAGCGAGACAGGGACAGTGTATAGCAGACACACAAGAAAATTAAACCACTTACACACAAGCTGTCTATGCAGAATACTAAAAATAAACTGGCAGGACAAAATTCCAGACAGCGAAGTCCTCACAATAGCAAAGATCCCAAGCGTCAACACCCTGTTGCAGAAGGCCCAACTGAGATGGATCGGTCACGTTGCTCGAATGCCTGATAAACGCATCCCAAAACAGTTGATGTATGGCGAACTTGAAGGGGGCAGACGTTCTGCTGGTGGACAGAAAAACGCTTTAAAGACACTCTTAAAGTGTCTCTGAAATGCTTCAATATAGACATCGTGTCCTGGGAATCCTGGCGCAAGATCGCCAAATGTGGCGCTGTAACAACACAAGAGGAACCCGAATAGCTGAGAATTGCTGTGTCGTTGAGGCACATAGAAAATGATCGGTTCGAAAAGACAGAGCACACAACACGCACATGTCTAACCTTGATCATATATGTCCCACCTGTGGTAGGGGAGTGTGTTCTAGGATTGTACTCACAGTGACTCCGCACACACCAGAGAGATGCAACAGCACACGTCCGGTACTGTTGTCATCATCGCTTGTGATGGACTGCTATTATAAGTCTAGATGTAACTAAATAAATGTTTATTATGAAAAACTACAAACAAACAAAATGTCCAGATATTTCATTTTTAAAGCATACCTTATCTTCAACTCTGACTTGTACCGGAAGTGGGCAATACATCTCACGTCAGGTAAAATGGGATGTACAAAAGTGATATGTCACGATTCTCACGTCAGAGAAATGGGGGATCTGCAGATTACGACTAGGCCAGATCAACAACTTTGTCCTTGGCACAGATATATGTATTAGCGTATCCATTTTTTTTAATGGTTTTGTCTACAAGAGAGTGAAGCCGAAGCATTGACATCATTGCACTGGGTTTTACCTCATATGGCTCTCATTGCACTGGGTTTTACCTCATATGGCTCTCATTGCACTGGGTTTTACCTCATATGGCTCTCATTGCACTGGGTTTTACCTCATATGGCTCTCATTGCACTGGGTTTTACCTCATATGGCTCTCATTGCACTGGGTTTTACCTCATATGGCTCTCATTGCACTGGGTTTTACCTCATATGGCTCTCATTGCACTGGGTTTTACCTCATATGGCTCTCATTGCACTGGGTTTTACCTCATATGGCTCTCATTGCACTGGGTTTTACCTCATATGGCTCTCATTGCACTGGGTTTACCTCATATGGCTCTCATTGCACTGGGTTTTACCTCATATGGCTCTCATTGCACTTGGTTTTACCTCATATGGCTCTCATTGCACTGGGTTTTACCTTATATGGCTCTCATTGCACTGGGTTTTACCTCATATGGCTCTCATTGCACTGGGTTTTACCTCATATGGCTCTCATTGCACTGGGTTTTACCTCATATGGCTCTCATTGCACTTGGTTTTACCTCATATGGCTCTCATTGCACTGGGTTTTACCTCATATGGCTCTCATTGCACTGGGTTTTACCTCATATGGCTCTCATTGCACTGGGTTTTACCTCATATGGCTCTCATTGCACTGGGTTTTACCTCATATGGCTCTCATTGCACTGGGTTTTACCTCATATGGCTCTCATTGCACTGGGTTTTACCTCATATGGCTCTCATTGCACTGGGTTTTACCTCATATGGCTCTCATTGCACTGGGTTTTACCTCATATGGCTCTCATTGCACTGGGTTTTACCTTATATGGCTCTCATTGCACTGGGTTTTACCTCATATGGCTCTCATTGCACTGGGTTTTACCTCATATGGCTCTCATTGCACTGGGTTTTACCTCATATGGCTCTCATTGCACTGGGTTTTACCTTATATGGCTCTCATTGCACTGGGTTTTACCTCATATGGCTCTCATTGCACTGGGTTTTACCTCATATGGCTCTCATTGCACTGGGTTTTACCTCATATGGCTCTCATTGCACTGGGTTTTACCTCATATGGCTCTCATTGCACTGGGTTTTACCTCATATGGCTCTCATTGCACTGGGTTTTACCTCATATGGCTCTCATTGCACTGGGTTTACCTCATATGGCTCTCATTGCACTGGGTTTTACCTCATATGGCTCTCATTGCACTGGGTTTTACCTTATATGGCTCTCATTGCACTGGGTTTTACCTTATATGGCTCTCATTGCACTGGGTTTTACCTCATATGGCTCTCATTGCACTGGGTTTACCTCATATGGCTCTCATTGCACTGGGTTTTACCTCATATGGCTCTCATTGCACTGGGTTTTACCTCATATGGCTCTCATTGCACTTGGTTTTACCTCATATGGCTCTCATTGCACTGGGTTTACCTCATATGGCTCTCATTGCACTGGGTTTTACCTCATATGGCTCTCATTGAACTGGGTTTTACCTCATATGGCTCTCATTGCACTGGGTTTTACCTCATATGGCTCTCATTGCACTGGGTTTTACCTCATATGGCTCTCATGAAATGGTTTGAACTCACAAACTTCGGAACCCGAGGCAGAGACTGTCATAGAGACTGTCATAGAGACTGTCATAGAGACTGTCATAGAGACTGTCATAGAGACTGCCATAGAGACTGTCATAGATACTGTCACAGAGACTGTCATAGAGACTGTCATAGAGACTGTCATAGAGACTGTCATAGAGACTGTCATAGAGACTGTCACAGAGACTGTCATAGAGACTGTCATAGAGACTGTCATAGAGACTGTCATAGAGACTGTCACAGAGACTGTCATAGAGACTGTCATAGAGACTGTCATAGAGACTGTCACAGAGACTGTCATAGAGACTGTCATAGAGACTGTCATAGAGACTGTCACAGAGACTGTCATAGAGACTGTCATAGAGACTGTCACAGAGACTGTCACAGAGACTGTCATAGAGACTGTCATAGAGACTGTCATAGAGACTGTCATAGAGACTGTCATAGAGACTGTCATAGAGACTGTCACAGAGACTGTCATAGAGACTGTCATAGAGACTGTAACAGAGACTGTCATAGAGACTGTCATAGAGACTGTCATAGAGACTGTCATAGAGACTGTCATAGAGACTGTCACAGAGACTGTCATAGAGACTGTCATAGAGACTGTCATAGAGATTGTCATAGAGACTGTCATAGAGACTGTCATAGAGACTGTCATAGAGACTGTGATAGAGACTGTCATAGAGACTGTGATAGAGACTGTCACAGAGACTGTCACAGAGACTGTCACAGAGACTGTCATAGAGACTGTCATAGAGACTGTCACAGAGACTGTCACAGAGACTGTCATAGAGACTGTCATAGAGACTGTCATAGAGATCGTCATAGAGACTGTCACAGAGACTGTCATAGAGACTGTCATAGAGACTGTCATAGAGACTGCCATAGAGACTGCCATAGAGACTGCCATAGAGACTGCCATAGAGACTGCCATAGAGACTGTCATAGAGACTGCCATAGAGACTGTCATAGAGACTGTCATAGAGACTGCCATAGAGACTGCCATAGAGACTGTCATAGAGACTGTCATAGAGACTATCATAGAGACTGCCATAGAGACTGTCATAGAGACTGCCATAGAGACTGTCATAGAGACTGTCATAGAGACTGTCATAGAGACTGTCATAGAGACTGTCACAGAGACTGTCATAGAGACTGTCATAGAGACTGTCATAGAGACTGTCATAGAGACTGCCATAGAGACTGTCATAGAGACTGTCATAGAGACTGTCAAAGAGACTGCCATAGAGACTGTCACAGATACTGTCATAGAGACTGTCATAGAGACTGTCATAGAGACTGTCACAGAGACTGTCATAGAGACTGTCATAGAGACTGTCATAGAGACTGTCATAGAGACTGTCACAGAGACTGCCATAGAGACTGTCACAGAGACTGTCATAGAGACTGTCGTAGAGACTGTCATAGAGACTGTCATAGAGACTGTCACAGAGACTGTCATAGAGTCTGTCATAGAGACTGTCATAGAGACTGTCATAGAGACTGCCATAGAGACTGCCATAGAGACTGCCATAGAGACTGTCATAGAGACTGTCATAGAGACTGCCATAGAGACTGCCATAGAGACTGTCATAGAGACTGTCATAGAGACTGTCATAGAGACTGTCACAGAGACTGTCATAGAGACTGTCATAGAGACTGTCACAGAGACTGTCATAGAGACTGTCATAGAGACTGTCATAGAGACTGTCACAGAGACTGTCATAGAGACTGTCATAGAGACTGTCATAGAGACTGTCATGGTATTATCTGCTCGCCAACATCAGTTTGAGCAGACATTCAAGGGCCATAGAGACTGTCATGGTATTATCTGCTCGCCAACATCAGTTTGAGCAGACATTCAAGGGCCATAGAGACTGTCATGGTATTGTCTGCTCGCCAACATCAGTTTGAGCAGACATTCAAGGGCCATAGAGACTGTCATGGTATTATCTGCTCGCCAACATCAGTTTGAGCAGACATTCAAGGGCCATAGAGACTGTCATGGTATTATCTGCTCGCCAACATCAGTTTGAGCAGACATTCAAGGGCCATAGAGACTGTCATGGTATTATCTGCTCGCCAACATCAGTTTGAGCAGACATTCAAGGGCCATAGAGACTGTCATGGTATTGTCTGCTCGCCAACATCAGTTTGAGCAGAAATTTAAGGGGCCATAGAGACTGTCATGGTATTATCTGCTCGCCAACATCAGTTTGAGCAGACATTCAAGGGCCATAGAGACTGTCATGGTATTATCTGCTCGCCAACATCAGTTTGAGCAGACATTCAAGGGCCATAGAGACTGTCATGGTATTGTCTGCTCGCCAACATCAGTTTGAGCAGAAATTCCCCAGCAGCGTTTAATGGCTTGGTCCTAGATATGGGGCAAGGATTCAGGGGCGTTTCTTGAATGCAGGTTAATATTGGGCTTTTGAGATAGTGTGTTTATGTGTGAGTCACTGAGTGTGTATGACTGAGCGTGTATGACTGAGAGTGTATGACTGAGCGTGTATGACTGAGCGTGTATGACTGAGCGTGTATGACTGAGCGTGTATGACTGAGAGTATATGACGGAGTGTTTGCGACCAAACTATGACGAGACTACGTCAAATTCTGAACGCTGAAAACCAACAACAGAACACGCAATGAACTGTTAAAAACACATACAACATCATATATGCAACAGTTGCGCTGAATGTAACAACACATACAATATAAATACAACAAACTGCACTGAGTCTAACAACACATACAACATAAATACAACAAACTGCACTGAGTCTAACAACACATACAATATAAATACAACAAACTGCACTGAGTCTAACAACACATACAATATAAATACAACGAACTGCACTGAGTCTAACAACACATACAATATAAATACAACAAACTGCACTGAGTCTAACAACACATACAATATAAATACAACAAACTGCACTGAGTCTAACAACACATACAACATAAATACAACAAACTGCACTGAGTCTAACAACACATACAATATAAATACAACAAACTGCACTGAGTCTAACAACACATACAATATAAATACAACAAACTGCACTGAGTCTAACAACACATACAATATAAATACAACAAACTGCACTGAGTCTAACAACACATACAATATAAATACAACAAACTGCACTGAGTCTAACAACACATACAATATAAATACAACAAGCTGCACTGAGTCTAACAACACATACAATATAAATACAACAAACTGCACTGAGTCTAACAACACATACAACAATATAAATACAACAAACTGCACTGAGTCTAACAACACATACAATATAAATACAACAAACTGCACTGAGTCTAACAACACATACAACAATATAAATACAACAAACTGCACTGAGTCTAACAACACATACAATATAAATACAACAAACTGCACTGAGTCTAACAACACATACAACAATATAAATACAACAAACTGCACTGAGTCTAACAACACATACAATATAAATACAACAAACTGCACTGAGTCTAACAACACATACAACAATATAAATACAACAAACTGCACTGAGTCTAACAACACATACAACAATATAAATACAACAAACTGCACTGAGTCTAACAACACATACAACAATATAAATACAACAAACTGCACTGAGTCTAACAACACATACAATATAAATACAACAAACTGCACTGAGTCTAACAACACATACAATATAAATACAACAAACTGCACTGAGTCTAACAACACATACAATATAAATACAACAAACTGCACTGAGTCTAACAACACATACAATATAAATACAACAAACTGCACTGAGTCTAACAACACATACAACAATATAAATACAACAAACTGCACTGAGTCTAACAACACATACAACAATATAAATACAACAAGCTGCACTGAGTCTAACAACACATACAATATAAATACAACAAACTGCACTGAGTCTAACAACACATACAATATAAATACAACAAACTGCACTGAGTCTAACAACACATACAACAATATAAATACAACAAACTGCACTGAGTCTAACAACACATACAACAATATAAATACAACAAACTGCACTGAGTCTAACAACACATACAACAATATAAATACAACAAACTGCACTGAGTCTAACAACACATACAACAATATAAATACAACAAACTGCACTGAGTCTAACAACACATACAATATAAATACAACAAACTGCACTGAGTCTAACAACACATACAATATAAATACAACAAACTGCACTGAGTCTAACAACACATACAATATAAATACAACAAACTGCACTGAGTCTAACAACACATACAATATAAATACAACAAACTGCACTGAATGTAACAATGTCCATGTTCTACTACAACAACAGCTTACTTTGGCAGTCACGTGGCGTCCTACTTTCAGTTTTTACAGTTCCTGGCACTGATGAATGCTGGGATTGCTCTCATTACATTTCTGTTTGTCTCACTACCGCAGGTAAGTGCAAATGTCTCACTATCTACCAACACAGGTAAGTGCAACTGTTTCACTGGCTACCACAGGTAAAGTGCAACTTTCTCACTATCTACCACAGGTAAGTGCAACTTTCTCAATTTTTTCTTATAAAATCTTCTTGTTCCAAGTCGAGCATAGGGTAGCTGCAATTTTCGATTTTCGACAATTTCTATTTATTTTGTATCATATATCCCTACGCTTAACAGCAAGATGGACAGCCAACTACATCTTCCACCTGGGAATAGACAATAGATAATAGACAATAGTATCATATATTTATCTCAGCTCTTGGTGCTCCGACCACTACTCTACCTTCTTCTACTGCTCCTCGTCATGTATTCGTTTGCATCCCCATTCTTCTATTAGCATGGTGGTTCCAGTCAAGTGTTTATCTGTCTATATTGAATAGATATTTATTAAAAGTGTACTCAATAATTAGCTTTATTAATTAGTTCTCTCTCTCTCTACTGTGTTTGCAGTAAATCATCATTAATCCTTGTAACAGTTCATGTAGATATGGAGAGATTGAAACAGTCTAAGGCACAGTTATAGGCACAGTTGTAGGCAAATATTATGTCGATTTCAGGCATTTGTTTCTGAACGTATGATTCCGTTATATAGATGTTTAATAAAACACGTTTGCATCATGTGTGGTATGAGCCACTTGAGTTGTATGAGCCAATTGAGCCCCATGAGCTGTATGAGCCATCTAAGCCGTATGAGCCACTTGAGCGATGGTAGAATCTCAAATGACATCTTATATGACCAACTCACAACTATTACTAGACAGACATGTGCGCCTATTACTACGCTTCATTGACACTTGCAAGTGTGATCTAACTTCATGCAGAATAATAATAATAATAATTTCTCTCGTACCGTTATACGTTGCATAGGGCCTGCAAGTAATTTCTTCATACCGCTCTATCCTGGGCAACTCGCTCAATCTCCTCCATGGAACTGAGACCGATATTTCCTGCCTCTCTCAGCAAAGTTCGTTTCAGGGTCTCCTTAGGTCGTCCTTTTTTTCTTGAACCCTTCGCATCCCACTTCAATGCCTGCTTTGATATTCGTTGATTATTTCTCCTCAAGGTGTGTCAACATATCTCCATCTTCTCTTTCTTATAACAGTTGTCACTAGTGGTGCAGTTTAGACAAAATAATCGAAACAGTTGGCCAGGAACAGGCAGACATGGAGAGCGGCAGGGGTGATGGCTCAAAAGGAAAATAGAAATACTATTGAATATCGAGACGATAGAGAATGCAGATGGCAGAGAAACCACCCTATACATCATCTCCAGTCTCTAGTTTCACCTGCAGAAACTGCTGCAAGAATTCCTCTCAATAGAACATTACACCCCAAGAGACTTTGTGATTCAGCACAGAACAAACTAAGTGATGCAAAACTGTGTATCTCATTAGACAAGCAGCGCCGGATTAGCCTAGTAGCAGAAGTAGCAAATGCTACGGGCCCCGCGCTTCTGGGGGCCCGCGCCTATGTGACAGAGCTAAGCTGTCACTAGTCATACACAAGGAACCAAGGTTGGGAGGTGGGCAATAATATCCCCTTTCATTTTTTCTTATTTATGTTATTTATTTTTCTGGCTCAGCATATAAATACTTATACAAATAAAGGAAAGGGACATACATCATACTTATCAAAAACAACATGTGAAGAATTTATCCATCTAATTGCATTAAGCTTACTGGATCATATTATTTGCGAAATTAAGAAATGCAAGTACTATTCCGTATCACTGGACTCTACTCAGACATTTCGCATGTGGACCAGCTCACTCTAATAGTGCGCTATGTTACCATCTGAACCAATGGAAAGGTTTGTGAAGTTCTTGGTTATGGAAGGTCATACTGCTGAACAACTCGCCCAAAGTTTACTTGATGTTGTAAAGAAAAATGGCATTGATATCAAAGACTGTCGTGGTCAAAGCTATGACGGGAGACCCACCCAGAACTAGGGTTGTCTTTTTAACAATTCACAGAAAAAAACTACCGAACATATTCTCATACAAGTTGGCCACATGATGAAAAACAACGTTTAGTGTATGCATTATAATTATTGATTTAAAAAATTCGTCACTCCTGTTGTTCGTTTGCTTGATAAAGGCCTTGTTGGTCGAAATATTGCTGTATGTTGTCATTATTTGTGTAATTTGTAAAACTACAGTACTTTGTGATTACGTGTTTTGCCAATCAAATAGTTTTACAGCAGTCTCGTCTATATTGTGATTATTCCCAAATGTAGAAATAGTCTTACGAATTTACTTGTCTTTAATGTTACTAACTGCAACGGAGAACGTTCTTTTTCAACATTAAAGCGTATAAAAGTGAGTTAAGGAACACGTGAGTTAAGGAACACGTGAGTTAAGGAACACGTGAGTTAAGGATCGTCTAAATAACCTCACCTTAATAAACATTGAATGTAATTGACTTATAGAAATTGATTTGTCTAGTATTATCTCGAAATTTGCTAATTGTCTAAATTGTCTAAATCAGAGACAAGTTTGTTTGTAAAAGTTGTGTTTTATTATTTATTATCATACAAAACCTAGGGCCCCGCGCTAAAATTTGCTACGGGCCCCTGCGCGCCTAATCCGGCACTGGAGACAAGTAGGTCAATGATGATGATGATGATGACATAATTATAGATTATAGAGATAATTTGATATTGTGTAATCAGATTTGCAATTTAAACAAATCTTGATCTATTTCTGTGCAGATTGTGCCTGGCGACGTCTGGACAGAGGAAGTACAGTCTGGTTTCTTTGTAAGTGATACTAACACAAATTGTGGCTAGAGTTGTGGTATTGTGGGGAACATGATGATAGTGTGCTGCTAGAAATGAGACTGACGTTGATTGTGTAGGCGACGAAAGTTCTCACAGCTACTAGTTTCTAGTGATGTTCTTCTCTGTTCTTGACTTTCTGTCGTGCCATGAGCTTAAGCTATCTCTCTCTTTCTCTCGATCACCGCCCAGACCGATGTACCAGATCTCCCATAAATTCTATTCAGTGGAAATCTGATTCATGCAGCCTTAGCATTGGTGTGTTTTACGTCGCATCTTCAGCACCATTTGGAGCTATGGTGCTTATCCTTCAGTGATGTGTCCGGTTTCAGCCAGCGTTTACTCGGTTCGCTCTCCATTCTGTAGCCATCTAGTGTTTTTACAGTGTGGGATAGCTAGCCCCACGTTCTACCTCCTTAGGCGCCTCTTACGACATGCATGGCAGGCAACAGTGGTTATATTCTTTACACCCCAATTTGGGCCCCAGTAACCACTCGGGCGTTGAGTTATCTAATGATATTATGTCATGTCATGAGCTTAAGCTGTCTAGTGACTGTTAGTGTTGAGAGACGTGGTTGATGCTACAAATAAGAAAGAGAAAATTGAGATATTTTGGACATATAAAAAGACATGAAGGGCTGGAGAAGACCATCATGGAAGGAGGCATACTGGCAAAGAGAAGAAGAGGAAGACCACGGAGAAGATGGATTCAGGATGTAACTGATGGTTTGAACATGACGTCTGCAGGGCCGGGACATCTGGGGTATGAGAGAGAGAAATTCCGACAGGACTGTTGGGGTGGCAAAATTCTGCTCAGGACAAGCTATTTGATGACAGTTAAGAGACGATGAGTGAGCCTCACACCCTCCCCCCCCTCTGTAGGGGAAGGCGGTGGGATGGGGGTAAAAGAGCATTTGTCTTATATCAGCGAGCCGCCCCTGTGGTGCCGGGGCCCGCAAGGGAAGTAAAGAATAGTACCACTGCCACCTACAATGCATGTTGTAAGAGGCGGCTGATGTAGGCTCTAGGAAGCTATCCTAGTAAATAAAAAGCGTCGCAGAAATCGGATGTGCTGGCCTGCTTCTAGGCGCATAACTGGCACAACGTACAATCGCTCATAGGCTCAGATTAGATACAAATGAAATAAGAGTGGCTAACAAGTGATCGACATGGAGCGCTCGAAGAAGAAGATATCAACGAGCGACTCATTATCTTCTATAAACAGCTTTACCTCATTATTCTTCTATAAAACAGCTTTACTTATTTTTCATTATCTTTCTTCTATAAAACAGCTTTACCTCATTATTCTTCTATAAAACAGCTTTACCTCATTATTCTTCTATAAAACAGCTTTACCTCATTATTCTTCTATAAAACAGCTTTACCTCATTATTCTTCTATAAAACAGCTTTACCTCATTATTCTTCTATAAAACAGCTTTACCTCATTATTCTTCTATAAAACAGCTTTACCTCATTATTCTTCTATAAAACAGCTTTACCTCATTATTCTTCTATAAAACAGCTTTACCTCATTATTCTTCTATAAAACAGCTTTACCTCATTATTCTTCTATAAAACAGCTTTACCTCATTATTATTCTATAAAACAGCTTTACCTCATTATTCTTCTATAAAACAGCTTTACCTCATTATTCTTCTATAAAACAGCTTTACCTCATTATTCTTCTATAAAACAGCTTTACCTCATTATTCTTCTATAAAACAGCTTTACCTCATTATTCTTCTATAAAACAGCTTTACCTCATTATTCTTCTATAAAACAGCTTACTCATTATTCTTCTATAAAACAGCTTTACCTCATTATTCTTCTATAAAACAGCTTTACCTCATTATTCTTCTATAAAACAGCTTTACCTCATTATTCTTCTATAAAACAGCTTTACCTCATTATTCTTCTATAAAACAGCTTTACCTCATTATTCTTCTATAAAACAGCTTTACCTCATTATTCTTCTATAAAACAGCTTTACCTCATTATTCTTCTATAAAACAGCTTTACCTCATTATTCTTCTATAAAACAGCTTTACCTCATTATTCTTCTATAAAACAGCTTTACCTCATTATTCTTCTATAAAACAGCTTTACCTCATTATTCTTCTATAAAACAGCTTTACCTCATTATTCTTCTATAAAACAGCTTTACCTCATTATTCTTCTATAAAACAGCTTTACCTCATTATTCTTCTATAAAACAGCTTTACCTCATTATTCTTCTATAAAACAGCTTTACCTCATTATTCTTCTATAAAACAGCTTTACCTCATTATTCTTCTATAAAACAGCTTTACCTCATTATTCTTCTATAAAACAGCTTTACCTCATTATTCTTCTATAAAACAGCTTTACCTCATTATTCTTCTATAAAACAGCTTTACCTCATTATTCTTCTATAAAACAGCTTTACCTCATTATTCTTCTATAAAACAGCTTTACCTCATTATTCTTCTATAAAACAGCTTTACCTCATTATTCTTCTATAAAACAGCTTTACCTCATTATTCTTCTATAAAACAGCTTTACCTCATTATTCTTCTATAAAACAGCTTTACCTCATTATTCTTCTATAAAACAGCTTTACCTCATTATTCTTCTATAAAA
This sequence comes from Arion vulgaris, assembly GCA_020796225.1. Taxonomy (NCBI): domain Eukaryota; kingdom Metazoa; phylum Mollusca; class Gastropoda; order Stylommatophora; family Arionidae; genus Arion; species Arion vulgaris. The sequence continues at coordinate 19,921,282 of CM036778.1, read as the reverse complement.
CAGCTTTACCTCATTATTCTTCTATAAAACAGCTTTACCTCATTATTCTTCTATAAAACAGCTTTACCTCATTATTCTTCTATAAAACAGCTTTACCTCATTATTCTTCTATAAAACAGCTTTACCTCATTATTCTTCTATAAAACAGCTTTACCTCATTATTCTTCTATAAAACAGCTTTACCTCATTATTCTTCTATAAAACAGCTTTACCTCATTATTCTTCTATAAAACAGCTTTACCTCATTATTCTTCTATAAAACAGCTTTACCTCATTATTCTTCTATAAAACAGCTTTACCTCATTATTCTTCTATAAAACAGCTTTACCTCATTATTCTTCTATAAAACAGCTTTACCTCATTATTCTTCTATAAAACAGCTTTACCTCATTATTCTTCTATAAAACAGCTTTACCTCATTATTCTTCTATAAAACAGCTTTACCTCATTATTCTTCTATAAAACAGTTGTACCTCATTATTCTTCTATAAAACAGCTTTACCTCATTATTCTTCTATAAAACAGCTTTACCTCATTATTCTTCTATAAAACAGCTTTACCTCATTATGCTTCTATAAAACAGCTTTACCTCATTATTCTTCTATAAAACAGCTTTACATCATTATTCTTCTATAAAACAGCTTTACATCATTATTCTTCTATAAAACAGCTTTACCTCATTATTCTTCTATAAAACAGCTTTACCTCATTATTCTTCTATAAAACAGCTTTACCTCATTATTCTTCTATAAAACAGCTTTACCTCATTATTCTTCTATAAAACAGCTTTACCTCATTATTCTTCTATAAAACAGCTTTACCTCATTATTCTTCTATAAAACAGCTTTACCTCATTATTCTTCTATAAAACAGCTTTACCTCATTATTCTTCTATAAAACAGCTTTACCTCATTATTCTTCTATAAAACAGCTTTACCTCATTATTCTTCTATAAAACAGCTTTACCTCATTATTCTTCTATAAAACAGCTTTACCTCATTATTCTTCTATAAAACAGCTTTACCTCATTATTCTTCTATAAAACAGCGTTACCTCATTATTCTTCTATAAAACAGCTTTACCTCATTATTCTTCTATAAAACAGCTTTACCTCATTATTCTTCTATAAAACAGCTTTACCTCATTATTCTTCTATAAAACAGTTTTACCTCATTATTCTTCTATAAAACAGCTGTACTCATTATTCTTCTATAAAACAGCTTTACCTCATTATTCTTCTATAAAACAGCTTTACTCATTATTCTTCTATAAAACAGCTTTACTCATTATTCTTCTATAAAACAGCTTTACCTCATTATTCTTCTATAAAACAGCTTTACCTCATTATTCTTCTATAAAACAGTTTTACCTCATTATTCTTCTATAAAACAGCTATTTCATACCTCATTATTCTTCTATAAAACAGTTATTTCATACCTCATTATTCTTCTATAAAACAGCTATTTCATACCTCATTATTCTTCTATAAAACAGCTATTTCATACCTCATTATTCTTCTATAAAACAGCTATTTCATACCTCATTATTCTTCTATAAAACAGCTATTTCATACCTCATTATTCTTCTATAAAACAGATATTTCATACCTCATTATTCTTCTATAAAACAGCTATTTCATACCTCATTATTCTTCTATAAAACAGCTATTTCATACCTCATTATTCTTCTATAAAACAGCTGTTTCATACCTCATTATTCTTCTATAAAACAGCTATTTCATACCTCATTATTCTTCTATAAAACAGCTATTTCATACCTCATTATTCTTCTATAAAACAGCTATTTCATACCTCATTATTCTTCTATAAAACAGCTATTTCATACCTCATTATTCTTCTATAAAACAGCTGTTTCATACCTCATTATTGTAGACATAATCAAATGTACTAACAGATGAGACTTGTAATTGAAATCTAGGGTGAGCTCTCCAACACCATCTTCTTCTATGGAGCATACCACAACCACAACACCAGTAGCACCATCAGCACCAACTACAGCATACCTCTAGCCTATCTGATGACGTGGAGTGTTGGTAATATACTGACTGTACTAGTCATTGTGTTCAGGTTAGTTGCTGCTGGCTGCTGACTGTTCCCATTCCTCTTGAACTCGTTCTCTATATATCATTTCTCTTGCTGATATACACTAAAGTATAGACAAGTTTTGCTATAATATGGCGTATAAAAGCTAATGGTTGACATGCACCGGTTTGTACAATATGGTTCAGCCATTCTACACGGAATGACAAGCTATCTGACGAGAGTATTGCACAAAGCACGAGCTACGTAGCAGCATTCTCACATGTCATATATCTCACAAATATCATCTTTTTTACAAATATCATCTTTCTCTTACACAGCATGTATGTCATTACATCTTTCTTACACAGCATGTATGTCATTACATCTCTCTTACAATATCAGCCGTGTACATGATTCACGTAATAGCGGTGAATCCACAACACTAACCAGACTGCAAGAACTCAAAGTTAAGTGTGGTGTAGCTCGACAAGAACGCTATGCTGGCAGACAAAGAAGAATTGTAAACCAACAAAGAACTGGTGTCGTTAGTCGCCACACGCTGATGGACATACTGAGGGAGAGATCGGAGCACTTATGGACTAATTTGTTCGACGTGCAGTGATGGTGATCTGACGACTAAACTAAACTAAACTAAACATCTCTCTTACACAGCATGTATGTCACATCTCTCTTACACAGCATGTATGTCAAATCTCTCTTACACAGCATGTACGTCAGCTATAGACGTATCAAGAGAACAGATGACAGCGAGGATGACATCTTCTCCAGTCATATCTTTCTTGGATGGGATCACTCAGTCAGCAATCATGAAGGCAGCAAAATCAGATCTACTGCCATTACTACTGAACTCAAGGTCATTCATTTCTTCAATGTCATTATTTCGTTACTACTGAACTCAAGGTCATTCATTTCTTCAATGTCATTATTTCGTTACTACTGAACTCAAGGTCATTCATTTCTTCAATGTCATTATTTCGTTACTACTGAACTCAAGGTCATTCATTTCTTCAATGTCATTATTTCGATACTACTGAACTCAAGGTCATTCATTTCTTCAATGTCATTATTTCGTTACTACTGAACTCAAGGTCATTCATTTCTTCAATGTCATTATTTCGTTACTACTGAACTCAAGGTCATTCATTTCTTCAATGTCATTATTTCGTTACTACTGAACTCAAGGTCATTCATTTCTTCAATGTCATTATTTCGTTACTACTGAACTCAAGGTCATTCATTTCTTCAATGTCATTATTTCGTTACTACTGAACTCAAGGTCATTCATTTCTTCAATGTCATTATTTCGTTACTACTGAACTCAAGGTCATTCATTTCTTCAATGTCATTATTTCGTTACTACTGAACTCAAGGTCATTCATTTCTTCAATGTCATTATTTCGTTACTACTGAACTCAAGGGTCATAACATCCTATTTTCATCACTCATTACTCTTGATTGAAATGTCATTAATTTGCACAGGGCTACTTGTCATTACTACTTTCACTGTTATGTCATATGTACATCTCTCTTGTATGTGTGTGTGTACGTACGTGTGTGTGTGTGTGTGTGTACGTACGTGTGCGTGTGTACGTGTGTGTGTATGTGTGTGTATGTGTGTATATGTGTGTGTATATGTGTATATGTGTGTGTATATGTGTATATGTGTGTATATCTGTATATATGTGTGTATGTGTGTGTTTATACGTGTGCGTGTAATATTAGAGTGTGTTATGTCAGTTATATTACTGAATGTGAGGAAATGTCTCTCTCTGACAACCCTCATTTTTTTTATATCAGGAAATGCTGAGAGATGAGAGAGTCATGAGACGACTCACAATACGAGACAGGTATGTTGTGGTTACATTAGTACACGTCTAACTGATGGTGCTGTAGTCAGTGGTACAGTCTGTGCTGTAGTCAGTGGTACAGTCTGTGCTGTAGTCAGTGGTACAGAGTATGATGGTGCTGTAGTCAGTGGTACAGTGTATGATGGTGCTGTAGTCAGTGATACAGTGTGTGATGGGTACAAGCTGGACACTTTCTATGCACAAGGAAATTAGCATACAAACTAAAATGTGATCTAAACGAGAACTACTCGATGTCTTAATTGTACCGCGTGTTCCACACAAGGCACAGTCACAGTCACAGTCATAGTCACAGTCATAGTCTACAGTCACAGTCACAGTCATAGTCACAGTCATAGTCTACAGTCATAGTCTACAGTCATAGTCACAGTCATAGTCTACAGTCACAGTCATAGTCATAGTCATAGTCTACAGTCATAGTCACAGTCATAGTCACAGTCACAGTCACAGTCACAGTCACAGTCACAGTCATAGTCTAAGTCAAGTCACAGTCATAGTCATAGTCACAGTCATAGTCACAGTCATAGTCACAGTCATAGTCTACAGTCACAGTCATAGTCTACAGTCATAGTCACAGTCATAGTCACAGTCATAGTCTACAGTCACAGTCACAGTCAAGTCAGTCAAGTCATAGTCTACAGTCACAGTCACAGTCATAGTCACAGTCATAGTCACAGTCACAGTCACAGTCATAGTCATAGTCACAGTCATAGTCTACAGTCACAGTCATAGTCACAGTCATAGTCTACAGTCATAGTCATAGTCACAGTCATAGTCTACAGTCATAGTCATAGTCACAGTCATAGTCTACAGTCACAGTCACAGTCATAGTCACAGTCTACAGTCACAGTCATAGTCACAGTCATAGTCTACAGTCACAGTCATAGTCACAGTCATAGTCTACAGTCACAGTCACAGTCACAGTCACAGTCATAGTCTACAGTCACAATCACAATAATAGTCTACAGTCACAATCACAATAATAGTCTACAGACACAATCACAATCATAGTCTACAGTCACAATCACAATAATAGTCTACAGTCACAATCACAATCATAGTCTACAGACACAATCACAATCATAGTCTACAGACACAATCACAATAATAGTCTACAGACACAATCACAATCATAGTCTACAGACACAATCACAATCATAGTCTACAGTCACAATCACAGTCACAATAATAGTCTACAGACACAATCACAATCATAGTCTACAGTCACAATCACAATAATAGTCTACAGACACAATCACAATCATAGTCTACAGACACAATCACAATCATAGTCTACAGACACAATCACAATCATAGTCTACAGTCACAATCACAATCATAGTCTACAGACACAATCACAGTCACAATAATAGTCTACAGACATGGTACCCGCTTGTCAAAGTATTATACAAAGCACGAACGCTGTACCTCTGGCAACAATTTTAAGGGATCTTCAGAAAATAAACCGAAAAATGCATTCCTTATTTGAAGAGAATACTAGACAAACTACACAATCACTTTACCTCAGACATTTCTGTATGAAGCTGCCTACATAGAAAGATTGTTTGATTAATTGATTGATTGATTGATTGATTGATATGACCATCATCATTGCACTTCGGTGAGTAACGATGTGTGCTCCGATCTATTTCTTACACATGAAGACCTCAGCTGCAGTGCACGAAATCCGTAGCACCGGCGAGGGTCCCTGATGTAATTTTGAAGATGGTGAAATATTTTTGTAAGAATTTTATTTTTAATCCCTTCTAATGAATTTTGCCTAGGCAGCGGCTTTCCAGTCTGCTCTTCTCGATTTTGTACTGCCAAGGATTGTTTTAAGTGGAGAAAGATTGTGTTGAACAATCCTCTTTAAGTGTTCATGGTGACATGTTGGCATTTCAAAAGTGTCCCCATTTGAGCTTTACTCCATCTTTGTTGGATTTCCTTAGTTATTTTGCCATTTGCTGGACAAATTCTTTCTAGGTTACAGTCAAACTTCGATTAACCGTCACTCGTTTAACCGTCAGATTCTGTTATCCGTCATCATCTAAAACAAATAATTTCTCGTCTGACTACCATTGAAGATGAAGAAGAAATTGATGACGATGAAGAATCAGTTCTTAACTAAATGTCTACAACTAACCACTTAGAAGCCAGAAACAATGTTCATCAAAGTGCATCAACTGGTTTGAATTGCAACACAGATCGTACATCTGCGTAAGATACGGAACAAGCCGCACAGAAAGCTCGAGCCTCAAATACACAGAAGGAGATGACAGATACGGAATATCGCCGCACAGAAAGCTCGAGCCTCAAAGACACAGAAGGAGATGACAGATATCGAACATCGCCGCACAGAAAGCTCGAGCCTCAAAGACACAGAAGGAGATGACAGATACGGAACATGCCGCACAGAAAGCTCGAGCCTCAAAGACACAGAAGGAGATGACAGATATCGAACATCGCCGCACAGAAAGCTCGAGCCTCAAAGACACAGAAGAAGATGACAGATATCGAACATCGCCGCGCAGAAAACTCGAGCCTCAAAGACACAGAAGGAGATGACAGATACGGAACATGACCGCACAGAAAGTTCGGAAGCCTCAAAGACACAGAAGGAGATGACAGATACGGAACATGCCGCACAGAAAACTCGAGCCTCAAAGACACAGAAGGAGATGACAGATACGGAACATGCCGCACAGAAAGCTCTAGCCTCAAAGACACAGAAGGAGATGACAGATACCGAACATCGCCGCACAGAAAACTCGAGCCTCAAAGACACAGAAGAAGATGACAGATACGGAACATGCCGCACAGAAAGCTCGATCCTCAAAGACACAGAAGGAGATGACAGATACGGAACATGCCGCACAGAAAGTTCGAGCCTCAAAGACACAGAAGAAGATGACAGATACGGAACATGCCGCACAGAAAACTCGAGCCTCAAAGACACAGAAGAAGATGACAGATATCGAACATCGCCGCGCAGAAAACTCGAGCCTCAAAGACACAGAAGGAGATGACAGATACGGAACATGCCGCACAGAAAGCTCGAGCCTCAAAGACACAGAAGGAGATGACAGATTATTTAATAGTAACGTAAGTTTATAGGACACAAATTAAGTGTTTAAGAGCCTGCCTTTTTATCAGTAGCTACTAGGTTGTACTGAACATATGGTTTGATGAACAAGAGACATGGAACATATGTTTGAGCTACATATGGTTGTGAGACATGGAACATATGGTTGTGAGACATGGAACATATGGTTGTGAGACATGGAACATGGGTTGTGAGCAGGCAGGAAGAAGATCATTAATGTCCTTGAATGCAAATGCTACAAAAGAGTACTTAGAATATCATTCATTCATTGGCCTCTTTGTCTCAGGAGACAATAGGTCTTGCGTCATGTAGTATGTTCTGTGCTGTCTCAGGGGACAATAAGTCTTGCGTCACGTAGTATGTTCTGTGCTGAATATCAAAGTTTCTTGTGGCTGTAATGGTCTATTCTGGAGTGGCAATCCGTGCACACACATCCTTGACCACAGTTGTAGCAGGTAAAACTGGAGACTGAAGCTGATAAATAGAATGTTCTTTCTGCACTTTGCGCTCTCTTTTGCCTCCACATGTGATGTTGTTTTTCTTCTTTTATTTTTGAGCCGCCCTCACTGCCGCTCGCCATGCTTGCCTGTCTTTGGCCAGCCACTCCCAGTGTTCTTTGTCTATGCCGCATGAAGTTAGATCACGCTTGCAGGTGTCAATGAAGTGTACAAATTGGCGCCCATGCTGTCTAGCACCAGATGCACACGTGTCCCAGCCATCTGAGACGTCGCTGACTCAGTAAAGTGTGCATGCTTGGAATGCCAGCACTGTTCAGGACTTCTATATTGGAGATGTGATCTTGCCATCGGATGTTGTATATTCGCCTGAGACAGCGCATGTAGAAGGTGTTGAGGCAATGTTCATGTCTAGCATATGTGGTCCATGTCTCACTACCATACAGTAGAGTGCTGAGAACACAAGCTTTATATACTTGTGTCTTGGTGTTTCTTGTGAGTGCCCTGTTTTCCCATACACGCTTTGCTAATTTAAACATAGCAGTGGAGGCCTTCCTAATGCGACTACTAATTTCATCATTGAGGGAGAGGTTGCTGCTGATGACAGAGCCAAGGTATATAAAGTTCTGCAACAGCTTGATATTAAAGAAAGTTGACTATTACAAAAGCATAAAAAACAAAAAAATTAAATATTTCGGACACATCAAACGACATGAGTGCCTGGAGAAATTCATTTTTGGAAGGAATGATGCCTGGAAGAAGAATGAGAGGAAGACCAAGAAGACGATGTGTGCAAGATGTCATTGACGATCTGAGAATGACTGCTGCTGACGCCAGTCAACTTGCACAGAACAGAGAGTTTTTCTGGACTGCTGTCATGGGAGCCAAGTTCCTGAAGGGACAAGCTACTTGATGATGATGATGATAAGGTTTATAGTATTACAATACATTTCTGTACATGGCTACTTTTATATTGAAGTTGATATTGATCGTTTTGTAAAACTTAAATACAATATGTATGTATTATTTACTTTTAAAGGATTTTATTTTCTTTTTCACCCCAGGCTCGCAGTGAAACCACGCTACTGTACATATATATTAGAGAATTTTGTTATCCGTCTATTCTGTTATCCGTCACAGCCCTGGTCCGAACGGTGACGGTTAAACGAAGTTTGACTTGATGTAAAGTCTTTACAGAAGAGTCATCCGTATATCATGAACAGAGCACAGTAATCCGTATATCTTGGACAGAGAAGAGAACAAATAGATCTATCCAGAAAGAATTAAAAATCAAAGAAAACTGGCTGATGCTACAAATAAGAAAGAGAAAATTGAGATATTTTGGACATATAAAAAGACACGAAGGGCTGGAGAAGACCATCATGGAAGGAGACATACCGGCAAAGAGAAGAAGAGGAAGACCACGGAGAAGATGGATTCAGGATGTAACTGATGGTTTGAACATGACGGCTGCAGAGGTGTCTAGTCTACGAGAGGGAGAAATTCCGAAGGACTGTTGGGGTGGCAAAGTTCTGCTCAGGACAAGATATTTGATGTTGAAAAATGTAACTTGTTGTATTTGATGTTTGGTCGATGGAGATAGTAATAACGTTTTCTTCTCTAACGAATGTTATTGCTTCAATTTTAATATATGTTATGCTTTGTTCTGTGACTCTCTTCAGACTGAAGTTATGGAGCGTCCGTATCGCCTGTAACTTACTGAGTGTAGCAGTCCTGGCTGGTGTGGCATATCTCATCTACTTTGTTGCAGATAAAAGCATCACACCTGGTCTTGATATTATGCCAGCCGTCGAAGACTTTCTGGATGAATACTTGGTATATACTCACCTGTCTGTCTCACCTGTCTAATTTCATATTCCATGTTACCTGTTCTGTCTATGTTGAGTATGTATCTCTCACTCGTCTACCTGTTTTGTTTTATGTTGCATCAGTCTCTATCACCTGTCTCTCTCGCCTGTCTACCTGTTATGTCTATGTTGAATCTGTCTGTCTCACCTGTTTCTCTCACCTGTCTACCTGTTCTATATATGTTTAATATGTCTCTCTCTCACCTGTCTACCTGTTCTATCTATGTTTAATATGTCTCTCTCTTACCTGTGTACTTGGTCTGTCTATACTGATTCTATCTCTCTCTCACCTGTCTACTGGCTTGTTTTGTTTTATGTTTAATTCTATCTCCTCTCATCTATCTCACCTGTTCTGTCTATGTTTGATATGTCTTCTCTCTCCCCGTCACCCTTCTGTCTTTTTTCCCATGTTAAACGCTGATGCCATTAACAGTATTTATTGTATCATTCTCATGTTATTCATCCATGTGTGTCATGTGTCATGTGCCATGTGTGATGTGGCATGTGTCATGTGTCATGGATGTGTGTTGTGTAATTAATTCGTCATTTTATGTTTTAATATCTTCTTCTTCTTCTTCTTCTTTGAGCGCTCCATATCGACCACTTGTTAATCACTCTGTGTGATCTGTATGTCATCTGAGCCTAAGAGCGATTGTACGTTGTGCCAATTATGCGCCTACAAGTAGTTTATTTACTAAGGTAGTTTCCTACGTCCTACATCAGTCGACTCTTGCATGCCTTGTAGTTCGCAGTGTTAATATTCTGTGCTGCCCTTGCTGGGGTCCGGCACCACATGGGACACGGCACCACACGCGTGGTGTTTTAATATAAATCATTTGACATTTAGTGTGTATGCTGTATCGTCCCGATGTTACTTAGGGTGGGCTGGAGGGGGTGCATAGTCTAAATTAAAGAGTAGAATAGGCCAGGTCAAAATAGCTTTCAAGATAATGAGAAGTATTAAATGCAACAAGTCTGAGCAGTTGTCTATCGAAGTCAGAGAGTTAATCAAGACGGTAAACAAACAGATAGATAACTGTCTGGAGGTCACAGAGATGTGAGTCATTGGCAGTAAACAAACAGATAGATAACTGTCTGGAGGTCACAGAGATGTGAGTCATGGGCAGTAAACAAACAGATAGATAACTGTATGGATGTCACAGAGATGTGAGTATGTGTTATAATTTTGTTCAAATGTCAAAAAGGAATCACTTCCCAGCACCGGGTTTTATCCCATGTGTCTCGGTCCCTCTCCGCAGAAATAGCACGATACCCACCAGACGAGAGTATTGCCGATATCACGAACTCCGTAGCACCGGCAACAATCCTAGTTATCTCTGAAAAAAATGCATTTGTGAACAGAACGTTTTTTTATCCTGATTCGAATCCATGACATTTGAAATGCAATGCAGCTGACTAACTACTTTACCACAGAGACCTCCACCCTCCTAGTCCCTGTTTGCATATCATTAGTACAGCAGTCAATAACGATAAAACAAGACAATAACACAACTATAACAAGAAGATAACTGTGATTCTCTAGTAATACAACAACTCAAATCAAATCTGCGTTTTTACTCAAATGTTTTCATCAGGGACTATAGACAAACCAAATTACAATAACTGATGTACCAATAACTGATGTACCAATAACTGATGTACCAATAACGATGTACCAATAACTGATGTACCAATAACTGATGTACCAATACTGATGTACCAATAACTGATGTACCAATACTGATGTACCAATAACTGATGTACCAATAACTGATGTAGTGATAACTGATGTACCAATAAAGTATGTATCAATAAATAAGATCAATAATCTGATGGACATAATATCTCAAAATCAATTACAATATGTTACATACAATCAATATACTACAAAGAAATCAATATACAATATGCGTTCACGTACAGAAATGTTTTGTTACTGCCGGTAAAACCGCTTATTTAGGGCGGTGTAGGACAAAGTGGGACATGAGACTGGATATTTAATGGCCGCCACATAGCTAGTGCAGTCATTGCTATACTGTTCATGTTATGCTTTTTTTTCTTTATGCCCCCGACAGACAAAAACTGATTGGCCTTACCGGCAATTGAGCCTGGGTCCTCCGACTGGGAGCTCGCGCTCTAATCCGTTCGGCCAGACACTAGACTCACAGTGTACGTTTACTATACATTAGTATTCATTATCGGTGGTCGAGTGGTTAGAACACTGGCCTCTTAGTCATTGTAACCAGGGTTCAAACCTTGATAAAATCAAGTGGATTTTTGTACATATGTACAATCATAACTATAACCAGCACATTACGTGACGACAGTCAGGGCAAGCAGTTCTACATACACAGCTTAGAATATAACTGTAACCAGCACATTACGTGACGACAGTCAGGGCAAGCAGTTCTACATACACAGCTTCGAATAACCCTTACGGATTCCGTAAACGGTTAATGAGCCTGGTGAGGACCCCTACCCATCCCATAATCGGTTTCGCTTGTTCTTCTTTATTGTATATTTATTAGATGTTGTACACAGACAAAGAAACACAAGTAAGACTTCTAAAACATGCATATTCCATGTGCAACATATGGATGGAATCATGGACCATACAACAAACATTAAAAATAAAATTGAAGCCTTTGAAACACGGTGTTAGAGAAAAGTTCTTAGAACAACCTGGACAGAGAAGAAACAAAGACATTCTATAAGACCTGCATATCAAGGAGCATTGGCTCATAAATAACATCATGTCCTGGAAGATGAAACACATTAAACGTCACAGTGGTCTGAAGATAAAGGTAATGGAAGGTATGGTTCCTGGAACACGAGGCAGAGGACGACCAAGATGAAGATGACAACACTACTTGACTTGAGATGTTGTTAAAAATGACTACTTGTGAGATGTTGTTTAAAAATGAACTAACTAGAGATATATCTTTTACAATTGATAGTGAACCCAAAATATTCTCTTTCTATTATTGTTCTGTGTTCTAGTTCTGTAGTTCTGTCCACTAGCTTCCCAACCTGTTGGAACTTGTCATGTTAGGTAATATTATATTATTTGCTAGTACCCCACCTTCCAACCCCCACAATTGGCCTCACATGATTCTAACACTTATTCTTACATATCAACCCCTACCACCACCCCCCACACGCCTGTAAACAACAGTTGGCTGTGCTGATTATGTGTCTGAAAGTTGTTGTGCCGCCTCTGATGTCCTTGGTCTTGGTACTGGAACAATATCATCCCAGGACACAGATCAAATTACAGATTGCCAGGTTAGTAGGTTAGTAGGTTAGTAGATTAGTAGGTTAGTAGATTAGTAGGTTAGTAGGCTGTCAGGTTAACTTGTTGACAGATTGTCATGTTGGTAGATTGGAAGGTTGGTAGTTTGACATGTTGGTAGGTTGGCCACTTGGTAAGCTGACATGTTGGCAAATTGTCATGTTGGTAGATTGGCAGGATGGTAGGCTGGTATATTTGCATGTTGGTATATTAGCAGGGAGGGGGGTAGTTTGGTAGGGCGGTAGTTTGGCAGGGTGGTATGTAAGCAAGTCAGCAGTAGGTAACAACAGTTCCATCCAGTATCAGCTCCATCAACAGCTCCATCAACAGCTCCATCAACAGCCCTGACAGTCGTTCTGTGTCAGCATGTTATACCACAATTTCTATGGAATACCACATTGTGATATGATGAGAAAACCAAACTTCGATGACAAAGTTCTTTCATATAACTTGTTGTATATTGTCAGTTGTACTGAAGAGTTGACAGTCTGTACAAACAGCTTCTACCACTCAAATTAAAACTTGTCGAGCCGCCCCTGTGAATATTGAATATCAAGATTAGTAGAAGCTCAACTTAACCAAATAGCCATTTTCTTATTTCAGAACAGCAGTATTTTATGTTGCAAGTTTGGTGGTATTCTTGGCGTCAATATACACAGTTTCTACACAGTGTTTAACAACATCAAACATGGTGAGTGTCTGTCTAACATCAAACATGGTGAGTGTCTGTCTAACATCAAACATGGTGAGTGTCTGTCTAACATCAAACATGGTGAGTGTTTTAAATCAATGGTACTACAACATCAAACATGGTGAGTGTCTGTCTAACATCAAACATGGTGAGTGTCTGTCTAACATCAAACATGGTGAGTGTCTGTCTAACATCAAACATGGTGAGTGTCTGTCTAACATCAAACATGGTGAGTGTCTGTCTAACATCAAACATGGTGAGTGTCTGTCTAACATCAAACATGGTGAGTGTCTGTCTAACATCAAACATGGTGAGTGTCTGTCTAACATCAAACATGGTGAGTGTCTGTCTAACATCAAACATGGTGAGTGTCTGTCTAACATCAAACATGGTGAGTGTCTGTCTAACATCAAACATGGTGAGTGTCTGTCTAACATCAAACATGGTGAGTGTCTGTCTAACATCAAACATGGTGAGTGTCTGTCTAACATCAAACATGGTGAGTGTATGTTTGAAACTTTCATCACTTGTTCATATCACATCGAAAAACAATTGAAGGAACTGGAATGTGACTGATGAAGAGTCAGGTATCCTAAGATCTCACCTGTTCAAGTGTCAGGTATACTAAGATCTCACCTGTTCAAGTGTCAGGTATACTAAGATCTCACCTGTTCAAGTGTCAGGTATAGTAAGATCTCACCTGTTCAAGTGTCAGGTATACTAAGATCTTACCTGTTCAAGTGTCAGGTATACTAAGATCTCACTGCTGTGTCATTAGACTACCTTAAAGTGTCAGGTATACTAAGATCTCATCTGCTCAAGTGTCAGGTATACTAAGATCTCATCTGTTCAAGTGTCAGGTATACTAAGATCTCATCTGTTCAAGTGTCAGGTATACTAAGATCTCACCTGTTCAAGTTTCAGGTATACGAAGATCTCACCTGTTCAAGTGTCAGGTATACTAAGATCTCACCTGTTCAAGTGTCAGGTATACTAAGATCTCACCTGTTCAAGTGTCAGGTATACTAAGATCTTACCTGTTCAAGTGTCAGGTATACGTGACAAGTTTTCATATATCGTTTGATGTCAGCGTCCATGTTTGACCAACTACCGAATTAACTAACCAACTACTCAATTAATAATCCATGTAATTTAACTTAACAATAATCTAATTAACTGTAGCTCTAATACCTATGGGACTAGCTAAACCATAACAAATATCTAATTATCTAATTAACTGACTAACATTATGGACAGCAAATAACAAATATCTAATTATAAATTAACTAAATATCGAATGATCTAATTAACTAACGAAATATCGAATTATCTAATTAACTAACTAAATATCGAATGATCTAATTAACAAACTAAATATCGAATTATCTAATTAACTAACTAAATATCGAATGATCTAATTAACTAATGAAATAACTATCTAGTTAACTACCTAATAAAATCTTTTACAAACATAATTTCTCATGTCTAGACTTTGTTATTAAAGAAATGGATGAATATTTCTCTGATAGAACAACACTGGTTACAAACATAATTTCTCATGTCTAGACTTTGTTATTAAAGAAGTGGATGAATATTTCTCTGATAGAACAACACTGGTTACAAACATAATTTCTCATGTCTAGACTTTGTTATTAAAGAAGTGGATGAATATTTCTCTTATAGAACATCACTGGTTACAAACATAATTTCTCATGTCTAGACTTTGTTATTAAAGAAGTGGATGAATATTTCTCTGATAGAACAACACTGGTTACAAACATAATTTCTCATGTCTAGACTTTGTTATTAAAGAAGTGGATGAATATTTCTCTGATAGAACAACACTGGTTACAAACATAATTCCTCATGTCTAGACTTTGTTATTAAAGAAGTGGATGAATATTTCTCTGATAGAACAACACTGGTTACAAACATAATTTCTCATGTCTAGACTTTGTTATCATAGAACAACACTGGTTACAAACATAATTTCTCATGTCTAGACTTTGTTATTAAAGAAGTGGATGAATATTTCTCTGATAGAACAACACTGGTTACAAACATAATTTCTCATGTCTAGACTTTGTTATTAAAGAAATGGATGAATATTTCTCTGATAGAACAACACTGGTTACAAACATAATTCCTCATGTCTAGACTTTGTTATTAAAGAAGTGGATGAATATTTCTCTGATAGGACAACACTGGTTACAAACATAATTTCGCATGTCTAGACTTTGTTATTAAAGAAGTGGATGAATATTTCTCTGATAGAACAACACTGGTTACAAACATAATTTCTCATGTCTAGACTTTGTTATTAAAGAAGTGGATGAATATTTCTCTGATAAACATCTGTTACAAACATAATTTCTCATGTCTAGACTTTGTTATTAAAGAAGTGGATGAATATTTCTCTGATAGAACAACACTGGTTACTGCTGTTGGGAAAATGAGGTTGGAGAGCAACTCTTTCAAGTCATCATACTTGACCTTGTCTTCAGCTTGCTCGTTGGTCTGGCTATTACTGGAGGGCGTGCTGTCCTAGTTCGGTTTAGCCATCAAACGAAGGTGACCGATACATACACACACACACACACCACACACACACACACACACCACACAGACATATAAACTTCATAGGCGCTCATTAAGCAGTTACAATTAAGGTGACACACAGAATTAAATTTTATACCAACTCGTTTATTTTATCATTTTTCTGTAAAATTATATTCTCATGTAGTGACTCAATTATTTATATTCTCATGTAGTGACTCAATTATTTATATTCTCATGTAGTGACTCTATTTATTTCTCATGTAATGACTCAGTCATTGCTTATCATCCGAGTACATATTGGTTTATTAGTTCACTCAAATATTGATACATGTGACCAAAAGACGCTGACGCTGGATAGAACAAGCTGTGAGCAAACCCGATAGAAGTATAACAAGAAGGGTCCTTTCCTGGAACCCGCAGGTAAATCAAAAGAGAACAGAGCCTAGACATATTTGGAGAAGAGAGTCTAGACATATTTGGAGAAGAGATTGTGAGATAAAGATTCCGGGACAGATGAGTTTCAGGATTGTCAATCTCACGCACTCACCAGACCAGGGGTTCTCAACGGACGCACCCAGGCACATCACTGTGCCCGGGGACATTCTTAGATGCGCCCTAGGAAATGCCAGATCAGGGGTCAGCAATGCAGTACCAGCTGATACCAGGGTAAAAAATCGCCAAGACACATCAGACCCATGCTTCTCAAATGATGAATAAATGTACGAAACATTTTCGAATTATTGCTGTATTTCTTTGCTTGTTATTTATTTAGTATAATGTGTATAGTGTGTCCCTATGATTTTGTGCAGGTCTTCAAGTGTGTCACTACTACAACAAGTTTCAGAACCACTGGACTAGATTGAGAGAGACTGGTGCCGATATTGGTACCGTCCAAGAAGGACACCATATCAAATATTGGCAACATCAAACAGACGTGTTGGGCATCTGGACGCTGCTGGAAAAGGTTGAGGCGGAGATCGGAGCAGCTATAGACGTGCCCAGCGTGCTGTGATGATAGTCCTCATGTAACTGATAACTGCCAAGAAAGTATAACAGTTATAAGTGAGCCAAGAAATGGGAGAACACCGACATCTTATTCCATGAGAACTGACATCTTATTCCATGAGAACCGGCATCTTATTCCATGAGAACTGACATCTTATTCCATGAGAACCGACATCTTATTCCATGAGAATATGAAGTAATATTGCACTTTGGTGAACAACCATGTGAGCTACTATCTCTTTCTTACACAGTAATAGCCGTCCATCGCAAGCGATGATGACAACAATCTCAGACGTGTACTGTTGCACCTCTCTGGTGTGTGCGGAGGTGACTGTAGAGCCCAATCCTAGAACAGAATCCCCGACCACAGGTGGGGCATACATGATCAAGGTTATACATGTGCGTGTTGTGTGCTCTGTTTTTTCGCGCTGCTCGTTTTCTCTGTGACTCAACAATACGATGATTCTCAGCTATTCGGGTTCCTCTTTTGTTGTTACAGCGCCACATTTGGCGATCTTGCGCAAGGATTCCCAGCACGTATTGTCTATATCAAAGCATTTCAGAGACACTTTAAGAGTGTCTTTAAAGCGTTTTTCTGTCCACCAGCTGAACGTCTGCCCCCTTCAAGCTCGCCATACATCAACTGTTTTGGGATGCGTTTATCAGGCATTCGAGCAACGTGACCGACCCATCTCAGTTGGGCCTTCTGCAACAGGGTGTTGACGCTTGGGATCTTTGCTCTTGTGAGGACTTCGCTGTCTGGAATTTTGTCCTGCCAGTTTATTTTTAGTATTCTGCGTAGACAGCTTGTGTGGAAATGGTTTAATTTTCTTGCGTGTCTGCTATACACTGTCCATGTCTCGCTTGCGTACAGCAGCGTGGTTAGCACTATGGCCTGGTAAACTTTCAGCTTTGTGACCATGCTTATCCCCTTCCGTTTCCACACAGTGACACGTAACCTTCCGAACGCAGCACTGGCTTTCGCGCGATCTCATCCACATTTACATCAGAAATCATTTAACAAATGTCCCCATCACTGCACGGGGTACGAACCGTAGACTTCTGGAACACGAGGCCAGCGAAGTAGATCAGTTTGTTGACTAACAATTTATTGTATAAATAATATTTGTTGAATGATAAATTTCTCTTTTATATTGATTTCAGTTTGAATATCAGAAAGTAAATGTAGCGGAGATGATACTTGATCTAGTCTATGGTCAATCTTTAGTTTGGCTTGGTCTCTTCTTTGCTCCATTCCTGGCTCTGGTGGGCTTCATCAAACTGTTGATATTATTTTACTTCAACTATGCCCTGACCAGTACGTGCTGTATGCCTCCAAGCAAGATGTTTAGGGCATCACGATCGGGCACATTTTATCTGTTTCTGCTGTTGGTTACCTTATTTGTATGTTTGCTACCCATGACATATTCAATCATACAGTAAGTCATGATTGTTGTGATTGTTTTTATATTTTGATTGTTGTGATTATTTGTGATTGTCATAATGTTGTCATAATGTTGTCATAATGTTGTCATTATTTATTAAAGTTATTGTTATAATTGCTATATTTGTTATCGTATTGTTATATCCTTGTTAAATAATTGTTATATAATAGTTTATTTAACTGTTATCTAATTGTTATAAGTGTTGAATAACCGTTAAAACTGTTATATAGTTGTTATATATTAATAATAATAATTCCTCTCGTGCCGTTCAACGTTACGTAGGGCCGGGCAAGCAATTTTTCCATACCGCTCTATCCTGGGCAACTCGATCAATCTCTTCCATGGAACTGAGACCGATATTTCTTCTCAGCAAAGTTCGTTTCAGGGTCTCCTTAGGTCGTCCTCTCTTTCTTGAACCCTTTGCATCCCACTTCAATGCCTGCTTTGATATTCTTTGATCATTTAGTTGCTATATCATAATTTAAATTGCTATAAGTGTTATACAAGTCCTTGTCAATTGAGATTAGAATGTAAGTTGTTCAGTGCTACTTAGAATCAATACTGACATACTGATGTGAGTCATGGACAATAAACACACAGATCAAAAATCTCTGACGGCCATCAAGATGTGGTTTACAGAAGAATGATGAGAATCCCATGGACTGCTAAAATGACTAATGTTGAGGTACTGAATGAGATTAAGACATAGAGAAAGCCTATCATCAATATAAGAAAGAGGCAGTCATCATTTTTCGGGCATGTGATGAGGAGGGAGGTTTAGAACACATTGTGACAACCGCTAAAATCGAGGGTAGACGAGACAGAGGAAGACAGAGAGGTAAAATTTTGGATAGCCTGTCTTCATGGCACGGTAGAGCGTCAACATCTGAGTTGATAGCAAACACCAACGACAGAGATTTGTGGAGATCCCTGATCGTCTACGCCAGCCGGCACGGCACCTGATGATGATAAGTGTTACCGTTGTTGTTGTTGTTGTTGCACTTATAATTGTTATAATTATTGTGAATATTGTTAGAAGAAGAAAGTTAGAGTACTTTATGAAGCAACACATCTCCACAGTCAAACACATTTTAAACACAGAAACATCCAGTTACACAACTTTAGCTAAACAGATGGAGCATGAGGGGGAACTTTAAAAGAGAAGACTGCAAACACATGTCCAACCTAAACTCAAACAACGATTATATATATATAGATATTTGTTCCTTGTATGTTCCCTAGATTGCAACCATCATCATCATGTGGCCCCTTCAAGTATGATTACCGTGTGTACACCGTCCTGACAGATCGTATTGGGGAATCTCCTAGTTGGATCTTGGATATCTTCACATACGTCAGCACAGCAGCTGTTATCATACCAGTTATCATTATATTATTGTAGGTTCTAGTTCTTCCCTCTTCTCCCTTCCTTCCTTCCTTCCTCCTTCTCCCTGCCTCCTTCTCCCTTCCTCTTTCTCCCTTCCTCCATCTCCCTTCCTCCATCTCCCTTCCTCCATCTCCCACCTTCTTCTTCTATAGTATTTCTTATTGTAAATTCTTATCTAGTTTTTCTGTTGTTTTTATTTTCTTCTTTTCTATTCCTTTTTTTTTGTTATTTTTCTTTTTAAGTTCATTTGTTCTTATTCAATTTGATTTGTCAGTTTATCAGTTTGTCAGTTTGCGTTGATACTTTATTTAAAAATGTAAACATGTCACCATGAACACAAAAAGAGCAATGTTCAACACAATCTTTCTCCCACATTATGTTACCAGTGCCAAACCTGGACGCTGACAACAAACGATAGAAGAAAACTAGTCACAACAGAGATGAAGTGTCTATGCAGAATGCTGGGTGTAACAAGAAGAGACCGGTTGAGAAATGAAGACATCAGGAAAAAGTGGGTACAACATCAGTACTAGACTTCATCAAGAAACAACAAATTAAATGGTTCGGCCACGTAAGCAGATTACCACCAGACAGTGCACCCCAAAGAGCAATGTTACTCCGATACAATGGATACAAGGCAAAAGGCCGGCCACGCAAAAGATGGACCTCCGAAATAACAGAGGAGACGAAAGACACTGTTAATGAAGCGCACACAAAAGCCCGTTCTATAAATGTCTTCTTATCCTGACGCTGTGAGACAAAACAAGATTAGAGACAAGAAAGAAAGGAAGACAAACGAATGATGAGAGGTTTTTATTGTATTCTTCTCTCTCTCTTTCTCTCTATCTCTCTTTTCTTCTCTCTCTCTCTTCTCTCTCTCTCTCTCTCTCTCTCTTCTCTCTCTCTCTCTTTCTCTCTCACTCTTTCTCTCTCTCTTTCTCTCTCTCTTCTCTCTCCTCTTTCTCTCTCTCTCTCTCTCTCTCTCTCTCTCTCTCTCTATCTCTCTCTTACCAGTAGTTACACAAACGGAATGCTTCCATCTGAGCCATGCATCATCACATTTTGTTTGATGTTTCCATTTTGTTAATCCTATATATGTTGTTGTTTGTTCTGTTTATGAGATTTCTGAGGATATCAGTGGTAACAGCTGTTGTGATGGTGTCAGTGGTAACAGTTGTTGTGATGTCGTCAGTGGCGTACTGTTGTGATGGTGTCAGTGGTAACAGTTGTTGTGATGGTGTCAGTGGTAACAGTTGTTGTGATGGTGTCAGTGGTAACAGTTGTTGTGATGGTGTCAGTGGTAACAGTTGTTGTGATGTCGTCAGTGGCAGTAGCTGTTGTGATGGTGTCAGTGGTTGTAGCTGTTGTAACTGTGATGTCGTCTGTGGTTGTATCTGTTGTAACTGTGATGACGTCAGTGGTTGTAGCTGTTGCAACTGTGATGTCGTCAGTGGTTGTAGCTGTTGTAACTGTGATGTCGTCAGTGGTTGTAGCTGTTGTAACTGTGATGTCGTCTGTGGTTGTATCTGTTGTAACTGTGATGTCGTCAGTGGTTGTAGCTGTTGTAACTGTGATGTCGTCAGTGGTACAATTATTGAATGATTTCTTTATTCTAAGGTTGATTATTCTCTATTACCGCGCCAAGTCAACCGCTCACAAAATGGAAGCCAAGGATTTACGTTACATTCTACAACTTGTAAGTACATTTCCTGCTACAGTTCTCATATTACCTGGCTGATACAGCAGTGATCGAGGAAGGATAGTCAATTAATAGTGCAGATATCGGTAATGTCATAATAGAAGTGGTCGTATAGTGACTTGGAAAACATTAGAAATCTACATGTCTATTCAGAGGAAGGGATGTGAGTCAAATGACAATGTCAGGCATGATCCCTTATTAGAGACCGATATTTGTTTAATAAACACAGAACCGGTTACAGTAGTGTATTATTCATGGTACGATGTTGCGGAAGAGATAGGAACAACTAGTTGTGGAAGGAGATGGAGCAAACTAGTTGCAGGCATGTTTGGAGAGAGATAGTTATACAGAAGGAGATAGGTTCAACTAGTAGTGTGCGAAGGAGATAGGAGCAACTAGTTGTGGAAGGAGATAGAGCAACTAGTTGCGAGGAGATGGAGCAACTAGTTGTGGGTAGAGATAGGAACAACTAGTTGTGGGAGGAGATAGGAGCAACTAGTTGTGGGTAGAGATAGGAACAACTAGTTGTGGGAGGAGATAGGAGCAACTAGTTGTGGGTAGAGATAGGAACAACTAGTTGTGGGAGGAGATAGGAGCAACTAGTTGTGGGAGGAGATAGGAGCAACTAGTTGTGGGAGGAGATAGGAGCAACTAGTTGTGGGAGGAGATAGGAGCAACTAGTTGTGGGAGGAGATAGGAGCAACTAGTTGTGGGAGGAGATAGGAGCAACTAGTTGTGGGAGGAGATAGGAGCAACTAGTTGTGGGAGGAGATAGGAGCAACTAGTTGTGGAAGGAGATAGGAGCAACTAGTTGTGGGGGAGATAGGACACTAGTTGGGGGAGATAGGACAACTAGTTGTGGGAGGAGATAGGAACAACTAGTGCGGAGAGATAGGCAACTAGTTGGGGAGGAGATAGGAAGCAACTAGTTGAGAGGAGATAGGACAACTAGTTGGGAAGGAGATAGGAGCAACTATGGACATGTCAAGATTGCTGTGATAATGATATTCACACATAAATAATGATCAAAGGGATATAACAAAGTATTTACTTTAAATCATAAGTCATGTAGAGTTATTTCCCATTATATGTGTACATTTTATTCTAGCAATGCCTTGGTTATTGTTCCTGTTTTGTCTAGTTATCTTCAATCTGCAGTCGTGTCTTCCGGCGTAGGCGATCATGTCTCTCCACAACTTTCATTTCCTTGTGCTGTTATTCAGTTCTGACGTCGATCTTTTGTCGAACCACGATGTCAGACCATCCAACATCTTCTCCCTCTGTCTTCCACGATCTTTCCTTCCCTGAATTTTACCTGTAGTTACCAAATGTTCTAAACCTTCTCTTCTCATAATATGCCAGAAGAAACTTGATTATCTTATGCTTATTCTTTTGATAAGGTTTCTTTGTATGCAGGCCTGATTTAAAACCTCCACATTTGTTTTCTTTGCTGTCCATGGAATTTTCAACATTCTTCTGTAAAATCACATCACTCTGGCTTCCAATTATCTTATTGATTGTTTGTTCATTGTCCATGATTCGCTGCCATACATAAGTATTGGATCAATATAGCACTGAAGTATTCGTTTTTGCAGTGTCATTGATAGTGAATTCACGCATAGTGTGTTCTTCATTTTCATAAAAGCTGCTTTCGTTTGAGCTATTCTACTCCTAATCTCTGTTTTACATCTTACATCTGATGTTAGAAATGTTCCCAGATACTTGAATCGATGGACTTTCAGTGTCGTTTTAGTTACTTTGATATTGCATTTTGGTGTTTTCTGTTTCTTAAAGATAACAATTGCCTCTGTTTTCTTTATATTCATGCTCCTACACCAAAAGAAAATGATGATTAAATCAATGAGAAAGCCACAAATACCAACACAAGACGATTACTAAAATATGAACATATTGGAACAAGTTGTCCTTCTGCGCCTTAGAACAGGACACAATCGACTCTGCAGCCACATGTATACAAAATTCAAGATTGGCAATTCAGCCATGTGTACATGTGGACAGGCACACCAGACTGCAGAGGACATACTTCAAGACTGCCCGAATATGATACACAAAGGCAAACTCACTGGCCTGACGAAAAACAGTGAAGTTCATACAAAAGACAACATTGAATATATAGACAATATTTCAAGCAAACGAAAGGAAGGAAGGATATTCATGCTTAATCCTTTCATTTCACTTTCTCTCACTAATATTTCTATCAGGTCTTGTAGATCTTGTTCATTTGTAGCCATGAGAATTGTATCATTAGTGTATCTTAGTATGTTAATGGTTTTTTAACTTCTGTTAATGTTCTAGTTTTGTTCCAGTTATTTTCTAGTTATGTTCTAGTTTTGTTCTAGATATTTTAGTTTCATCAAATGCAAGACTTTGTCAGAGTTCATACTTCAATTAATTCTATTTCAGGAGAGGAAAGTTGAGAAGAGAAAGCTATTTGCTAGAGCCAAGCTAGAACACGGTTAGTAGTGACGTTTGATAGAATATAGTGTGTGGTATTGTCTGTCTAGACCATATATTCCCAAACTTGTTCGGCCCACCTGCCCACTTTGCATGACATAAACTTTGTAACGCCTAACGCCTACCCCCACCGCCCACTTTGCATGACATAAACTTTGTAACGCCCCCTCCCCATCATATAACAATTTGCCAACGCCCCCACACATATATATCTATATCTATATCCTCTTCGTGTCCTGATTGACACATAAGTCTTCTACAGAGACTTCCACTGTTGCCGTTCTGCTGCCTTTCTACCAACCGTCTCCCATGTCAAGCCACACTCCTTCAACTCTCTCTCCACCGTTTTCTCCATGTTTCCTTTGGACGTCCAAGCCCTCTCTTCCCATCCGCTGTCCCTCTGAGAGCTGTCCTAGCCAATGCCCCCACTGACATACTACATACATGTCCAAACCACCTCCATCTATCTCAAAATATATATATATAAAATATATATATATATATATATATATATATATATATATATATATATATATATATATATATATATATATATATATACATGCTCTATTTTTACTTTGACATAGAAAACTGATATATATTTTGTCATACATGGTCAATTTTCAAATGATTATATACATGAAACAGAAAATTGATGAAGAAATGGATCATGTAAGATGGGCATAAGATGAATTAAAATGCAGAATTCAAATTTTTTATGATTGTTCATTGGCAAAATCAATAGAAAAAAAATCCCTCCCCCATATGTTTCTGAATCCACTATCGCCCCTGGAAGACTTCTGCGACCACTTGGGAGGGACCACCCACTTTGGGAACTCATGGTCTAGACCAGCGTTTTAGGAGGGCGATAGTGGGTTCAGAAGAATTTGGAGGGTGTTCAGGCGATTAGGGGTTGGTGGCTCCTTAAAGAAGAAATTAATAATAAATATTTTAAAATAAATTACTTTCGTGATTTTGCGATTGAGTAATCATGTATGACAGAAATATATATCAATTTTATATGTCATAGAGCATGTACATATGTGGGGAGGGGGCGTTGGCAAACTGTTATAATGTGGAGGGGGCGTTACAAAGGTTATGTTGTGCAAAGTGGGTTGTTGGCCGAAATAGTTTGGGAATCTATGGTCTAGACAAGCATTTCATAAGTTCATAATTTCACCAATCAAATATACAATATCCTAACGACTTATCAAGTACATCAGAACGTCTAGGCTACATCAGAACGTCTAGGGTACATCAGAACGTCTAGGGTAAGATAGTCTATATAGAGATCTTGTGTAGGAAATCTACATCAGAACGTCTAGTCTACATCAGAACGTCTAGGGTACATCAGAACGTCTAGTGTACATCAGAACGTCTAGTCTACATCAGAACGTCTAGGTACATCAGAACGTCTAGGTAAGATAGTCTATACAGAGATCTTGTGTAGGAATCAGTTCATCAGTCTACCAATTCTTGTTTCTGATGCTATCGAGCAGTCACCGAGGTTTTCAAGGGAAGCAAAGAATAGCAACATTGCGGCCTACAAGGCATGTCATAAAGGCGACTAAGGTAGGAGCCTAGAGAAGCTACCCTAGTAAATAAAAAGTGTCGCAGAAATCGTATGTGCTGGCCTACTTGTAGGCGCATAACTGGAACAAAGTACAATTGCTCTAAGGCTTAGATCACATATAAATTCCAAAGAGTGGTTAAAGCAAATAGTCGATATAAAGCGTTGGAAGAAGAAGAAGAAGCATCTAAAAGTAGTTGTATCGGTGCTGTTTGACTAAATTATTATGATATAAATCAGTTACAAGATATCTTCTTCTATTCATCTCTCAATTTCCAATCCAGGTATGTCTGTCATGAGCCTGTCTGACATTTAACCACGACCACAATCTTGCACCATCATCCATTACTTGTCTACAAGTCTGATAACACAAGTCAATGATGACAGGTCTGTGATGACAAGTCTGTGATGACAAGTCTGTGATGACATCAGTCTGTGTCTCCAAAACTGACCACATTCATCGTCTTGATAATTTGTTATGTAGCGGATATTTGACGAATATGATCAACAAATAAACAGGGACAGATATTAAAACTTCCGAAAAGACAAATAGGCAAACACGGGACTCGAACCACCACCTAGTCCTTACGACACCAATCGCCTAGCCTAGCAATACGAGCGCCTTTACGAATGGCTCATTGGTTGTGTTCGTAAAAACACTCGTATTGCTAGGCTAGGCGATTGGTGTCGTATGGACTAGGGTAGTGGTTCGAGTCCCGTGTTTTCTATTTGTTTTTCGGAAACTCTTAATATCTGTTCCTTGTTTATTTGTTGATGATATTCGTTACTTCCGTTGCTTCCTCTGGGGTTCTTGAAAAAAACTCCTTGTGCTCAGGATATTTGACGACCATTTTGAAAATCTCTTACAAATCCCACAGAGAACCGAACCCATGACAGGCTTACACACAGTGAACCGAACCCATGACAGTCTTACACGGAATAAACAACTTGTATGTCAGTTGTTAAACATTTGTTCTCACTCAGACTTGTAACATAGGCCGTTTAACACAGTCAAGAAATCGGGAATTCCCGTAGCAATGTGCGGCGTTTCATATATGTTTGTAAATTTGTTTCTTCAATTTGACACAATTCTCTAAGTGTCAAGTGTTATTGATTGCTGATAAGTGTTAATAATACTAACATCTCTTAGTCTTACATTTAATTTGTGACTATGTTTTGTGTATTTATAAATATGTCTTAATCTAACCGTACTGAAATGTACTGATCATGTGAAATAACAAGAGAGATTTTTTGGGAATTTCCACTCCGGCTGGACTGTCTTATGACAACATTTGATCAATATTTGAGGGTCCAGGGAGAAAAGAAATTGCACAACACTGAATTGAACCACTACCTTTATGTCTCTGGGTCCATCGCTCTAGCTATGAAGACATACGTTGTTAGGACCACGATTAACTAGCTCTTGAAGGGCGGTCCATCTCTTCAGTCATGACGACATACGTTGTTATGACCCCGACTAACGAGCTTTTGATGGGAAGTCCATCTCTCTAGCCATGACGACATAATAGCTTGAGACCACAATTAACTAGCTCTTGAGGCTCTTCTGCCGGAGAACTAGTTGGGTGTTTTAGGCAACGATCATCTGCGAAAAGCAGTTCATTTGTTTCATCATTATCTGAATTTGAATCTTGAGTTATTTTATCCATATATGCAATAAAGAGTAGTGGTGAGAGGACATAACCTTGTCTGACACCTGATGTAATGGAGAACCAGTCGGTCATTCCTTCTGTTGTTCTTACTGTACTCTGGCTATCTTGATATAAGGACATGATATTACCTAATAGTTTTCCCTGGACGCCATATTCTTCAAGGATTTTCCATAGTTTGCACCTGTTTACTCTATCAAATGCCTTTTCTTGATCTATAAATATAAGCTGTTTACTTTGATTGTATTCAATTGTTTGTTCGCAGATCTGTCTTAGTGTAAATATTGCGTCTGTGTAGCTCTTACCCCTGCTAAACCCAAACTGGCTATTGCTTAACTGGGGCTCTAATATATGTCTTGCTCTTCACTCCAATATTTTTGGAAAACATTTTTCCTATATGTCTCAAAAGAGTAATACCCCTTTATGTTTCACACTCTCTTTTGTCTCCTTTGTTCTTCCATATTGCGACTATAATAGCTCTCTGCCAGTCATCTGGAGCCTCTTGTGCCTCCCAGGCTATGTTAAAATTCTGGTCAGCCATGTTATTGCTGTTGTCTTACACGCAAGTAACATTTCTGTTGTTATATCATCTATCCACACGCAAGTAACATTTCTGTTGTTATATCATCTATCCACACGCAAGTAACATTTCTGTTGTTATATGATCTATCCACACGCAAGTAACATTTCTGTTGTTATATCATCTATCCACACGCAAGTAACATTTCTGTTGTTATATCATCTATCCACACGCAAGTAACATTTCTGTTGTTATATCATCTATCCACACGCAAGTAACATTTCTATTGTTATATCATCTATCCCTGCTGCTGCCTTCCTTCTATTGTTATATCATCTATCCCTGCTGCTGCCTTCCTTCTATTGTTATATCATCTATCCCTGCTGCTGCCTTCCTTCTATTGTTATCATATATCCTGCTGCCTTCTATTGTTATATCATCTATCCCTGCTGCTGCCTTCCTTCTATTGTTATATCATCTATCCCTGCTGCCTTCTATTGTTATATCATCTATCCCTGCTGCTGCCTTCCTTCTATTGTTATATCATCTATCCCTGCTGCTGCCTTCCTTCTATTGTTATATCATCTATCCCTGCTGCCTTCTATTGTTATATCATCTATCCCTGCTGCTGCTGCTGCCTTCCTTCTGTTGTTTTGTTTTAGGGACAAGTTCGACTTCAGATTCTAGAATATTCAGTTCCTGGTCTTTTCCATGTTTCATTTGGGATGTTCTTGTACACTATAATACCAGGTAGTTCTTGTACACTATAATACCAGGTAGTTCTTGTACACTATAATACCAGGTAGTTCTTGTACACTATAATACCAGGTAGTTCTTGTACACTATAATACCAGGTAGTTCTTGTACACTATAATACCAGGTAGTTCTTGTACACTATAATACCAGGTAGTTCTTGTACACTATAATACCAGGTAGTTCTTGTACACTATAATACCAGGTAGTTCTTGTACACTATAATACCAGGTAGTTCTTGTACACTATAACACCAGGTAGTTCTTGTACACTATAATACCAGGTAGTTCTTGTACACTAACACCAGGTAGTTCTTGTACACTATAATACCAGGTAGTTCTTGTACACTATAACACCAGGTAGTTCTTGTACACTATAATACCAGGTAGTTCTTGTACACTATAATACCAGGTAATTCTTGTACACTATAATACCAGGTAGTTCTTGTACACTATAATACCAGGTAGTTCTTGTACACTATAATACCAGGTAGTTCTTGTACACTATAACACCAGGTAGTTCTTGTACACTATAATACCAGGTAGTTCTTGTACACTATAATACCAGGTAGTTCTTGTACACTATAATACCAGGTAGTTCTTGTACACTATAATACCAGGTAGTTCTTGTACACTATAATACCAGGTAGTTCTTGTACACTATAACACCAGGTAGTTCTTGTACACTATAATACCAGGTAGTTCTTGTACACTATAATACCAGGTAGTTCTTGTACACTATAATACCAGGTAGTTCTTGTACACTATAACACCAGGTAGTTCTTGTACACTATAATACCAGGTAGTTCTTGTACACTATAATACCAGGTAATATGTCTACTATAATACACATTAAACTACATGTGCCTAGAGAAGATAATTCTAGAGGAAACGGTGCCTGGAAGACGACTGAGAGGAAACGGTGCCTGGAAGACGACTGAGAGAAAGATCTAGAAGACGATGGGTGCAAGATGTCATTGACGATCTGAGAATGACTGCTGCTGAAGCCGGGCATCTGGCACCAAAAAAAACTTTTTCGGGACTGCTGTTATGGGAGCCAAGTTCAAGAAAGGACAAGCTACTTGATGATGATAAATGACATGTAATATTTATGTTTATAACATTTCAAAAAGTTGTTTTTTTTATCATGTTTATATTCTAGAATGTTGTATTTATAAGAAAATTGTATTTGTGTTTGGAAATGTAAGGAAAGTTGTATGTTGAAGTCAGTAAGGAAACAACAAAATTATGAAATTGTGATATTTCTGTAAGATAAACATGAAATAATTCTGACAATGACGATGATGGAGAGAATTATTTTGATGTGGTCAGGTAACTTATCAGTAATCTTTCTCTCTTTCTCCCTCTCTCTCGTTCTTTCTCTCTCGCTCTCCCTCTCTCTCGTTCTTTCTCTCTCGCTCTCCCTCTCTCTCGTTCTTTCTCTCTCGCTCTCCCTCTCGCTCTACCTCTCTCGCTCTCCCTATCTCTCCCTCTCTATCTCTCTCTCCCTCTATCTCTCTCTCCCTCTCCCTCTCTATCTCTCTCTCACTCTCCCTCTCTCTCGCTCTCCCTTTCTCTCGCTCTCCCTCTCTCGCTCTCCCTCTTCGCTCTCTATGTCTCTCCCACTCTCTCTCTCTCTAGCCTTAACATCCTTGGCGCTTAGAGCAGCAACAAACACACGCCATTCTTCACTATTAATGATCTTCCTCTGTATTGTGTTCCAGCTATGATTCATTTCTTTCAGTTCTTGTTCTACTAGTCTCCTATTGATCGTGTGGATCTTCCACGTATTCGTTACCCTCCGGTGTCTGTCTCAGTTGTGTGTGTGTGTGTGTGTGTGTGTGTGTGTTGTGTGGTGTTTTTTCGTTTTTTACACTTTGGTGAATAATCATGTGCGCTCCAATCTCTTTCTTATAATAATAATAATAATAATAATAATAATAACAATGATAATAGTAATAATAATAATAATAAAAATAATAATAATAATAATAATAAATCCCATAACCAGTTATGGTCGTAGAGGTGTCACTGTGGAGACATCAGCACAAAAAGCATGCCATGAATCTCTGTCTTTAACTCCTCGAGCAAGTGTGGAGAAACTCTGCCCTGACCAGCTCTTGATGTTGCCAAACCAGGATTTTCTCTGCTCTCCTTTCTGTTGCCCCTCCCTCCCTCAACTGTTCCCTGTAGGATAGCCTAAGAGAGTGAGCTATGTCTCATCACATGCACGAACCACGCAAAGTTACGCCATTTCAATCTCTTTCTTACACAGGAAGATCTCAGTGGAAGTTCATGAACTCCGTAGCCCTGGCGAGGATAACTCATGCAATTTTGAATATGGTGAAAATGTAAAATAATTATATTTGTTATTAATGATTTGTGTGCACGAGCAGCGGCTTTCCAGCCTATTTTATCCATTTTACACTGTCACTGAGTTTCTTTACATGCTAAAAATGAACATGGAACATGTACTGTTGTATCGTACGTATCTGATAGGACTAGGAATACGATCTCCCCTACATTAGGATCAAGGACGAGAGCAAATAGTTAAATTGCTGCACGAACAAAGTACTTTTGAAGTGAATGCTTAGCACCGTCGCACCTGAACGAAGTCAGTGTTAGCACCGTCGCACCTGAACGAAGCAGGCTGCACGCGCACCTGAACGAAGTCGTGGTTAGCACCGTCGCACCTGAACGAATGAGTGCTAGCACTGTCGCACCTGAACGAAGTGAGTGGTTAGCACCGTCGCACCTGAACGCTACAGATATATAAACCTCATACCCTTATATATCTTCTACCATTTCTATTTTCTTCAAGGCTTTTGTCTCTCTAACACACCGTCTGTTCACATCTGTTCACATCTGACATTGTCTACAAGACTTCTGTCTCTCTAACACACCATTTGTCCCCATATGTCCCCATCTGACATTCTCTACAAGACTTCTGTCTCTCTAACACACCATTTGTCCCCATATGTCCCCATCTGACATTCTCTACAAGACTTCTGTCTGACTAACACACCATCTGTCCCCATCTCCTCTCCTCTTCGATCGTTCTAGGTCTGTTTTAATCATTCTCATTGTGATATATAAACAGCCAAACATCAGAACGTGATGTACGTGCACCAGCCTTCAGCACCTATTGGAGCCCAGTTGCTTATCCTTCGGTGGGGTGTTCGTTTTCAGCCAGCTTTTGATTTACTAGGGTGAGCTTTTCCTAGGGTTCGATCAGCTTTGCCGTATTTTTGGGCTTTGTGATCTACGCCGGGACAGTGAGTTACGCTATTTATGCCCGTTCTGACTGAGAAATATTTCTCGGGGCTTGTAAGCTTATCCTCGTACGGCGTCTTACTCGTATAAGACACCGTGTAAAGTATCGGCCTTCGCCAATGTTCAGACCCGAACTTCCTGTCTGATCCGTACATTGTCGGCCTTGCTTTACCGTACATTTTTGAGTTTGATCCGGAGAAGGAACATTCTCGGCCTTTTCTAGACGCGCATTGGTACGTGGCAATTTGCAATTAACCTCGAAAGCACTGGCATGGGGCCGAGTACAAATAATGTAGAGGGTCGTTTCAGTCGGCACTATCAGCGTAACTGAGGATTTTGCGCTCGCCGCCATCACCCGCCCCAGTTATTCCGGGGATGTTAGTTACGACTGCAATCGAACCTTGCCCGGTTGCCCCAAGGCTGGCAGTTCCGTTAGGCATCACCAACCTCAGTTCTTCCGGGGATGTTAATTTTTAATCGCACAGTACCTTGCACGGTTTTCCCAGGGCAGGTAGTTTCGTTATGCACTAAAACGCAACTTGTTCTTTTGCGCTTGGCAAACCTTGCCCAGTACATGTATCTGCACCAGGCTACCGATGCGGGGTCAGTTGCAATCTTCTCTCGCACCAAAACGAGGGTAGACTTTTATTCGTTACGGTCCTGTCTTTTTATTCTTGCCGACGGGCTGGCAATTTTGCCCCTCCTCAGAGCTTCGCCCTACGTGGGCATACGTTTGGTCACTGGATGCACCTCTCATCCATGTCTGAGACGTTTCGTTGCTGTTTCTTTGCGTTCAGGGACTTGGGCAGTATCTTGTTGGACATCGGTCAGGAGATTTGTGCATTTTGTTTGTATGTATCTTTATTTTATTTCCGTAATTGCACTGCTACCACTACCAGTAGTTTTCTCTCCCCGATCCCTGCCCTCTTAGCCAGACCGGAACCAGAGTCTGTTTCCAGGGTCACCGCGTGGAGGTTGGGGGCAGGGTCTTGGTTAACGCGCCCCCTCGCTAACCCTGGCTCATGTTACCATCATGACCTCATGAGCCTTTGACCCCTGTCCCCATCTGACATTCTCTACAAGACTTCTGTCTCTCTAACACACCGTCTGTCCCCATCTGTTCCCATCTGTTACTGTCTATAGCAGGTACCTCTATCGCACATACAATCAACAAACTTCATCTGAGATATTCTAGAAAATCATGCGTGCCTGAGACATACATCCGGCCCCTGAGACATCATCCGGCCCTGAGACATACATCCGGCCCCTGAGACATACATCCGGCCCCTGAGACATACATCCGGCCCCTGAGACATACATCCGACCCCTGAGACATACATCCGGTCCCTTCATTGACAAAAATATAATACAACAGTGTATTTAGTGTTAGCATCTTCCATCATACCTTCCGTCATAACTTCCTTCGTACCTTCCGTCATACCAGACTTACAGAATCTACCTTCCGTCATACCAGACTTACAGAATCTACCTTCGTCATACCAGACTTACAGAATCTATCTTCCGTCATACCAGACTTACAGAATCTATCTTCCGTCATACCAGACTTACAGAATCTATCTTCCTTCACGATGTAGAGGTTTATGTTATATCTCCTTACCTGGAGCGAGCCTCTCTATGCACCTTGTCTTTCTTTCTCTTCTCCAATCCTGATTGACCTCACAGCTTCAGGGTAAGAAGAGATTTCTAGCACAGACTTTTGTATGTGTTTCATCGTCTCTGTTATCTCTGAGGTCCACCTTTTGCATGATCGACCTTTTGCTTTGTATCCACTATCTTCTTAGTACCGGACAGTATTCTGATCGCTTCGCCAGCTTTCTTATTTTCTTGACATTTTCATTGTCTTGACATTCTCATTGTCTTGACATTCTTATTTTCTTGACATTTTCATTGTCTTGACATTCTTATTGTCTTGACTTTCGTCAAACTGTTTTCTTCTCAGATTTCTGTATTCCTAACATCTCATTTTCCAGAAACTTCTAATCAACTTCCATGACCTTACACTCACACACACACAGACAGACACACAGACATTGTAATACTATCAAGGAATGGTCGACACACTCAAGAAGAAGAAGGATACCAAGATTCCAACAAACTAAAAAATAGAAAATGTTGAAAAGCAATCCATTACGTCGAGACTTGTGTCTAGGCATTCAGGTCATGGACGCTTGCACGCATGCGTACAGACATGACAGGTTGAGCGCGAGACGCTAATGAATTGCCATCACGTTTCTAATCACGCGCTTCATTAATCGCGTATCGGCGCGCGCAACCGATGTCGGGAATGATGATGTGAAGGTTAAAGGTCACTGTCAGAGAAGATGAAGATACAACAAATGGGCGGTAGGGGGAGATGTGGTGGCGGTTGGGGGCGGGGAAGGTGTGAGAGAAAAGTTAATCAAAGTATTTCATATTCGGAAGATATTCTTTTCTAATATTGATCTTCTTTCCTTTCTTTTCTTTTGTCCTTCACTGCTTTTTTGCCGCTAGGCGTAGCAGGTTTAACTGATGATCGGTTTCCGAGATAATGCACGCTCGGTCGCTTGATATGCTGTGGTATTGTGGAGTTTTAAGATGTCTGTAACTCCATCAATCCATCTTTTTCTTGGTCTTCCCTTCCTCTTGATGATTCCATTTTCAGGTTTACGCTTTTGCAACTGGTGTATTCGGGTTCATTCTGACCAAGTGGCCAAACCATTTGAGTCTCTGTTTTTCAATAAATCTAATAGCAGGTGTTGTTCCGACTTCTAATTTCCTCATTTCTTATATGGTCTCCTCTTGTTTTATTTACTGCTTTCCTCAGGCATCTCATTTCGCATGTGGTAATTTTCCTTTCTTGTTCTTTTGTCAGTGCCCATGTTTGGATCTGGTAGCACAGTGTTGGTATAAAGATTGAATTTATAATCTGTCTTTTAGTCACTACTGGAATAGCTGGGTGTTTCAAGATTAGGGTAAGTTGGTATGTAATGTTGTTGGCTTGCTGGATTCTAGTTTCAATCTCTCTGTCCAGTCTACTATCAGATGTGAAGATACTTCCAAGGTATTTGAATTCTCTCACCTGCTTTAGCGTTTGGTCATTTATTTGTATATTGATATCTTTATGTTCTCTGCTTATAGTCATGACTTCTGTCTTTTGAATATTGATCTTCATGTTGTATTTGAGGTAGCTATTGTTGAGTAAGTTTATGAGTTCTTGAAGCTGTTCAATATTATTATGGAATAAACACTGGTCGTCAGCAAAGAGCAGTTCATTTTGTTGGTCTGCGTTGAGTGATGCTTCATCTATTTTGTTGATACTATCCATGTATATAACCAACATAGATGAAGCATCAATATTGATCAGAGGAGATAAAATGAAGCTGGGGAGGGGTTGTCTCTGAATTAGTTCATATGGCATTCGTGTGCTCCTTTGTTGGTGTCTGTGTGCGTCTGTGAAGGCGTCTGTGTGTATCTGGGCGTCTGTGTGTATATGTGGGCGTCTGTGTGTGTATATGTGGGCGTCTGTGTGTGTATGTGGGCGTCTGTGTGTGTGTATGTGGGCGTCTGTGTGTGTGTATGTGGGCGTCTGTGTGTGTGTATGTGGGCGTCTGTGGGCGTCTGTGTGTGTATATGTGGGCGTCTGTGTGTGTATATGTGGGCGTCTGTGTGTGTATGTGAGCGTCTGTGTGTGTATATGTGGGCGTCTGTGTGTGTGTGTATGTGGGCGTCTGTGTGTGTATGTGGGCGTCTGTGTGTGTATATGGGCGTCTGTGTGTGTATATGGGCGTCTGTGTGTGTATATGTGGGCGTCTGTGTGTGTATGTGGGCGTCTGTGTGTGTGTATGTGGGCGTCTGTGTGTGTATGTGGGCGTCTGTGTGTGTATATGGGCGTCTGTGTGTGTATATGTGGGCGTCTGTGTGTGTATGTGAGCGTCTGTGTGTGTATATGTGGGCGTCTGTGTGTGTATGTGGGCGTCTGTGTGTGTATGTGGGCGTCTGTGTGTGTGTATGTGGGCGTCTGTGTGTGTATGTGAGCGTCTGTGTGTGTGTATGTGGCGTCTGTGTGTGTGTATGTGGCTCTGTGTGTGTGTATATGGCGTCTGTGTGTGTATATGGGTGTCTGTGTGTGATATGGGCGTCTGTGTGTGTATGTGGCGTCTGTGTGTGTGTGTGAGCGTCTGTGTGTGTAATGTGGGCGTCTGTGTGGTTGTGGGCGTCTGTGTGTGTGTGGGCGTCTGTGTGTGTGTATGTGAGCGTCTGTGTGTGTGTATGTGAGCGTCTGTGTGTGTGTATGTGGGCGTCTGTGTGTGTATGTGGGCGTCTGTGTGTGTATGGGCGTCTGTGTGTGTATGTGGCGTCTGTGTGTGTATGGGCGTCTGTGTGTGTGTGGGCGTCTGTGGTGTGATGTGAGCGTCTGTGTGTGTGTATGTGAGCGTCTGTGTGTGTGTGTGGGCGTCTGTGTGTGTATGTGGCGTCTGTGTGTCTGGGCGTCTGTGATTATGTGTGCGCCTGTGGGCGTCTGTGTGTATATCTGGGCCTCTATGTGTATGTGTGTGTCTGTGGTGCGTCTGTATGTGTATGTGGGCGTATGTGTGTATCTGGGCGTTTGTGTGTGTATGTGTGTGTCTGTGTGCGCCTGTGGCATCTGGTGTGTCTGTGGGCGTTGTGTATGTATGTGGGCGTCTGTGTGTGTCTATGGGCGTTTGTGTGTGTATTTGGGCGTCTATGTGTATGTGTGCGTCTGTGGGTGTTTGTGTGTGTCTGTGGGCGTTGTATGTGTATGTAGAGTCTGTGTGTGTATGTGGCGTCTGTGGTGTGTATGGTGTGTATGTGGGCGTATGCGTGTGTATGTGAGCGTCTGTGGGCGTCTGTGTGTGTCTGGGCGTCTGTGTGCGTCTGTATGTGTCTGTGTGTGTCTGTATGCGTCTGTGTGTGTGACTGTGTGCGTCTGTGTGCGTCTGTGGGTGTCTGTGGGTGTCTGTGGGCGTCTGTGTGCGTCTGTGGCGTCTGTGGCGTCTGGGCGTCTGTATGTGTATGGGGCGTCTGTGTGTGTATGTGGGCATATGTTCTGTGGGCGTTGTATGTATGTGGGCGTCTGTGTGTATCTGTGCGCCTGTGGCCTGTGTGTGTCTGTGTGTGTCTGTGGGCGTCTGTTGGTATGTATGTGTATGTGGGCGTCTGTGGGCGTCTGTGGCTCAGCAGTAGTGAACTTGATCATAACCCAAGAGTGCCTGGTTCAAACACAGTAGCGCGCAGTTTAGAAACAAATTTGTTCGTGTGGATTTTTACGAACAGTTCAAATAGAACTCACCGAACATAAAGCAATGGCAAACTACTGAACGGTTAAGTGGTGCCTAGAAGATCAACGGCTTGTTTACTGTTGTTGATGGCGCGAGGAATATAGACTTCAAACCTACACTTATATTCCCGGGATTACCACAGGGCTCCCCTCTATCACCCGTGTTACTCAAAATCTACACAGCAAATCTAACCAAAATACAGCCAACCGGGTTAAGATGAAATCTTAAAATATAGGACTGGATCAGATAGACAAGAAATGATTGAAGATATTCAGGGAACACTGAATACCATCTTGCTTTGGCGCAAGGTGTCAAATGCAGGGGTTTGGACATTTAATGAGAATGGAATACAACCAACCACCAATAACAACATACAATAAAAAGAAATCGGGTACTAGAGCCAAAGGAAGACCAAGAAAAAGATGGATAGACAATATCAATAACACACTAAATAAACACGGATATAACATGACAAGGGTGATTCATGTTGACCTGGGACGCAAATTAAATCTCCCCCAATCTTAACGGTTAGAGTGGACAACCAATTCCATCATCCACCTGGGGATAGACAATAGATAGTTTCTCTTTGGTGTCCACCCAGAGAAGACGGGCATGTTGCGGTGCTCTTTGAATAATTGCATAGTCAGTGCTGACCTAGTCTATTTAAGTGTCTAATTTGTGTTAAATTATGTCTTCATTTTTTTCTGAGTTGAGTTTGATATTGCGACAGACACAATGAACATGCACAGAATGAACGACACATGTAGATATGTATATATATATACATGAACTAAAACATGTTGATTGATAAACAAATAAACGAACAGAGATAATAAACGTTAGAAACTTACCTGCACCAAATATAAGTACCACTTGTATCCCACCATCTTGACAGCAGACTCGTCCGTCGCTACATTCTCCATGTCAATCACTTGAACGCGAGTAACCAATCGTACTCAAGAACCTTGCACATGTTGATGAGTCACAGATGATGAACGCCACAGATGGCGAACGCCCACAGATGCGAACGCCAACAGATGGTAAACGCCTCACAGATGGTGAACGTACAAATGGTGAATGCCCACAGATGGTGAACGCCTCATCAAATTTCTGAATGTTATAGCATAATCATCATGTGCATGTTTAAAGATAGAGTTGTATCAGGCACAATTCATGGGGCACTATTGAAGGCCTACTCATTGTCTAAGAGACCCGAACAGAGCAGTGGTTAGTTCAATTTACTTGGGCGCATAGTTCGGTTCGATCTCACACTGGAAGTGGAACTTTCTTCCGATCCCGTTTTCTTCGCAGGTCGACCCAGCCTCAATTGGGTACCAGTATTGTTTTTATGTGTTTCACCATTGCTACATAGTTTTACTGCAGTCTTTTCTTATATTGATAGTATGTTTCATCATTGCTACATTAGTTTTACTGCAGTCTTTCCTTATATTGATAGTATGTTTCATCATTGCTACATTAGTTTTACTCCAGTCTTTCCTTATATTGATAGTATGTTTCATCATTGCTACATTAGTTTTACTCAGTCTTTCCTTATATTGATAGTATGTTTCATCATTGCTACATTAGTTTTACTCCAGTCTTTCCTTATATTGATAGTATGTTTCATCATTGCTACATTAGTTTTACTCCAGTCTTTACTTATATTGATAGTATGTTTCACCATTGCTACATTAGTTTTACTCCAGTCTTTTCTTATATTGATAGTATGTTTCATCATTGCTACATTAGTTTTACTCCAGTCTTTCCTTATATTGATAGTATGTTTCATCATTGCTACATTAGTTTTACTCCAGTCTTTCCTTATATTGATAGTATGTTTCATCATTGCTACATTAGTTTTACTGCAGTCTTTCCTTATATTGATAGTATGTTTCATCATTGCTACATTAGTTTTACTGCAGTCTTTCCTTATATTGATAGTATGTTTCATCATTGCTACATTAGTTTTACTCCAGTCTTCCTTATATTGATAGTATGTTTCATCATTGCTACATTAGTTTTACTACAGTCTTTACTTATATTGATAGTATGTTTCATCATTGCTACATTAGTTTTACTCCAGTCTTTCCTTATATTGATAGTATGTTTCATCATTGCTACATTAGTTTTACTGCAGTCTTTCCTTATATTGATAGTATGTTTCATCATTCTACATTAGTTTTACTCAGTCTTTCCTTATATTGATAGTATGTTTCATCATTGCTACATTAGCTTTATCTAGTCTTTACTTATATTGATGGTATGTTTCATCATTGCTACATTAGTTTTACTGCAGTCTTTACTTATATTGATAGTATGTTTCATCATTGCTACATTAGTTTTATCCAGTCTTTACTTATATTGATAGTATGTTTCATCATTGCTACATTAGTTTTACTCAGTCTTTTCTTTATATTGATAGTATGTTTCATCATTGCTACATTAGTTTTACTCCAGTCTTTCCTTATATTGATAGTATGTTTCATCATTGCTACATAGTTTTACTCCAGTCTTCTCTTATATTGATAGTATGTTTCATCATTGCTACATTAGCTTTTACTCCAGTCTTCCTCATATTGATAGTATGTTTCATCATTGCTACATTAGCTTTACTCCAGTCTTTCCTTATATTGATAGTATGTTTCATCATTGCTACATTAGCTTTACTCCAGTCTTTCCTTATATTGATAGTATGTTTCATCATTGCTACATTAGTTTTACTGCAGTCTTTCCTTATATTGATAGTATGTTTCACCATTGCTACATTAGTTTTACTCCAGTCTTTACTTATATTGATAGTATGTTTCATCATTGCTACATTAGTTTTACTACAGTCTTTACTTATATTGATAGTATGTTTCATCATTGCTACATTAGCTTTACTCCAGTCTTTCCTTATATTGATAGTATGTTTCATCATTGCTACATTAGTTTTACTCAGTCTTTCCTTATATTGATAGTATGTTTCATCATTGCTACATTAGTTTTACTCCAGTCTTTCCTTATATTGATAGTATGTTTCATCATTGCTACATAGTTTTACTGCAGTCTTTCCTTATATTGATAGTATGTTTCACCATTGCTACATTAGTTTTACTCCAGTCTTTCCTTATATTGATAGTATGTTTCATCATTGCTACATTAGTTTTACTCCAGTCTTTCCTTATATTGATAGTATGTTTCATCATTGCTACATTAGTTTTACTCAGTCTTTCCTTATATTGATAGTATGTTTCATCATTGCTACATTAGTTTTACTCCAGTCTTTCCTTATATTGATAGTATGTTTCATCATTGCTACATTGTTTTACTCCAGTCTTTCCTTATATTGATAGTATGTTTCATCATTGCTACATTAGTTTTACTGCAGTCTTCCCTTATATTGATAGTATGTTTCATCATTGCTACATAGTTTTACTGCAGTCTTTCCTTATATTGATAGTATGTTTCATCATTGCTACATAGTTTTACTCAGTCTTCCTTATATTGATAGTATGTTTCATCATTGCTCATTAGTTTTACTCAGCTTTCCTTATATTGATAGTATGTTTCATCATTGCTACATAGTTTTACTGCAGTCTTTCCTTATATTGATAGTATGTTTCATCATTGCTACATTAGTTTTACTCCAGTCTTTCCTTATATTGATAGTATGTTTCATCATTGCTACATAGTTTTACTCCAGTCTTTACTTATATTGATAGTATGTTTCATCATTGCTACATAGTTTTACTCCAGTCTTTACTTATATTGATAGTATGTTTCATCATTGCTACATTAGTTTTACTGCAGTCTTACTTATATTGAGGTATGTTTCATCATTGCTACATAGTTTTACTGCAGTCTTTCCTTATATTGATAGTATGTTTCATCATTGCTACATAGTTTTACTCCAGTCTTTACTTATATTGATAGTATGTTTCATCATTGCTACATTAGTTTTACTCCAGTCTTTCCTTATATTGATAGTATGTTTCATCATTGCTACATTAGTTTTACTCAGTCTTCCTTTATATTGATAGTATGTTTCATCATTGATACATTAGTTTTACTCCAGTCTTTCCTTATATTGATAGTATGTTTCATCATTGCTACATAGTTTTACTGCAGTCTTTCCTTATATTGATAGTATGTTTATCATTGCACATTAGTTTTACTCCAGTCTTTCCTTATATTGATAGTATGTTTCATCATTGCTACATTAGTTTTACTACCGTCTTCCTTATATTGATAGTATGTTTCATCATTGCTACATTAGTTTTACTCCAGTCTTTCCTTATATTGATAGTATGTTTCATCATTGCTACATTAGTTTTACTCCAGTCTTTCCTTATATTGATAGTATGTTTCATCATTGCTACATTAGTTTTACTCCAGTCTTTCCTTATATTGATAGTATGTTTCATCATTGCTACATTAGTTTTACTCCAGTCTTTCCTTATATTGATAGTATGTTACATCATTGCTACATTAGTTTTACTCCAGTCTTTCCTTATATTGATAGTATGTTACATCATTGCTACATTAGTTTTACTGCAGTCTTTCCTTATATTGATAGTATGTTTCATCATTGCTACATTGTTTTACTCCAGTCTTTCCTTATATTGATAGTATGTTTCATCATTGCTACATTAGTTTTACTCCAGTCTTTACTTATATTGATAGTATGTTTCACCATTGCTACATTAGTTTTACTCCAGTCTTTCCTTATATTGATAGTATGTTTCATCATTGCTACATTAGTTTTACTCCAGTCTTTCCTTATATTGATAGTATGTTTCATCATTGATACATTAGTTTTACTCCAGTCTTTCCTTATATTGATAGTATGTTTCATCATTGCTACATTAGTTTTACTGCAGTCTTTTCTTATATTGATAGTATGTTTCATCATTGCTACATTAGTTTTACTGCAGTCTTTCCTTATATTGATAGTATGTTTCATCATTGCTACATTAGTTTTACTCCAGTCTTCCTTATATTGATAGTATGTTTCATCATTGCTACATTAGTTTTACTACAGTCTTTACTTATATTGATAGTATGTTTCATCATTGCTACATTAGTTTTACTCCAGTCTTTCCTTATATTGATAGTATGTTACATCATTGCTACATTAGTTTTACTGCAGTCTTTCCTTATATTGATAGTATGTTACATCATTGCTACATTAGTTTTACTGCAGTCTTTCCTTATATTGATAGTATGTTTCATCATTGCCACATTAGTTTTACTCCAGTCTTTCCTTATATTGATAGTATGTTTCATCATTGCTACATTAGTTTTACTCCAGTCTTTACTTATATTGATAGTATGTTTCACCATTGCTACATTAGTTTTACTCCAGTCTTTCCTTATATTGATAGTATGTTTCATCATTGCTACATTAGTTTTACTCCAGTCTTTCCTTATATTGATAGTATGTTTCATCATTGCTACATTAGTTTTACTCCAGTCTTTCCTTATATTGATAGTATGTTTCATCATTGCTACATTAGTTTTACTGCAGTCTTTCCTTATATTGATAGTATGTTTCATCATTGCTACATTAGTTTTACTGCAGTCTTTCCTTATATTGATAGTATGTTTCATCATTGCTACATTAGTTTTACTCCAGTCTTCCTTATATTGATAGTATGTTTCATCATTGCTACATTAGTTTTACTACAGTCTTTACTTATATTGATAGTATGTTTCATCATTGCTACATTAGTTTTACTCCAGTCTTTCCTTATATTGATAGTATGTTTCATCATTGCTACATTAGTTTTACTGCAGTCTTTCCTTATATTGATAGTATGTTTCATCATTGCTACATTAGTTTTACTCAGTCTTTCCTTATATTGATAGTATGTTTCATCATTGCTACATTAGCTTTACTCCAGTCTTTACTTATATTGATGGTATGTTTCATCATTGCTACATTAGTTTTACTGCAGTCTTTACTTATATTGATAGTATGTTTCATCATTGCTACATTAGTTTTACTCAGTCTTTCTCTTATATTGATAGTATGTTTCATCATTGCTACATTAGTTTTACTCCAGTCTTTTCTTATATTGATAGTATGTTTCATCATTGCTACATTAGTTTTACTCCAGTCTTTCCTTATATTGATAGTATGTTTCATCATTGCTACATAGTTTTACTCCAGTCTTTCCTTATATTGATAGTATGTTTCATCATTGCTACATTAGCTTTACTCCAGTCTTCCTTATATTGATAGTATGTTTCATCATTGCTACATTAGCTTTACTCCAGTCTTTCCTATATTGATAGTATGTTTCATCATTGCTACTAGCTTTACTCCAGTCTTCTTCCTTATATTGATAGTATGTTTCATCATTGCTACATTAGCTTTACTCCAGTCTTTCCTTATATTGATAGTATGTTTCATCATTGCTACATTAGTTTTACTCCAGTCTTTCCTTATATTGATGGTATGTTTCATCATTGCTACATTAGTTTTACTCCAGTCTTTCCTTATATTGATAGTATGTTTCATCATTGCTACATAGTTTTACTGCAGTCTTTCCTTATATTGATAGTATGTTTCACCATTGCTACATTAGTTTTACTCCAGTCTTTCCTTATATTGATAGTATGTTTCATCATTGCTACATTAGTTTTACTCCAGTCTTTCCTTATATTGATAGTATGTTTCATCATTGCTACATTAGTTTTACTCCAGTCTTACCTTATATTGATAGTATGTTTCATCATTGCTACATTAGTTTTACTCCAGTCTTTCCTTATATTGATAGTATGTTTCATCATTGCTACATTGTTTTACTCCAGTCTTTCCTTATATTGATAGTATGTTTCATCATTGCTACATTAGTTTTACTGCAGTCTTCCTTATATTGATAGTATGTTTCATCATTGCTACATTAGTTTTACTGCAGTCTTTCCTTATATTGATAGTATGTTTCATCATTGCTACATAGTTTTACTCCAGTCTTTCCTT
The DNA here is from genome assembly GCA_020796225.1 of Arion vulgaris. Classification (NCBI taxonomy): domain Eukaryota; kingdom Metazoa; phylum Mollusca; class Gastropoda; order Stylommatophora; family Arionidae; genus Arion; species Arion vulgaris. The sequence continues at coordinate 19,877,326 of CM036778.1, read as the reverse complement.
ATATTGATAGTATGTTTCATCATTGCTACATTAGTTTTACTCCAGTCTTTCCTTATATTGATAGTATGTTTCATCATTGCTACATAGTTTTACTGCAGTCTTCCTTATATTGATAGTATGTTTCATCATTGCTACATTAGTTTTACTCCAGTCTTTCCTTATATTGATAGTATGTTTCATCATTGCTACATAGTTTTACTTCAGTCTTTACTTATATTGATAGTATGTTTCATCATTGCTACATAGTTTTACTTCAGTCTTTACTTATATTGATAGTATGTTTCATCATTGCTACATTAGTTTTACTGCAGTCTTTACTTATATTGATAGTATGTTTCATCATTGCTACATAGTTTTACTGCAGTCTTTCTTATATTGATAGTATGTTTCATCACTTGCCATAGTTTTACTCCAGTCTTTACTTATATTGATAGTATGTTTCATCATTGCTACATTAGTTTTACTCCAGTCTTTCCTTATATTGATAGTATGTTTCATCATTGCTACATTAGTTTTACTCCAGTCTTCCTTATATTGATAGTATGTTTCATCATTGCTACATTAGTTTTACTCCAGTCTTTCCTTATATTGATAGTATGTTTCATCATTGCTACATAGTTTTACTGCAGTCTTTCCTTATATTGATAGTATGTTTCATCATTGCTACATTAGTTTTACTCCAGTCTTTCCTTATATTGATAGTATGTTTCATCATTGCTACATTAGTTTTACTACCGTCTTTCCTTATATTGATAGTATGTTTCATCATTGCTACATTAGTTTTACTCCAGTCTTTCCTTATATTGATAGTATGTTTCATCATTGCTACATTAGTTTTACTCCAGTCTTTCCTTATATTGATAGTATGTTTCATCATTGCTCATTAGTTTTACTCCAGTCTTTCCTTATATTGATAGTATGTTTCATCATTGCTACATTAGTTTTACTCCAGTCTTTCCTTATATTGATAGTATGTTACATCATTGCTACATTAGTTTTACTCCAGTCTTTCCTTATATTGATAGTATGTTACATCATTGCTACATTAGTTTTACTGCAGTCTTTCCTTATATTGATAGTATGTTTCATCATTGCTACATTAGTTTTACTCCAGTCTTTCCTTATATTGATAGTATGTTTCATCATTGCTACATTAGTTTTACTGCAGTCTTTACTTATATTGATAGTATGTTTCATCATTGCCACATTAGTTTTACTCCAGTCTTTCCTTATATTGATAGTATGTTACATCATTGCTACATTAGTTTTACTCCAGTCTTCCTTATATTGATAGTATGTTTCATCATTGCTACATTAGTTTTACTACAGTCTTTCCTTATATTGATAGTATGTTTCATCATTGCTACATTAGTTTTACTGCAGTCTTTCCTTATATTGATAGTATGTTACATCATTGCTACATTAGTTTTACTCCAGTCTTCCTTATATTGATAGTATGTTTCATCATTGCTACATTAGTTTTACTCCAGTCTTTCCTTATATTGATAGTATGTTCATCATTGCTACATTAGTTTTACTCAGTCTTCCTTATATTGATAGTATGTTTCATCATTGCTACATTAGTTTTACTCCAGTCTTCCTTATATTGATAGTATGTTTCATCATTGCTACATTAGTTTTACTACAGTCTTTCCTTATATTGATAGTATGTTACATCATTGCTACATAGTTTTACTCCAGTCTTCCTTATATTGATAGTATGTTTCATCATTGCTACATTAGTTTTACTACAGTCTTTACTTATATTGATAGTATGTTTCATCATTGCTACATTAGTTTTACTCAGTCTTCCTTATATTGATAGTATGTTTCATCATTGCTACATAGTTTTACTGCAGTCTTTCCTTATATTGATAGTATGTTTCATCATTGCTACATTAGTTTTACTCCAGTCTTTCCTTATATTGATAGTATGTTACATCATTGCTACATTAGTTTTACTCCAGTCTTTCCTTATATTGATAGTATATTTCATGTTTGCTACATAGTTTTACTCCAGTCTTTCCTTATATTGATAGTATATTTCATGTTTGCTACATTAGTTTTACTGCAGTCTTTCCTTATATTGATAGTATGTTTCATCATTGCTACATTAGTTTTACTCCAGTCTTTACTTATATTGATAGTATGTTTCATCATGTACATTAGTTTTACTCCAGTCTTTCCTTATATTGATAGTATGTTTCATCATTGCTACATTAGTTTTACTGCAGTCTTTCCTTATATTGATAGTATGTTTCATCATTGATACATTAGTTTTACTCCAGTCTTTCCTTATATTGATAGTATGTTTCATCATTGCTACATTAGTTTTACTCAGTCTTTCCTTATATTGATAGTATGTTTCATCATTGCTACATTAGTTTTACTCCAGTCTTTTCTTATATTGATAGTATATTTCATGTTTGCTACATAGTTTTACTCCAGTCTTTCCTTATATTGATAGTATGTTTCATCATTGCTACATTAGTTTTACTGCAGTCTTTCCTTATATTGATAGTATGTTTTATCATTGCTACATAGTTTTACTCCAGTCTTTTCTTATATTGATAGTATGTTTCATCATTGCTACATTAGTTTTACTACAGTCTTTCCTTATATTGATAGTATGTTACATCATTGCTACATAGTTTTACTCCAGTCTTTCCTTATATTGATAGTATGTTTCATCATTGCTACATTAGTTTTACTCCAGTCTTTCCTTATATTGATAGTATGTTACATCATTGCTACATAGTTTTACTCCAGTCTTCCTTATATTGATAGTATGTTTCATCATTGCTACATTAGTTTTACTCCAGTCTTTCCTTATATTGATAGTATGTTTCATCATTGCTACATAGTTTTACTACAGTCTTTCCTTATATTGATAGTATGTTTCATCATTGCTACATTAGTTTTACTCAGTCTTCCTATATTGATAGTATGTTTCATCATTGCTACATTAGTTTTACTCCAGTCTTTCCTTATATTGATAGTATGTTTCATCATTGCTACATTAGTTTTACTCCAGTCTTTCCTTATATTGATAGTATGTTTCATCATTGCTACATTAGTTTTACTCCAGTCTTTCCTTATATTGATAGTATGTTTCATCATTGCTACATTAGTTTTACTCCAGTCTTCCCTTATATTGATAGTATGTTTCATCATTGCTACATAGTTTTACTCCAGTCTTTACTTATATTGATAGTATGTTTCATCATTGCTACATTAGTTTTACTCCAGTCTTTCCTTATATTGATAGTATGTTTCATCATTGCTACATTAGTTTACTCAGTCTTTCCTTATATTGATAGTATGTTTCATCATTGCTACATTAGTTTTACTCCAGTCTTTCCTTATATTGATAGTATGTTACATCATTGCTACATTAGTTTTACTGCAGTCTTTCCTTATATTGATAGTATGTTACATCATTGCTACATTAGTTTTACTCCAGTCTTTCCTTATATTGATAGTATGTTTCATCATTGCTACATAGTTTTACTCCAGTCTTTCCTTATATTGATAGTATGTTTCATCATTGCTACATAGTTTACTCCAGTCTTACTTATATTGATAGTATGTTTCATCATTAAGCACATTAGTTTTACTCCAATCTTCCTTATATTGATAGTATGTTTCATCATTGCTACATTAGTTTTACTCCAGTCTTTCCTTATATTGATAGTATGTTACATCATTGCTACATAGTTTTACTACAGTCTTCCCTTATATTGATAGTATGTTTCATCATTGCTACATTAGTTTTACTCCAGTCTTCCTTATATTGATAGTATGTTTCATCATTGCTACATTAGTTTTACTGCAGTCTTTTCTTATATTGATAGTATGTTTCACCATTGCTACATAGTTTTACTCCAGTCTTTCCTTATATTGATAGTATGTTTCATCATTGCTACATTAGTTTTACTCCAGTCTTTTCTTATATTGATAGTATGTTTCATCATTGCTACATTAGTTTTACTCCAGTCTTTCCTTATATTGATAGTATGTTTCATCATTGCTACATTAGTTTTACTCCAGTCTTTCCTTATATTGATAGTATGTTTCATCATTGCTACATTAGCTTTACTCAGTCTTTACTTATATTGATAGTATGTTTCATCATTGCTACATTAGTTTTACTCCAGTCTTTCCTTATATTGATAGTATGTTTCATCATTGCTACATTAGTTTTACTCCAGTCTTTCCTTATATTGATAGTATGTTTCATCATTGCTACATAGTTTTACTGCAGTCTTTACTTATATTGATAGTATGTTTCATCATTGCTACATTAGTTTTACACTGAGTCTTTTCTTATATTGATAGTATGTTTCATCATTGCTACATTAGTTTTACTCCAGTCTTTCCTTATATTGATAGTATGTTACATCATTGCTAAATGTTTTACTGCAGTCTTTACTTATATTGATAGTATGTTTCATCATTGCTACATTAGTTTTAATCCAGTCTTTCCTTATATTGATAGTATGTTTCATCATTGCTACATTAGCTTTACTCCAGTCTTTCCTTATATTGATAGTATGTTTCATCATTGCTACATAGTTTTACTGCAGTCTTTACTTATATTGATAGTATGTTTCATCATTGCTACATTAGTTTTACTCCAGTCTTTCCTTATATTGATAGTATGTTTCATCATTGCTACATTAGTTTTACTCCAGTCTTTACTTATATTGATAGTATGTTTCATCATTGCTACATTAGTTTTACACCAGTCTTTTCTTATATTGATAGTATGTTTCATCATTGCTACATTAGCTTTACTCCAGTCTTTCCTTATATTGATAGTATGTTACATCATTGCTACATTAGTTTTACTCCAGTCTTTCCTTATATTGATAGTATGTTTCATCATTGCTACATTAGTTTTACTGCAGTCTTTCCTTATATTGATAGTATGTTTCATCATTGCTACATTAGTTTTACTCCAGTCTTTCCTTATATTGATAGTATGTTATCATCATTGCTACATAGCTTTACTCAGTCTTTCCTTATATTGATAGTATGTTTCATCATTGATACATTAGTTTTACTCCAGTCTTTCCTTATATTGATAGTATGTTTCATCATTGCTACATAGTTTTACTGCAGTCTTTCCTTATATTGATAGTATGTTTCATCATTGCTACATTATTTTTACTCCAGTCTTTCCTTATATTGATAGTATGTTTCATCATTGCTACATTAGTTTTACTGCAGTCTTTCCTTATATTGATAGTATGTTACATCATTGCTACATTAGCTTTACTCCAGTCTTTCCTTATATTGATAGTATGTTTCATCATTGCTACATTAGTTTTACTCCAGTCTTTCCTTATATTGATAGTATAGTTCATCATTGCTACATTAGTTTTACTGCAGTCTTTCCTTATATTGATAGTATGTTTCATCATTGCTACATTAGTTTTACTCCAGTCTTTCCTTATATTGATAGTATGTTTCATCATTGCTACATTAGCTTTACTCCAGTCTTTCCTTATATTGATAGTATGTTACATCATTGCTACATTAGTTTTACTCCAGTCTTTTCTTATATTGATAGTATGTTTCATCATTGCTACATTAGTTTTACTACAGTCTTTCCTTATATTGATAGTATGTTACATCATTGCTACATTAGTTTTACTCCAGTCTTTTCTTATATTGATAGTATGTTTCATCATTGCTACATTAGTTTTACTACAGTCTTTCCTTATATTGATAGTATGTTACATCATTGCTACATTAGTTTTACTGCAGTCTTTCCTTATATTGATAGTATGTTTCATCATTGCTACATTAGTTTTACTCCAGTCTTTCCTTATATTGATAGTATGTTACATCATTGCTACATTAGTTTTACTACAGTCTTTCCTTATATTGATAGTATGTTACATCATTGCTACATTAGTTTTACTCCAGTCTTTTCTTATATTGATAGTATGTTTCATCATTGCTACATTAGTTTTACTCCAGTCTTTCCTTATATTGATAGTATGTTACATCATTGCTAATTAGTTTTACTGCAGTCTTTCCTTATATTGATAGTATGTTACATCATTGCTACATTAGTTTTACTGCAGTCTTTTCTTATATTGATAGTATGTTTCATCATTGCTACATTAGCTTTACTCCAGTCTTTCCTTATATTGATAGTATGTTTCATCATTGCTAATAGTTTTACTCCAGTCTTTCCTTATATTGATAGTATGTTACATCATTGCTACATTAGCTTTACTCCAGTCTTTCCTTATATTGATAGTATGTTTCATCATTGCTACATTAGTTTTACTCAGTCTTTCCTTATATTGATAGTATGTTTCATCATTGCTACATAGTTTTACTCCAGTCTTTCCTTATATTGATAGTATGTTACATCATTGCTACATTAGTTTTACTGCAGTCTTTTCTTATATTGATAGTATGTTTCATCATTGCTACATTAGTTTTACTCAGTCTTTCCTTATATTGATAGTATGTTTCATCATTGCTACATTAGCTTTACTGCAGTCTTTCCTTATATTGATAGTATGTTACATCATTGCTACATAGTTTTACTGCAGTCTTTCCTTATATTGATAGTATGTTTCATCATTGCTACATTAGTTTTACTCCAGTCTTTCCTTATATTGATAGTATGTTTCATCATTGCTACATTAGTTTTACTCCAGTCTTTCCTTATATTGATAGTATGTTTCATCATTGCTACATTAGTTTTACTCAGTCTTTCCTTATATTGATAGTATGTTTCATCATTGCTACATTAGTTTACTCCAGTCTTTCCTTATATTGATAGTATGTTTCATCATTGCTACATTAGTTTTACTCCAGTCTTTCCTTATATTGATAGTATGTTTCATCATTGCTACATTAGTTTTACTACAGTCTTTCCTTATATCGATGGTACCAGTATTAGAAAGTAATGAATGTCGGCATGATGTTGACCACATCAAACATAGCTGACAGATTGTCAATGACAAATACAGGCCTAACACGGTATTTTCTACTATATTACATGGTATGAAAACATGGCTACTTTTCCTTGACTCCCTGTCTAACAGTTATATTTTTATGTAAATGTTTTGTCCCAGAGTTGACGAGAAGTCGTATCATATGGCAGTAGCTCTATAACAGTTCATGGAGATGTGAGAGATTCTACTTTCTACAATGGCGTGGTCAGACACACACACACACCCTATCTGAGATCGCCACTGTCCATCTGCCATTTGTCCATCACGTGCATGCTGAGCATGACGAAGTGGAGCGTTTAGCAGATATTCTATTCTGAGAACTTTGGCACTCTGAAGTCGTTGTTGAATGTTTACATGGGGCAATAGTCGAGTTAGGAAGTCAACGTTGAATGTTTACATGGGGCAATAGTCGAGTTAGGAAGTCAACGTTGAATGTTTACATGTGGCAATAATCGAGTTATGAAGTCAACGTTGAATGTTTATATGGGGCAATAGTCGAGTTCTGAAGTCAACGTTGAATGTTTATATGGGGCAATAGTCGAGTTATGAAGTCATCGTTCGATGTTTACATGTGGCAATAGTCGAGTTATGAAGTTAACGTTGAATGTTTACATGGGGCAATAGTCGAGTTATGAAGTTAACGTTGAATGTTTACATGTGACAATAGTCGAGTTCTGAAGTCAACGTTGAATGTTTACATGTGACAATAGTCGAGTTATGAAGTTAACGTTGAATGTTTATATGTGACAATAGTCGAGTTCTGAAGTCATAGTTCAATGCTTATTCATGCTCAATTGTAAGGGCAGGTCCACGTTGATAAGATCTGAACATGCCACCAATGACAGAACCCTAACATGCCACCAATGACAGACCCCTCACATGTCACCAATGACAGAACCCTTACATGTCACCAATGACATGGTCCTAACATGCTACCAACGACAGACCCCTTACATGCCACCAATGACAGACCCCTAACATGTCACCAATGACAGACCCCTCACATGTCACCAATGACAGAACCCTTACATGCCACCAATGACAGACCCCTAACATGCCACCAACGATAGAACCCTAACATGCTACCAACGACAGAACCCTAACATGCCACCAACGACAGACCCCTAACATGCCACCATTGATAGAACCCTAACATGCTACCAACGACAGACCCTACATGCCACCAATGATAGAACCCTAACATGCTACCAACGACAGACCCTAACATGCTACCAACGACAGACCCCTTACATGCCACCATTGATAGAACCCTAACATGCTACCAATGACATGGTCCTAACATGCCACCAATGATAGAACCCTAACATGCTACCAATGACAGAACCCTAACATGCTACCAATGACAGAACCCTAACATGCTACCAATGACAGAACCCTAACATGCTACCAACGACAGACCCCTTACATGCTACCAACGACAGACCCCTTACATGCCACCAACGACAGACCCCTTACATGCCACCAATGACAGACCCCTTACATGCTACCAATGACAGAACCCTTACATGCCACCAACGACAGAACCCTAACATGCCACCAATGATAGAACCCTAACATGCCACCATTGATAGGGCCCTCACATACCACAATTGAAAAGGGCCCCAATCTGTCAGCAATGCAGACAAGAGATGAATAACTTCATTTTTCTTAGAATATATTATCACAAAACTTTCCAGGCTACAACACCGCCTAGACTTCCACGCTTCCACATACCTAACGGTTTCCACTTACAGACATATATGCTCATCTACTATACGTTCACAAATCTCACATTTAACAGTACAGCACCAGAGAAATTTACATCCACACCGCTCTACCACCTTGATCTGTCTTGTCACATAACCCCGCCCACAGCACATAAGGTCACACCCATCTACCGCCTTAGAAGTTTTGTTACAAAACCGACCATGAGTTCCAAACGAACCGGATTTTTTGTCAACTTCACAAAAGTCTGGAGATGACTCCATATATATGAGATCTTGGTCTGTATGAGGTTTGAACTGAGAGCTTAGAGGTATTAGCTCGTTTGTTTGTGATGGCTTGACTTCTGTGGCACCATCGAATTTTTCTTTGAGGACATGTCCGATGACAGAGAAGGCAGACATTGCTTTCCAACAGGTCCGAGCTCCACAGAACCAGAGACACCATGACACTTGCATTCAACTCTCATATTGTCCTCCACAGCCTGAAAATTAGAATATACAATAATAAATAATTAGGACATTGTCCTATCACAGTCTAGTAATTAGACATTGTTTCTCACGGTCAGTAATTAGGACATTGTCCTATCACAGTCTAGCAATTAGGATATTGTCATATCACAGTCTAGCAATTAGGACATTGTCCTATCACAGTCTAGCAATTAGGATATTGTCCTATCACAGTCTAGTAATTAGGACATTGTCCTCTCACAGTCTAGCAATTAAGACATTGTCCTATCACAGTCTAGTAATTAGGATATTGTCCTATCACAGTCTAGTAATTAGGACATTGTCCTCTCACAGTCTAGCAATTAAGACATTGTCCTATCACAGTCTAGTAATTAGGACATTGTCCTCTTAGTCTAGCACTTAGGACATTGTCCTCTCACGGTCTAGTAATTAGAATATAATGACAATATGGCGAATGTTTCTGGCGAATGTTTCTGGCGAATGTTTCTGGCGAATGTTTCTGGCGAATGTTTCTGGCGAATGTTTCTGGCGAATGTTTCTGGCGAATGTTTCTGGCGAATGTTTCTGGCGAATGTTTCTGGCGAATGTTTCTGGCGAATGTTTCTGGCGAATGTTTCTGGCGAGCTGCTACAGAAATGACGTTAGCATCTTCTTCTTCAAACACTCCATATCGACAGCTTGTTAACCTCTATTTGTGATTTTATGTAACCTGAGCCTAAGAGCGATTGTATGTTGTGCCAGTTATGCGCCTACAAGTAGGCCAGCACATCCGATTTCGGCGACGCTTTTTATTTACTAGGGTAGCTTCCCTATGCCACTACTTCAGTCGCCTCTTACGACATGCATTGTAGGTCACAGTGGCCCTATTCTTTGCTCCCCTTGCAAACCCCAGTAACAAACGAGCGATGCGACATTAAATTCCTCAGCCTTATGTCCCTTCTGTCCTAAACCGCCCTAAAAATGTGTTTTTTTTAAACTTTCGTTACTAATTGTAATACCGTTTTTTGGTCGTTGTCGGACAGGTGAGATATTCTACCGTTTTTTGGTCGTTGTCGGACAGGTGAGATATTCTACCGTTTTTTGGTCGTTGTCGGACAGGTGAGATATTCTACCGTTTTTGGTCGTGTCGGACAGGTGAGATATTCTACCGTTTTTTGGTCGGTGTCGGACAGGTGAGATATTCTACCGTTTTTGGTCGTTGTCGGACAGTGAGATATTCTACCGTTTGGTCGTGTCGGACAGGTGAGATATTCTACCGCTTTTTGGTCGGTGTCGGACATGGTGAGATATTCTACCGTTTTTTGGTCGGTGTCGGACAGGTGAGATATTCTACCGTTTTTTGGTCGGTGTCGGACAGGTGAGATATTCTACCGTTTTTTGGTCGGTGTCGGACAGATGAGATATTCTACCGTTTTTTGGTCGGTGTCGGACAGGTGAGATATTCTACCGTTTTTTGGTCGGTGTCGGACAGATGAGATATTCTACCGTTTTTTGGTCGGTGTCGGACAGGTGAGATATTCTACCGTTTTTTGGTCGGTGTCGGACAGGTGAGATATTCTACCGTTTTTTGGTCGGTGTCGGACAGGTGAGATATTCTACCGTTTTTTGGTCGGTGTCGGACAGATGAGATATTCTACCGTTTTTTGGTCGGTGTCGGACAGGTGAGATATTCTACCGTTTTTTGGTCGGTGTCGGACAGGTGAGATATTCTACCGTTTTTTGGTCGGTGTCGGACAGGTGAGATATTCTACCGTTTTTTGGTCGGTGTCGGACAGGTGAGATATTCTACCGTTTTTTGGTCGGTGTCGGACAGGTGAGATATTCTACCGTTTTTTGGTCGGTGTCGGACAGGTGAGATATTCTACCGTTTTTTGGTCGGTGTCGGACAGGTGAGATATTCTATCGATTCTCTAATCCTGTTTTGCCTTACAGCGTCAGGTCAGAAAAGTAGATACCTGGAGCGAGCCTCTCTATGCACCTTGTCTTTCTCTTCTACAATCCTGATTTACCTCACAGCTTCAGGGTAGAAGAGATTTCTAGAACAGGCTTTTGTGTGTGCTTCATAAATAATGTTTTTCACTGCCTGTTATCTCTGAGCTCAACCTTTTGCGTGGCTAGCATTTTGCTTTGTATCCACTGTACGGCAGTAATATTGCTCTTTGATGCGCACTGTCTGTTGGTAATCTGCTTATGTGGCCGAATCATTTAATTTGTTGTTTCTTGATGAAGTTCATTATTGATGTTGTACCCACTTTCTTCCTGATGTCTTCATTTCTCAACCGGCCTCCTCTTGTTACTCCCAGCATTCTGCGTAGACACTTCCTCTCTGTCGTGACTAGTCTCTTCTTGATACTCCCAACATTCTATGTAGACATTACATCTCTGTCGTGACTTGATGAGATATTTAAAAAGTTAATTGCATATCCTTTACAGGACTTTGCGAATCAACCCCAGCTTTTAACGCTGTTTGTGATTTTTCTAGACATTATTACGTTCAGTAGTTTGTCATTGCTTTCTGAACGAGTGGTGCCATCATCCTTTGTAAAAATCACGCGAAACAATTTGCAACCAAATTGTCCGCAACGTGATTCGAACTCAGAACGTCGGGGTTAATAGACCGAGTCACTATCCCTAAGCCACAGACGCCACCTTGGAGAAGTATTACAGGCAATAAAGTCTGGGTTGTTTTTTTCTGTTCTATCAAGAAATCTGCACCAGATGAAATAGAAACAGACTAGTCGCTTGTCTTCTGTAGGATCAGTTCTGTAATAGAAATCTTCAAACTAAACAAGAATAGCTCATGAATATCAATGAAGCAACTAATCATACATATGATCTTCCATTGCGACACGGACAACTGAAGATCGTAAAACTTGGGATGGAATAATGTCACTTGTTGAGGATATCCTTCAACGGACGGCAAGGAAGCAAAGAAGAAGAGGAAGAAGTGACATATTCTTGCCATTTCCTTTTCCAGGCGATGGGTAAAGAATAATTGAGTTGATAAAATCTGCGACGATATGGATCAGTGATGTTCTCAATGTGGTCTAGACAGGAAACGGAGAAGAAACCCCGTGAGAAACAATTATGAATTCTGTTACGCTCGTGTATTACCGGGGCTTGCAAGGGGAGCAAAGAATAGTCAAACTGCAACCTACAAGGCATGTCGTAAGAGACGATTACGGTGGAAGCCTAGAGAAGCTGCCTTAGTAAATAAAAAACGTCGATGAAATCAGATGTGCTAGCCTACTTGTAGGTGCACAACTGGCACAACGTACAATCGTTCTTAGGCTCAGATCACATACAAATCACAGAGTGGTTTAAGAAGTTGTTGATATGGAGAGTTTGAAGAAGAAGAATTGTGTTTTATTTTCCTGTTATTCTAATCTTATAAGAGAAGTACTGTGCTCGCCTCCAACTACAAAAGTACAGGATTCGCGTCCTCTGTAGCTTAAGTGGTAGTGAGCTCCATCACAACCCAAGCGTACCTGGTTCAAACACCGCGGCAGGCAGTATGGAAGCAAATTCGTTTCTGTGGGATTTTTATGAAAGGTAAAAACAGACCTCTCCGTTCAGAACGCAATGACAAACTACTGAACGTATAAGTGGTGCCTATAAAATCAACGACTCGTTTACTGTGGTTGATGACTACGTCCTGTAAAAGATATGCCACGATGTTCATGTTGATGTTCATGTTGATGTTCATGTTCATGTTGATGTTCATGTTGATGTTCATGTTGATGTTCATGTTGATGTTCATGTTCATGTTGATGTTCATGTTGATGTTCATGTTGATGTTCATGTTCATGTTGATGTTCATGTTGATGTTCATGTCCATGTTGAGTGATGTTGATGTTGCATGTTGATGTTCATGTTGATGTATGATTGCACTGTTGATCGTTCATGTTGATGTTCATGTTGATGTCATTGATATCAGTGTAGGTGAGATCAAGTTCCTAGTAGTATCGGAGACGTACGACAAAATGCAGGACTCGTTTTCATATTGAGCACGTAGGAGAACCTTTGACAATTGAACATTAATAGGGATAGGCTGGAAAGCCGCTGCCAAGTCCTATAATAGAAATGTTAGAATAAACATTCCTTCAACATGTTCACATCACCTGAGGAACAATTCTCCCCCGTATAACTCTCTAACAAGTCTCCCCTCGTATAACTTCTCTTAACAAGTCTCCCCCTGGTATAACTACTCTAGCTGCTGAATGAGATCAGTTTGTGAGGATATTTAATTTCATGGACAGAAAATAATGGATTTGGGAGCTCAGGAGGAGGCGTGGGAACAAGACAACTGTCCACCACCCCAAGATGTGAATGTATGGGAGCGGAGGGGGAGTGGGAACAAGACAACTCGACACCATACAAGAGTGAATGTATGGGAGCGGAGGGGGAGTGGGAACAAGACAAATCGACACCACACAAGATGTGAATGTATGGGAGCGGAGGAGGAGTGGGAACAAGACAAATCGACACCACACAAGATGTGAATGTATGGAGCGAAGGGGAGTGGGAACGAGACAAATCGACACCACACAAGATGTGAATGTATGGGAGCGGAGGGGGAGTGGGAACGAGACAAATCGACACCACACAAGATGTGAATGTATGGGAGCGGAGGGGGAGTGAGAACAAGATGTGAATGTATGGGAGCGGAGGGGGAGTGGGAACGAGATGTGAATGTATGGGAGCGGAGGGGGAGTGAGAACAAAATGTGAATGTATGGGAGCGGAGGGGGAGTGGGAACGAGATGTGAATGTATGGGAGCGGAGGGGGAGTGAGAACAAGATGTGAATGTATGGGAGCGGAGGGGGAGTGGGAACGAGATGTGAATGTATGAAATGAATTGGAACAACAATCAACTCTGCCTGGAACTCTTCACGCTACATTACTCGTGAATGAGAACTGTATGACGGAAGTAGTAGGAGGGGGAGGTGAGAGAACAAGACAGTGGAAGACAGCAGAGAGAGATAAGTCTGGGTAGCCGAACCTCCTGACGCAGAAAAGTTTCAGCAGTGGAAGCTGAGAGAGTCTGTACTCGTGTTAGGTATCTGTGCGCCTTACCGGCATGACAGGCACATGATGATGATGTGTGGTTGTTGAGTGTGTGTGTGGGGGAGGGGAGGGGGTGAGGTGTCTGAAAAAGTGGATGTCTGAAAGAGGGGATGTCTGAAAGAGGGGATGTCTGAAAGAGGGGATGTCTGAAAGAGGGGATGTCCGAACGTCAGGATATTTATCTGAAAGAAGCGATGCCTGTAACTGTCACGTAACGTATATCTCTATAGTTCCTTAAGGATTATCGGATTACACCTGTCTCGTTAATTTATAGTTCTAGAGAAATATTTCACAGAACAGGCTGTGCAGACAGAGAGAGAGAGACTCCAGAGAGACAGACAGACTGTGCGGAGAGAGAGAAAGAGACTGTAGAGACATACAGCGAGACAGACTGTGCAGAGAGAGACAGGCTGTGCAGAGAGACAGACAGACAGACTGAACAGAGAGAGAGAGAGATTTCAGAGACAGACAGAGAGACAGACTGTAGAGAGAGAGAAAGAGACTTTAGAGATAGACAGAGAGAGACTGTGCAGAGAGAGAGAGATAGACAGAGAGAGACTGTGCAGAGAGAGAGAGAGACAGAGAGAGACTGTGCAGAGAGAGAGAGAGAGAGACAAAGAGAGACTGCAGAGTTGGAAGTTGTGATGTACAACTTTCTCTGCCTAATTCTAGAAAAACAAAAGATACACAAACGGCATCATGTAGTTTTTGTTAATTTTTCTCTTTCGGCAGACCGCTATAACGCCAAGTGGTCATAGTCTAATATGGCACCTAATATGGGGCCTAATATGGCGCCTAATATGGGGCCTAATATGGCGCCTAATATGACGCATATTTTGGCGCCTAATATGACGCCTCTGACTAATGTTTACATGGTCTTGCTTTCCTTATCATGTACCAGTTTTACCTAACTATTCATAATAATATAATAATAATAATTCCTCTCGTACCGTTATACGTTACATAGGGCCTGCAAGTAATTTCTCCATACCGCTCTATCCTGGGCAACTCGCTCAATCTCCTCCATGGAACTGAGACCGATATTTCCTGCCTCTCTCAGCAAAGTTCGCTTCAGGGTCTCCTTAGGTCGACCTCTCTTTCTAACTATTCATGCCAGAGTCTTATTCCGACTTGATAAGTATTTTGTTTTTGTTAATAATTGTTTAGTTTTTATTTCATGTTTTTGGTTCCTGGCGCGGCTTATGGGAAAAATAGTTTAACTAGAGTGGCTTGTCAAACTGCTTGTGGTACTGTATGAGTTAAGAGAGGTAACAAAACAGGAGATATCATCTGATGGCTCACCGTACTGCGAGTAAGACACTTAAATGTCAGAGAGAGAGAGAGGGGGAGAGAGAGATAGAGAGAAACGCCCCCTGGTGTAAGTATAGTCTATTTATGATAGTCTTCTACAAGCACTTAACATTGAATATGGACACATATCCGGTATCGTTGCCCCGGGTGATACAGGGAGACTAATCTAAACGTGTAGATAGGTGAAACACAGGTGATCTGGGCGAATGGGATTTGGAAGCCCTCTAGTGGTACAGTGGTGTTGACATGACAGATAAGAATCTCCCGGGGCTATCTTGAAGAGCTAGACTTAGTTTGCAGTCTGTGTGTGGTGCCACATTAGATGGAAGAATAGATCATCATTATCAAATAGCTTGTCCTGAGCAGAAGTTTGCCACCCCAACAGTTCTCTGGACTTTCTTTCTCTCATAGGCCAGATGTCCCGCCTCTGCAGACGTCATGTGTCTATTATGTTGTATTCCATTATTATTGGTAGGCTTTTCTAGGCATTGTCTTGGAAGGTAGTCTGCCATTGATTTTCTTCCTGGCAGTGACCATGAGTTTTGCCTCAAATTTGTGTCTGGCCCCACCAACAAAAAAGGATTATGAGCCGCCACTGATATGTACTATCCGACCAGCCTCGACCTTCGTCGATAGAACACACTAGAGTATAGATTACTCACCCTCCGACCTGCCTTGACGTTTATCAATAGAACACACAAGAAGATAGATGTACTCACCCTCCGACCTGCCTCGACGTTTGTCAATAGAACACACAAGAAAATGTATGTACTCACCCTCCGACCTGCCTCGACGTTTGTCAGTAGAACACACAAGAAGACAGGTGTACTCACCCTCCGACTTGTCTCGACGTTTGTCAGTAGAACACACAAGAAGACAGGTGTACTTACCCTCCGACCTGCCTCGACGTTTGTCAATAGAACACACAAGAAGATAGAAGTACTCACCCTCCGACCTGCCTCGACGTTTGTCAGTAGAAACACAAGAAAGACAGGTGTACTCACCCTCCGACCTGACTGGACGTTTGTCAGTAGAACACACAAGAAGACAGGTGTACTCACCCTCCGACCAGCTTCATTGTTATGCAAGTTCATCTGACATCTTGTCTTGTTGTGCTTAGTTCTGCCTTGTTCTCTAGCATCCACGAAAACTTTGAGAAAGCTACCCGTACGCCATGTTGTCAGAGCAGCCAGACCACTCGAAGCCATCCTGACTGCTTCCACGGACTGTTCTGTCACAGCCACATTTCTGAAGCTGTCCACTGCTGCATGCCTTAGTGACAGCATGAGCAACTCCAGCTGCAGATATAGAGTGTACGAATGCAGCCTCTCTTGTACCTAATAGAAACAATGGCACAACGTTCAACGCCAGTGACAGTGGTAGCTATTTCTTGCGTAAATATACAAGTGGCTACATATGTAGTAGTTGCATGTGTGGCTACCATTGATAATGATAGATGTGGCTACACTTGAAAGCGATATGTATGGCTACATTAGAGAGTGGCACATGTGGCTATACTTGAGAGCAGGGAGATTTAAGTGTACAGAAGTCTCAAGTGTACAGAAGTCTCAAGTGTACAGAAGTCTCAAGTGTACAGAAGTCTCAAGTGTACAGAAGTCTCAAGTGTACAGAAGTCTCAATTTAAAGTGTACAGAAGTCTCAAGTGTACAGAAGTTTCAATTTAAGTGTACAGAAGTCTCAAGTGTACAGAAGTCTCAAGTGTACAGAAGTCTCAAGTGTACAGAAGTCTCAAGTGTAAAGAGGTCTCAAGTATATAGAAGTCTATATTTAAGTGTACAGAAGTCTCAAGTGTACAGAAGTCTCAAGTGTACAGAAGTCTCAAGTGTACAGAAGTCTCAAGTGTATAGAAGTCTATATTTAAGTGTACAGAAGTCTCAAGTGTACAGAAGTCTCAAGTGTACAGAAGTCTCAAGTGTATAGAAGTCTATATTTAAGTGTACAGAAGTCTCAAGTGTACAGAAGTCTATATTTAAGTGTACAGAAGTCTCAAGTGTACAGAAGTCTCAAGTGTACAGAAGTCTCAAGTGTAAAGAGGTCTCAAGTGTATAGAAGTCTATATTTAAGTGTACAGAAGTCTCAAGTGTACAGAAGTCTATATTTAAGTGTACAGAGGGATACACATACTGAGGTAAATTTAGTCGTCAGATCATCATCTCTGCACGTCGCATGAATTAGTCTATTAGTGCTTTGATATCTACCTCATTATGTCCCTCAGTTTAGTTTAGTCGTCAGATCACCATCTCTGCACGTCGCATGAATTAGTCTATTAGTGCTTTGATATCTACCTCATTATGTCCCTCAGTTTAGTTTAGTCGTCAGATCACCATCTCTGACGTCGCATGATAGTCTATTAGTGCTTTGATATCTACCTCATTATGTCCCTCAGTTTAGTTTAGTCGTCAGATCACCATCTCTGCACGTCGCATGAATTAGTCTATTAGTGCTTTGATATCTATCTCATTATGTCCCTCAGTTTAGTTTAGTCGTCAGATCACCATCTCTGCACGTCGCATGAATTAGTCTATTAGTGCTTTGATATCTACTCATTATGTCCTCAGTTTAGTTTAGTCGTCAGATCACCATCTCTGCACGTCATGATTAGTCTATTAGTGCTTTGATATCTACCTCATTATGTCCCTCAGTTTAGTTTAGTTGTCAGATCACCATCTCTGCGTCATGAATTAGTCTATTAGTGCTTTGATATCTACCTCATTATGTCCCTCAGTTTAGTTTAGTCGTCAGATCATCATTACTGCACGTCGCATGAATTAGTCTATTAGTGCTTTGATATCTACCTCATTATGTCCCTCAGTTTAGTTTAGTCGTCAGATCATCATCTCTGCACGTCGCATGAATTAGTCTATTAGTGCTTTGATATCTACCTCATTATGTCCCTCAGTTTAGTTTAGTCGTCAGATCATCATCTCTGCACGTCGCATGAATTAGTCTATTAGTGCTTTGATATCTACCTCATTATGTCCCTCAGTTTAGTTTAGTTGTCAGATCATCATTACTGTACAATGAACTAATTAGTCCATAAATGCTCCGATCTCCCCCTCAATATGTCTCTCAGCGTGTAGCGACAAACGACACCGGTTCTTTGTTGGTTTACTATTCTTTTTTGGTTACGTTTATAGTCCTCTTGTTTATCTACATCACATTTGACTTGGCATTCTTGCAGTCTGGCTAGTGTTGTAGATTCACCATTATTACCTGAGTCATTTACACGTCCTATTTCCTTAGGGAATTTATAATATCAGCCTGGTCCATTGCTCGCCTGCTTTTTACAGCAGCCATACCTGCAAGCCTATCCGCACGTTCATTCCCCTTACACCTGCATGCCCTGGCACAACAATAAAACTGATCTTTGTCAGCTTAGACCTCCCCAGCGACTCCATCCAATGTCTCTTAGCCCATCCTGTTTTAATCTTCCTGAGCATACTCATTGAGTCACTGAGAAAACATGCATGGATAAAAGTCTGTGATTCTAGCCAAATCATCGCTTTTTAGTAACTGCCATGATTTCCATAGTGAGACTGCACGTAGTCACGGCAAAAACACCACTGTCTTCCTTCACAATGTCCTCTCTGACTTGAGCAGTCTGTGACTCCAGCCAGACCATCGCAGTTGTACTATTCTTTGCTTACCTTGCGCACCCCGGCGCCACACGGGAGAAGACACATTCGAGAACTGATAGAGAGATAAACACAACAATTCAAAATGAACTTCCCTCCATCTCCTAGACTTCTCGTTGTTAAAATAATAACCAATATTCTTTAAAACTCAGAATTCTGACACCGAAACAAATGAACATTACAGAAAACGAACTCATTCCCTTTCTGGATAGATTCTACTGCACAATCAGACATTACAGTATTTCATATCTGTTCCAGTAATGTCTGGTGTCATCATTTTCTCATTTTCAGGGATTTTTTTGTTTGTTTGTTGTAGTTACGGGCAAGCGTGTCTTATTGCGCCTCATTACCGTTTTGCAGACATGATTTATGGCACACCAGTTTCTCACATTTGTTCAATATTATCTAATTCTAGCCAACTATAGAAATGAGGAATGAAAACCGATGCGGACCATTGATATATTAAACAAAGCAGGGCAACTCTTAAGGAACATTGATATATTAAACAAAGTAGGGCAACTCTTAAGGAACATTAAGGAATGATGGATGAGGACATGAATATCAAGGGCAAGACATGAATATCAAGAACAAGACATGAATATCAAGAACAAGACATGAATATCAAGGACAAGACATGAATATCAAGGACAAGACATGAATATCAAGGACAAGACATGAATATCAAGGACAAGACATGAATATCAAGAACAAGACATGAATATCAAGAACAAGACATGAATATCAAGAACAAGACATGAATATCAAGGACAAGACATGAATATCAAGAACAAGACATGAATATCAAGGAATATCCAGAAGCATTTGAGCTTTTCAGCTCTTCGGCTCGGTGCCATGGACATCGTAACCCTTCGGTTCGGTGCCACGAACACCGTAAATCTGGGGAATCTGTGGCTTTTTCGCCATCCCGCGGAATTGAACCCGCACACACAGAGGGATAGTCACCCGTAGTCCAACGCGCTACGAACACGCTGGGCAGACGGGTTGGCTCATAAATAACATCATGTCCCGAAAGATGAAATATTTTGACCACATTAAACATCACAGTGGTCTGGAGAGAAAGGTAATGGAAGGTATGGTTCCTGGAAAACAAGCCAGGGGACGACCAAGACGAAGATGGCAGCAGGACATTAAAGAAACCTTGAACATGAAGCTGGAAGAGGCAGGAGAACTTGCAAGAGACAGAGTGCTTTTTAGGCGGGCTGTAATGAATGCGACGTTCTGCAAGGGACATGCTACTATTTGATGGAAGAGGACATCTGGTAACAATGTGAGTTATTGAAGATTTGATGGAAGAGGACAACTGGTAGCTTCTTCTTCTTCTTTTTCCAACGTTTTCAGACATCGATTTGTATTTAGGAAGTTTTTCTGCAGTCTTCCCCCTTTTTCGATATACTTTTAAAGTAGTTAGTGGTCAACCGGAGTCCATGTACATCTCTGTATAGATTGTCTTGGACTGATATGAGGATTGGCCATGTGTTTTCTCTCTGTTCCGTGTCAACTGGTAGCAATGTGAGTTATTGAAGATTTGAGGGTAAGGACAACTGGTAACAATGCGTTATTGAAAATTTTATGAATCAAAATCTAAAAATCTACATTCTGATCAATTTAGTATTCTTTCCATTCTGTTGAGAATATCTTCTTGTTCTGTTGAGACTTCTTTCCATCTGTTGAGACTTCTTCCCATCTGTTGAGAATGTCTTCTTGTTCTGTTGAGACTTCTTCCCATCTGTTGAGAATGTCTTCTTGTTCTGTTGAGATTTCTTCCCATCTGTTGAGAATATCTTCTTGTTCTGTTGAGACTTCTTCCCATCTGTTGAGACTTCTTCCCATCTGTTGAGAATATCTTCTTGTTCTGTTGAGACTTCTTCCCATCTGTTGAGAATGTCTTCTTGTTCTGTTGAGACTTCTTCCCATCTGTTGAGAATGTCTTCTTGTTCTGTTGAGATTTCTTCCCATCTGTTGAGAATGTCTTCTTGTTCTGTTGAGACTTCTTCCCATCTGTTGAGACTTCTTCTCATCTGTTGAGAATATCTTCTTGTTCTGTTGAGACTTCTTCCCATCTGTTGAGAATATCTTCTTGTTCTGTTGAGACTTCTTCCCATCTGTTGAGAATGTCTTCTTGTTCTGTTGAGAATATCTTCTTGTTCTGTTGAGACTTCTTTCCATCTGTTGAGAATATCTTCTTGTTCTGTTGAGACTTCTTTCCATCTGTTGAGAATATTTTCTTGTTCTGTTGAGACTTCTTCCCATCTGTTGAGACTTCTTCCCATCTGTTGAGACTTCTTTCCATCTGTTGAGAATATCTTCTTGTTCTGTTGAGACTTCTTTCCATCTGTTGAGAATATCTTCTTGTTCTGTTGAGACTTCTTTCCATCTGTTGAGAATATCTTCTTGTTCTGTTGAGACTTCTTTCCATCTGTTGAGAATATCTTCTTGTTCTGTTGAGACTTCTTTCCATCTGTTGAGAATATCTTCTTGTTCTGTTGAGACTTCTTCCCATCTGTTGAGACTTCTTTCCATCTGTTGAGAATATCTTCTTGTTCTGTTGAGACTTCTTCCCATCTGTTGAGACTTCTTCCCATCTGTTGAGACTTCTTCCCATCTGTTGAGAATATTTTCTTGTTCTGTTGAGACTTCTTCCTATCTGTTGAGACTTCTTCCCATCTGTTGAGACTTCTTCCCATCTGTTGAGAATATCTTCTTGTTCTGTTGAGACTTCTTCCCATCTGTTGAGAATATCTTCTTGTTCTGTTGAGAATATCTTCTTGTTCTGTTGAGACTTCTTTCCATCTGTTGAGAATATCTTCTTGTTCTGTTGAGACTTCTTCCCATCTGTTGAGACTTCTTCCCATCTGTTGAGACTTCTTCCCATCTGTTGAGAATATCTTCTTGTTCTGTTGAGAATATTTTCTTGTTCTGTTGAGACTTCTTTCCATCTGTTGAGACTTCTTCCCATCTGTTGAGAATATTTTCTTGATCTGTTGAGACTTCTTTCCATCTGTTGAGAATATCTTCTTGTTCTGTTTAGACTTCTTCCCATCTGTTGAGACTTCTTCCCATCTGTTGAGAATATCTTCTTGTTCTGTTGAGACTTCTTCCCATCTGTTGAGACTTCTTCCCATCTGTTGAGACTTCTTCCCATCTGTTGAGAATGTCTTCTTGTTCTGTTGAGACTTCTTTCCATCTGTTGAGAATATCTTCTTGTTCTGTTGAGACTTCTTCCCATCTGTTGAGAATATCTTCTTGTTCTGTTGAGACTTCTTCCCATCTGTTGAGAATATCTTCTTGTTCTGTTGAGAATATTTTCTTGTTCTGTTGAGACTTCTTTCCATCTGTTGAGAATGTCTTCTTGTTCTGTTGAGACTTCTTTCCATCTGTTGAGAATATCTTCTTGTTCTGTTGAGACTTCTTCCCATCTGTTGAGAATATCTTCTTGTTCTGTTGAGACTTATTTCCATCTGTTGAGAATATCTTCTTGTTCTGTTGAGACTTCTTCCCATCTGTTGAGAATGTCTTCTTGTTCTGTTGAGACTTCTTTCCATCTGTTGAGAATATCTTCTTGTTCTGTTGAGACTTCTTTCCATCTGTTGAGAATATCTTCTTGTTCTGTTGAGACTTCTTTCCATCTGTTGAGAATATCTTCTTGTTCTGTTGAGACTTCTTTCCATCTGTTGAGAATATCTTCTTGTTCTGTTGAGAATATTTTCTTGTTCTGTTGAGACTTCTTCCCATCTGTTGAGACTTCTTTCCATCTGTTGAGAATATCTTTTTGTTCTGTTGAGACTTCTTCCCATCTGTTGAGACTTCTTTCCATCTGTTGAGAATATCTTCTTGTTCTGTTGAGACTTCTTCCCATCTGTTGAGACTTCTTCCCATCTGTTGAGACTTCTTCCCATCTGTTGAGAATATTTTCTTGTTCTGTTGAGACTTCTTCCCATCTGTTGAGACTTCTTCCCATCTGTTGAAACTTCTTCCCATCTGTTGAGAATATCTTCTTGTTCTGTTGAGACTTCTTCCCATCTGTTGAGACTTCTTCCCATCTGTTGAGACTTCTTCCCATCTGTTGAGAATATCTTCTTGTTCTGTTGAGACTTCTTCCCATCTGTTGAGACTTCTTCCCATCTGTTGAGACTTCTTCCCATCTGTTGAGACTTCTTCCCATCTGTTGAGACTTCTTCCCATCTGTTGAGAATATCTTCTTGTTCTGTTGAGAATATCTTCTTGTTCTGTTGAGACTTCTTTCCATCTGTTGAGAATATCTTCTTGTTCTGTTGAGAATATTTTCTTGTTCTGTTGAGACTTCTTTCCATCTGTTGAGAATATCTTCTTGTTCTGTTGAGACTTCTTCCCATCTGTTGAGACTTCTTCCCATCTGTTGAGACTTCTTCCCATCTGTTGAGACTTCTTCCCATCTGTTGAGACTTCTTCCCATCTGTTGAGACTTCTTCCCATCTGTTGAGACTTCTTCCCATCTGTTGAGATTTCTTCCCATCTGTTGAGACTTCTTCCCATTCTGTCTTTTATTGCATTTAGTGTGGGTCTAAAATGTATGGTCTTTGCTTTTATTTCTGTGAACATTTCCTGATATATCCATTTCTTCTGGTGTTCTTCTAGCCATGCACAACGACGGTGTTCTTCTAGCCTTGCACAACGACAGTGTTCTTCTAACCATGCACAACGACGGTGTTCTTCTAACCATGCACAACGACGGTGTTCTTCTAACCATGCACAACGACAGTGTTCTTCTAACCATGCACAACGACAGTGTTCTTCTAGCCATGCACAACGACGGTGTTCTTCTAGCCTTGCACAACGACGGTGTTCTTCTAACCTTGCACAACGACGGTGTTCTTCTAGCCATGCACAACGACAGTGTTCTTCTAACCATGCACAACGACGGTGTTCTTCTAACCATGCACAACGACAGTGTTCTTCTAACCATGCACAACGACGGTCTTCTGTGTAACGTTTATTTGATCTCTTCTCATGGTTTTTTCTCATTTCTTTTCTTATATTTTTGTAGGCTTCTTTTCTTCTTTTCTTTCTTTGCTATTCCTTGATTCTGTTTAACTATTTTACACCTATTTCGCTGCATGCTTTCATTGCTTCGTTGGACATGCTTTCATTGCTTCGTTGGACATGCCATCTGCACCTGGCGATTTGTTTTTTGGGCTGTTCTTCTTCTTCTTCTTCTGCTAACATTCTTCACGGCCAATTTGATCATTCTTATTGTGATGTATAATTGGTCCACTGGCAAGAACGGAGTGATCTACGTCAGGACGATTGTGCGCCCATGGTGACTAGGCCCGCCCGTCCGTTTTCAGCCAGCTTTTGATTTACTAGGGTGAGCTTTTCCTAGGTACGATCCTTTCGGATCTACGCCTTTTCGATCAACTTTGCCGTATATTTGGGCTTTGTGATCTACGCCAAGACAGTGAGTTACGCTGCTTTACCCGTTCTGACTGAGAAATATTTCTCGGGCTTGTCAGCTTGTCCTCGGACGGCGTCTTACTCGTATAAAACACCGTGTAAAGTATCGGCCTTCGCCAATGTTCAGGACCCGGGCTTCCTGTTTGATCCGTACATTGTCGGCCTTGCTTTACCGTACATTTTGAGTTTGATCCGGGAAGGAACATTCTCAGCCTTTTCTAGACGCGTATCGGTGCGTGGCAATTTGCAATTTACCTCGAAAGCACTGGCATGGGGCCGAGTACAAGCAATGTAGAGGGTCGTTTCAGTGGGCACTATAAGCGTAACTGAGGATTTTGCGCTCGCCGCCATCACCCGCCCCAGTTATTCCTGGGATGTTAGTTACGACTGCAATCGAACCTTGCCCAGTTGCCCCAAGGCTGGCAGTTCCGTTAGGCATCACCAACCTCAGTTCTTCCGGGATGTTAATTTTAATCGCACAGTACCTTGCACGGTTTTCCCAGGGCGGGTAGTTTCGTTATGCACTAAACGCAACTTGTTCTTTTGCGCTCGGCAAACCTTGCCCAGTACATGTATCTGCACCAGGCTACCAATGCGGGTCAGCTGCAATCTTCTCTCGCACCAACACGAGGGTAGACTTTCATTCTTCTTCTTCTTCTGCCCACATTCTTCACGGCCAATTTGATCATTCTTATTGTGATGTATAATTGGTCCACTGGCAAAACGAGTGATCTACGTCCGGACGATTGTGCGCCCATGGTGACTAGGCCCGCCCGTCCGTTTTCAGCCAGCTTTTGATTTACTAGGGTGAGCTTTCCCTAGGTACGATCCTTTCGGATCTACGCCTTTTCGATCAACTTTGCCGTATATTTGGGCTTTGTGATCTACGCCAAGACAGTGAGTTACGCTGCTTTACCCGTTCTGACTGAGAATATTTCTCGGGCTTGTCAGCTTGTCCTCGGACGGCGTCTTACTCGTATAAAACACCGTGTAAAGTATCGGCCTTCGCCAATGTTCAGGACCCTGGCTTCCTGTTTGATCCGTACATTGTCGGCCTTGCTTTACCGTACATTTTTGAGTTTGATCCGGGAAGGAACATTCTCAGCCTTTTCTAGACGCGTATCGGTGCGTGGCAATTTGCAATTTACCTCGAAAGCACTGGCATGGGGCCGAGTACAAGCACTGTAGAGGGTCGTTTCAGTGGGCACTATAAGCGTAACTGAGGATTTTGCGCTCGCCGCCATCACCCGCCCCAGTTATTCCGGGATGTTAGTTACGACTGCAATCGAACCTTGCCCAGTTGCCCCAAGGCTGGCAGTTCCGTTAGGCATCACCAACCTCAGTTCTTCCGGGGATGTTAATTTTAATCGCACAGTACCTTGCACGGTTTTCCCAGGGCGGGTAGTTTCGTTATGCACTAAACGCAACTTGTTCTTTTGCGCTCGGCAAACCTTGCCCAGTACATGTATCTGCACCAGGCTACCAATGCGGGGTCAGCTGCAATCTTCTCTCGCACCAACACGAGGGTAGACTTTCATTCGTTACGGTCCTGTCTTATTTATTCTTGCCGACGGGCTGGCAATGTTGCCCCCTCCTCAGGGCTTCGAGCTTCGCTCTACGTGGGCATACGTTTGGTCACTGGATGCACCTCTCATCCATGTCTGAGTCGTTTCGTTGCTGTTTCTTTGCGTTCAGGGACTTGGGCAATATCTTGTTGGACATCAGGTCAGGAGAATTTGCATTTTATTTGTATGTATCTTTATCGTATTTCCGTAATTGCACTGCTACCACTACCAGTAGTTTCCTCTCCCGATCCTGCCCTCTTAGCCAGACCAGAACCAGAGTCTGTTTCCAGGGTCACCGCGTGGAGGTTAGGGCAGGGTCTTGGTTAGCGCGCCCCTCGCTAACCCTGGCTCATGTTACCACCATGACCTCATGAGCCTTTTGACCCCAGACTTTCATTCGTTACGGTCCTGTCTTATTTATTCTTGCCGACGGGCTGGCAATGTTTGCCCCTCCTCAGGGCTTCGAGCTTCGACCTACGTGGGCATACGTTTGGTCACTGGATGCACCTCTCATCCATGTCTGAGTCGTTTCGTTGCTGTTTCTTTGCGTTCAGGGACTTGGGCAATATCTTGTTGGACATCGGTCAGGAGAATTGTGCATTTTATTTGTATGTATCTTTATCGTATTTCCGTAATTGCACTGCTACCACTACCAGTAGTTTCCTCTCCCCGATCCCTGTCCCTCTTAGCCAGACCAGAACCAGAGTCTGTTTCCAGGGTCACCGCGTGGAGGTTAGGGGCAGGGTCTTGTTAGCGCGCCCCTCCTAACCCTGGCTCATGTTACCACCATGACCTCATGAGCCTTTTGACCCCTTTTGGGCTGTTCTTTATTGCTGTTTCGATTTTTTGACTCTTCTTCTTCTATCAACTTCTGCTATGCGACTACTCCGGTATGTGTCATAAACACGGCGTTGCGCTTGAGGTCTTCACCCCCTTCCCCCATAATTTGTTTTGTAGGGTTGTTTCTGTTGGTTAGATTTCCATTCTCCCTTTGCTCCAGACTGGGACAGTCTTGCAGGATGTGCTCTAGGGACTGCTTTAGTGCTCCACAAGTGCAGGCTGCCGAGTCCCTGAGACCCATTCTGTGGAGGTGTGTGGAGGTGACCGCAGTGTCCCGTTCTAAGTCTGAAGATTGTAGTCTGTGTGTTTGTTTAGTGTATTTATACTGTCGTGCTCTGTGTTGTATCCTCAGTTTGCTTACCTCCACATCATTTTTGTGGATTGTTTCAGGAGAATCTTTGCGTATAGCTTTGTTTTGGTGATGCAGTGTTCTGCTCTCTCCAGCTCCCCGTGCTAGTTTGTCAGCCTTTCATTTCCTGGTATGTCACAGTGTCCTGGTATGTCACAGTGTCCTGGTATGTCACAGTGTCCTGGTATGTCACAGTGTCCTGGTATGCCACAGTGTCCTGGTATGTCACAGTGTCCTGGTATGTCACAGTGTCCTGGTATGCCACAGTGTCCTGGTATGTCACAGTGTCCTGGTATGTCACAGTGTCCTGGTATGCCACAGTGTCCTGGTATGTCACAGTGTCCTGGTATGCCACAGTGTCCTGGTATGTCACAGTGTCCTGGTATGCCACAGTGTCCTGGTATGTCACAGTGTCCTGGTATGCCACAGTGTCCTGGTATGTCACAGTGTCCTGGTATGTCACAGTGTCCTGGTATGCCACAGTGTCCTGGTATGCCACAGTGTCCTGATATGCCACAGTGCCCTGATATGCCACAGTGTCCTGGTATGCCACAGTGTCCTGGTATGCCACAGTGTCCTGGTATGCCACAGTGTCCTGGTATGCCACAGTGTCCTGGTACGCCACAGTGTCCTGGTATGCCACAATGTCCTGGTATGCCACAGTGTGCTGGTATGCCACAGTAAGACTACTTCTACTCCTTCTTCTTCTTCAAACGCTCCATATCGACCATTTGTTAAACCACTTTTTGGATTTGTATGTGATCTGAGCCTAAGAGCGATTGTACGTTGTACCAGTTATGCACCTACAAGTAGGCCAGTACATCCGATGTCTGCGTTGTTGTTTTTATTTACTAAGATAGCTTCCCAAGCCTACCTTAGCTGCCTCTTATGACATGCCTTCGCATAGTTACTATTCTTTGCTCCCCTTGCGAACACGTAAAATTAATTCTGATTTCGTAGCAACACAGAATACTAACACCAGCTTGTCAACTCTTTCTCTCTCTCTCTCTCTCTCTCTCTCTCTCTCTCTGTCTCTATCTCTCTCTCTCTATCTATCTATATATTTAACTATCTCTCTACTATCTTCTAACTGGAACTGTGTTATCTTACCTTGTTTCAGGATGACGTTACCAAACATTTTAGAAATGCCTTCCGTTGTACAATTCCATCTTCGATATTGAAACTGTGACTGGCACTCATCAATAGCCATCTTAGCACCCACACGGACACTATTCATCAGCTCAATATTTCTTCTGCAGAGTCGTCGTTGTCTTTGCACAAGACCAGTTAGTTTCTCACAGTTTTCTTCATCGTTTACGTGCGTTAGTGAGGACATCTGCGCCAAAGCCCTGTGTTGGAGATGCAAGGGGAAGCATTACATGTTGTAGATAGAGCGTGGTGTTATAAAGGAACAGTCTTTGGAAAAACAGATTTGACAAGATATTGCTAAATTATCTTCATCCTCACGAATAGAACACAACCTCCAACACTAACAAGATAGACCCACCTACAACACTAACAAGATAGCCCCACCTACAACACAAACAAGATAGCCCCTACAACTACAACACTAACAAGATAGCCCCACCTACAACACTAACAAGATAGCCCCACCTACAACACTACAACACTAACAAGATAGCACCACCTACAACACTACAACACTAACAAGATAGCCCCACCTACAACACTAACAAGATAGCCCCACCTACAACACTAACAAGATAGCACCACCTACAACACTAACAAGATAGCCCCACCTACAACACTACAACACTAACAAGATAGCACCACCTACAACACTAACAAGATAGCACCACCTACAACACTAACAAGATAGCACCACCTACAACACTAACAAGATAGCCCCACCTACAACACTACAACACTAACAAGATAGCCCCACCTACAACACTAACAAGATAGCCCCACCTACAACACTAACAAGATAGCCCCACCTACAACACTAACAAGATAGCCCCACCTACAACACTAACAAGATAGCACCACCTACAACACTACAACACTAACAAGATAGCCCCACCTACAACACTACAACACTAACAAGATAGCACCACCTACAACACTAACAAGATAGCACCACCTACAACACTAACAAGATAGCCCCACCTACAACACTACAACACTAACAAGATAGCCCCACCTACAACACTAACAAGATAGACCCACCTACAACACTAACAAGATAGCCCCACCTACAACACTAACAAGATAGCACCACCTACAACACTAACAAGATAGCCCCACCTACAACACTAACAATGCGTAATATCAGTAATTAAACAGATTTAATACCAACAAATATGTGCTTTTGAATATAAGTGTTACAGAAGAGTCCTCCATATATCTTGGACAGAGAAGAGAACAAATAGATCTATCCAGAAAAATTCAAAATCAAAGAAAACTGGCTGATGCTACAAATAAGAAAGAGAAAATTTAGATATTTTGGACATATAAAAAGACATGAAGGGCTGGAGAAGACCATCATGGAAGGAGACATCCAGGCAAAGAGAAGAAGAGGAAGACTACGGAGAAGATGGATTCAGGATGCAACTGATGGTTTGAGCATGACGGCTGCAGAGGCAGGACTTATGTAGAGAAAGAGTTTGAAAAGAGTGAAAAGAGAGGATTAAAAGAGTGAGAAAAGAGAGTAGAAAATAAATAGCTGAACGAGAAAACAGAGACAGATGGGAACACCCTCACGATAGATGAACGATACTATACGTAAACAATGTGAAAACAAAGCAAACAGGACATTGAACGAACATATAAAGAACATGTACTTACAGCCATCGAACTCCTTCCACGGATAGTAACAACATGTAGAAAACTATTAGTCCGTACAACAAACACATCCACCAAGTCTGCTTCATGTCATGAAGTATATTATCCAGTATCCACAATATTATCCAGTGTACTACATTCGAACACAATCCACATCAAGTAGTATCCACAATGTTAGGAAATTTGAAGCATCCATAACACAAATAGTCTCCTTCTGTTATCCAGTTGTGTCTGTCTAGTTTTCCAGACATTTATTACGGCAGACATTTTGATAATGTCTTGTTCTTCATATCCGAACTTGAAGAAATAGAAATAGTCGGTGAACTGCCACCAACATTCGAATTACATCAGTGATTTTGTCTGTGAAATATATTGCGCATTTTCAAATAACGTTTTATATTGTTTCATTTCTGTATTCCACATTTTGTATGAAATTTTGTTTACAAAACAGAAATGTAAAATTATGATACAGGAAGCAGTTTCCTGCTAAATTCATCAACATCATAAAATCCTTCTACAGTGAATCGCGCTGCAGTGTAAGAACAGATTTCGGTAACTCTGACTGGTTCCCAGTGGAAACAGGAGTGAAACAAGGCTGCGTCTTATCGCCAATGCTCTTTGGAATAGCAATTGACTGGGTCATGCGAAAATGCACCAATAACGCAAATATGAGCATCAAGTGGGTTGATACAATTTTAGAAGACCTTGATTTTGCCGACGATATAGCCCTTTTGAGTTCATCACATCAAGATATTCAAATGAAAACAAACCTTCTCCAAAATATCTCAGGACAAATTGGTCTCCAAATCAACACCACAAAAACAAAAATTGTTGACCTTACCAGCAGTCCAGAAAATATTCAACTAAAAACTACACTCTTGAAAAGTCAAAAGTTTTACATACCTAGGGAGTATGATGACATCTACAGGGGATACAGCCCAGAAATTCACACAGAATCGCATTGGCATCAAGTGCTTTTTAACAAATTGTCAAATATATGGAAGTCAATTCACTCAGCAAGCACTTAAAATTAAAGATCTTTAACTCTTGTGTGATTCCAGTATTAACTTATGGATGCTAGAGTTGGAAAGCAACAAAAGCTCTAGAAAGAAAATTAGATAACTTTGAGAATAAATGTCTTAGAAGAATATTGAACCTCAAATGGTCAGATTTCAGACCCAATACACAAATAAGACCAGAGACCAAGCAAGAAAATGTATCAAATTTTATAAGAAAGCGCCGCTGGAACTACATCGGCCACACACTTAGAATGGATGAGAGAAGACTCCTTACCAATCCCTCATATGGACACCCGAGGAAAAAGAAAAGAGGAAGACCAAGAGAGACTCTGCGTAGAACCATCACCAGAGAAGGCTCAACGATGGACCTAGTAAACATTAAAGACCTAAAACAGATAGCAACGAACCACGAGACATGGAGAACTATGACCTCTGCCCTATGCCGCCCACAGGCCCAAGAGGAAAGACTAACTAGTTCTAAAACAAAACAAGCAATTCTAATATTTGAGTGTAACAAATGGACATCCAATGATAAATGTAATATTTGAGTGTAACAATGGACATCCAATGATAAATGTAATATTTGAATGTAACAATGGGCATCCAATGATAAATGTAATATTTGAGTGTAACAATGGACATCCAATGATAAATGTAATATTTGAATGTAACAATGGACATCCAATGATAAATGTAATATTTGAATGTAACAATGGACATCCAATGATAAATGTAATATTTGAATGTAACAATGAACATGCAATGATAAATGTAATATTTGAATGTAACAATGGACATCCAATGATAAATGTAATATTTGAATGTAACAAATGGACATCCAATGATAAATGTAATATTTGAATGTAACAATGGACATGCAATGATAAATGTAATATTTGAATGTAACAAATGGACATCCAATGATAAATGTAATATTTGAGTGTAACAATGGACATCCAATGATAAATGTAATATTTGAATGTAACAATGGACATCCAATGATAAATGTAATATTTGAATGTAACAATGGACATCCAATGATAAATGTAATATTTGAATGTAACAATGGACATCCAATGATAAATGTAATATTTGAATGTAACAATGGACATCCAATGATAAATGTAATATTTGAATGTAACAATGGGCATCCAATGATAAATGTAATATTTGAATGTAACAATGGACATCCAATGATAAATGTAATATTTGAATGTAACAATGGACATCCAATGATAAATGTAATATTTGAATGTAACAAATGGACATCCAATGATAAATGTAATATTTGAATGTAACAATGGACATGCAATGATAAATGTAATATTTGAATGTAACAATGGACATCCATTAATAAATGTAATATTTGAATGTAACAATGGACATCCAATGATAAATGTAATATTTGAATGTAACAAATGGACATCCAATGATAAATGTAATATTTGAATGTAACAATGGACATCCAATGATAAATGTAATATTTGAATGTAACAATGGACATCCAATGATAAATGTAATATTTGAATGTAACAAATGGACATCCAATGATAAATGTAATATTTGAATGTAACAATGGACATCCAGTGATAAATGTAATATTTGAGTGTAACAAATGGACATCCAATGATAAATGTAATATTTGAATGTAACAATAGAATCAAACAATCTAAGACAGTTTTCTGGACAATGAAAAATATGTTGTGTAATACAAGTTTATCATGGGAAGTAATAAGGAGAGTGTTACAATGCTATGTAGAACCATTTCTCACATATGGAAGTACCAGTTCTCACATATGGAAGTACCAGTTCTCACATATGGAAGTACCAGTTCTCACATATGGAAGTACCAGTTCTCACATATGGAAGTACCAGTTCTCACATATGGAAGTACCAGTTCTCACATATGGAAGTACCAGTTCTCACATATGGAAGTACCAGTTCTCACATATGGAAGTGAATCATGGACAATAACTAACATGACTAGTAAATCATGAGAGAGACTACAGAGATGTTGTTGTATAGAAGAATGATGAGAGACTACAGAGATGTGGTGTTATAGAAGAATGATGAGAATATCATGAGAGACTACAGAGATGTTGTTTTATAGAAGAATGATGAGAGACTACAGAGATGTGGTTTTATAGAAGAAATGATGAGAGACTACAGAGATGTTGTTGTATAGAAGAATGATGAGAATATCATGAGAGACTACAGAGATGTTGTTTTATAGAAGAATGATGAGAGACTACAGAGATGTGGTTTTATAGAAGAATGATGAGAGACTACAGAGATGTGGTTTTATAGAAGAATGATGAGAGACTACAGAGATGTGGTTTTATAGAAGAATGATGAGAGACTACAGAGATGTGGTTTTATAGAAGAAATGATGAGAATATCATGAGAGACTACAGAGATGTGGTTTTATAGAAGAATGATGAGAGACCACAGATATGTGGTTTTATAGAAGAAATGATGAGAATATCATGGAGAGACTACAGAGATGTGGTTTTATAGAAGAATGATGAGAGACTACAGAGATGTGGTTTTATAGAAGAAATGATGAGAATATCATGGAGAGACTACAGAGATGTGGTTTTATAGAAGAATGATGAGAGACTACAGAGATGTGGTTTTATAGAAGAAATGATGAGAATATCATGGAGAGACTACAGAGATATGGTTTTATAGAAGAATGATGAGAGACTACAGAGATGTGGTTGTATAGAAGAATGATGAGAGACTACAGAGATGTGGTTTTATAGAAGAAATGATGAGAATATCATGGAGAGACTACAGAGATGTGGTTTTATAGAAGAATGATGAGAGACTACAGAGATGTGGTTTTATAGAAGAAATGATGAGAATATCATGGAGAGACTACAGAGATGTGGTTTTATAGAAGAATGATGAGAGACTACAGAGATGTGGTTTTATAGAAGAAATGATGAGAATATCATGGAGAGACTACAGAGATGTGGTTTTATAGAAGAATGATGAGAATATCATGGAGAGACTACAGAGATGTGGTTTTATAGAAGAATGATGAGAGACTACAGAGATGTGGTTTTATAGAAGAATGATGAGAGACTACAGAGATGTGGTTTTATAGAAGAACGATGAGAGACTACAGAGATGTGGTTTTATAGAAGAATGATGAGAATATCATGGAGAGACTACAGAGATGTGGTTGTATAGAAGAATGATGAGAGACTACAGAGATGTGGTTGTATAGAAGAATGATGAGAATATCATGGAGAGACTACAGAGATGTGGTTTTATAGAAGAAATGATGAGAATATCATGGAGAGACTACAGAGATGTGGTTTTATAGAAGAATGATGAGAGACTACAGAGATGTGGTTTTATAGAAGAATGATGAGAGACTACAGAGATGTGGTTTTATAGAAGAACGATGAGAGACTACGGAGATGTGGTTTTATAGAAGAAATGATGAGAATATCATGGAGAGACTACAGAGATGTGGTTGTATAGAAGAATGATGAGAGACTACAGAGATGTGGTTTTATAGAAGAAATGATGAGAATATCATGGAGAGACTACAGAGATGTGGTTTTATAGAAGAATGATGAGAGACTACAGAGATGTGGTTTTATAGAAGAATGATGAGAGACTACAGAGATGTGGTTTTATAGAAGAACGATGAGACACTACAGAGATGTGGTTTTATAGAAGAATGATGAGAATATCATGGAGAGACTACAGAGATGTGGTTGTATAGAAGAATGATGAGAGACTACAGAGATGTGGTTGTATAGAAGAATGATGAGAATATCATGGAGAGACTACAGAGATGTGGTTTTATAGAAGAAATGATGAGAATATCATGGAGAGACTACAGAGATGTGGTTTTATAGAAGAATGATGAGAGACTACAGAGATGTAGTTTTATAGAAGAACGATGAGAGACTACAGAGATGTGGTTTTATAGAAGAAATGATAAGAATATCATGGAGAGACTACAGAGATGTGGTTTTATAGAAGAATGATGAGAGACTACAGAGATGTGGTTTTATAGAAGAAATGATAAGAATATCATGGAGAGACTACAGAGATGTAGTTTTATAGAAGAATGATGAGAGACTACAGAGATGTGGTTTTATAGAAGAATGATGAGAGACTACAGAGATGTGGTTTTATAGAAGAACGATGAGAGACTACAGAGATGTGGTTTTATAGAAGAAATGATAAGAATATCATGGAGAGACTACAGAGATGTGGTTTTATAGAAGAATGATGAGAGACTACAGAGATGTGGTTTTATAGAAGAAAAGATGAGAATATCATGAGAGACTACAGAGATGTGGTTTTATAGAAGAAATGATGAGAATATCAAGGAGAGACTACAGAGATGTGGTTTTATAGAAGAAAAGATGAGAATATCATGGAGAGACTACAGAGATGTGGTTGTATAGAAGAACGATGAGAGACTACAGAGATGTGGTTTTATAGAAGAAATGATAAGAATATCATGGAGAGACTACAGAGATGTGGTTTTATAGAAGAATGATGAGAGACTACAGAGATGTGGTTTTATAGAAGAATGATAAGAATATCATGGAGAGACTACAGAGATGTAGTTTTATAGAAGAAAAGATGAGAATATCAAGGAGAGACTACAGAGATGTGGTTTTATAGAAGAAAAGATGAGAATATCATGAGAGACTACAGAGATGTGGTTTTATAGTAGAAATGATGAGAATATCAAGGAGAGACTACAGAGATGTGGTTTTATAGAAGAAAAGATGAGAATATCATGAGAGACTACAGAGATGTTGTTTTATAGAAGAAAAGATGAGAATATCATGAGAGAGACTACAGAGATGTTGTTTTATAGAAGAAATGATGAGACAGAATATCATGAGAGACTACAGAGATGTGGTTGTATAGAAGAAATGATGAGAGACTACAGAGATGTGGTTGTATAGAAGAAATGATGAGAGACTACAGAGATGTGGTTGTATAGAAGAAATGATGAGAGACTACAGAGATGTGGTTGTATAGAAGAAATGATGAGAGACTACAGAGATGTGGTTGTATAGAAGAAATGATGAGAGACTACAGAGATGTGGTTTTATAGAAGAAATGATGAGAGACTACAGAGATGTGGTGGTATAGAAGAAATGATGAGAGACTACAGAGATGTGGTTTTATAGAAGAAAAGATGAGAATATCATGGAGAGACTACAGAGATGTGGTTGTATAGAAGAATGATGAGAATATCATGGAGAGACTACAGAGATGTAGTTTTATAGAAGAAAAGATGAGAATATCGTGGAGAGAAAATATGACAAATGATATTATTTTAATAAAAAGCGACATGAATAGACACCGCTTATGGAATACATCATAAAGAAACAATCAATCTTCTGTGGATATCTTATGTGAAGTGAGAAGCTGGTATACATTGTGACAACGGACAACAGACAGGGACAGAGAGATAGACTTTGGTATAGAAGACAGAGATATAGAGGCCGACAGAGAGAGTTATCAGAACAAGATGGAGAATGTGAAGGAAACGCAATAAGCGATGGCGGAGGAGGAATAGTGCTTAAAATCTCAAAGAAAGTCACGGTCAAGAAAGCGATTGCCCCAGGCAAATACTCGAATAACTACCGAGCAGAGGCAGAGGCAATCAAAGAGGCGGACGAAATGATCTTGGAGAGAAGAAGCACTACACGCAACAAGGTCGTGATATTCACCGATGCTCTATCGGTCATCACGGCACTCAAATGCGTCGGCAAAACTGAGATGAATGAGCTCAAACGTCCCTCGCTGAACTAACGAGTTCACTCAAACGCACTGTCATCCAGTGGATACCGTCACACTGCAACGTTAGGGAAACGAAGCAGCCGACAAGCTAGCCAAAGAGGGCGGGCGACTACCTCAGACTGATCTCGAGATCAGTTATGAGGAAGTCAAAACAACCATCTGTTCGCACTATAGAAGCAAATGGGCAAAAGATCACCCTCAGTACACAGACAGTGACGGATACTATGGTCTCTCTCGAAGTGAACAAGTTGCCATACTTCGCTTCCGTACCGGACACAACAAGCTCCGAGCCCACATGTTCCATGAATTTAAAATTGGTACAACTAGCCTGTGCCCTGCAAATGGCAGACATGACGGCAGAACATGTCTTGCAAGACTGTCAACGGTTAGCAGGTATAAGGAAAGAGTCATGGCCACAACACACAAGCTTCGTGAAAAGCTGTACGGAAGAACGGAGTCCCTAAAAACAACAGTAAAATTCATGATAAAAGTTGGTTCATCAGTCTAGACGGGGAACGCAAAGAAGAAGAAGAATTGGAACTATCAATTATAGTTTTATATTCGTCACTACTAATCAATAATCCATCCGTATATAGATGTGAAGCATGGACATTTAATAAAGCAGTGAGAAAACATATATGTACTTTTGAATATAATTGTTATAGAAGAGTTCTTCGTATATCTTGGACAGAGAGGATAACAAAAAGATCTATCCAGAAAGAACTCAAAATCAAAGAAAACTGGCTGATGCTACAAATAAAGAGAAAATTGAGATATTTTGAACATATGAAAATGAAAGGCTGGAGAAGACCATCATGGAAGAAGGCATACCGGCAAAGAGAAGAATAGGAAGACCACGGAGAAGATGGATTCATGATGTAACTGATGGTTTGAACATTACAGCTGCATGCAGAGGCAGGACATCTGGAATATGAGAGAGAGAAGTTTCGAATTACTGTTAGGGTGGCAAAAGTTCTGCTCAGGACAAGCTGTTTAATGATGATGATAAATGTATGTCTTATTGGAGACAGTTATTTCAGGATCTGAGGCGGGAGGTTAGAGCTAACTAATTTCTATATATTTCCTTTTGAAATGTGAAGACTTTGTTACAGGAACTGCAGTCACAGACCAAGTTTATCGAATATAATATAGAGACGACTTGATGACTGGAAGGTAATCATTCTTGGTCGCATCAAAGACATGGAAATATATTGCACAAAGTAACAGGATGTAAATATGAAGCCCTAATATAACCTAAACAAGACTGGTTCTTATATAAGCTTCAATGGTAGATAAAACAATATTTGATGACAGATAAAACAATATTTGATGACAGATAAAACAATATTTGATGGTAGATAAAACAATATTTGATGGTAGATAAAACAATATTTGATGACAGATAAAACAATATTTGATGGTAGATAAAACAATATTTGATGACAGATAAAACAATATTTGATGACAGATAAAACAATATTTGATGACAGATAAAACAATATTTGATGGTAGATAAAACAATATTTGATGGTAGATAAAACAATATTTGATGACAGATAAAACAATATTTGATGGTAGATAAAACAATATTTGATGGTAGATAAAACAATATTTGATGGTAGATAAAACAATATTTGATGGTAGATAAAACAATATTTGATGGTAGATAAAACAATATTTGATGACAGATAAAACAAATGAAATATTTGATGGCGAGTTGGCAACAATTCTTGCATTGTAAAATAAAAGTATCAACTTTTGGTCAACACTTACATAAATACATCATTTTTGGTATGTATCAGACTTGATAAACAATACAACAGGAATAGCCAACAGGAATCAATACATCTTTTTCTGTATGTATCAAACTTGATAAAGAATGCAGACAAGACAACCCACTTGTCGTGGAGGCAGCAGTTCAGGCATTGATTTCTGAGAACGCATCTGAGCATGATGTAATCATTTATACGGATGGTTCGGTGATTCGACATGTGCGGAGCTCGTGGGCTTTCACTGCTCAGGTTGGAGGTGATGTTGTGAAGGAAGACAGTGGTGGTTTTGCCGTAACTACGAGCAGTCTCACTATGGAAATCATGGCGGTTACCAAAGCGATGGTTTGGTAGGAATCACAGACTTTTATCCATGCATGTTTTCTCAGTGACTCAATGAGTATGCTCAGGAAGATTGAAACAGGATGGGCTAGGAGACATTGGATAGAATCGCTGGGGTGGTCTAAGCTGAC
The DNA here is from genome assembly GCA_020796225.1 of Arion vulgaris. Classification (NCBI taxonomy): domain Eukaryota; kingdom Metazoa; phylum Mollusca; class Gastropoda; order Stylommatophora; family Arionidae; genus Arion; species Arion vulgaris. The sequence goes on along the minus strand of CM036778.1, from coordinate 19,838,053 downwards.
AAGGATCAGTTTTATTTTTGTACCAGGGCATGCAGGTGTAAGGGGAATGAACGTGCGGATAGGCTTGCAGGTATGGCTGCTGTCCAAAGCGGACAGCAATGGACCAGGCTGATATTATAAATTCCTTAAGGAGAGAGGGCGTGTACATGATTCACGTAATAGCGGTGAATCACAACACTAACCAGACTGCAAGAACTCAACGTTAAGTGTGGTGTAGCTCGACAAGAACGCTATGCTGGCAGACAAAGAAGAATTGTAAACCAACAAAGAACCGGTGTCGTTAGTCGCCACACGCTGATGGACATACTGAGGGAGAGATCGGAGCACTTATGGACTAATTTGTTCGACGTGCAGTGATGGTGATCCGACGACTAAACTAAACTAATCTTACATGAAGACACTTTGTAATTTATTCAATTTCAAAATGACAAAGACAATATTTGGTTTAGATAATAATAAATAATAACACTTACATGGCGACACTATTTCCAACATCATCATCATCTGAATAGTTTTATCCTATGATACTAATGTTGGGAATATTACATGGAAGCACAATGATGAGAAACATTTGGTAAACATGTTAATAACAGTGACGACGATATAACAGAAGAAATAGTCTGCTTCATCCTCTACGATCGTGTTGTGTACACGTTTCTCGTATACACACACCACAGTAACACACACAACACTTCCAGTTCCTTGTCTTTCAAATAGTTACTTACAAAACCGAAATAGATTTTAAAGTTACTTTAATTTGTAAACTATTTCTGCAACTTTGTGAATGACAGGACAGCTGTCTGGTTCACGCGGTTACTATCACGATTCTCACGCTTGTAGAATGTAGCACGTGAATATGTCATTCAAATCTAGGAAGGGCGGTGCTACGAGTAGGCGGAGTTTTACATAGTTGCCGTTGTCGTGCTGTGGGTGGTGCTAAAAGTAAAACTGACAGCGCGTGTGTGAGATATGAGGTGAACTTACCAATAGACGGGAATGTTTCAGATTGTGAGGAAACATTTGTAAGATTGATAACGTGAATCTGATTGCACAGTTGTAGGACGAACTCAAGTAGGCGGGGATTAGAGATAGATCGTAATGATGATCTTTCTGGAACAACAGCAAGAAGAAATAAATGATAAATAATTTGGTGGACCTGATATGTAGAATAGAACAGAAATAGAACAAGCATGGACACTGAACAAGCAGATGGAAGATATAATTCAATTCTTTGATGAAACGTGTGTCTAGTTGTTACACAGAAAACGTGGACGACGCACTTCGTCGTAGTGATACAAACAAACAAATAAGTAAATCATGGAACAAATTAGAAATGAAACGAAAGTTATTTAACAAGTAAGGACAAGTGGAAGACATGTTATATTCGAATGAAATATTGAAAGAGAGATGGATAGAGAATAGTTAGACTAACAAGTTAGTACTCAGGACCTGCAGACCAGTAGGTGCTTAGTCTGATCATGCAGATGTTGGAAGATATTCATGTTGATTGTTGCCGAAGTTGATTAGTTAAACCAGAGCCAACTCATCATCATCAGGTGCCGTGCCGGCTGGAGTAGACGATCATGGATCTCCACAAATCTCTGTCGTTGGTGTTTGCTATCAACTCAGATGTTGACGCTCTACCGAGCCATGAAGTCAGGCCATCCAACATTTTCTCTCTCTGTCTTCCCCTGTCTCGCCTACCCTCGATTTTACGGGTTGTCACAATGTGTTCTAAACCAGAGTTGGCTGTGGTTAAACACACTCCATATTCTACTCCTGGACATTCTAGTCCAACTCGTACAACGTTTAATTCTAGATTCTCTCAAACACTCTATAGATTCATCACTATTTGCCTCATTCGACAGGAGGTTGCTGAGCGACTGAAGGTACAGCACACCAGCTTTTATCTAACTTTACAATGTGACGGTATATGTTTATCATACAGAGAAATATACCATATAATAAGACAGAATATGTTGGAGACCCATATAACCGACATCTTCGATGTGAAAATGGCAATTGATCTCAACTGAAAAAACAGCATTCTCAAAACTTGCTTATTAAAATCTAACATCGCGGCATATCTTTTTACAGGACGTAGCCATTTTTCTTCTTGTCTAGCCATCAACCACAGCAAACGAGTCCTGGATTTTCTAGACACCACTTATACGTTCAGCAGTTTGCCATTGCTTTCTGAACGGTGAGGTATATTTTTACCGTTCGAAAAAATCCATGGAAACAAATTCGCTTCCAAATTGCCCGACGCAGTTTTACTAGGTACTCTGGGGTTGTGGTCGAGCTCACTATCGCTTAAGCTACAGACGCCCACTTATCCGTATAGAATTGTTTAATTGATATAAATATAAAAGTTTGTGAAACAATGGCGATATCGAAGTTAAGGTAGTATATCGGCATATCTTCCTGGCCCCACTCTCTCACAAATTAAAAAACTTGGCACTTCTCGTTCAATGCATTTTTGGAAACGACATGCATTTAAATACTACTTCAGATTGTTGAACTTCACATTGTTGAACTTCACATTGATGAACTTTACATTGTTGGACTTCACATTGTTGAACTTCACATTGTTGGACTTCACATTGTTGAACTTTACATTGTTGAACTTCACATTGTTGGACTTCACATTGTTGAACTTCACATTGATGAACTTCACATTGATGAACTTCACATTGTTGAACTTCACATTGATGAACCTCACATTGATGAACTTTACATTGTTGGACTTCACATTGTTGGACTTCACATTGTTGGACTTCACCTTGTTGAACTTCACATTGATGAACTTCACATTGTTGGACTTCACATTGTTGGACTTCGACTTGATGAACTTCACATTGTTGGACTTCACATTGTTGGACTTCACATTGATGAACTTCACATTGTTGAGCTTCACATTGATGAACTTCACATTGATGAACTTCACATTGTTGAACTTCACATTGTTGAACTTCACATTGTTGGACATGTTAAGGCATTGTTTGCTTCACTATTGATCGAGAGATTGAAAGATAAATAGCAGCGGAGAAGATAAGATAAGAGCAGTGGTTCTCAACTTGTGGGGTCCGACCCTTTCGGTGTCGAACGATCATTTCACAGGGGTCACCTAAGACCATCGGAAAACACCGCTCCTCAGACACATCCTGCATATCAGATATTTACATTACGATTTATAACATTAGCAAAATTACAGTTAGGAAGTAGCAACTAAAATAACTGTGATTTGGGGAGTGTCACCACAACATGAGGTTAACTGTTTTAACGGGTAGCGGTATTAGAAAGATTGAGAACCACTGGACTAGAGAGTCTAGCGAGCTGAGATATTCGTCATTATCATAACTTATGTGCCCAAATCTCACGGGACTTTTGCGTCATTTTTAATCGCCTCCATACATATCAAGAATAGCTGGGGTTTTTTTAAAATGTTGGTACTGCTGGTAATACCGCTTTTTTAGGACAGTGTAGGACAGAAGGGACACCAGCTTGAGCAATTTGATGACCGCATGTTCTAGTGTAGTCGTTGCTAAACTGTTCCATTTAGAACATTTCTGTTATACTCTCGATCGAAAATAATACTGGGTCTTACCGTGGATTGTACACGGATCTCCTGCATGGGAGCAGATCTACTGCATGGAAGCAGATCTCCTGCATGGAAGCAGTTCTCCTGCATGAAGCAGATCTCTGATGGAAGCAGATCTCCTGCATGGAAGCAGTTATGGAGTTCTCCTGCATGGAAGCAGATCTCCTGCATGGAAGCAGTTCTCCTGCATGGTAGCCGCGTTCTAATTCCTTCAACCAGACGTTCAACAACAAAAACAAACCAACCAAATAAACTTTCTCGAGAGCTGATGAAAATCTGATGTAGAGAATGCTTACCATCGCTTGTGAGATCTGATGCAGGGACCATCACTTGTGATTGACAGATAATCATTGACACGGCAAACAACAGACAGAGTCTACATATTTAAAGAAAGTTATGTTTTAATAGCATCAATTGTACTTCATTTTATTCGCGTGCACTGACGACTGTCCCAGGCGACCACGATTCTCCACAACTTAATATCTCTACAAATTCTCTGAACCATCAATAAAACCACATATCTACGTGCTGGCTGGAGGCGCACACTAAGTGTCGGATATTATGGGCTTTTACCGCCACCAACGGAGCTGCGAAGAACTTATACATCTGCGCAGCTCACTCGTCCACTATGACTGAAATAGATCTACTACTACGCGTTTTCTGGCGAGCTTCCCTGCTATTTTGTTGTATATCTGAGATTTCTAATTTCCGTTACGGCTGTCGCACAACCAGAGAGACATTATCGGAACATTTAACAATGTCCTTCCGTGCTATGATCTCCATTGTCCTTTCATGCATCCAAACACTTATCCCAGGTCTTGAAAGGTCACTACGTTCGGATGACTGACAAAATGAGCTATCATGTGAGAATACAGACATTCCTCTCGCTCGTAAATCTATTCGTCGATTACTTTCTTGTCAAGACTTTCTCTACTGCGATTCACTTTCGCCGTTTTGTGTCTGCATTTAGCGAATGTTTATGTCCTTTTTCTTGCAGCGACTACAGTTTGTAATTTTGTTTCAGATTTGAAAGCACATTTTTGTCCATCCCAGGGCAACATTTGCCAGGTTTTTCACACAATGTCGATCTAATATTCATTTTCATCTTCCTACTTTGCCACCATTCATCAAATATTCTCATGTTTTTATTTCCTGGATAACGATTGTGTTATTACTCCAAACATCAGCTTGTTTTTATTTATCTTTTTATCTAAATTGAAATGCATATATTTGTTTCAGCTTCTTTCATCCTCCCATCAATCCAATGCAATTCCTGTATGTTATATCTTCTGTACACATATATCATCTCTACCTTGTATGTTATATCTTCTGTACACACATATATCACCTCTACCTTGTATGTTATATCTTCTGTACACATATATCACCTCTACCTTGTATGTTATATCTTCTGTACACATATATCACCTCTACCTTGTATGTTATATCTTCTGTACACATATATTACCTCTATCTTGTATGTTATATCTTCTGTACACATATATCACCTCTATCTTGTATGTTATATCTTCTGTACACATATACAATCTCTACCTTGTATGTTATATCTTCTGTACACATATATCACCTCTACCTTGTATGTTATATCTTCTGTACACATATATCACCTCTATCTTGTATGTTATATCTTCTGTACACATATATCATCTCTATCTTGTATGTTATATCTTCTGTACACATATATCACCTCTATCTTTATGTTATCTTCTGTACACATATACATCTACTTGTATGTTATATCTTCTGTACACATATATCACCTCTACCTTGTATGTTATATCTTCTGTACACATATATCACCTCTACCTTGTATGTTATATCTTCTGTACACATATATCACCTCTATCTTGTATGTTATATCTTCTGTACACATATATAATCTCTACCTTGTATGTTATATCTTCTGTACACATATACAATCTCTATCTTGTATGTTAGATCTTCTGTACACACATATATCACCTCTATCTTGTATGTTATATCTTCTGTACACATATATCATCTCTACCTTGTATGTTATATCTTCAGTACACATATATCATCTCTACCTTGTATGTTATATCTTCTGTACACATATACAATCTCTATCTTGTATGTTAGATCTTCTGTACACACATATATCACCTCTATCTTGTATGTTATATCTTCTGTACACATATATCACCTCTATCTTGTATGTTATATCTTCTGTACACATATATCATCTCTACCTTGTATGTTATATCTTCTGTACACATATATCACCTCTATCTGGTATGTTATATCTTCAAAAGTGTCTAAAGCGAAGGATTGACTTCATTACACCGGGGTTTACCCCATGTGGCTAAGTCCCTCTCCGCAGAAATGATATGCCACCTGCTGATCGTATTGTATTTTTTTAAATTTCCGATCCAGAAGCACTTGAGCTTTCAGCTCTTCGACTCGGTGCTACGGACATCGTAACCCTTCGGTTCGGTGCCACGAACACCGTGAATCTGGGAACCTGTGGCTTTTCTGCCAGCCCGCGGAATTGAACCCGCACAGAGGACTAGTCACCCGCAGTCCAACGTGCTACAAACACACTGGGCAGGCGGGCGATAGTATTGTATAAAGCACTTACTCCGTACCTCCAGCAACAATTCTAAGGGTTTCTGGAAACAATGTATTCTCGAACCCACGACCTTCGGAACGCAAGGCAATGGCTTAACCACCAAATGATTATCTTCTGTACACACAAAACTCTCTCTCTCTTGTACGACAGAGCTTCTGTACACACATACCTCTCTCTATCTCTCTTGTATGACAGAACTTCTGTACACCCATACCTCTCTCTATCTCTCTTGTATGACAGAACTTCTGTACACCCATACCTCTCTCTATCTCTCTTGTATGACAGAGCTTCTGTACACCCATACCTCTCTCTATCTCTCTTGTATGACAGAACTTCTGTACACCCATACCTCTCTCTATCTCTCTTGTATGACAGAGCTTCTGTACACCCATACCTCTCTCTCTTTATCTTGTATGATAGAGCTTCTGTACACTTTGACATACATGCTGACATACGTGTAATGCCATATGTACACGCTGATATCTATGTGTTGTTTATGCTGCACCTACTTTACACAGACACGTCATTATTGATTTGTTTTATCTCAGGATCTACACATCCACAAAATCTCACATAAACATGGACTTTTTTTCTTTGCAAATACAAATAAATGAAATCACAGATAGAATAACATACACATATACTGGATGCCTTCAATATACAGGAACACCTTTTCAACCATCATTAAATTCGACAAAGGTTGCAGATAGAGGAATCACCTGATCTTGGATGTAGATGTTAAAATCATCATTGATGAAAACTGCAATGAAAGTGACGTTGTGATCTACACGGATGGATCGGTAGTTCACTACAAAAAATTGGCATGGGCCTTCTCTGCAAGCTCATGTGGCAGAATGGTCAAGGAAGCCAGTGATGCATTTAGTATGACAAGTAGCATGACAATGGAGGTACTGGCGGTGACTAAGGCACTACTCTGGCTGGAGTCACAAAACTACACTCATGCTTGCATTCTGAGTGATTCATTGAGTAATGATTTGAAAGGTGGAGGCCGGTTCAGTGCGCAGGCCTTGACTGAATCACTACAAGCGTCAACAATTTGCAGAATTACACTTTTCGTTCCTGGGCACATGGGTGTCATTGACAATGAGAGAGCAGACAGGCTGACTGGCTCTGCCATCATATCAAATGGCCAGCCAATGGATAGAGCTAATATTTTGAAGGCCCTCATAGAGTGTGGCCGCAAAGAAGATTTTCATTTAAACCCATCCACGTCAGTTGCTAGATTGCAAGAGCTGGGATTGAAGACTGGAGTGGCAAGAAAAGAACAGCATAATAGGTATATGAGTAGGTTCATCAATCAAAATCGAACTGGTATGGTCAGTCTCTGGATGATGTTGGAGATATTGCTAAGGAGATCGAAGCACATGTCTGGAGTGTAATGAAGATATCTGACACTCAAACACCTGGCACTAAAAGACACACACACACATATATATATAATATATATAAAACATAGAATGTGTGATTGAGACAGAATTCTACAGTAAAACAAAAAAAAAAAGAAGACTATAGTAAATGTTTCTAGTAAAATTTTATTGTGTACATTGATCAAAAGATATCTCAAAACTTGTACTATCAGATTCCTTCCTTCCTTTGCGTTCCCGGCCTAGCCTGATGGACCAACTTCTATCATGAATTTAACTGTTGTTTTTGGGACTCCGTTCCTCCGTACAGCTTTTCTCGAAGCTCTGTGTGTTGTGGCCAGTACTCTTTCCGTATACCTGCTAAACGTGGACAGTCTTGCAAGACGTGTTCTGCCGTCATGTCTGCCATATTGCATGGGCACAGGCTAGTTGTGCCAATTTTAAATTTATGGAACATGTGGGCTCTGAGCTTGTTGTGGCCGGTACGGAGGCGAAATATGGTAACTTGTTCACTGCGCGAGAGACCATAGTATCCGTCACTGTCTGTGTACTGCGGGTGGTCTTTTGCCCACTTGCTTCGATAGTACGAACCGATGGTTGTTTTGACTTCCTCATAGCTGATCTCGAGATCAGTCTGGGGTAGTCGCCCGCCCTCTTTGGCTAGCTTGTCGGCCGCTTCGTTTTCCCTAATGTTGCAGTGTGACGGTATCCACTGGATGACAGTGCGTTTGAGTGAACTCGTTAGTTCAGCGAGGGACGTTTTGAGCTCATTCATCTCAGTTTTGCCAACGCATTTGAGTGCCGTGATGACCGATAGAGAATCGGTGAATATCACGACCTTGTTGCGTGTAGTGTTTCTTCTCTCCAAGATCATTTCGTCCGCCTTTTTGATTGCCTCTGCCTCAGCTCGGTAGTTATTCGAGTATTTGCCAGTTGCAATCGCTTTCTTGACCGTGACTTTCTTGGAGATTTTAAGCACTATTCCTCCTCCGCCATCGCTTATTGCGTTATTTGCCGATCCGTCCGTGTAGACGTGCGTCCACTCATTTTCAGGGTACTCTGATTCTATGTACTCTTCTGCTGCAGTTTTTCTGTCGAGGTTCGTTTGGTCCCTTTTGCACATTATGCCTGGGATTGATTCCCTTAGTTCTGGCATTTTGTTTTCCATGGCGGGCACTTGTCGATTGCCGGGATTGGTTTAGCTGTGCATTTGGACAGGGCTGACTATCAGATTCATTATTCTACACAGCTTTACTACACGGATGATTCTCATGGAGAGATGGTTGAATATACAGTAGAACAAAGGATGATTCTCATGTAGTGATGTTCTAATCGCCACAAGCTACTCTAACATGAGTCAGAGTCTACTTCTCCCTGCAACATGAGTCAGAGTCTACTTCTCCCTGCAACATGAGTCAGGGTCTACTTCTCCCTGCAACATGAGTCAGGGTCTACTCCTGCCTTCAACATGAGTCAGAGTCTACTACTCCCTTCAACATGAGTCAGGGTCTATTACTCCCTGCAACATGAGTCAGGGTCTATTACTCCCTGCAACATGAGTCAGGGTCTATTACTCCCTGCAACATGAGTCAGGGTCTACTTCTCCCTGCAACATGAGTCAGGGTCTACTCCTCCCTGCAACATGACTAAGGGTCTACTTCTCCCTGCAACATGAGTCAGGGTCTACTCCTCCATACAACATGAGTCAGGGTCTACTCCTCCATGCAACATGAGTCAGGGTCTACTCCTCCTGCAACATGACTAAGGTCTACTCCTCCCTGCAACATGACTAAGGGTCTACTCCTTCATGCAACATGAGTCAGGGTCTACTCCTGCCTGCAACATGAGTCAGGGTCTACTTCTCCCTGCAACATGAGTCAGGGTCTACTCATCCTGCAACATGAGTCAGGGTCTACTCCTCCATGCAATATGAGTCAGAGTCTACTCCTCCATGTAACATGAGTCAGGGTCTATTCCTCCCTGCAACATGAGTCAGAGTCTACTCTCCATGCAACATGGGTCAGGGTGTACTCTTCCCTGCAACATGGGTCAGGGTCTACTCTTCCCTGCAACATGAATCAGAGTCTACTTCTCCCTGCAACACAAGTCAGAGTCTACTCCTCCCTGCAACATGAGTCAGAGTCTACTCCTCCATGCAACATGAGTCAGGGTCTACTCCTCCCTGCAACATGAGTCAGGGTCTACTCCTCCCTGCAACATGAGTCAGGGTCTACTCCTCCCTGCAACATGAGTCAGGGTCTACTCCTCCCTGCAACATGAGTCAGAGTCTACTCCTCCATGCAACATGGGTCAGGGTCTACTCTTCCCTGCAACATGAGTCAGAGTCTACTCCTCCCTGCAACATGAGTCAGAGTCTACTCCTCCCTGCAACACGAGTCAGGGTCTACTCCTCCCTGCAACATGAGTCAGAGTCTACTCCTCCCTGCAGAGTCAGCTATTTACTGATAAACAATACAAACATGAAGATCATTCTTGTTACATACCAACATAGGAGATCAGGGACTGACACATACCAACAGGTTTACACACACACACATACACACATAAGTTTACACACACACACACACAGGTTTACACAACACATGAGAGATAGATTTATGTATGTTGGAGAGAGAGAGAGAGAGTGCAAGAGAGAGAGACGAGAGCGAGAGAAAGAGCAAGAGAGAGAATGAGAAGAAATCCTATCTATCAGTTATCTGCTGCAGAAAATATTATTCTATCTGACGTGGGTACAACAGTATTTACATGTGTTTTATACAACAAACAGACAGACAAATCTACACAGACTAACGGACAGACAAATCTACAGACTAACGGATAGATAAATCTACACAGACTAACGGATAGACAAATCTACACAGACTAATGGACAGACAAATCTACACAAACTAACGGATAGACAAATCTACACAGACTAACAGACAGACTAACAAATCTACACAGATTAACAGACAGACTAACAAATCTACACAAACAGATCTACACAGACAGACAAATCTACACAGACAGACAAATCTACACAGACTAACAGACAGACTAACAGATCTACACAGACTAACAGACAGACTAACAGATCTACACAGACTAACAGATCTACACAGACTAACAGACAGACACATCTACACAGACATACAAATGAAATAAAAAACAAATGACATGACAGTAAGGGTTAGAGTGTCCACAAGAAAGAGAAGAGTGCTGATCTAGGGTAGTAAGAGCATGTTAGGAGTAAACCACTTTTCCTGTATCCTCTTTTCCCTTGTACTTGAGTTTTCCATAAGATAATGGTATGTATCTGTACTTGATCATATGCTGAAATCATATCACAATATTATATATATCACATCTTATATATAATATCTTATTTCTTCTTCTGCGTTCTCACTAGATTGGGATTTTGGATTCTCTAATAAAGGCAGCCGTCTGTCTCAGATTATCAGCCACACCATACAGTTTGTCTTCTGCGTTCTCACTAGATTGGGATTTTGGATTCTCTAATAAAGGCAGCCGTCTGCCTCAGATTATCAGCCACGCCATACAGTTTGTCTTGGACGCTAGTGTAAGTGGGTCACCTCTTTCTCCTCAAGTCTGCATACTGGGGGCAGTTCTGTAGGATATAATTCCTATGATTTCTGCTTTCCCGTTTGTGCCCACCTCTTCCCGTAGTAAGTTTTGGCCACCCTTGAGATGGTAGGTCTGACATTCTTACTGCGTGGCTAAATCTCCGAGACAGATTGGCGACCGTAGAATCCGTTATCCCATTCCTCATTGTGAGGGTTGTTGCACCATGTTATGCACCTTACTGTCTGGTGCATCCGTTTTCTGCAAGCATTTGTTTCGGGTTTATCTTATATACATTCTAGACACATGCATCCGATTTCATCAAACCTCTTATCCACTTATGACATGGTGCAAGTAACAGTGTTCTATTCTTTAACTCAAATTTGCACCATAACCATACGATGATATTCATATCTTATATATCATATCTTATATATCATATCTTATATATCATATCTTATATATCATATCTTATATATCATATCTTATATATCATATCTTATATATCATATCTTATATATCATATCTTATATATCATATCTTATATATCATATCTTATATATCATATCTTATATATCATATCTTATATATCATATCTTATATATCATATCTTATATATCATATCTTATATATCATATCTTATATATCATATCTTATATATCATATCTTATATATCATATCTTATATATCATATCTTATATTTCATATCTTATATATCATATCTTATATATCATATCTTATATATCATATCTTATATATCATATCTTATATTTCATATCTTATATATCATATCTTATATTTCATATCTTATATATCATATCTTATATATCATATCTTATATATCATATCTTATATATCATATCTTATATATCATATCTTATATATCATATCTTATATATCATATCTTATATATCATATCTTATATATCATATCTTATATATCATATCTTATATATCATATCTTATATATCATATCTTATATATCATATCTTATATATCATATCTTATATATCATATCTTATGTATACATCAACATCATTATCATCAAATAGTTTGTCCTGAGCAGAACTTTGCCACCCAAACAGTCCTCCGGAATTTCTCTCTCATATGCCAGATGTCCTGCCTCTGCAGCCGTCATGTTCAAACCATCAGTTACATCCTGAATCCATTTTCTCTGTGGTCTTCCTCTTCTTCTCTTTGCCGGTATACCTCCTTCCATGACGGTCTTCTCCAGCCCTTCATGTCTTTTTATATGTCCAAAATACTTCAATCTTTTCTTTTCTTATTTGTAGATCAGACAGTTTTCTTTGATTTTGAGTTCTTTCTGGATAGATCTATTTTTTCTCTTCTCGGTCCAAGATATACGGTGGACTCTTCTGTAACACTTATATTCAAAAGCACATATATTTTTCCACTGCTTTATTAAATGTCCATGCTTCACACCCATACGATGCCACTGGGAATATGCATGTTCTTAGTATTCTGATCTTTTTTTTCTTATCAGTTCCGGTACATACTGTTTTAAGTTGTTTAATTTTTGTAAAGCCATGTTTGTTCTTTTAATTTCCTTCATCCCATTTCCATCCGTTGCTAGCAGTGAACCAAGATATTCAAAACTGTTCACATTTTCTACTTTCTCTCCGTTGGTAAAAATATAATTTGTCATGTTCGTTTTATCTGTTGCCAGATAGGATGTGAGAGAGAGAACGTACATATAGCCAGATAGGATGTGAGAGAGAGAACGTACATATAGCCAGATATGACGGGAGAGAGAAACGTACATATAGCCAGATAAGATGTGAGAGAGAGAACGTACATACTTTGATCTGTTGTTTCATAGTCAGCAGGAAAAGAATGATAAAATACACGACTAGGATTGGCCAGAACACGGGCATGTTCAGCGCTTCAAAGCATGTACAAATCATGGCAACTACGATAGCTTTGCAAACAGAATACCTGTTGAAGAGAAATGAACAAGAAATGTATGTTACTTTTGTATCTTCATGATTATATAATCTTGTCTAGGCTATCTTCATAGATTATATAATCCTTGTACTATATTCATAGATTATATAATCCTTGTCTAGCTATCTTCATGATTATATAATCCTTGCCTGGGCTATCTTTATAGATTATATAATCCTTGTCTGGGTAGGCTATCTTCATAGATTATATAATCCTTGTCTAGGCTATATTCATAGATTTTATAATCCTTGTCTGGGTAGGCTATCTTCATAGATTATATAATCCTTGTCTTGCATCCTTCAAATAAATGTTAATACAACCAGGCATTGCTGAAGGGTTATTTCTTCAACAGACAATCAAGATAGAAGGTCCTCCACCAAGGTAAAAGAATCAACTATCTCAAACCTGTTGTTTGCTGATGACTGCGCCCTCGCTACCAACTCAGAGTAAGAAATGCAGACTTACATGGACAAGTTCTCAATTGCCTGTGATATGTTTGGCCTTACCATTAACACCAAGAAAACAGAGGTCATGTTCCAGTCTGCCCCTAGAGCAGTACTACGATCCAGTCATCAACATTAAACACCAGCTCTCCTGTCACGGACAACTTTGCTTATCTTGGCAGTATCCAGATAAATGTTAGTAGACTATAGAACTTCTATTCATATCAACATAACAATACAAACTCATACCAAAATTTGAATTCGGTAATCTCGTAAATGGAACTCTTCATTGTTTTGGTGGCAATGATGGCCCTGGTCAGATTCTGCAAAATAATCATTTGTAAATAAATATAAATTAACGTAGCACTCAGAAAATTTTTAAACGAAAGAATCTCTTTTATAACCAGGTGGTATAAAAATGGTTCTACATATTAGAGCCTGTATTTTAATTGACCGTGGCAATGATATGTGATGTGATGAATAAAGTCATCTTTACTTCCCAGTTTTGGTACACACTTGAGGCTGGGTCAACCTGAGACGTATCAGTCAGAAAAATATTCAAACCTACTGTGAATTGAACCTGGCTCACTAGACTAAGAGCAGTTGACTAACAATTAGACTACTGCAGCTCTCTAGACTAAGAAGTAAGTTGACTAACAACTACACTACTGCAGCTCACTAGGCTAAAGACAAGTTGACTTACACTACTGCAGCTCATTAGACTAAAGTAAGTTGACTAACAACTACTCTGCAGCTCACTAGCTTGAAGCAAGTTGACTACACTAGCAGCTCACTAGACTAAAAGAATTGACTTACTACTGCAGCTCATTAGACTAAGAAGTAAGTTGACTAACAACTACACTACTGCAGCTCACTAGGCTAAGAAGCAAGTTAACTAACAACTACACTACTGCAGCTCACTAGACTAAGAAGCAAGTTGACTTACACTACTGCAGCTCATTAGACTAAGAAGTAAGTTAACTAACAACTACACTACTGCAGCTCACTAGGCTAAGAAGCAAGTTAACTAACAACTACACTACTGCAGCTCACTAGGCTAAGAAGCAAGTTGACTTACACTACTGCAGCTCACTAGACTAAGAAGCAAGTTGACTAACAATTAGACTACTGCAGCTCTCTGACTAAGAAGCAAGTTAACTAACACTTACACTTTGCAGCTCACTAGCTTGAAGCAAGTTGACTTCACTACTGCAGCTCACTAACTAAAGTAAGTTGACTAACAACTACACTACTGCAGCTCACTAGGCTAAGAAGCAAGTTGACTAACAACTACACTACTGCAGCTCTCTACTAAGCAAATAATTATATTTATTGTGTTGTGATTTATATTAGTTTGGAGGGGTGGGGTGGGGTGGGGTGGGGGCGTGGAGTAACATTCATAAATGAAACCTTTATTTAGTCGTCATTGAGTCAGACATATCCTGCGGAAGACAAATGTCACTAGACAAGCACTTGAGTGGAACCCACAAGAGAAACTAAAAAAGGGATGTAGTAAACAAACCTGGAAACACTGTCTTCTTGAGGAACTGAAGTGTGATGGACTTTGTTGGAAAACTTAAATAAAACAGCCAGAGACAGGGGGAAAGAGAGTAGGAAGTGTGATGGACTTTGTTGGAAAACTTAAATAAAACAGCCAGAGACAGGGAAAAGTGAAGTGTGATGGACTTTGTTGGAAAACTTAAATAAAACAGCCAGAGGCAGGGAAAAGTGAATGTCCACTGTTGGGGCTCTATGCTTCACAAGGAGCGGTTTGGAATACTAAAACATTTTTTCTTCTTATAATTAAGGTTTACTCATCATCATTGGCTCACAATCATGGATATGCTCATCATCGGCTGACAATCATGGATATTCTCATCATCATTGGCTCACAATCATGGATATGCTCATCATTGGCTGACAATCATGGATATTCTCATCATTGGCTGACAATCATGGATATTCTCATCATTGGCTGACAATCATGGATATTCTCATCATCGGCTGACAATCATGGATATTCTCATCATCGGCTGACAATCATGGATATTCTCATCATTGGCTGACAATCATGGATATTCTCATCATCGGCTGACAATCATGGATATCCTCATCATCGGCTGACAATCATGGATATCCTTCTCATCGGCTGATAATCTTGGATATCCTCAAATGTCTGCTGTAAGTATTGGCTATCAGTTATCGTTGAAATTCTCCATGCTATCCAGATGTGTATTGTCATCCAGATCTGCTGACTAATCCTATGATTCTCTATCTAGACATCAGGAATAAGTCAATCATCTGGTCTTGTTACCATCTGATAGTCAAATATTCTTTTCTTGAAATCTGACAAATATTCTTCATAATGTTGACAACATCTGTCAAGATATTCTTTTCTCATGAAATGTCTGACAAATCATTCTGTGTTGTTGACACCATCTGTCAAATATTCTTTTCTCATGAAATGTCTGACAAATCATTCTGTGTTGTTGACACCATCTGTCAAATATTCTTTTCTCATGAAATGTCTGACAAATCATTCTACGTTGTTGACACCATCTGTCAAATATTCTTTTCTCATGAAATGTCTGACAAATCATTCTGTGTTGTTGACACCATCTGTCAAATATTCTTTTCTCATGAAATGTCTGACAAATCATTCTGTGTTGTTGACACCATCTGTCAAATATTCTTTTCTCATGAAATGTCTGACAAATCATTCTGCGTTGTTGACACCATCTGTCAAATATTCTTTTCTCATGAAATGTCTGACAAATCATTCTGTGTTGTTGACACCATCTGTCAAATATTCTTTTCTCATGAAATGTCTGACAAATCATTCTGCGTTGTTGACACCATCTGTCAAATATTCTTTTCTCATGAAATGTCTGACAAATCATTCTGTGTTGTTGACACCATCTGTCAAATATTCTTTTCTCATGAAATGTCTGACAAATCATTCTGTGTTGTTGACACCATCTGTCAAATATTCTTTTCTCATGAAATGTCTGACAAATCATTCTGTGTTGTTGACACCATCTGTCAAATATTCTTTTCTCATGAAATGTCTGACAAATCATTCTGCGTTGTTGACACTATCTGTCAAATATTCTTTTCTCATGAAATGTCTGACAAATCATGATTGTCTCTTTCTGCTGTTGTATCTGTTATTGCCCTCTTTAAGTTCATCAACATTAGACATTTTAGCAGTCTATGGGATTCTCAACATTCTTCTGGAAAACTGATTGATTAATTGATAGGACCATCATCATTGCACTTTAGTGAGTAACTATCAGTTATCAGTTATATGAGGACTATCATCATTGCATTCCAGACACATCCACAGGTGCTCCGATCTTCACATCAACAATTCCAGCAGCAGCCAGTTGGATGTTGATTAATCAATCTCTTCGCATATTTGGTATGTCATTCTTTTCGGGCTGCACCAATATTGACACCCATCTCTCTCAATCTGGTCAGCCCTATTCCATGTGTGCTCTAATCTCTTCCTTACACAGGAAGATCTCAGAGGCAATACACGAACTCCGTAGCACCGGAAAGGGCCTCCCCATTTCTGGAAAACTATATAACCTTTTAATCTACTCATGATCAAAAATATCCATAAACAGACCAAGCCATAAAAACATTCATAAACAGACCAAGTCATCAAAAACACACAAAAATGTGCTGTGCTGTGGAAGAGAACACTAAGTTACCTGACAGCTCAAACACTGTCACACTAAGTTACCTGACTGCTCAAACACTGTCACACTATGTTACCTGACTGCTCAAACACTGTCACACTAAGTTACCTGACTGCTCAAACACTGTCACACTAAGTTACCTGACTGCTCAAACACTGTCACACTATGTTACCTGACTGCTCAAACACTGTCACACTATGTTACCTGACTGCTCAAACACTGTCACACTAAGTTACCTGACTGCTCAAACACTGTCACACTATGTTACCTGACTGCTCAAACACTGTCACACTAAGTTACCTGACTGCTCAAACACTGTCACACTAAGTTACCTGACTGCTCAAACACTGTCACACTAAGTTACCTGACTGCTCAAACACTGTCACACTAAGTTACCTGACTGCTCAAACACTGTCACACTAAGTTACCTGACTGCTCAAACACTGTCACACTAAGTTACCTGACTGCTCAAACACTGTCACACTAAGTTACCTGACTGCTCAAACACTGTCACACTAAGTTACCTGACTGCTCAAACACTGTCACACTAAGTTACCTGACTGCTCAAACACTGTCACACTAAGTTACCTGACTGCTCAAACACTGTCACACTATGTTACCTGACTGCTCAAACACTGTCACACTAAGTTACCTGACTGCTCAAACACTGTCACACTAAGTTACCTGACTGCTCAAACACTGTCACACTAAGTTACCTGGCTGCTCAAACACTGTCACACTATGTTACCTGACTGCTCAAACACTGTCACACTAAGTTACCTGACTGCTCAAACACTGTCACACTAAGTTACCGGACTGCTCAAACACTGTCACACTAAGTTACCTGACTGCTCAAACACTGTCACACTATGTTACCTGACTGCTCAAACACTGTCACACTAAGTTACCTGACTGCTCAAACACTGTCACACTAAGTTACCTGACTGCTCAAACACTGTCACACTAAGTTACCTGACTGCTCAAACACTGTCACACTAAGTTACCTGACTGCTCAAACACTGTCACACTAAGTTACCTGACTGCTCAAACACTGTCACACTATGTTACCTGACTGCTCAAACACTGTCATACTAAGTTACCTGACTGCTCAAACACTGTCACACTAAGTTACCTGACTGCTCAAACACTGTCACACTAAGTTACCTGACTGCTCAAACACTGTCACACTAAGTTACCTGACTGCTCAAACACTGTCACACTAAGTTACCTGACTGCTCAAACACTGTCACACTAAGTTACCTGACTGCTCAAACACTGTCACACTAAGTTACCTGACTGCTCAAATCCTGCAGGGTCTGTTTGGTCAAAAGCAATAAATATATTCAGCAGATAGAGCCTAGAGCTATATGTCAAACACGTACCTAGCCTGGGAGAAGAAGAACATAAGTACTACTGCTCAAACTTGATCTAGAACATTATGTTATGTTATACAATCAAGGTCATGGCACATTGGGCATTCCGATGTGTGCTCTGTCCTCCACTGTAGCAGTTATCTCAAAGTCCACTTGCTCACCGTGCCCATGAGAAGTTGATTACTATATCTTCTCTCTCTACCATGAAGACGACATTGTCTGGCATGTCCAAACTTAACTCCCAATTCTCGCAATCGTTCCAGTGTCTGAGACGTGCCCATGCCACATAATTGAGAGCGTACCACATTGATGATATCGGCTCTGTCCATACTTCTGCCCGCTGAGTCGGGGCATTGTTTGCAAGAAAGTCAGCACGCTCGTTACCCTGCACTCCAGCTTGTCCAGGTGTGTACAGCCAAGTCATTTTCTTAAGATGTGATCTCCGAATGCCGTCCACCCATTCCACATGAAGACTTCCAGATTCAATCCTTTGAAGCATATTCATCGAGTCTGAAATGATAATGGTATGGGTGGCTTGTTGCTCAGCCACCAGAAAGAGCCCTGGACATTATTTATGCACATATTTCACAGTACATATTGACAACATACGGACACCTAAGACAGGCTAGATTAAATTTTTGGTACGGTTATGTTTGTTATTTTAATTTCCTGCATCCCATTTCCATCTTTTGTTAGCAGTGAACCAAGATATTCATAATTGTTCCCATTTCCATCTGTTGTTAGCAGTGAACAGAGATATTCATAGCTGTTCACATTTCCATCTGTTGTTAGCAGTGAACAGAGATATTCATAATTGTTCCCATTTCCATCTGTTGTTAGCAGTGAACAGAGATATTCATAGCTGTTCACATTTCCATCTGTTGTTAGCAGTGAACAGAGATATTCATAATTGTTCCCATTTCCATCTGTTGTTAGCAGTGAACAGAGATATTCATAGCTGTTCACATTTCCATCTTTTGTTAGCAGTGAACTGAGATATTCATAGCTGTTCACATTTCCATCTGCTTGTTAGAAGTAACTGAGATATTATGCTGTTCCATTTCCATCTTTTGTTAGCAGTGAACTGAGATATTCATAGCTGTTCCATTTCCATCTGTTGTTAGCAGTGAACTGAGATATTCATAGCTGTTCACATTTCCATCTTTTGTTAGCAGTGAACTGAGATATTCATAGCTGTTCACATTTCCATCTTTGTTAGCAGTGAACTGAGATATTCATAATTGTTCACATTTTCTATTTTCTCACAGGTGATTTTTTTTTTTTGTTGGATCCAGAAGCACTTGATCTTTGAGCTCTTCGGCTCGGTGCCATGGATATCATAGCCCTTCGGTTCGATGCCACGAACACCGTGAATCTGGAGAACCTGTGGCTTTTCTGCCAGCCCGCGGAATTAAACTCGCACTCACAGGAGCTTGTCACCAGTTGCCCAACCGACTACGAACACGCTGGGCAAGCAGGCCTCTCCATGATAAAAATATTCTGTCTGCTTGTTTTATCCATTCTCATTATTTTTGTTGTGCTTAATTAGAATTACTCGACACAAATGTTTTCATTAATTAATATTTTTCAATGATTCAAAAAGTTTTAGATGATTGGTTACTGAACTGATGTCACAGCACTCCTAGCAGACCCATAGGTGCTCAATCTCCTCTAACACTGTGGATAAGAGATACTGTTGAGGGAGACTTGAGCAACTATTGGTTTGACCGGAGTGCTGTGACGTCAGTTGAGTAACTAATAACTCTAACAAGATGTAGAAGAGTATGCATACTGATGGTTCCTGTTACTCGCTGGTTAAACACACGGTTAAACACACACCTCTTTCTGCCCCCTCAAGCATCCAGTTCTACTTGTACAACCTGTAATTCCAAACTCCTTAAATCCCCGGATTAATTCAATGTCAATTTTAGTGTCCTTATCCAACTTTAGGTTACCAGGAGACCAAAGAACATCCCCTCTTCCAACTTTAGGTTGCCAGGAGACCAAAGAACATCCCCCTCCTCCAACTTTAGGTTGCCAGGAGACTAAAGAACATTCCCCTCCTCCAACTTTAGGTTGCCAGGAGACCAAAGAACATCCCCTCCTCCAACTTTAGGTTGCCAGGAGACCAAAGAACATCCCCTCCTCCAACTTTAGGTTGCCAGGAGACCAAAGAACATCCCCCTTATCCATCGTAAAACCCCTGAGTAATTGATGCAATCATGTCCGCTCTATCATTGTCGCAAACACCTGCATGACCAGGACAGTAGATCCACGCGAGTTGATAGTTGATAGCGTCTGTTAGTTGGAAACCTCTATAGACCACATTCACTCATACCACAACCTGTCATTCTCGATCTTCTGAAGCATCAACTGAGAGTCAGATACAACAGTGGCCCCAGTGAGCCAATGCAGAGCAGCAGTAACGGTCTCAACATAGTTTCAGATGAACAATGTCAATGACCTCAACCTAGTTTACATTAACAATATTAAAACTCACTCACCTGTAACAAGTAAACTCTAAGTAGATAAAATGTTGCCAGCAGTGCTGCAAAAATCCATCTTGCAGTGCCATGTGGTGTGACTTTATCCAGATAATATTGATGTCTCTACACACAGAAAGTAATGTACAGTAGTGTAATATGTATTGGTGGTAGAGTATCAGTGCGAAAATGTTGATATATAAATATTGAGTACTCTGACTAAATGACTGTGGAGAGCGGTGCCTGTGGTGTGACTTTATCCAATAATATGGGATATCATGCTAAATACTAGTGAGGGGATAGCCATGTGTGTATGGAGAATCGGTGCTATGGGTGTGTGAGAGTCGAGGTCCATGGTGTGAGGTAGTGCATGGTGGTGAAGGGTGCGGTGCCATGGTGTGTGGAGTGCTGCCATGTGTCATCGAAATAATAAAAATATAATATAATCTTCTCTTGAACTCTGTATATACTTGTAACCACTGTGAGATTTTTATGTGATCTGAGCAAGGCGTTTGTACATGTAGTTAGACCTACAGTGGCAAACATTCGATTTCTGTATGCTTTATAATACAGAATTTTCTTAGACCTACATCAGTCACCTCTTACAGATGCTTTGTAGTGAGTGGTCTTTCTGCTTTTGAGGTCAGCCACACAGCAGTATAATTTACTAAGTAATACAATTTTATGAAACAGAGTGAAAACTTAATATGCTCTTAATTATTTAAAATTGTATATTGTACTACAAAATAGACAAATATTTGATTGGTAAATTTGTAGCTACAGCAATAAATAGCACCAGAATAATCCAAGGCACGTGTTGACAGGCAGCTATAAGATGGATCTGTTACTTCTTTGACTTGCCTTCAGTGCTCTCACATATTCCTATAGTCACATATGATAAGATACAATATATTGTTCTCAAAGGTGCTCTAGCTGACGGTAGTTAGTTGATACAACCCAGTACATGGCAAAGTCAAAGTTATTGAGCAACTAAGTACATCTGTAGTAGAGTTCGACAACCCATCATCTGGTGGATATCTCACTCAAGTACATCTGGTAGAGTAGTTCATCCACATACATTTGGTAGTTAGCGACACAAAGACATCTGGTGGACAGATAGAGATGTAAATAAGACATCTGGTGGTAGTGAGCTCATCACTGCGAATACATCTGGAGTAAGAGTCAATCTAAACAAACATCTGGTTTAAAACTTAAATTTGAAGCAATTGTTTCTGATTACGTGTAAATGGCTACTCAGAAACAATGACAAACTACTAAATATAAGTACGCTTGAAATGTATATACTGAACAAACCACAACTGTTCTGTGGTATAAATAGGGAAAATATGAAGATTTTATGAATATATCATAAGGGCATGACTTACTTGCTTAACAAACCAATATCTCAATGGACATTCAAAGTATATTTAGACAACCTTGCTGCTGATAATCACTACTTTGTCAGAGAACAAGAGGAATTACATTGAGATTGTGTAGAATAGTTTTCTGCTGTACAGAGGGAGCGGATTCATCTGAGACAACCATTTTCAGAATCTGTTAAAGTATATAACTATTATCTCATTCTATATGTTTAGAAATTATATATTATTGTTGAGTGGCTTGACCAGACTTTGCCGCGAGCAGAACTTTGCCGCAGACTAGAATTTTGCGCCTATCAGAACTTTGCCGGCCTGACCAGAACTTTGCCGGCCTGACCAGAATTTGCCGCCTGACCAGAACTTGCCGCTGCGCTGCAGCCTGACCAGAACTTTGCCGGCCTGACCAGAACTTTGCCACCCTGACAGTTCTTTGGAATTTCTCTCTCCCGTAGACCAGATGTCCTGCCTCTGCAGCCATCATGCTTAAACCATCAGTTACATCCTGAATCTATCTTTCCCCCATGCCAGGATGCCTCCTTCCATGGTGGTCTTCTCCAGCCCTTCATGCCTCTTTATATTTCCAAAATACTTCACTTTTTATTTTTTTTAAATACTTTACTTTTTATTTATTTGAAATACTTTACTTTTTATTTATTTGAAATACTTCACTTTTTATTTATTTGAAATACTTCACTTTTTATTTATTTGAAATACTTGAAATTATATACATGTCACCACCTGTGTGGTGCCGGGGCCTGCAAGGGAAGCAAAGAATAGTACTACTGCGACCTGCAAGGCATGTCATAAGAGGAGATTGATGTAGGACCTAGGAAGCTACCTAGAAATAAAAAGCATCGCAGAAAAGCTGGCCTACTTGTAGGCGCATAACTGGCACAATGTACAATCACTCTTATGCTCAGATCACATACAAATCACACAGAGTGGTTAACATATAGAGCGTTCGAAGAAGAAATATATATATCATATATGCGTCAAGAGAGTACAGCTGTGTTTGTGTTGTAACAACGAGCAACCTCCCAATAGTAAACATATCTCTGAAGTGGTTGAGCACACAGGAATCTCAACATGTGCATGTATACTAAGCGACTTAATAAATATGCTCAAGAAAATTCAGGCTGGCTGCATAAGACAGGAATGGCTTGTCACATTGAGCAAATCACGAATGACTCATTTAAGCTTTATTTTTTAACCAGGGCATGCAAAAGTATAAGACAATGAGCTTGCAGATCACCTGGCTGATACATCAGTGATCAAGGAAGGTTTGACAATGAATAGCGCAAATATCATCAATGACATGAGAAAAGCAGGTTGTATAGATGACTTTCCCGCCTGCCAAGCGTGTTCGTAGCGCTGTGACGCCGGGTGACAAGCTCCATGTGAGCGCGGGTTCAATTCCACGGCTGGCAGAAAAGCCACAGGTTCTCCAAATTTAAGGTGTTTGTAGCACCGAACAGAAGGGTTACGATGTCCATGGCACCGAGCCAAAGAGCTAAAAGCTTAAGTGCTTCTGGAATGGGGAAAAAAAAATAGATGACTTTAAAAACATTTTAAAATCTACAGCCCTATCCTGAGTGAAGGAGATGGGAGTGAAACTGGAACTGTCAGACATCAACACTCTGTTAGAGGCACAAACATTTGTTTAATCAACACAGAACAGGTTGTGATTAGTCGTTATCGCTGGTAGCAAAGATATTGGGAGAAGATTCAAGCAGCTATGGACCTGTCCAAGTGCAGTGATGATGATACTTACTAACACATATATGTTATATATATTTAATAGTATATATAGATTTGTATGACTGTACATGTTTAAAAGTATATATAAATGAAAATGTAAATATAAATTAAACAGTAAATATAACAAATAAATATAAATACAGAAATAAATATAAAAATTTGAAAATAAATATAAATTCAAAAACAAATATAAATTTACAAGATTAATATAAATTTAAAAGGAAATATAAATATAAATTAAAAAGTCAATATAAACAAAAGAAATCAGTTGTGTTATTTATTTCCTACTTGAGTGAAATGTCGTTAATGTCTATGATCCACAATTTTAGATCGTATATTTCACATTAATAAAAAATGATTTACATTTTTGTCAGCAGATATTTTAGATCAAAATCAAGAAAACTCACTTGCAGTTTGCGACTGTAGTATATATGAGATTAGTCTGTCAGACATCAATGGTTGAACATCTGAGAAAGTCATTAATAATACTTGCTATTATTCAAATTTTAATATCAACAAATACACACACAATAAGACACAATAACTGGGTTCGAATCCAGAACGCACCGTTCTGTTCAAATCATATCAACAATTACATACACAATATGACACAGGTTTGAATCCGGACCACGCTGTTCTGTTCTTCTTCTTCTTTGCGTTCATTCTTTACGACCAATTTTAGTCACTCTTTGAGATATGTTTGGTCTTTGCCAAGAACGTGTATACATTGCACATTGGTTTCGTAGGCCCCTAAACGCATAGACTTCTACACATTTAGGACACATGCATCCAATTTCACCCAAACCTCCTTAGTCGCCTCTTACGACATGCGTGTCAGGTAACAGCCCCACATTTGGGCCTCGATAACCACTCAGGCCCCGGTAGCCACTCGGGCCCGGTGACCACTCGGGCCCGTGACCACTGGCCCGTAACCAATCGGGTGACTGCTGTTTTGTTCAAATCATAACTTCTTCTTCTTTGAACGCTCCATATCGAACACTTGTTAACCACTCTTTGTGATTTGTATGTGATCCAAGCCTAAGAGCAATTGTACGCTATGCCAGTTATGCACCTACAAGTAGGTCAACAGATCTGATTTCTGCGATGCTTTTTATTTACTAGGGTAGCTTTCCTAGGTCTCTACCTCAGTCATCTCTCACAACATGCCTTGTAGGTTGCAGTGTTACTATTCTTTGCTCCTTCGCAGCCAAGGCAACACATGGGCAAATAACTGGGCTTTACTATGGACCATGCCGTTCTGATCACAAGTGCATTTTCTCAGAGATCCCTTAGGATTGTTGCTGGAGCTAGGAGGTCCATGCAACATTCTCACCAGGTAGTGCGTCATTTATGGAGAGAGTAACCAAGCCAGGTGGGAAAACCAGGTAGAATGAAGTCAGGTGGCATGCCATTTATGCAGAGAGTGACCAAGCCAAATTGGAAAACCAGGTAGAATGAAGTCAATCTTTCACTTTTAGATCCGTTGTTATAATGCTGAATACATCTCCATGGTTACACGGTCACCACACACAAATGTGGCTACCAATGGCGTTTTTGAATCGACTAGTTAATGTGGGTGATCAATTATTCCAGTAAATTGACAGACAATTATATAATATTTCTATGTTAGTGAGATCTACAAACAATACTTGTCAATAGTAGTGAAAGCCAAGTCTGAAAGAGAAACTGAAAACAGCGTAAGACATGTGCAAGTTGAAGAATACATCTTTCACAAAATACCAATACATGTCATTAAATAGCAATATATGTCATTAAATATAAATACTTTATACATTGCATACTCATACTGTAAATGTTGAAAATAGGACGTTTACCTCCTAGGAGACTCTAGTTCTCTATGTACCACGTTTGTCTTTCTATTTCAATTTAAATCCCAAGGCAACCTCTCTCAGCCCGAGTCTGTTACTTGTCAATGTTTATTTTATTAGTAAGTAAATTAGTATATTACACTAAAGTCAGAGTTTAAGTAATTGAGTAGTTCAGGTAGCGCTGGATAGTATAAGCCTGACTATTTACAAGATAAGAACGACAACATACAACACGTCGTCTGCGAGCCTAAACCAGAATAAAAAGTCACACATTTTCTGATAAAACATAAATCGACACTTCTAATAATAAACAATATATTGCAAGAATTGTATGGTTTACCAACAAGTTTTCTGAGAAAACTAAATCCACACAAACTTACAAAGTAAAGTGAAAGTTAGTTTTATTTTTTCCCCATCGGCGATTCCTATTTTAAATGATTAAAAGTTACTGAACTTACTCTACTTATAAGTTATACTGCATTTTGAACAACCTACATGCTTCTTAAATTAATTATACTCAACATTACGTACATTAAAGCAATGACCCCGGACTAAGTTCAATTCGAGATGACTAAAAACTTTTCCTACATCAAAAGTTGCTCTTAGAATCGGTCAAGTTCAAACACATAACAATAAACAACAGCAGCCATTACTGCAGACCAGAGGTTCCCAACCTGTGTGGTGGTGCTATACTTTCTTGATGCATTGTCAATTTATTACGACGTAGGTTGTGTCCTGAGTTATAGTTATTGGTTACTAAACTGACGTCATTGTACTCCGGGCAGACCCATAGGTGCTCAGTCTCCCCAGCAGATATCGAAGAGTATGCATACTGATGGTTTCCGTGGCTCGCTGATTAAACACACCTCTCACTCTGCCTCTCAGGCATCCACTTGATGGTTCGACTTGTACAACGGGTAACTCCAAACTGCCTAAATCGCTTTATCGATTCAACATCGATTTTAGTGTCCTCATCCAACAGAGAGTCGCGAAGAGACCGAAGAATATCCCCTTATCCATCTTCAACTCCCCAGCAAACGATGCTGTTGATGCAAGCCTGACCGCTCTCTCATTACCGTAGACACCCGCATGCCCAGGACAGTATATCCACGTAAGCCGCTGGAGGTTAGAAACCTCTATAGACGACATCCACTCATCCGAAACCTGCCCTTCTGGATCTTGTGAAGCATCGACTGAGAGTCAGAAACAACAACTGCTCCAGTAAATGAAGTCCCAGATATCCAATGGAGGGCAGCAGTAACGGCCTCAACCTCCATCCTCATACTAGAAGTAGTTGTCCTGTATGCCCCACTTCGCTCTGCAACAACCCTACCATGCGCATTAGCCAAGAAACCCCAGCTGGACTTCTCACCACGATGAACTGGCCAATCGGTATATACAACAATATCATCAATCCTTGCATTATCTTCTATCAGCTGTAACATATAATGTAGCTATAGAGTATATATAATAATGTAGCGATAGTATCACTTTAAAATTGTGACCTAGGAAAATATTTTGGGAGCCCCTTACTTTTAAAAAGTGTTATGGACAAAGGTTGCCAGATTCGAATTTTAAGCCAGATATATCGACAAATGCTTAAGAAAAAAAACATTCATATTTTGTCTACTAACGACATTACAAGAAACATCTCTAGATTATGTTTATTATTGTCACCCTTGTGACGACTTACCGTGTCAGATCTTAAAAGTCTTTTAGCATTTCTGGAGATATTTTGTATTTATTTTAAAGCAGTAGTTCGCACAGAAGTTCACAGAAAATTAGTTTGTATTTTGAATGAAATTAGAAGAAGAACAAACATGGCTTTACAAAAAAATTAAACAACTAAAAACAGTATGTAACGGAACTGATAAGAAAACAAAGATCAGAATACTAAGAGCATGCATACTCCCGGTGGCAACGTATGGATGTGAAGCATGGACATTTAACAAGACAGTGGAAAACATATATGTGCTTTTGAATATGTGTTACATAAGAGTCCTCCGTATATCTTGAGCAGAGAAGAGAACAAATAGATCTATCCAGAAATAAATTTTAAAAAACTGACTGATGCTACAAATAAGAAAGAGAAAATTGAGATATTTTAGACATATAAAAAGACATGAAGGACTGGAGAAGACTATCATGGAAGGAGGCGTACCGGCAAAGAGAAGAAGAGGAAGACCACGGAGAAGATGGATTCAGGATGTAACTGATGGTTTGAACATGATGGCTGCAGAGGCATCTGGCCTATGAGAGAGAGAAATTTCGGAGGACTGTTTGGGTGGCAAAATTCTGCCCAGGGCAAACTATTTGATGATGATTTTGTTTCTTGCTTGTTTCACTTTGAAGTGCAATGATGAAGGCCTATCAATCGATATGATCTTTCTGTATTATAATCATCATCAAATAGATTGTCCTGATCAGAACTTTGCCACCCCAACAGTCCTTCGGAATTTCTCTCTCTCTCAAAGGCCAGATGTCATGCCTCTGCAGCCAATTATTATAATAACTTTGTTTATTATCATATTTTTTCATCAGTTTTCATGGCATCTGCTTTGTTTTCAAGCTCAATGAAGATATTCCTGTTACAAGACAGTCTTGCTTATGTAGCATTGTTTAGACAAGGCTTCCCCCATGGTATACATACTGTTGTATTTCTGGCAGTTCCATCTGTTTATGGATAAGTTGTAGCATTGTTTAGACAAGTGGTTAAGTATGTAATAGAACATATTTGGCATATGTTTCATAATTTCTCTCAGGAACTCATTATTTCTTTCAGGAACTCATCATTCCTCTCAGAAACTCAATATTTCTCTCAGGAACTCACCATTTCTCTCAGGAACTCATCATTTCTCTCAGGAACTCATCATTTCTCTCAAGAACATTTCTCTCAGGAACTCATCATTTCTTTCAGGAACTCATCATTCCTCTCAGAAACTCAACATTTCTCTCAGGAACTCAACATTTCTCTCAGAAACTCAACATTTCTCTCAGAAACTCAAACATTTCTCTCAGAAACTCAATATTTCTCTCAGGAACTCATCATTTCTCTCAAGAACTCAACATTTCTCTCAAGAACTCAACATTTCTCTCAGAAACTCAACATTTCTCTCAGGAACTCAACATTTCTCTCAGAAACTCAACATTTCTCTCAGGAACTCATCATTTCTCTCAAGAACTCATCATTTCTCTCAAGAACTAATCATTTCTCTCAAGAACTCAACATTTCTCTCAGAAACTCAACATTTCTCTCAGGAACTCAACATTTCTCTCAGAAACTCATCATTTCTCTCAGGAACTCAACATTTCTCTCATAACTATCATTGAACCTTTCAACTTTTGTTTCTGCCTTTAACCCTATTCATGTTTTTCTTTAGTCCAACACCCCTTCCTTCCTCCCCAACTCATTCTAGATCTGAACTTTATATTCAGAAATTCTTTCTTAGAAGTTCTAAGTTCTAACCATTAAGTAACTCATCATAGCTTTGATATTCTAACAAGTGTTACATCACATCACAGCTTTGATATTATACTACAAATTAGTGTACACACATCACAGCTTTGATATTCTTACTACAAGTGTACACACAACAGCATTTTGATATTCACATGTTTTTTTATTCCGATCCAGAAGCACTTGAGCTTTCAGCTCTTGGATCGTCCGGTTCGCACGAACACCGTAAATCTGGAGAACCTGTGGCTGTTCTGCCATCGCGGGAATTGAACCCACACTCACAGAGGGCTTATCACCAGTCGTCCAACGTGCTACGAACACGCTGGGCAGGTGGGCTGATATTCATATAACACAAATACACACAGCCAACACACAAGGGCCCCCCCCATACAATCTTTCCTTTCCAAATCATCATAACACAGTAACAAGTTCATAATATTGTGCTGTATTATAATAAGCTTTATTAAAACTATACTATAGATATAGAAATAAATATTTATATAATATATAGATAGGAATACATCAATATATTTTAAAATTAATTGAACTTATTGAATAATTAATTGTAAATACGAGTATTATTCATGTCTGGTTAGTAAAATATGTAATACAGACATTCTGCATATCCATACTGTAACCATACTGTAACCATACTGTAACCATGTTGTAACCATGTTGAACCATATTGTAACCATCTGTAACCATTTGTAACCATGTTGTAACCATGTTGTAACCATACTGTAACCATGTTGTAACCATACTGTAACCATGTTGTAACCATGTTGTAACCATGTTGTAACCATACTGTAACCATGTTGTAACCATGTTGTAACCATGTTGTAACCATACTGTAACCATGTTGTAACCATGTTGTAACCATACTGTAACCATGTTGTAACCATGTTGTAACCATACTGTAACCATGTTGTAACCATGTTGTAACCACATTGCAACCATATTGTAACCATGTTTAAACCATGTTTAACCATGTTGCAACCATGTTGTAACCATACTGTAACCATGTTGTAACCATGTTGTAACCATGTTGTAACCATACTGTAACCATGTTGTAACCATACTGTAACCAGTTTAACCATGTTGTAACCATGTTGTAACCATGTTGTAACCATGTTGTAACCATACTGTAACCATGTTGTAACCATGTTGTAACCATACTGTAACCATGTTGTAACCATGTTGTAACACGTTAACCATATTGATAACATGTTGTAACCATGTTGCAACCATGTTGTAACCATACTGTAACCATGTTGTAACCATGTGAACCATGTTGTAACCATACTGTAACCATGTTGTAACCATACTGTAACCATGTTGTAACCATGTTGTAACCATGTTGTAACCTATGTAACCATGTTGTAACCATGTTGTAACCATGTTGTAACCATACTGTAACCATGTTGTAACCATGTTGTAACCATACTGTAACATGTGTAACCATGTTGTAACCATGTTGAACCAACTGTAACCATGTTGTAACCATGTTGTAACCATACTGTAACCATGTTGTAACCATGTTGTAACCATGTTGTAACCATACTGTAACCATGTTGTAACCATACTGTAACCATGTTGTAACCATGTTGTAACCATACTGTAACCATGTTGTAACCATACTGTAACATGTTGTAACCATGATTGTAACCATGTTACCATACTGTAACCATGTCTGTAACCATGTTAACCATACTGTAACCATGTGTAACCATGTTGTAACCATCTGTAACCATGTTGTAACCATGTTGTAACCAACTGAACCATGTTGTAACCATGTTGTAACCATACTGTAGCCAGGTTGTAACCATGTTGTAACCATGCATGTGGGAGCCTCCTAGAACAATTGAGAATATTTGAGTGTTTACAGACACCAGTCTTAATAAATAACCATGCTGTAACCATGTTGTAACCATGTTGTAACCATACTGTAACCATGTTGTAACCATGTTGTAACCATACTGTAACCATGTTGTAACCATGCTGTAACCATGTTGTAACCATGTTGTAACCATACTGTAACCATGTTGTAACCATGTTGTAACCATACTGTAACCATGTTGTAACCATACTGTAACCATGTTGTAACCATGTTGTAACCATGTTGTAACCATACTGTAACCATGTTGTAACCATGTTGTAACCATACTGTAACCATGTTGTAACCATACTGTAACCATGTTGTAACCATGTTGTAACCATGCATGTAGGACCTCCTAGAACAATTGAGAATATTTGAGTGTTTACAGACACCAGTCTTAATAAATAACCATGCTGTAACCATGTTGTAACCATGTTGTAACCATACTGTAACCATGTTGTAACCATGTTGTAACCATACTGTAACCATGTTGTAACCATGTTGTAACCATACTGTAACCATGTTGTAACCATGTTGTAACCATGTTGTAACCATGTTGTAACCATACTGTAGCCATGTTGTAACCATGTTGTAACCATGCATGTGGGAGCCTCCTAGAACAATTGAGAATATTTGAGTGTTTACAGACACCAGTCTTAATAAATAACCATGCTGTAACCAGTTATAAATAACCATGTTGTAACTAGTTATAAATAACCATGTTGTAACCAGTCTTAATAAATAACCATGCTGTAACCAGTTATAAATAACCATGTTGTAACTAGTTATAAATAACCATGTTGTAACCAGTTAAATGTATAAATAAACAAGAACAGATAAATATAAACAATAATGTTGTATAAAGAAATGTACATGCTGAAAATGAAACAGTGGACTTGAAGGCACAAGATACAACAGTTTTCATGTCAACTTGAATATATTTTATGGAGCACTCTTGGTAAAACATGGGAACCCTCGGCAGTGCTACGGGGTTTGTGCACTGCTGCTGAAATCTTCCTGTGTAAGAAAGATATCGGAGCACACATGGTTACTCACCGAAGAGTAATGATGATTGTCTTATCAATCAGTCAATCAATCAATGTAAAACAGTCCAGCATGACATACAAACAAAAAATTATATATCAGTTTCAGTTGGGAATATCTTCATTATACTCCGGACATGTCCATAGGTGCTCCAATCTCCTTTATAATATCGCCAACAGCATCCAGCGACTGACCGTGTCAGTTCGATGTTGATTAATGGGCCTACTCAAATGCCGTGCTGCCACTCTTTTCTGGTCACTCCAATCTTCAATCCAAGCTCTTGCCATGGACTTGTTTAGGACATTCAGAATGTCAGATTTATCCATTAGCTATGATGGTAGAGTCAGTCAGCCTGTCTGCTTTCTCATTATCATCAACACCTATGTGCATCAGAACAAAAATGAATGCAAATCTGCTGATGCTTGTAATCATTCAGTCCACTGCCTGTGCATCGAACCAGCCTCTACCTTCCTGGATCAAACTCAATGAATCATTCAGTCCACTGCCTGTGCATCGAACCAGCCTCTACCTTCCTGGATCAAACTCAATGAATCATTCAATCCACTGCCTGTGCATCGAACCAGCCTCTACCTTCCTGGATCAAACTCAATGAATCATTCAGTCCACTCCCTGTGCATCGAACCAGCCTCTACCTTCCTGGATCAAACTCAATGAATCATTCAGTCCACTGCCTGTGCATCGAACCAGCCTCTACCTTCCTGGATCATACTCAATGAATCACTCAGTCCACTCCCTGTGCATCGAACCAGCCTCTACCTTCCTGGATCATACTCAATGAATCACTCAGTCCACTCTCTGTGCATCGAACCAGCCTCTACCTTCCTGGATCATACTCAATGAATCACTCAGTCCACTCCCTGTGCATCGAACCAGCCTCTACCTTCCTGGATCATACTCAATGAATCACTCAGTCCACTCTCTGTGCATCAATCAACTTCTACCTTCTGGATCACTAATCAATGAATCACTCAGTCCACTCTCTGTGCATCGAACCAGCCTCTACCTTCCTGGATCATACTCAATGAATCATTCAGTCCACTCTCTGTGCATCGAACCAGCCTCTACCTTCCTGGATCAAACTCAATGAATCACTCAGTCCACTCTCTGTGCATCGAACCAGTCTCTACCTTCCTGGGTCATACTCAATGAATCACTCAAAGAATTATATATA
Source organism: Arion vulgaris (assembly GCA_020796225.1). Taxonomy (NCBI): domain Eukaryota; kingdom Metazoa; phylum Mollusca; class Gastropoda; order Stylommatophora; family Arionidae; genus Arion; species Arion vulgaris. Next base: position 19,804,372 of record CM036778.1, on the reverse strand, counting down.
AAACAGCCCAGCATCATATCATAACAAATAGCATTATATAAAACAATAACATCACAAACAAACTCCTATTATCGTCAGTAGAATTAACAGCAAATAGTTATTGCACACACCACAATGTAATAATGTTGTTTGAACAAGAGTAACAATTTGTGCCAACTGATCCCATATAAAGTTAGTTGTAATACTTTGAACAAGCTAATACAATAGCTATAACTACTCTCTACGTAAACTGATCCCATATAAAGTTTATTGTAATACTTTGAACAAGCTAATACAATAGCTATAACTACACTCTACGTAAACTGATCCCATATAAAGTTTGTTGTAATACTTTGAACAAGCTAATACAATAGCTATAACTACACTCTACGTAAACTGATCCCATATAAAGTTTGTTGTAATACTTTGAACAAGCTAATACAATAGCTATAACTACACTCTACGTAAACTGATCCCATATAAAGTTTGTTGTAATACTTTGAACAAGCTAATACAATAGCTATAACTACACTCTATGCAAACTGAAAGCTCTTCTTCTTCGCATGCTCCATATCGACAACTTGTTAAACCACTCTTTGTGATTTGTATGTGAACTGAGCCTAATAGCGACTGGACATTGCGCCAGTTATGCACTTACAAGTAGGCCAGGACATCTGATTTCTACTACACTTTTATTTATTAGGGTAGCCTCCTAGGTCCCTACCTCAGTCGCCTCTTATGACATGCCTTGTAGGTCGCAGTAGTACTAATCTTATCTTCCCCTGCGGACCACGGCACCACACGGGCGGAGCGGTCAAAATAGATCTCACCATTCTCTCTCTCTGCGATCCTGATCTCACCATTCAGAAAGCACTGGCAAACTATTGAATGTATAAGTGGTGACTAGAAAATCAACGACTGGTTTTGTGTGGTTGATAGTGTCATCCTGTAAAAGATATGCCATGATTTTCTTATAACAAATGTAAAAGTTGTAATAAACATAACAAAATTAGCATAGCCAAGTTAATACTAACTAACAGAATTTACAAATTCTTATCTTTGGTTGTCTGATATAACAAGTTGTAACCACACAAGTCATGTGATAACAACACAAATCATGTGACAACACAAGTCATGTGACAACACAAGTCTATGATCAAATCAGTGAATACATTTCTCTTGCTGTGCTTCTATAGAGCTGTTCTGGGTGTGGCAAAGATCCAGGCTCCAGTTTCTGTCTTCAAGGTCGGTGTTAAAAATCTTCTAGCTGGTTTCGATGTGTCACATGACAGTTTAAAACTGGGAACATAACAATAATATCAACATATTCAATATATCTGCAGTTGTAGTAATGAATACAATAATGATATCATACAAATAACCTGTCATTACTGCCTGTAGTAATGAATACAATAATGATATACAAATAACCTGTCATTACTGCCTGTAGTAATGAATACAATAATGATATCATACAAATAACCTGTCGTTACTACCTGTAGTACCAGCTTTGTTAGGCAGTGCAGGACAGGTGGGATGAGAGCCTGAAGAATTTAATGGCTGTATGGCTAGTGCAGTCATCGCAAGCTGTTCAGGTTAGGATTTTTCATTTATGCCCAACAGAAAAAAACAATCCTTGGACTTACTGTGAATTGAACACAGATCTCCTCCTGCATGGAAGCTGCGCTCTAATCTAATTAGCCAGACGCTCCTCTATCATACATATGCTGTATCAATAACAATGTGTACCTTCCTTCTGTCTTCTTTTCTCTAGTTTTGTCTCACATCGCCAGGATAGGAAAGCATTAGTGTCATTCACTGCCTCTGTTATTTCTGAGGTCCTCTGTGTGATTTGTATCTGTTGTATCGGAGTAGCACTGCTCTTTGAAGTGCACTGTCTGTTGGTAATTTATGTGTCCAAACCATTTAATTTTTGTGGGTTTTTGTTTTATGAAGTTCAGTACTGATGTTGCACACACTTTTCCAGTACTGATGTTGCACACACTTTTTCAGTACTGATGTTGCACACACTTTTCCAGTACTGATGTTGCACACACTTTTCCAGTACTGATGTTGCACACACTTTTCCAGTACTGATGTTGCACACACTTTTTCAGTACTGATGTTGCACACACTTTTCCAGTACTGATGTTGCACACACTTTTTTCCTGATGTCTTCATTTCTAAACCAGTCTCTTTCTTGTTACTCCCAGCATGTCTGCGTAGACACTTCATGTCAGTGTCCAGTCTTCTTGTTACTCCCAGCATGTCTGCGTAGACACTTCATGTCAGTGTCCAGTCTTCTTGTTACTCCCAGCATTCTGCGTAGACACTTCATGTCTGTCGTGACTAGTTTTACCACCATCTCAGGGAGTCAGTCAATGGATAGATCTGCAATTTTGAACGCCCTCATGGAGTTTAGCCGCAAAGAAGACTTTCATCTTAACCAATTCATGTCAGCCGATAGATTGCAGGAACTTGGGATGGAAGATTCACCTGTGTGTTGCTGAGGCCCACAAGGGGAACGAAGAATAGTAACACTGCAACCTACAAGGTATGTCGTAAGAGGTGACTGAGGGGACTAGGAAAGCTACCTAGTAACTAAAAGCGTAGCAGAAATCGGATGTGCTGGCCTACTTGTAGGCGCATAACTGACACAGCGCACAATCGCTCTTAGGCTCAGATCACCTACAAATCACAGAGAGTGGTCGATATGGAACGTCAAGAAGAAGGATGGAAGATTGGAGTGACCAGAACAGAACATAACGGGTATATGAGTAGGCTCATCAATCAACATCGAACTGGTACGGTCAGTCACTGGACGCTGTTGGAGATATTGCGAAGGAGATCGGAGCACCTATGGACATGTCCGGAGTGCAGTGAGGATATTCCAAACTGAAACATGAAACAAGAAAGGGAAGAAAAGTTCTGGAAAAATTAAAAGGTATGAGAGAATGAATGAAAGAGATTGCATATTTTAAAGAGTTTTGAAGCTGAAGGATTCACTTCATTGCACCGGGTTGTACCTCATATGGTTCAGTCCTCTACAGAAATGGCATGCCACCTGAAAGTATTGCACAAAGCACGAACTCCATAGCTCTGGCAACAATCCTAGGGTCTCTGGGAAAAAAGGCACTAGTAAACAGAACAGCAAGGTTCGGATTCGAATTACGATCTTCGACTCGTAAGACATGGGCTCAATGAAATATTGAGAACACACAAAGACATGAAATGTTGACAACCATACTAGAAGGAACATTGAATACAATCTGGTAAGAGCAAGACAAGAATACAAGTGAGATAAAAGAAGGAACATTGAATACAATCTGGTAAGAGCAAGACAAGAATACAAGTGAGATAAAAGAAGGAAACATTGAATACAATCTGGTAAGAGCAAGACAAGAATACAAGGGAGATAAAAGAAGGAACATTGAATACAATCTGGTAAGAGCAAGACAAGAATACAAGGGAGATAAAAGAAGGAACATTGAATACAATCTGGTAAGAGCAAGACAAGAATACAAGGGAGATAAAAGAAGGAAACATTGAATACAATCTGGTAAGAGCAAGACAAGAATACAAGTGAGATAAAAGAAGGAAACATTGAATACAATCTGGTAAGAGCAAGACAAGAATACAAGGGAGATAAAAGAAGGAAACATTGAATACAATCTGGTAAGAGCAAGACAAGAATACAAGTGAGATAAAAGAAGGAAACATTGAATACAATCTGGTAAGAGAAAGACAAGAATACAAGGAGATAAAGAAGGAACATTGAATACAATCTGGTAAGAGCAAGACAAGAATACAAGGAGATAAAGAAGAATACCGGTGAGGAAATAGCTGTTTGGTTTAGACAAAAGTTATCCTACTCTAGTAAGATGACGTCCAAGTGGCAAACCCATCTGTCCCACAGTTCTAGGGAATGCTCCCCTAGTAAATAAAAGCTGGCAAGAAATCGGATGTGCTAGTCTAGGCACCCATAGGCGCATAACTTGGCACAATGCACAATCACTCTTAGGCTCAGATCACGTACAAACCACAAAGAGTTTAATAAGTGGTCGATATGGAGCGTTCGCAGAAGAAGTTTAGAAAGTAACATCTCATGGCAAGACAGAAATGTTAGAGATCTATTACAGCCATCATTTGATGTGAAGATGGCACATGATCTGATCACAACATTCACATATCACGTTAGCCATAATCTGCCCCATGGATGCCTGCTCCCATTTAGCCTGCCTCATGGATGCCTGCCCCCATTTAGCCTGCCTCATGGATGCCTGCCCCCATGTAGCCTGCCTCATGGATGCTTGCCCCCATGGAAGTAACACTGCTATGTCATTGATTGAAACTTACTTTTTGATGACATGGGCAATCAAGATTTTCATTTCATTCATGCAAAGTTTTGTCCCAAAACAGTTTCTGAAATATGACAGACATGTGACATCAGTAGATGATATGTGTGACATTTTATGATGTAGGCAGAGTGAAATAACGAGACAGACAGGAGACATAGAGACGACAGTCAGAAATAAGAGAGACAGACAGGAGACATACAGAAGACAGTCAGAAATAAGACAGACAGGAGACATACAGAAGACAGACAGACATAAGATACTGAGAGGAAAGAAGACAAAGTGAAGGCAAAGTAAAAGAGAAGATAGAAGGCATAGGAAAGATAGAGGTGTCTGATGTAAACACTACAACCCAACTATGAGTTCACAGTTATTCCAACAGACACAATGTTGTCTGATCAGCCATAGCTTCCCATCGGTCACTTATCCCAGTGGTCAGTGTTAACTAAATGGTCAATATTGTTTCAATGGTCATTGCCCACCTGATTCCTAGTGGATGGATCATGTGTTACAAAAGAAATTCAAAAGATCTCAGGGGTCAAAGACGCATGAGGGGGTGTGCCAGGATTAGTGAGCCGGCACTAATCAAGACCCTGTCCCCTACCTCCCCATGGTGACCCTGAAACAGACTTTGGTTCCAGTCTGGCTAATGGGGGCAGGGATCGGGGAGAACTACTGGTACTGGTAGCAGTGCAAGTACGAAAAAGCAATGCAGGTCCATACAAACAAAATACACAAATCTTCTTGCCGATGTCCAACAAAATATTGTCCAAGTTCCGAACAAAAGAAAAAGCAGCGAACGTCTCTGATAGAATCCCTACTCCCCCGGAGTAAGGACCAAACACAAATTGCTATCTCCGGAGCATGAGACTCCATACACAAGCTCGACGTGTAAGTCAAAGGTCCCGCCACAAATTACCAGTTTCTCTGCCGATGGGAGATTAGTAAACATGAAAGGATGAGAGGTGCATCCAGTGACGAAACGTGTGCCCACATAGGGTGATACTCGTAGCCCTGAGGAGGGGGCAAACATTGCCAGCTGTGGGACAAGAATAAATAAGTCAGATGCACGAATAAAAGTCTACCCTCGTGTCGAATCGAGGAAGATTGCAACTGACTCCGTATCGGTGGCCTGGCGTAAATACACTTATTAGGCAAGGTTGGCAGAGCGAAAAACATAAAGTTGCGTTTTAGTGCATTACGAAACTACCCTCCCTGGGAAAACCGTGCAAGGTACTGTTGCGATAACAACTGGAAGAACTGAGGCGGGTGATGCCTAACGGAACTACCAGACTTGGGGCAACCGGGCAAGGTACGGTTGCAGTCACAACTAGCATCCCCGGAAGAACTGGGGTGGGTGATGGTGGCGAGCACAAAATCTCAGTTGCATTGTTAGTGCCAATTGAAATGACCCTCTACATTATTTGTGCTTGGCCCCAGTCTGGTGTTTCCCGAGGCTAACTGCAAATTGCCAAGTACTGACACGCGCCTCGCAAAGGATGAGAATGTTCCTTTCTTTCTTTCTCGAATCCTGTATGCCTCACAGCGTCAGGTCAGGAAGAGATTTCTAAACGGGCCCTAGTATGCGCTTCGTAGATACTCTTTCGTCGCCTCTGTTATCTCTGAGGTCCATCTTTTGCGTGGCGGCCTTTTGCTTTGTACCCATTGTATCGGAGCAGCATTGCTCTTTGGGTGCACTGTCTGATGGTAATCTGCTTACGTGACCGAACCATTTAATTTGTTGTTTCTTGATGAAGTCCAGTACTGATGTTGTACCCACTTTTTCCTGATGTCTTCATTTCTCAACGGTCTCTTCTTGTTACACCCAGCATTCTGCGTAGACACTTCATCTCTGTTGTGACTAGTTTTCTTCTATCGTTGTTGTCAGCGTCCAGGTTTGGCACTGGTAACATAATGTGGGGAGAATGTTCCTACTCTGGAACAAACTCAAAGTGGACAGTAAAGTAAAGTCGACAATGTAAAGATCTGACAGGCTGTCTGGGTCCGAACATTGGCGAAGGCCGATACTTTACACAGTGTTTTATACGAGTAAGACGCCGTCCGAGGACAAGCTTATAAGCCCGTGAAATGTTCCTAATCCGGAACGACCTCACAGTCAGAAAGGGCATTACAGTGTAACTCACTGTTTTTGGCGTAGATCACAAAGCCCAAATATACGGCAAAGCTGATCGAAAAGGCGAAGATCCGGGTCGAAATAGTCAGGAGAAAGGATCGTACCTAGGGAAAGCTCACCCTAGTAAATCAAAAGCTGGCTGAAACCAGACGGGCAAGCCTAGTCACCATGGGCGTATAATCGTCCCGACATAGATCACCCTGTTCTTGTCAAAGGACCAATTATATATCATAAAAAGAATGATAAAATTGGCAGTGAAGAAAGAACGTTAGAGAAGAAGAAGAAGAAGATATCAAAGAATAGATAATCCTAGTGGATGACTCATATGTCGGAGAACATGAGAAGTGATGACTCATATGTCGGAGAACATGAGAAGTGATGACTCATATGTCGGAGAACATGAGAAGTGATGACTCATATGTCGGAGAACATGAGAAGTGATGACTCATATGTCGGAGAACATGAGAAGTGATGACTCATATGTCGGAGAACATGAGAAATGATGACTCATATGTCGGAGAACATGAGAAGTGATGACTCATATGTCGGAGAACATGAGAAGTGATGACTCATATGTTGGAGAACATGAGAAGTGATGACTCATATGTCGGAGAACATGAGAAGTGATGACTCATATGTTGGAGAACATGAGAAGTGATGACTCATATGTCGGAGAACATGAGAAGTGATGACTCATATGTCGGAGAACATGAGAAATGATGACTCATATGTCGGAGAACATGAGAAATGATAACTCATATGTCAGAGAACATGAGAAGAATCAAGTAAGCAAGTGTCCCTCCAACAGCCGGGGTTGTTTTGAAAATACTTGATTATTTCTGTAATGGAGTTAGCAATCTTGTGTATGCTTGTTCTAAAGCACTTTGTCAGATGTTATTCTAAGACACTTTGTAAGATGTTATTCTAAGACACTTTGTAAGATGTTATTCTAAGACACTTTGTCAGATGTTATTCTAAGACACTTTGTAAGATGTTATTCTAAGACACTTTGTCAGATGTTATTCTAAGACACTTTGTAAGATGTTATTCTAAGACACTTTGTCAGATGTTATTCTAAGACACTTTGTCAACTGTTATTCTAAGACACTTTGTAAACAGTTATTCTAAGACACTTTGTCAGATGTTATTCTAAGACACTTTGTAAGATGTTATTCTAAGACACTTTGTCAGATGTTATTCTAAGACACTTTGTAAGATGTTATTCTAAGACACTTTGTCAGATGTTATTCTAAGACACTTTGTAAGATGTTATTCTAAGACACTTTGTCAGATGTTATTCTAAGACACTTTGTCAACTGTTATTCTAAGACACTTTGTAAACAGTTATTCTAAGACACTTTGTCAGATGTTATTCTAAGACACTTTGTCAGATGTTATTCTAAGACACTTTGTAAGATGTTAATCTATCTAATATATTATCTGTAGATATTTAATCTATCCAGTGTCTGAATCTTCATAACTAGTCCTAGTCCTATCAGAGACGGACGATAAAACGTAGGTCCCGTGTTCAATTTGAGCACTTAACTCTTAGTGGACCAGGGCAAAGTCACGTTTTACAAGCGCTTTCACGTTTTTATAACTAAACGCCACTTAGCGTGGCGGAATGTAAAAACGCGTCCACTTCAAATGCCACTTAGCGTGGCGGAATGTAAAAACGCGTTCACTTCAAACGCCACTTAGCGTGGCGCTTGGTCCACTAGGAGTTAAAAGAACCCCTCGGCAGTTCAAAATCAAGAAGAGCCGGCTGGAAAGCCGCTGTCTTGGTAAAATTCATTAGAAAACGATTAAAAATAAAATTCAAAGAAAAATATCTTCAAAATTACATCGGGACCCTCGCAGGTGCTGCGAGTTCATGCTCTGCCGCTGAGATCTTACTGTGTAAGAAAGAGATGGAAGTACACATGGTTACTCACCGAAGTGCAATGATGATGATTCAATCAATCAATCAATCGGTTATAAAAAGTTAAAAGTTAGCTAGAAATGCAGACAAACCTGGAACCAGCAGAGAAAGGTATAAACTGGAAGGGATCCATATGTTGTTGTAAGTCTGGATGGAATCGTTCTGGAACATACTCATTAGGCTGCTCCCAGATGTGGGGGTTGTGATGTAGTATGGAGATGTGAACACCTATAAGTGTACCTGTAAAAATTCCAGAAAATTCTACTCAAATCTCTGTACATAACTCAAACGCCACTGTCTAATTATTTGTAATATTTGTCATTATTTGTATATTATTTATATTTTATTCTAAGCATTATTTATTATTGAATCCAGTGGTTTTTTTTTGTCCAGTCACTGACCTAGATTTCTCACAAACATGTAACTAACCTAGATTTATCACAAACAGGTGACTGACCTAGATTTATCACAAACAGGTGACTGACCTAGATTTCTCACAAACAGGTGGCTGACCTAGATTTCTCACAAACAGGTGGCTGAACTAGATTTCTCACAAACAGGTGGCTGAACTAGATTTCTCACAAACAGGTAACTAACCTAGATTTCTCACAAAACTTCAAGTGACTGACCTAGTTTTCTCACAAACAAACAGGTAACTAACCTAGATTTCTCACAAACCTTCAGGTATGACATGACCCATGATCTCTGTGTCTTGATCCAGTTTTCTACCAATAAATGGAACCGCAGGATCCAGTCTAAGAGCTTCCTTGATGCACATTGTGGTAAATTCCAGTCGTGGCAGGTCATTCCTGGCATTTACACACAAAGTACATATGGATTACAGGTGGTCAGTCACATACAGGTACGAATACCTGGTCAGTCACATACAGGTACGAATACCTGGTCAGTTACACACAGGTAAGCATGGTCATTCACACACAGGTAAGAGTGGTCAGTCACATACAGGTAAGAGTGGTCAGTCACATACAGGTAAGAGTGGTCAGTCACATACAGGTAAGAGTGGTCAGTCACATACAGGTAAAAGTGGTCAGTCACATACAGGTAAGAGTGGTCAGTCACATACAGGTAAGAGTGGTCAGTCACACACAGGTACGAATACCTGGTCAGTTACACACAGGTAAGCATGGTCATTCACACACAGGTAAGAGTGGTCAGTCACATACAGGTAAGAGTGGTCAGTCACATACAGGTAAGAGTGGTCAGTCACATACAGGTAAGAGTGGTCAGTCACATACAGGTAAAAGTGGTCAGTCACATACAGGTAAGAGTGGTCAGTCACATACAGGTAAGAGTGGTCAGTCACACACAGGTAAAAGTACCTAGTCAGTCACAGAAGACTAGATTCATACAGGCGACACACTCACATATAACTATGAAACTGCACAGTTAGCGCAGACATACAACTATGCAGATATATGGTTACTAGTACCCACCAACTGATATCTTGTCTGTCTCCTAGAACAGCTTGAATCTCTTCATAGATCTTCTCTTGGTAGTCTGGGTACTGTGAGAGACGATACAGTGTCCATGCTGTACCACTAGTTGTTGTATCATGGCCTGCAAGTTAGACATGTTTATATTTCTCATTAAAGATTTCCTTTTTATGTTTCAGTCATTACAATTTTCCAGTAATTTTGTCATATTTCAGACAATAGAAGTTTGTAGACATTGTTCCATGTGTCTGAATGTGAAGTTTGTAGACATTGTTCCAAGTGTCTGAATGTGAAGTTTGTAGACATTGTTCCAAGTGTATGAATGTAAACGTGAATGTGAACAGAAACATAAGTCTCCGTGTCCTAGATACATCATAATTTATTCTAATACAAGAAAATATTTTAGAATGCATCGACCTTAAAAAGAATGCACCACCTTCAAACAAGAATGCACCGACCTTCAAACAAGAATGCAGCCGACTTCAAACAAGAAATGACACTTCAAACAAGAATGCACGACCTTCAAACAAGAATGCATCAACCTTCAAACAGAATGCACGACCTTCAAACAAGAATGCACCGACCTTCAAACAAGAATGCACCGACCTTCAAACAAGAATGCACAGACTTCAAACAAGAATGCACCGACCTTCAAACAAGAATGCACCGACCTTCAAACAAGAATGCACCGCCTTCAAACAAGAATGCACCGACCTTCAAACAAAAAATGCACCGACCTTCAAACAAGAATGCACCGACCTTCAAACAAGAATGCACCGACCTTCAAAAAGAATGCACCGACCTTCAAATAAAATGCACCAACCTTCAAACAAGAATGCACCGACCTTCAAACAAGAATGCACCGACCTTCAAACAAGAATGCACCGACCTTCAAACAAGAATGCACCGACCTTCAAACAAGAATGCACCAACCTTCAAACAAGAATGCACCGACCTTCAAACAAGAATGCACCGACCTTCAAACAAGAATGCACCGACCTTCAAACAAGAATGCACCAACCTTCAAACAAGAATGCACCGACCTTCAAACAAGAATGCACCAACCTTCAAACAAGGATGCACCAACCTTCAAATAAGAAAGTATCAACCTCATTTCTGATTTCCAAGGGAGACAATCCAATTCCATTCTCATCAACTGCAGTTAACAGTGTGTCCAGGAAGTCCCTGGTTTTTTTGGATTCCAGTCTGACCTTGACATCGCCAGTTTCCTGTGAGAGTCCAAGACAGACAGCTTTATTATTGTTTATTTCACTTATTTGTTTAATCACAGCAGACTTGTGGCAGTAGACATGGCAGACTTGTGGCAGTAGACATGGCAGACTTGTGATAGTAGACACAGCAGACTTGTGGCAGTACAGGGTAGACTTGTGACAGTAGACACAGCAGACTTGTGGCAGTAGACACAGCAGACTTGTGGTAGTAGACACAGCAGAATTGTGGCAGTAGACACAGCAGACTTGTGGCAGTAGACACAGCAGACTTGTGGCAGTAGACACAGCAGACTTGTGGTAGTAGACACAGCAGACTTGTGATAGTAGACACAGCAGACTTGTGATAGTAGACACAGCAGACTTGTGGCAGTAGACACGGCAGACTTGTGGCAGTAGACACAGCAGACTTGTGATAGTAGACACAGCAGACTTGTGATAGTAGACACAGCAGACTTGTGATAGTAGACACAGCAGACTTGTGGCAGTAGACACAGCAGACTTGTGATAGTAGACACAGCAGAATTGTGGCAATAGACACAGCAGAATTGTGGCAGTAGACACAGCAGACTTGTGGCAGTAGACACAGCAGACTTGTGGCAGTAGACACAGCAGACTTGTGGCAGTAGACACGGCAGACTTGTGGCAGTAGACACAGCAGACTTGTGATAGTAGACACAGCAGACTTGTGATAGTAGACACAGCAGACTTGTGACAGTAGACACAGCAGACTTGTAGTAGTAGACACAGCAGACTTGTGATAACAAACAAGATAAACAAGTGGGTGCCTTCCTAAAACCAATAGGCAACTAAAAATATTTTAAAATTCTGAGCAGCCCTTATTCGAAAGAATAATGATGCTCTGAGTTTTTGCATATTTCAAACATACCTAGCCCAAAAGCTGCGGCAGGCTGCAAAGGAAGCAAAGTATAGTACCACTGCTACATACAAGGCATGTTGTAAGAGACGACTGAGGTAGAGTCCTAGAGAAGCTACCCTAGTAAATAAAAAGCATCACAGAAATCAGATTTGCTGGCCTACTTGTAGGAGCATAACTTGCACAATGTACAATCGCTCTTAGGCTCAGATCACATACAAACCACACAGAGTGGTTAACAAGTGGTCGATATTGAGCATTCGAAGAAGAATGACCTGATGCTGCGAGGCAAACAGGATTGGAGAAAGAAAGAAGAAGAATTCATAGCGGACATACAAAGAAAACAAAGAAATGTTGGGTATGATCAAAGCTGCCCTTGCAAGAATGAAATGTTGGGTATGTTCCAAAGCTGCCCTTGCAAGAATGAAATGTTGGGTATGTTCCAAAGCTGCCCTTGCAAGAATGAAATGTTGGGTATGATCAAAGCTGCCCTTGCAAGAATGAAATGTTGGGTATGATCAAAGCTGCCCTTGCAAGAATGAAATGTTGGGTATGGACAAAGTTGCCCTTGCAAGAATGAAATGAAATCTGAAAATTCAGAATATATTGAAGCAATATCTAGCCAAGAGAAACCACATAGTGGATTGCTAGAACCCTTGTTTAGTAGGGAAGGGTTCAATTCTACAGTAGAGTAAAATTATTTGTCCCACAGCCCTGTAACAGCTTTGTAATTGACCCAGCCTCAATTGGGTACCCCTCCACATACAATCTCAATTGGGTACCCCTCCACATACAGCCTCAATTGGGTACCCCTCCACATACAGTCTCAATTGGGTACCCCTCCACAGACAGCCTCAATTGGGTACCCCTCCACATACAGTCTCAATTGGGTTCCCCTCCACATTCAGTCTCAATTGAGTACCCCTCCACATACAGCCTCAATTGAGTACCCCTCCACAGACAGCCTCAACTGGCTACCAGAAACGTGTTTGAGAAGTGAATGAACATAATATAAAATATATAGTCAAGTAAACAAGATCTTACCAACTGCTTTCTTCTCTTGTCAATAATGTCTTCTGACACAGCATGCGCAACATCACACAAATGGTAAAACCTTCTTCCATTTCTTGTCAGACCATAAATCCATTCCACAAAATAATATGGTTTTCTGTAAATACAAGAGAGAGAGAGGAGAGAGAGAGAGAGAGAGGAGAGAGAGAAAGATAAAGAAACACAATGTTATTGTTTTCACTGAAGGCAATTAACAGCAGAAGTAGGGAAACATTTCTGGACATTTGTCTACAATATCATCACCATCATGTGCTGTATCTACTGGCTCTGGTCATCATGGATCTACACACAACTTTCTACCCCAGTGCTAGATGTACACACAACTTTCTACCCACCCCCGTGCTAGATCTACACACAACTTTCTACCCCCAGTGCTAGATGTACACACAACTTTCTACCCCCCAGTGCTAGATCTACACACAACTTTCTACCCCCATGCTAGATCTACACACAACTTTCTAAATGTCTGACAGGACAAAACAGCAGTTTCCGTAGTCTGAGAAATTATAGACTGTTGGTGATGTGTAATAATAACTCCATCGCGGAAGAATGAAATTTAAGTAAGTAATTGGCTGTATCATGGAAGGAGGCATACTGGCAAAAGGAAGAGGAAGACCACGGAGAAGATGGATTCAGGATGTAACTGATGGTTTGAACATGACGGCTGCAGAGGCAGGACATCTGGCCTATGAGAGAGAGAAATTCCGAGGACTGTTGGGGTGACAAAGTTCTGCTCAGGACAAGCTATTTGATGATGATGAATTGGCTGAAACGATCTTGGGAAAGATAAGATAAATAACATTGGCTTGCATTAGATTTTGCTACAAAATATTTTGGCTGAGCTTCAGGATGGATCGCTGGCTGAAATTGAAATGCAAATTTACTATTGATGCTAATGATGGTGAATCTTGTTCAAGGCAAAAGGAAATCTCTTCCTGTTTATTAAAATGTAAAATTGCAGACATTGTTTACTATTGTAACACACAGATAATTTATTCCTGTCCATTTTCATATATAGAAACTTTTGGGGGTCCGCGCTGCAAAATTTATTTAAAAGAGTGTCTGCGGTGCTAATGCAAAGTTTGGGAATCTCTGTTAGCCTACATCATGATATAATAATACTGTTAGTGGCAATCTTCTTATTTTGTGGGTGTCCGTGGTACTAATGTAAAGTTTGGGAATCTCTGTTAGCCTACATCATGATATAATAATACTGTTAGTGGCAATCTTCTTATTTTGCTAAACTGTTTTGCCTCACAGTGTCAGGATATGAAGAGATTTCTAAAACTGTTTTGCCTCACAGTGTCAGGATATGAAGAGATTTCTAAAATGGGCTTTTATCTACACTTCATAAATAGTGTCAATCACAGCCTCTTTATTTATGTAGTCCACCTTTACGTGGTCGGTCTTTTTGGTATCCACTGTATTGTAGTAGCATTACTCTTTGAGATATCCACTGTATTGTTGTAGCATTACTCTTTGAGGTAACCACTGTATTGTAGCATTACTCTTTGAGGTATCTACTGTATTGTAGCATTACTCTTTGAGGTAACCACTGTATTGTTGTAGCATTACTCTTTGAGGTAACCACTGTATTGTAGCATTACTCTTTGAGGTATCTACTGTATTGTAGCATTACTCTTTGAGGTATCTACTGTATTGTAGCATTACTCTTTGAGGTAACCACTGTATTGTTGTAGCATTGGTCTTTGAGGTAACCACTGTATTGTTGTAGCATTACTCTTTACAGCGCACTGTCTGTTGGTAATCTGCTTATGTGGCAACCATTTTTCTTCTTCAAATGCTTCATATCGACCACCTGTTAAAATTCTCTTTGTAATCTGTATGTGATATGAGCCTAAGAGCGATTGTACGTTGTGTCAGTTATACAAGTATGCCAGCATATCCGATTTCTGTTATGATTTTATTTACTAGGTAGCTTCCTAGGTTCCTACCTCAGTTACCTCTTACAACATGCCTTGTAGGTCGCAGTGTTACTATTATTTGCTCTTTGAGCCCTCAACATGCAGGCGGGCCAAACTATTTAATTTGCTGTTTCGTGATGAAGTTCAGTACTGATGTTGTACCCACTATTTTAGTGATGTCTTCATTTCTAAACAGGTCTCTTCTTGTTACTCCCAGTATTCTCCGTAGACACTTCATCTCTGTTGTGACTAGTTTTCTTCTATCATTCGATGTCAGCGTCCAGGTTTGGCACTGGTAACATAATGATGGGGAGAAAGATTGTGTTGAACAATGCTCTTTTGGTGTTCATGGTGACGTGTTTGTATTTTAAAATTGGCGCCATTTGTCTTATGATTCCATTTGCTTTCTTGCACTATGTTGGATATCGTTAGTTATTCTTCCTTTGTGAACAAAATGCTCCTTAAGTATGTAGTCTTTGACTTGTTTTATGGATGTTTGTCATGGAGATATTGAATGTTGATACAGTTAGTCATGGATGTTTGTTGATGGAGATATTGGAATGTTGATACAGTTAGTCATGGATGTTTGTCGATGGAGATATTGGAATGTTGATACAGTTAGTCATGGATGTTTGTCAATGGAGATATTGGAATGTTGATACAGTTAGTCATGGATGTTTGTTGATGGAGATATTAGAATGTTGATACAGTTAGTCATGGATGTTTGTCAATGGAGATATTGGAATGTTGATACAGTTAGTCATGGATGTTTGTTGATGGAGATATTGGAATGTTGATACAGTTAGTCATGGATGTTTGTCATGGAGATATTAGAATGTTGATACAGTTAGTATGGATGTTTGTGATGGAGATATTGGAATGTTGATACAGTTAGTCATGGATGTTTGTCGATGGAGATATTGGAATGTTGATACAGTTAGTCATGGATGTTTGTTGATGGAGATATTGGAATGTTGATACAGTTAGTCATGGATGTTTGTTGATGGAGATATTGGAATGTTGATACAGTTAGTCATGGATGTTTGTTGATGGAGATATTAGAATGTTGATACAGTTAGTCATGGATGTTTGTTGATGGAGATATTGGAATGTTGATACAGTTAGTCATGGATGTTTGTTGATGGAGATATTGGAATGTTGATACAGTTAGTAATGGATGTTTGTCGATGGAGATATTGGAATGTTGATACAGTTAGTCATGGATGTTTGTTGATGGAGATATTGGAATGTTGATACAGTTAGTCATGGATGTTTGTTGATGGAGATATTGGAATGTTGATACAGTTAGTCATGGATGTTTGTTGATGGAGATATTGGAATGTTGATACAGTTAGTCATGGATGTTTGTTGATGGAGATATTGGAATGTTGATACAGTTAGTCATGGATGTTTGTTGATGGAGATATTGGAATGTTGATACAGTTAGTCATGGATGTTTGTTGATGGAGATATTAGAATGTTGATACAGTTAGTCATGGATGTTTGTTGATGGAGATATTGGAATGTTGATACGGTTAGTCATGGATGTTTGTCGATGGAGATATTAGAATGTTGATACAGTTAGTGATGGATGTTTGTCGATGGAGATATTGGAATGTTGATACAGTTAGTCATGGATGTTTGTTGATGGAGATATTGGAATGTTGATACAGTTAGTAATGGATGTTTGATTTGGATGGAGATATTGGAATGTTGATACAGTTAGTCATGGATGTTTGTCGATGGAGATATTGTTAGACAATCATGATAACAATGATGACAAGAAGTCAAATTCTTACAGACTTCTGTCAGTCCAGAGAGCCATCAGCTCAGACAGAGCAGAGGTGTATTCATTTTCTCTGTGGATAACAATAAGAATGACGGTGACTATCATGTCACACATGACACTACAATATATCATGTCACACATGACACTGTAATATATCACGTCACACATGACACTGCAATATATCATGTCACACATGACACTGCAATATATCATGTCACACATGACACTACAATATATCATGTCACACATGACACTCAATACTATCATGTCACACATGACACTACAATATATCATGTCACACATGACACTGTAATATATCACGTCACACATGACACTACAATATATCATGTCACACATGACACTACAATATATCATGTCACACATGACACTACAATATATCATGTCACACATGACACTACAATATATCACGTCACACATGACACTGCAATATATCATGTCACACATGACACTACAATATATCACGTCACACATGACACTGCAATATATCATGTCACACATGACACTACAATATATCACGTCACACATGACACTGCAATATATCATGTCACACATGACACTACAATATATTTTATTGGTCTGATAGTCTCTCATTTCTCTAAGATGCTCTCAATTTCCTGGGTCTGACAGACACTCTAACTTACCCCTGTGTCTGACATACACTCTAACTTACCCCTGTGTCTGACATACACTTAACTTAGCCATTGTCTGAAGACCTCTAACTTACCCTGTGTCTGACATACACTCTAACTTACCCTGTGTCTGACATACGCTCTAACTTACCCTGTGTCTGACCTAAGATACTCTAACTTACCCCTGTGTCTGACATACACTCTAACTTACCCCTGTGTCTGACAGACACTCTAACTTACCCCTGTGTCTGACAGACACTCTAACTTACCCTGTGTCTGACATGCACTCTAATCTACCCCTGTGTCTGACAGACACTCTAACTTACCCCTGTGTCTGACAGACACTCTAACTTACCCCTGTGTCTGACATACACTCTAACTTACCCCTGTGTCTGACAGACACTCTAACTTACTCCTGTGTCTGACAGACACTCTAACTTACCCCTGGGTCTGACAGTCAGATATGTAAGAGAAAGCACATCTAAGTATGACATCCAGAGAGCACATACCAACGGGAGAGAAGAGATCAAATGACTGGCCATCCACACTCAGACTTTTTATTCTGTCCTAGAAATACATTCAAGTAACACAACTTGACATAGATCTTTGTGACATCATAGAACAAGATTTGACATATATCTTTGTGACATCATAGAACAAGATTTGACATAGATCTTTGTGACATCATAAAACAAGACATAGATCTTTGTGACATCATAGAACAAGACATAGATATTTATGAAATCATAGAACAAGATTTGACATAGACATTTCTGGAAAAAAAGGAACAAATTTGTGATTACAGCACTATGTACCCAGTTCTGAGAGAGTGTGCTGAGAGATATAGGTTGTTTGCCTGAAGCTGTCACCACGTGTCTGCCGGTTATCATTTATTATCTTCTCCCTGACAGAAAAACTTGTAACCTTACTGCGAAGTCAAACACAAGATATTTCCTTTAGTAGATACCACTATGTGTAAGCATTCAGTCGTCCGCACTAAACAAACACTAACGATAATGACTTGTATATATATATCTCTATTTCCTCTACATGTCCTGTTTGACACATAAGACTTCCACAAGAGGTGTCCATTGTTGCCATTCTGCTGACTTTCTACCAACTGTTTTTCATGTCAGGCAATAATCTTTCAACTTTCATTTCACAGTTTTTCTACATGTTTCCCTAGAACATCCAGGTTTTCTTTTCACAGTTCTACATGTTTCCCTAGAACATCCAGGTTTTCTTTTCACAGTTCTTCTACATGTTTCCTAGAACATCTAGACTTCACAGTTCTACTACATGTTTTCCTAGAACATCCAGACTTTCTTTTCACAGTTATTCTACATGTTTCCCTAGAACATCTAGACTTCACAGTTCTTCTACATGTTTCCCTAGAACATCCAGACTTTCTTTTCACAGTTCTTCTACATGTTTTCCTAGAACATCCAGACTTTCTTTTCACAGTTATTCTACATGTTTCCCTAGAACATCCAGACTTTCTTTTCCCTTCCGCAGTCCATTGGAGAGTTGTCCTATTCAATGCCCCTACTGGCATTTATCATAGATGAATAATCCAACTTCATCTATGTCTTTTAAAGATGATTGATGTCAATAACATTACTACTACTATCATTACTGCCTGTAGTACAGTGGTGTAGGACTGGGGGAGAAGGCATGAGCGTCGGACTTTAATGGCTAGTGCAGTCGCCAAAACTTATCAGGTTAGGATTTTTCTTTATATCGCCTACAGAAAAAATCCTTGGCCGTACTGTTGATTTAACACGTGTCTCTCGCATGGGAGCCACACTGTAATACTTACTGTTAGAATAAATCACTAATAATTAGATGACCTAATGTAAAAATAAATCACTAATAATTAGATGACTTACTGTTAGAATAAATCACTAATAATTAGATGACCTAATGTAAAAATAAATCACTAATAATTAGATGACCTAATGTAAAAATAAATCACTAATAATTAGATGACTTATTGTTAGAATAAATCACTAATAATTAGATGACCTAATGTAAAAATAAATCACTAATAATTAGATGACTTACTGTAAAAATTAATCGACAATAATTAGATGACTTACTGTAAAAATAGATGAGCATTGGTTGTAACATTCAATGTAAGATTTCAAGATGTCAAAATGAAAAGCAGGGGTCAACAAACGACGATTACGGCTCCAGCGAGATCCATTAGCCAACAGCAACCCTTCACCAAGCCAACGAATGCCCATGTCATACGAGGTTGATAAATACTTCCCTCGTGGCTTTGGGGCTGGATTAAAATAACAGTTTGATATTTATAGTTTCTTAGACAAACAATATTATGCATGATATACAGAAGATCACAACCAGTTATGTACGAAGGCATTTATAGTTTCTCAGACGAACAATATTATGTGATATACAGAAGATCACAACCAGTTATGTACGAAGGCATTTATAGTTTCTCAAACGAACAATATTATGTATGATATACAGAAGATCACAACCAGTTATGTACGAAGGCATTTATAGTTTCTCAAACGAACAATATTATGTATGATATACAGAAGATCACAACCAGTTATGTACGAAGGCATTTATAGTTTCTCAAACGAACAATATTATGTATGATATACAGAAGATCACAACCAGTTATGTACGAAGGCATTTATAGTTTCTCAAACGAACAATATTATGTATGATATACAGAAGATCACAACCAGTTATGTACGAAGGCATTTATAGTTTCTCAAATGAACAATATTATGTATGATATACAGAAGATCACAACCAGTTATGTACGAAGGCATTTATAGTTTCTCAAATGAACAATATTATGTATGATATACAGAAGATCACAACCCGTTATGTACGAAGGCATTTATAGTTTCTCAAACGAACAATATTATGTATGATATACAGAAGATCACAACCGGTTATGTACGAAGGCATTTATAGTTTCTCAAACGAACAATATTATGTATGATATACAGAAGATCACAACCGGTTATGTAGAAGGCATTTATAGTTTCTCAAACGAACAATATTATGTATGATATACAGAAGATCACAACCCGTTATGTACGAAGGCATTTATAGTTTCTCAAACGAACAATATTATGTATGATATACAGAAGATCACAACCAGTTATGTACGAAGGCATTTATAGTTTCTCAAACGAACAATATTATGTATGATATACAGAAGATCACAACCAGTTATGTACGAAGGCATTTATAGTTTCTCAAACGAACAATATTATGTATGATATACAGAAGATCACAACCAGTTATGTACGAAGGCATTTATAGTTTCTCAAACGAACAATATTATGTATGATATACAGAAGATCACAACCAGTTATGTAGAAGGCATTTATAGTTTCTCAAACGAACAATATTATGTATGATATACAGAAGATCACAACCAGTTATGTACGAATGCATTTATAGTTTCTCAAACGAACAATATTATGTATGATATACAGAAGATCACAACCAGTTATGTACGAATGCATTTATAGTTTCTCAAACGAACAATATTATGTATGATATACAGAAGATCACAACCAGTTATGTACGAAGGCATTTATAGTTTCTCAAACGAACAATATTATGTATGATATACAGAAGATCACAACCAGTTATGTACGAAGGCATTTATAGTTTCTCAAACGAACAATATTATGTATGATATACAGAAGATCACAACCAGTTATGTACGAAGGCATTTATAGTTTCTCAAACGAACAATATTATGTATGATATACAGAAGATCACAACCAGTTATGTACGAAGGCATTTATAGTTTCTCAAACGAACAATATTATGTATGATATACAGAAGATCACAACCAGTTATGTACGAAGGCATTTATAGTTTCTCAAACGAACAATATTATGTATGATATACAGAAGATCACAACCAGTTATGTACGAAGGCATTTATAGTTTCTCAAACGAACAATATTATGTATGATATACAGAAGATCACAACCGGTTATGTTCGAAGGCATTTATAGTTTCTCAAACGAACAATATTATGTATGATATACAGAAGATCACAACCGTTATGTCGAAGGCATTTATAGTTTCTCAAACGAACAATATTATGTATGATATACAGAAGATCACAACCTGTTATGTACGAAGGCATTTATAGTTTCTCAAACGAACAATATTATGTATGATATACAGAAGATCACAACCCGTTATGTACGAAGGCATTTATAGTTTCTCAAACGAACAATATTATGTATGATATACAGAAGATCACAACCAGTTATGTATGAAGGCATTTATAGTTTCTCAAACGAACAATATTATGTATGATATACAGAAGATCACAACCAGTTATGTACGAAGGCATTTATAGTTTCTCAAACGAACAATATTATGTATGATATACAGAAGATCACAACCAGTTATGTACGAAGGCATTTATAGTTTCTCAAACGAACAATATTATGTATGATATACAGAAGATCACAACCAGTTATGTACGAAGGCATTTATAGTTTCTCAAACGAACAATATTATGTATGATATACAGAAGATCACAACCAGTTATGTACGAAGGCATTTATAGTTTCTCAAACGAACAATATTATGTATGATATACAGAAGATCACAACCAGTTATGTACGAAGGCATTTATAGTTTCTCAAACGAACAATATTATGTATGATATACAGAAGATCACAACCAGTTATGTACGAAGGCATTTATAGTTTCTCAAACGAACAATATTATGTATGATATACAGAAGATCACAACCAGTTATGTACGAAGGCATTTATAGTTTCTCAAACGAACAATATTATGTATGATATACAGAAGATCACAACCAGTTATGTACGAAGGCATTTATAGTTTCTCAAACGAACAATATTATGTATGATATACAGAAGATCACAACCCGTTATGTACGAAGGCATTTATAGTTTCTCAAACGAACAATATTATGTATGATATACAGAAGATCACAACCGGTTATGTATGAAGGCATTTATAGTTTCTCAAACGAACAATATTATGTATGATATACAGAAGATCACAACCGGTTATGTACGAAGGCATTTATAGTTTCTCAAACGAACAATATTATGTATGATATACAGAAGATCACAACCCGTTATGTACGAAGGCATTTATAGTTTCTCAAACGAACAATATTATGTATGATATACAGAAGATCACAACCAGTTATGTACGAAGGCATTTATAGTTTCTCAAACGAACAATATTATGTATGATATACAGAAGATCACAACCAGTTATGTACAAAGGCATTTATAGTTTCTCAAACGAACAATATTATGTATGATATACAGAAGATCACAACCAGTTATGTACAAAGGCATTTATAGTTTCTCAAACGAACAATATTATGTATGATATACAGAAGATCACAACCCGTTATGTACGAAGGCATTTATAGTTTCTCAAACGAACAATATTATGTATGATATACAGAAGATCACAACCCGTTATGTACGAAGGCATTTATAGTTTCTCAAACGAACAATATTATGTATGATATACAGAAGATCACAACCGTTATGTCGAAGGCATTTATAGTTTCTCAAACGAACAATATTATGTATGATATACAGAAGATCACAACCAGTTATGTACGAAGGCATTTATAGTTTCTCAAACGAACAATATTATGTATGATATACAGAAGATCACAACCAGTTATGTACGAAGGCATTTATAGTTTCTCAAACGAACAATATTATGTATGATATACAGAAGATCACAACCAGTTATGTAGAAGGCATTTATAGTTTCTCAAACGAACAATATTATGTATGATATACAGAAGATCACAACCAGTTATGTAGGAAGGCATTTATAGTTTCTCAAACGAACAATATTATGTATGATATACAGAAGATCACAACCAGTTATGTACGAAGGCATTTATAGTTTCTCAAACGAACAATATTATGTATGATATACAGAAGATCACAACCAGTTATGTAGGAAGGCATTTATAGTTTCTCAAACGAACAATATTATGTATGATATACAGAAGATCACAACCAGTTATGTAGAAGGCATTTATAGTTTCTCAAACGAACAATATTATGTATGATATACAGAAGATCACAACCAGTTATGTCGAAGGCATTTATAGTTTCTCAAACGAACAATATTATGTATGATATACAGAAGATCACAACCAGTTATGTATGAAGGCATTTATAGTTTCTCAAACGAACAATATTATGTATGATATACAGAAGATCACAACCAGTTATGTATGAAGGCATTTATAGTTTCTCAAACGAACAATATTATGTATGATATACAGAAGATCACAACCGGTTATGAGCATTAAGTCAAGGACATTTATATGTATTCTAAACGAACAATATTACGTAAGTGATATACAGAAGATCACAACCGGTTATGTATGAAGGCATTTATAGTTTCTCAAACGAACAATATTATGTATGATATACAGAAGATCACAACCGGTTATGTACGAAGGCATTTATAGTTTCTCAAACGAACAATATTATGTATGATATACAGAAGATCACAACCAGTTATGTACGAAGGCATTTATAGTTTCTCAAACGAACAATATTATGTATGATATACAGAAGATCACAACCAGTTATGTACGAAGGCATTTATAGTTTCTCAAACGAACAATATTATGTATGATATACAGAAGATCACAACCAGTTATGTATGAAGGCATTTATAGTTTCTCAAACGAACAATATTATGTATGATATACAGAAGATCACAACCCGTTATGTACGAAGGCATTTATAGTTTCTCAAACGAACAATATTATGTATGATATACAGAAGATCACAACCGGTTATGTACGAAGGCATTTATAGTTTCTCAAACGAACAATATTATGTATGATATACAGAAGATCACAACGGTTATGTACAAGGCATTTATAGTTTCTCAAACGAACAATATTATGTATGATATACAGAAGATCACAACCAGTTATGTACGAAGGCATTTATAGTTTCTCAAACGAACAATATTATGTATGATATACAGAAGATCACAACCAGTTATGTACGAAGGCATTTATAGTTTCTCAAACGAACAATATTATGTATGATATACAGAAGATCACAACCAGTTATGTACGAAGGCATTTATAGTTACTCAAATGAACAATATTATGTATGATATACAGAAGATCACAACCAGTTATGTACGAAGGCATTTATAGTTTCTCAAACGAACAATATTATGTATGATATACAGAAGATCACAACCAGTTATGTACGAAGGCATTTATAGTTTCTCAAACGAACAATATTATGTATGATATACAGAAGATCACAACCAGTTATGTACGAAGGCATTTATAGTTTCTCAAACGAACAATATTATGTATGATATACAGAAGATCACAACCAGTTATGTACAAAGGCATTTATAGTTTCTCAAACGAACAATATTATGTATGATATACAGAAGATCACAACCAGTTATGTACGAAGGCATTTATAGTTTCTCAAACGAACAATATTATGTATGATATACAGAAGATCACAACCCGTTATGTACGAAGGCATTTATAGTTTCTCAAACGAACAATATTATGTATGATATACAGAAGATCACAACCCGTTATGTACGAAGGCATTTATAGTTTCTCAAACGAACAATATTATGTATGATATACAGAAGATCACAACCAGTTATGTACGAAGGCAGTGGATACAATTAATACAAAACGCGACAATCCAGACATTTACCTTCATCTTTGTCCCAGGTCATTCTAGGGTGAAGGGCAATGAGAGAGCGGATGCAATGACGAGCAATTCTATGATCAAGAATGAGCCTTCTATGGTCAGAAGCGACATCATCAACGCTCTAAGAGAAAACATACAATCTGAAGATTTCAACGAAGAAGATAAAGGGTATTCTCTATCTCCTCGGTTGCTGAAGTTATGCGTACACTGATAGATGCAACAAGACGGGAAAACCATGAGAGAAAGCACAGTAGATACATCAACCAACACAGAACGGGAGTTGTTAGTCTAAACACACTGTAGGACCTGCTTAGGAGGAGATCGGAGAAATTATAGACATGTGCGATGATCCTCAAATGAACAATGAAAGCAAATCATGGGCAATAAATAAATAAACAGTTAAATCTCTAGTGGTTCCAGAGATGTGGTTTCACAAAAGTATTCCATGGACTTCTTTCTGTTCCCTAATCCTGTTTCACTTCACAACACCAGGATAAGAAAATATGTCTAGAACAGTGTGCTTTGTACATGGTATCTTTCACCGCCTCTTTTATTTCAGTGGTCCACCTTTTGCATGAGCAACCCTCTGCCTTGTATCTACTGTATCTGAGTAGTATTGTCATGTGAGGTACATTGTCTGTTGGTAATCTGCTTACGTGGCTGAACTATTTAATTTGGTATTTCGTGAGGAAGTTCAGTATTGATGTTGTACCCACTTTTTCCTGATGTCTTCATTTCTAAACTGGTCTCTTCTTGTTACTTCCAACATTCTGTGTAGACACTTCATCTCTGTCTTGACTAGTCTTCTCTTGTTACTTCCAACATTCTGTGTAGACACTTCATCTCTGCCGTGACTAGTCCTTGTTACTACCAACATTCTGTGTAGACACTTCATCTTTGTCGTGACTAGTCTTCTCTTGTTACTACCAACATTCTGTGTAGACACTTCATCTTTGTCGTGACTAGTCTCTTCTTGATACTACCAACATTTTGTGTAGACACTTCATCTCTGTCGTGACTAGTCCTTGTTACTACCAACATTCTGTGTAGACACTTCATCTTTGTCGTGACTAGTCTTCTCTTGTTACTACCAACATTCTGTGTAGACACTTCATCTTTGTCGTGACTAGTCTCTTCTTGATACTACCAACATTCTGTGTAGACACTTCATCTTTGTCGTGACTAGTCTTCTCTTGTTACTTCCAACATTCTGTGTAGACACTTCATCTCTGTCTTGACTAGTCTTCTCTTGTTACTTCCAACATTCTGTGTAGACACTTCATCTCTGTCGGGACTAGTCTTCGATCATCATTCATCATCAGGTGCCATGCCGGATGGCGTTGGCAATCATAGATCTCCACAAATCTCTGTCTTTGGTGTTTGCTATCATCTCAGATATTGAAGCTCTTCAGTGCCATGAAGTCAGGTTGTCTAATATTTTCTCTCTCCGGTCTTCCTCTGTCTCGCCACCTCGATTTTACCAGTTGTCACAATCTGTTCTAAACCTAACTTTCTCATCACAAATCTTCATGCTACCTCCAGCATTCTGCATATCTTCATGCTACCCCCAGCATTCTGCATATCTTCATGCGACCCCCAGCATTCTGCATATCTTCATGCTACCCCCAGCATTCTGCATATCTTCATGCTACCCCCAGCATTCTGCATATCTTCATGCTACCTCCAGCATTCTGCATATCTTCATGCTACCTCCAGCATTCTGCATATCTTCATGCTACTCCCAGCATTCTGCATATCTTCATGCTACCTCCAGCATTCTGCATATCTTCATGCTACCTCCAGCATTCTGCATATCTTCATGCTACCTCCAGCATTCTGCATAGACATAATCATCATGAACTGCTAAATTACTAAGAAAGAGATCAAGTGACAGAGAAAACTTATCATCAATATAAGAAAGACACAGAGAAAACTTATCATCAATATAAGAAAGAGATCAAGACACAGAGAAAACTTATCATCAATATAAGAAAGAGATCAAGTGACAGAGAAAACTTATCATCAATATAAGAAAGAGGAAGCCATCATTTTTCAAGCATATGATAAGAAAGAAATATTTAGAACACATTGTGACAACAGATACAATTTATTGGAAGCTGAGACAGAGGAAGAAAAGTCTAGCTTCATGGCACTAAGAATGTCAACAACAGGAGCTGATAGTCAGCATCAAGGACAGATGTTAATGATGTATTTACCTGACGATTTCAGCACAGGTCGTATCGAGTCCGGATGATAAATTAGGAGTATAGGTACAACTGGACCGATCCATAAACGATGAAAGTACTTGCATTTTGTACACATTTCAAAATCATATTTCATGCCTTCTTCATTAGGTCCTGGATACTGGATATAATTAATTTCATTCATGATTTCAAATTATTTCTGTGAGATCGAGAGAGAGAAATTATTTCTGTCATAATTCATGTTTATAAAATGTATCAGTTATCAGAGGACTATCATCACAGCACTCCGGACACGTCCATAGATGCTCCGATCTCCGTCTCAGCATATCCAGCAGTGTCCAGCAACCCAACACACCAGTTCGATGGTGATTAATCAATCTTTTTGCAAATTTAGTATGTAGTTCTTTTAAGGTTGTACCAATTTCGACACCCATCTCTCTCAATTGGATCAGCAACTAGGATTCACAACCCTGAAACTCCTCTGTTCGGAAACACTCTCTCAATGCGGTAAAAATGTTATTTCGGTCCATTGCAGCTCCCTCTGTTATCGTAGCCATGCCAGCCAATCTATCAGCTCATTCATTACCTCAGACTATTACCTCAGACTCCTGCGTGCACAGGGACAAAAATTAAGGTGATTTCTCTGATCCCTGTTTGTACCAGTACCTCCATCTAGTTTCGTCTCACAATTCCTGTTTCAACTTTACAAAGCATACTCATGGAGTCACTGAGTATAAGAACACGAAAGTAATCATGAGATGCCAACCATGTCACCACCCGTACCACCATTATGTCATGCCACACAGAATGGAATGACAAGCTTCAATTTACTAGCGAGGAAATACTTGCAATGTTTATGAAATCTATCAAGAGTCATCTGTCAAAACTATCAGAGTCGGGGATCTCTGTGGCTAAAACTATCAGAGTCGGGGATCTCTGTGGCTAAAACTATCAGAGTCGGGGATCTCTGTGGCTAAAACTATCAGAGTCGGGGATCTCTGTGGCTAAAACTATCAGAGTCGGGGATCTCTGTGGCTAAAACTATCAGAGTCGGGGATCTCTGTGGCTAAAACTATCAGAGTCGGGGATCTCTGTGGCTAAGCTGCTGCCTTGTGTTCCAAAAGTCGTGGGTTTTAATCCGGACGACACAGTTCTGTTCATGGGTGCATTTTTTCCAGAGACCCCTAGGATTGTTGTAGGAGCTACAGAGTTCATGCTTTGTGAATGCTCTTGGCAGGTTGTGTGCAATTTCTGTGATGAGGGATTGAGCCGTATGAGGTAACACCCGGTGCACTTTCTGTGATGAGGGACTGAACCGTATGAGGTAACACCCTGTGCAATTTCTGTGATGAGGGACTGAACCGTATGAGGTAACACCCGGTGCAATTTCTGTGATGAGGGACTGAACCGTATGAGGTAACACCCGGTGCAACTTCTGTGATGAGGGACTGAGCCGTATGAGGTAACACCCGGTGCAATTTCTGTGATGAGGGACTGAGCCGTATGAGGTAGCACCCGGTGCAATTTCTGTGATGAGGGATTGAGCCGTATGAGGTAACACCCGGTTTAATGCCGGTGCAATAAAGTCAATCCTTCGCCCTTTAGGTCAAAGTTACTTCCTGTCCGGACTGAAGAAATTTGAAATCAAACATGGGGGTGCTAGACTGCAAGATTATATGAGGAGTAGACCAAGTTTCGTTAACCAATACAGTACTGAAACTGTCAGCCACTACATGATGATGATGGATATACTGAAGATAAGATCTGAGTACTATAGACTAGCTTACTGTGTCATCAGGATGATCTGATAACTAACTAACTGACCAACTAACTAACTAACTGATTAACTAATACCAGGAAATGAAACAGCAGACCGATTAGCCAAGGAATGCTGCAGGAGAGCAGCCGGATGTGCCAGTTACCTACCACCAAAAGAAAAGGATGATTAAATCAATGAGAAAGCCACAAATACCAACACAAGACGATTACTATAATATGAGCAGATTGGAACAAGTTGTCATTCTGCACCTTAGAACATGACACAATCGACTCCGCAGCCACATGTATACAAAATTCAAGATTGGCAATTCAGCCATGTGTACATGTGGACAGGCACACCAGATTGCAGAGCACATACTTTCAGACTGCCCTGAATATGATACACTGAGGCAAACTCACTGGCCTAACGAAACAACACTCGACAGAAAACTACATGGACCTCTGTGTGAGCTACAAAAGACAGTGAAGTTTATACAAGAGACAACATTGAACATATAGACAATATTTCAAGAGAACGAAAGGGAGGATAGACTAACTAACTAACTAACTAACCAACTAACGTACTAACAAACTAACCAACTAACTTTACTGTTGAATACCCCATTCAAAACAACGGATAAAACAAACATGACAAAAGATATTTTTATCAATGGAAAGAAAAAATGAACAGTTTTGAATATCACGGTTCACTACTAACAAAGATGGAAATGTGAATAGTTTTGAATATCTTGGAATAAGAAAACAAAGATCAGAATACTGATTGCATGAACATTCCCAGTGGCGACATATGGATGAACAGAAGAATAATACGTACCTTTAGCAAGTTTCCCAACAGGTAACTGAAAGATGTCTCCCCAGGAAGAGAATTAAATAATGCTCTGTACGCTAGATACTTGCGGCCATATCTCCAGAACAGAACTGCAAGAACAACTGCAACCACGGCAAATGCAATCATCTCTGTGTCTGTCTCTTACATATAACGCTTCCAATAAATTCAACGCTATTCTCAAAGTCTTGTTAGACCACTGCTGCAAATAGGACAAGTAAATCTGAATTTTGGTCAAAGTGTATACATATTAATTTATGACCAAACAGCACACAAACACGAACTCTGCAGCACCGGCCAGGGTCTCAGATATAATTATGAAGATGATGAAGGCATTTTATAAGAATTTTATTTGTAATCTTTTTCTAATGAATTTTGTCTGGCCAGCACAATATTGTGCTTTCCTGCAGAACTCCCTCTTCTAGTCTGACCAGCTTACTACTGTGTCCTTACAGTGCTGTCCTGCGGAACTCCCTCTTCTACTTCTAGTCTGACCAGCTTACTACTATGTCCTTTCAGTTTGACACATGCACATCGTCTGTGTAGGATGTCTCTGATCCATGTGTACTTCCATCCTGCTGTGTTCTAATTTTAGGAGTTCTTTCTTCCAGACCTTGTTGATATCTTCTGTCTGATCAAAGAAGATTGCTAGCAACTAGCATTTTTTCTGAAACGCATCTTCAACCTCATCTGAACATCACCTCATCTGATCCTCATCTCTCTCTGCGATCGTTTAAGCCGTTTTTATCATTCTATTGTGATATATAAACAGCCAAACATCAGAACGGGATGTACGTGTACAGCCTTGAGTACCATTTGGAGCTCAAGTGATTATCTTTCGGTGGTGTGTTCGGTTTCAACCAGCGTTTGTGTACGGTTCGCTCTCCGCTAGCCTTTTTTCTGTCCTCAGCCAATACCCCCAAGGCAGCAGACTGCTATTGTCTTTCAGGGCAGCAACCCATAGACGACCTGCCCTCCCGGCTGATAAGCGTCATCTGCCCAGTGATCTTCATCTGAAACTCATCTGAACGTCATCTGAAATGCATCTGAACGTCATTTGATTCTCATCTGAAACGCATCTGAACGTCATTTGATTCTCATCTGAAACGCATCTGAGCGTCATTTGATTCTCATCTGAAACGCATCTGAACGTCATCTGAAATGCATCTGAACGTCATTTGATTCTCATCTGAAACGCATCTGAACGTCATTTGATTCTCATCTGAAACGCATCTGAACGTCATCTGATCCTCATCTGAAACGCATCTAAACGTCATCTGATCCTCATCTAAACGTCATCTGATCCTCATCTAAACGTCATTTGATTCTCATCTGAAACGCATCTGAACGTCATCTGATCCTCATCTAAACGTCATTTGATCCTCATCTGAAACGCATCTGAACTTCACCTAAACCACAGATGAAAAACTGTAAAACACATTACTACACTATCGAGTATCGTCTACCTACTACCTACTACAGTTCTGAGTTCGGTAGCAGACCAGACAATTCGAATACAAATTACAAGAACTATACAACATACCAACAAGTTGAACAAGAGAAATACCGGATGTATAGAACTAAACAAAACAAAATGTATTACATTACTGTGATTACTCATTACAGTACTAGGCTAAAACTAACAAACTTACATAATTTTTATATGATTAATTATTCCCCCGCCGGGCGCTGCATGTATTCACTTTGAAATATAATTCGATCACGACCGACTCTATAAACGTTAGATAGAAGGACGCGATTAGATAATACTTCAAAACTTGAACAGTAAAGTAAATAATAGGAACACTGCTTTTACAAAACAAATAAGAGTCCATGTTTTTAACTCTAACGTCCTGAATGACTTTGATTCCCTTACCATTATTAGAAATAGAAATATCAACAGCAATATCTTGAACTCGTTATTTTCTTGGTTTCATTGATATCTTTTCTACGCTGAATACTTATATCAACATATATATATTTTGGTAAATGTTAGGGAAGTTAGTCATTCAAGTTATAACTCATTATCATTGTCGAGTAACTTGTTTCTTCCGGAACTTGGTTCCCATGACAACATTCCTGCAAAACTGTTCTGTGCAAGTTGGCCGGCGTCAGCAGCACTCATTCTCAGACTGCTCACTGTCATAGGGCAGAAGTTTTAGAGCTCCATGTGATGCGGTTCGTTGCTTGCAGTTGGAGATCGTATATGGTTTTACATCCCAATAGTTTACTTTCCTGTAGGATTGTTCTTTTTAGAGTGGTCTTAGGTCTACATTACATTACGTTACATAGGGCCTGCAAGTAATTTCTCCATACCGCTCTATCCTGGGCAACTCGCTCAATCTCCTCCATGGAACTGAGACCGATATTTCCTGCCTCTCTCAGCAAAGTTCGTTTCAGGGTCTCTTTAGGTCGACCTCTCTTTCTTGAACCCTCTGTATCCCACTTCAATGCCTGCTTTGATATTCGTTGATCATTTCTCCTCAAGGTGTGCCCAACATATCTCCATCTTCTCTTTCTTATAACAGTTGTCACTAGTGGTTGACCAGACATGTCTCTGATTTCATCACTTCTTCTGAATTCGTTCCATTTTATATTCATTATTTTTCGCAGACATCTATTTTCAAATGCATTGAACTTGCTTTCTATATCTTTAGTCATTTTCAACTCTCGCTGGCATATGTTAGGATTGATACAACATTTGAATTGAAAATTCGTAATTTAGTTTTAATACTATATAACTTGCAGTTCCATATTTTATTTAGACTTTTAAAAGCTGATGTTGCTTTGCCAATTCGTATCATAATTTCTTTTTAACA
Organism: Arion vulgaris; assembly: GCA_020796225.1. Lineage (NCBI taxonomy): Eukaryota > Metazoa > Mollusca > Gastropoda > Stylommatophora > Arionidae > Arion > Arion vulgaris. The sequence continues at coordinate 19,771,616 of CM036778.1, read as the reverse complement.
TTTCCTGTGCAATCAAAATTGCTACCCAAATAGGTGAACTGCTCTGTTATTTTTATCATTTTAGATTCCAGTGTGATATCTGCATTACTTGCCATAGGTGTCTTCATTATATTTGTTTTTCATAGCTTATCTGCAGTCCAACTTTTGATGCTATAGATGACAAGTTGTCTGTTTTCTTTGCATATCTTGGTTGTTTCTACTTAACAAGGCAATATCATCTGCAAAATCCAAATCTTCTAGTTGACTATTTTCTACCCAATCGATGCCAGTTTCGCCCCTGCAACATTTTTGCATCACCCAGTCAATGGCCACTCCAAACAATAGCGGAGATAGAATACAGCCTTGCTTTACTCCGGTTTCAACCATAAACCAGTCGCTGTGTCCACCATCAGTGCGAACTGCACACTGTGAACCATCATAGAGGCTTTCAATAATGTTTATTATTTTGTCTGGTATTCCATAGGTATACATTAGGTATACGGGTAGACATTAGATATCTCACATTAATAGAGCAATTACACATTTAGATAAATCCTCTGTTTCCGAAAAACTGGGGCTTTCAAAATTGAGGATTATTAGGCCTCAGATCAACCGACCATAGCAAGTACCAAGAAAACAGCACCTTCCATTTTGAACTGGAACAGGGGTCAAATGCGCATAGGAACAACGGCGCGTCAGGATTAGTGAGCTGGCACTAATCAAGAACCTACCCCACCTCCACATGGGGACCCTGGTAACAGACAAAGGCTCAGGCTCGAGATGAAAACTTGGGCTCGAGATGAGTTGCACGTGGGCCCACATACGATAAGTCCAATGGCCGGAGTCATGTTGGCATCGTCCAGTGTAGCCGTCGACGATGCCATACGTGTGCTTATGTGATACAGACCCGTATTGTATCTTTCCTAAAGCCACGTTTGTTATTGAAGATGGTTTCACATGCGAATCCCGCAATATTATATACGTAATAACTTGCAAGCGGTGTGACAAGGCATATATCGACGAAACAGGCAAAACGCTTAGTGGCCGTTTCGGCCAACACTTGAGTGATATACGCCAATGCTCTGTGACCTCTGTAGCCACTCATCTCAATAGAACTGACTATTTTTGGAGTTTGAGCTGTCCAGGTCACAGCCATCCGGTAATGTTCCTCTGATGATCGCAGTCGATTTGCTCTATAGAATCGTTTTATTTCGTTATATGGTACCTTGCGACCTCATGGACTCAACATTCCTATACTTCTTAGTACTTTCTCTTCTCATGCTCCATATTCTATATATGTTATGCGATCGATGTCAAAGCATATTGGGCATTCCCATGCATGCTCTGTCCTCCGCTGCAGCAGCCATCCCAAAGTCCATTTGCTCACCGTACCCATGAGAGGTTGATTACTATATTTTCTCTCTCTACCACAAAGACGACACTGTCTGGCATGTCCAAACTTAACGCCTAATTCTCGAACTTGTTCCAGTGTCTGAGACTTGCCCATGTCACATAATTGAGAGTGTACCGCATTGATGATATCAGCTCTGTCCATGCTTATGCCCGCTTGAGTTGGGGCATTGCATTTTTGTGTGTTTTACCTAGGAGGCGAACCTGAACAAAAAGCATACAGAAACAGGATATGCTGACTTACAGGTCTGTAAGTGCCTAAACGACAAGGAACTCACACTTGAAGATGCTACCACATATATACCCCATACACAAAAAGTTGTTTAGAAACTGGTTGGTGCAGAATGAACAAAGAAGAGAAAGAAGCAGGAAGAAGGACTACTCTCTTCATTCTCATATTCCAACCTCGCCCCTGTGTTGCCGGGGCTCACAAGGGGAGCAAAGAATACCACTGCGACCTACAAGGCATTTCGTAAGAGGCGACTGAGGTAGGGCCTAGATTCCTGGACATTCAAACACACCTAGAAATGACAAAGCAGATAGGCTAGCCAAGAAAGGGTCAACACAGGAACAACCAATCACAGCAACAACTCTCCATACAGCAAAGCAAATCCTAATGACAACAAATAAAGAAATTTGGCTGAACAGATGGGCCATGGGAAACACAGGAAGAGAGGTGTACAGCCATATGGCCAGCGCTAACCTTAATGACAACATCAACCACCTTACAAGAAGAGATCAGAGCACCATTTTTAGACTCCGAACCCAACACATAACACTTAATAATCACTTGAACAGGATTCAACCACAACACACTCCAGAGTGCCAACTGTGCGTACATCATCATGAAACCGTTCACCACCACCTTTTCAAGTGTCAAGCACTAGATGACATCAGAAAGACCCTCCTTCTTCCAAGGCCAGATAAATGGAACACATTATACGGAACAAAAGAACAACTTACAAACACATGCAGATACCACTACATAGCATTGGGCCCAAGGGCAAAAGCTCAAGTGCCGCTGGATCATTGAAGAAGAAGAAGAAGGTAGGGCCTAGGGAAGCTACCCTAATAAATAAATAGCATCGCAGAAATCGGATGTGCTGACCTACTTGTAGGCACATAACTGGCACAATGTACAATCAATCTTAGACTCAGATCACATACAAATCACACAGAGTATATCAAGTAGTCGATATGGAGCGCTTGAAGAAGAAGAATATCAAAATAAATAACACAACACTGAAACAAGTGCAACGATTCAAGCATTTAGAACATTCCTAACATCAGATGGAAGATGTACAACAGAGATTAGGAGTAGAATAGTCCAAGTGAAAGCAGCTTTTATGAAAATGTAAAACACACTATGCGTGAATTCACTACCAACGACATTGCGAAAACGAGTACTCCAGTGCTATATTGAACCAATACTTATGTATGACAGCGAATCATGGACAATGAACAAACAATCAATAAGATTATTGGAAGCCACAGAGATGTGGTTTTACAGAAGAATGCTGAAAATTCCATGGCCAGCAAAGAAAACAAATGATGAGGTTTTAAATCAGGCCTGCACACAAAGAAACCTTATCAAAAGAATACAAATCAGACAATCAAGGTTCTTCTGGCATATAATGTGAAGAGAAGGTTTAGAACATTTGGTGACTACTGGTAAAATTCAGGGAAGGAGAAATCGTGGAAGACAGAGGGAGAATATGTTGGATGGCCTGACATTATGGTTCGACAAAAGATCGTCAGAACTGATTACATGCACCAAGAGAATTGTGGAGACATGATTACTCATGCCGGCATGCATGACACTTGATTAATTAATATACTAAACACATATAGCTTCATGATATCTTTAGTTAAACTGTATTACCAAGAGTCTTGGTGGAAATCTGACATCTCAAACACAACACAGAAGTGCTCCATGATATCTTTAGTTAAACTGTATTACCAAGAGTCTTGGTGGAAGTCTGATCTCTCAAACAGAACACAGAAGTGCTCCATGATATCTTTAGTTAAACTGTATTACCAAGAGTCTTGGTGGAAGTCTGATCTCTCAAACAGAACACAGAAGTGCTCCATGATATCTTTAGTTAAACTGTATTACCAAGAGTTTTGGTGGAAGTCTGATCTCTCAAACACAACACAGAAGTGCTCCATGATATCTTTAGTTAAACTGTATTACCAAGAGTCTTGATGGAAGTCTGATCTCTCAAACAGAACACAGAAGTGCTCCATGATATCTTTAGTTAAACTGTATTACCAAGAGTCTTGATGGAAGTCTGATCTCTCAAACAGAACATAGAAGTGCTCCATGATATCTTTAGTTAAACTGTATTACCAAGAGTCTTGGTGGAATGATATCTCAAACAGAACGCAGGGGAGAGAGAGAAACACAACACATAAGTGCATATAGATCAGATTTTTATTGAACACAAAATTGTTTTATGACAGTATCAGTATAGATATGATATTATTATACAATATGATTCTTGCTATATTAGATCTGAGAGAGAGAGAGACAAGACATGGCATGCTGTCTTCAGTTATACATCATATTTATAACTCAATCATAGCTTCAGTCATACATCGTATTTATAGTTTAATCATAATTTCAGTCATACATCGTATTTATAGTTTAATCATAATTTCAGTCATACATCGTATTTATAGTTTAATCATAGCTTCAGTTATACATCGTATTTATAGTTTAATTATAGCTTCAGTTATACATCATATTTATAGTTTAATTATAGCTTCAGTTATACATCATATTTATAGTTTAATCATAATTTCAGTCATACATCGTATTTATAGTTTAATCATAATTTCAGTTATACATCGTATTTATAGTTTAATTATAGCTTCAGTCATACATCATATTTATAGTTTAATTATAGCTTCAGTTATACATCGTATTTATAGTTCAATCATGGAATGTTGTTGACCCTTCAGACAGTCTAGAAATCAACTCAATACAGCATCAGAGTCAAGATTAATATATCAGCAGCTGTATAGCTGTCAACTTTACTACACAGAACAGAATGCTGGAAAATAACAGAACAAAATATGTCTAAACTCTCCACCTTCCATACAGCTTGTCTGTGAAAGATCTTACATGAAGTTCTGGCCAAACACTATCTCTAACCAAGAACTGCTTACACAGTGTCAACAAGAGAATATGAACACCATCATACAAATACTATTCTAACCAAGAACTGCTTACACAGTGTCAACAAGAGAATATGAGCACCATCATACAAATACTATTCTAACCAAGAACTGCTTACACAGTGTCAACAAGAGAATATGAACACCATCATACAAATACTATCTCTAACCAAGAACTGCTTACACAGTGTCAACAAGAGAATATGAGCACCATCATACAAATACTATCTCTAACCAAGAACTGCTTACACAGTGTCAACAAGAGAATATGAGCACCATCATACAAACACTATCTCTAACCAAGAACTGCTTACACAGTGTCAACAAGAGAATATGAGCACCATCATACAAACACTATCTCTAACCAAGAACTGCTTACACAGTGTCAACAAGAGAATACGAACACCATCATACAAATACTATCTCTAACCAAGAACTGCTTTCACAGTGTCAACAAGAGAATATGAACACCATCATACAAAATAGACGCTGGAGATGGGTCGGATTGAGATGTGACTTCGTGGAGACTAACTATGTCACTTCATCTTCTTTGTCTGATATGAATTCAGGTGTAGTCAGGGTGTCCAGTATGGAGCTTCTGACTGATTTTTGCATGAAAGCTTGCTTTCCATATTATCAGTGTCTCTCGCAAATTCAGGTGAGCCTTCTCCAACTTCAGAGGTACACTCTGCCATAAAAACATGGAGGACCCAAAACGACTTGGAGGAGAACAGTAGGACAAGAGATGAAAGAAATGAATCACAGAACACCATACAGAGAACGACCTGGAGGAGAACAGTAGGACAAGAGATGAAAGAAATGAATCACAGAACACCATACAGAGAACGACCTGGAGGAGAACAGTAGGACAAGAGATGAAAGAAATGAATCACAGAACACCATACAGAGAACAACCTGGAGGAGAACAGTAAGACAAGAGATGAAAGAAATGAATCATAGCTGGAACACAATACAGAGAACGACCTGGAGGAGAACAGTAGGACAAGAGATGAAAGAAATGAATCATAGCTGGAACACAATACAGAGAACGACCTGGAGGAGAACAGTAGGACAAGAGATGAAAGAAATGAATCATAGCTGGAACACAATACAGAGAACGACCTGGAGGAGAACAGTAGGACAAGAGATAAAGAAATGAATCACAGCTAGAACACAATACAGAAATCAGCCAAGAATAGAGAAGAATGGTATGCATGTGTAGCTGCCCTAAACATTAACATCATCTACCCTAAACATCAACATCATCTGCCCTAAACATCAACATCATCTGCCCTAAACATCAACATCATCACAGAATAAAGATAACGATTGAATGTTGCCTTCGGTCACACTATATCAAAAGTGTCACTAGACAAGCACTTGAGTAAAACCGGCAAGGAAAACGAAAAAGTGGACATCCTAAACAGACCTGAAGACAATGTCTTCTTGAAGAACTGAAGGGGGCTCAACTATCCTGGGAGACCATAAAGAAAACAGCCAGAGACTGAGAAATGTGGTGAACAACTGTTGAGTTCCTATGCTCCACAAGGAGCAGAAAAGAATAAGTCAAGTCAAGTCTGACTATATCAGACACAGTGGAATCATAAAATAAATCAAGTCTGACTATATCAGACACAGTGGAATCATAAAATAAAACAAATCAAGTCTGACTATATCAGACACAGTGGAATCATAAAATAAAATAAATCAAGTCTGACTATATCAGACACAGTGGAATCATAAAATAAATCAAGTCTAACTATATCAGACACAGTGGAATCATAAAATAAAATAAATCAAGTCTGACTATATCAGACACAGTGGAATCATAAAATAAATCAAGTCTAACTATATCAGACACAGTGGAATCATAAAATAAATCAAGTCTGACTATATCAGACACAGTGGAATCATAAAATAAAATAAATCAAGTCTGACTATATCAGACACAGTGGAATCATAAAATAAAATAAATCAAGTCTGACTATATCAGACACAGTGGAATCATAAAATAAAATAAATCAAGTCTGACTATATCAGACACAGTGGAATCATAAAATAAATCAAGTCTAACTATATCAGACACAGTGGAATCATAAAATAAAATAAATCAAGTCTAACTATATCAGACACAGTGGAATCATAAAATAAAATAAATCAAGTCTGACTATATCAGACACAGTGGAATCATAAAATAAATCAAGTCTGACTATATCAGACACAGTGGAATCATAAAATAAATCAAGTCTGACTATATCAGACACAGTGGAATCATAAAATAAAATAAATCAAGTCTGACTATATCAGACACAGTGGAATCATAAAATAAATCAAGTCTAACTATATCAGACACAGTGGAATCATAAAATAAAATAAATCAAGTCTGACTATATCAGACACAGTGGAATCATAAAATAAATCAAGTCTAACTATATCAGACACAGTGGAATCATAAAATAAATCAAGTCTGACTATATCAGACACAGTGGAATCATAAAATAAAATAAATCAAGTCTGACTATATCAGACACAGTGGAATCATAAAATAAATCAAGTCTGACTATATCAGACACAGTGGAATCATAAAATAAAATAAATCAAGTCTGACTATATCAGACACAGTGGAATCATAAAATAAATCAAGTCTAACTATATCAGACACAGTGGAATCATAAAATAAAATAAATCAAGTCTAACTATATCAGACACAGTGGAATCATAAAATAAAATAAATCAAGTCTGACTATATCAGACACAGTGGAATCATAAAATAAATCAAGTCTGACTATATCAGACACAGTGGAATCATAAAATAAAATAAATCAAGTCTGACTATATCAGACACAGTGGAATCATAAAATAAATCAAGTCTGACTATATCAGACACAGTGGAATCATAAAATAAATCAAGTCTAACTATATCAGACACAGTGGAATCATAAAATAAAATAAATCAAGTCTAACTATATCAGACACAGTGGAATCATAAAATAAAATAAATCAAGTCTGACTATATCAGACACAGTGGAATCATAAAATAAATCAAGTCTGACTATATCAGACACAGTGGAATCATAAAATAAAATAAATCAAGTCTGACTATATCAGACACAGTGGAATCATAAAATAAAATAAATCAAGTCTGACTATATCAGACACAGTGGAATCATAAAATAAATCAAGTCTAACTATATCAGACACAGTGGAATCATAAAATAAAATAAATCAAGTCTGACTATATCAGACACAGTGGAATCATAAAATAAATCAAGTCTAACTATATCAGACACAGTGGAATCATAAAATAAATCAAGTCTGACTATATCAGACACAGTGGAATCATAAAATAAAATAAATCAAGTCTGACTATATCAGACACAGTGGAATCATAAAATAAATCAAGTCTGACTATATCAGACACAGTGGAATCATAAAATAAAATAAATCAAGTCTGACTATATCAGACACAGTGGAATCATAAAATAAATCAAGTCTAACTATATCAGACACAGTGGAATCATAAAATAAAATAAATCAAGTCTAACTATATCAGACACAGTGGAATCATAAAATAAAATAAATCAAGTCTGACTATATCAGACACAGTGGAATCATAAAATAAATCAAGTCTGACTATATCAGACACAGTGGAATCATAAAATAAAATAAATCAAGTCTGACTATATCAGACACAGTGGAATCATAAAATAAAATAAATCAAGTCTGACTATATCAGACACAGTGGAATCATAAAATAAATCAAGTCTAACTATATCAGACACAGTGGAATCATAAAATAAAATAAATCAAGTCTGACTATATCGACACATGGAATCATAAAACAAATCAAGTCTGACTATATCAGACACAGTGGAATCATAAAACAAATAAGTGACTGAGAGAGCTGCTGCTATATACAAACACATACACAGTGTTTATAAAGTCGATGTGCAGTGAAATTTACACCCAGGGTGAAACTACATCACCAGAAATGTGGTTTTCAAAGACACCTACAGAATTGTAATGTAGATTGTTATTATACATCTAGATACTACTGCTCTTGTCTGGCTTGTATTCGGTAATTTATTATACATCTAGATATTACTGCTCTTGTCTGGCTTGTATTGGGTAATTTATTATACATCTAGATACTACTGCTCTTGTCTGGCTTGTATTTTGTAATTTATTATACATCTAGATACTACTGCTCTTGTCTAGCTTGTATTGGGTAATTTATTATACATCTAGATACTACTGCTCTTGTCTAGCTTGTATTGGGTAATTTATTATACATCTAGATACTACTGCTCTTGTCTGGCTTGTATTGGGTAATTTATTATACATCTAGATACTACTGCTCTTGTCTGGCTTGTATTAGGTAAAGTGTTATTATTCATCTAGATACTACTGCTCTTGTCTGGCTTGTATTCGGTAAAGTGACTGTGAACATAACTTGTGAGTATGAAAATTTCAGCACATATTGTCGAATTACTTCTTCAGTATATTTGTCACCATTACGAAAGACATGTTCCACCAAAAAACACCATGTTTTTAATGGTTAACACCATTTCCTTTCAACAATGAAATCGTGAATATAACAACGGTTTGTTGTGTACTGCTGCACACAAGATTATGGAACACAGAATATCATGACGTAAATTTCCATCATTCGTGACGTATTTACTAAAGTACTTTCTAAATTCACTGCAAAGTGACTTTATAAACACTCTGTATAAATGATGTCACAACCAAGATATATAACTAGACATATGTCACAACCATGAGATATAACTAGACATATGTCACAAACAAGAGATATAACTAGACATATGTCACAAACAAAATATATAACTAGACATATGTCACAAACAAGATATATAACTAGACATATGTCACAAACAAAATATATAACTAGACATATGTCACAAACAAGAGACAAGATATATAACTAGACATATGTCACAACCATGAGATATAACTAGACATATGTCACAACCATGAGATATAACTAGACATATGTCACAAACAAAATATAAGATAAATAACTAGAGAAATGTCTACATAAACTCTCACTACTTGATCCTCATCATCATCAGGTGCCGTGCTGGCTGGCGTAGACGATCATGGATCTCCACAAATCTCTGTATTTGGTGTTTGCTATCAACTCAGATGTTGACACTCTTCCGTGTCATGAAGTCAGGCTGTTTAATATTTTCTCTTTCTGTCATTCTCTCTCTCGTCTCCATGCGATTTTACCGGTTGTCACAATGTGTTCTAAACCTCCCCTCCTCATCACATTTCCAAAAAATGATGACTGCCTTTTCATTATATTGACAATATGTTTTCTCTGTGTCTTGGATTCATTCAGCACCTCCACATTTGTCATTTTAGCAGTCCATAGGATTCTCATCATTCTTCTGTAAAATCACATCTCTGTGGCCTCCAGAGATTTTGTGATCTGTGTGTTCATTGTCCATGACTCGCATCTGTATGTTAGTATTGGTTCTATGTAGCACTGAGTAACTCGCATTCTGATCTCAGTTGACAAAGACTTGTTGCATATAATACTTCTCATTTTCTGGAACGCTGCTTTAGCCTGCCCTATTCTGCTCTTTATTTCTGATCTGCTTCTGATGTTACCAGTGCTCCAAGATATTTAAGTTGATGTACTTGTCTTAACTCCATCGCACTTGCTATGATGGTGCTTACTATCTTACAATCGATTGTTGGGGAGTTGAAGATGGATAAGGGGAATGTTCTTCTGTCTCTCCACGATTGTCTGTTGGATGAAGACACTCAAATAGATGTGGAATTGATCCAGCAATTTAAGCAGTTTAAAGTTACCCATTGTACTAGTAGAACTGGATACCTGAGGGGCAAAGTGAGGAGTGTATTTAACCAGCGAGCCACAGGAACCATCAGTATGCATACTCTTCTATGTCTGTTGGGGAAGACTGAGCACCTATGGATCTGCCTGGAGTGCAATGACGTCAGTTTAGTAAGCAATAACCAATACTACGTTACTAGTTGTTAAACAAAATTTTGACCAAACCACAAACCATAAAAGTTTCATTACTTAAGACCTCTCCACACAGGTACTGTTACAACTATAGAAGTTTCATTACTTAAGACCTCTCCACACAGGTACTGACTGTTACAACTATAGATGTTTCATTACTTAAGACCTCTCCACACAGGTACTGTTACAACTATAGAAGTTTCATTACTTAAGACCTCTCCACACAGGTACTGACTGTTACAACTATAGAAGTTTCATTACTTAAGACCTCTCCACACAGGTACTGACTGTTACAACTATAGAAGTTTCATTACTTAAGACCTCTCCACACAGGTACTGTTACAACTATAGAAGTTTCATTACTTAAGACCTCTCCACACAGGTACTGTTACAACTCGTCTATTTAACAGATACTACTACCGGTGTTACAACTCGCTGAAACACAGGAGGTATTGATCTATTAAATCCTTTGACAACAACTTGAATAACTGTGTCGCTGTCAGAACTGGCCATAAATACGACAAAATCAGCATCATAGAACTTTGTTACGTCCAAACCTTTCCCATAAAACACATCCTTTGTTTTCTGTGGGTAAAGCTGCCAATAGCCAAAACCAAACCTGTGAGATATAATATATTAAAGTTAAAACCCCGAGTGGTTACCGGGCCCAAATTTGGGGTGTAAAGAATAGAACCACTGTTACCTGCCATGCATGTCGTAAGAGGTGACTAAGGAGGTTTGGCTGAAATCGGATGCACATGTCCTAAACTTGTAGAAATCTATGCGTTTAGGGGCCTACCAAACCAATGTGCAACGTATACACGTTCTTGGCAAAGATCAAACATATCACAAAGAGTGATTAAAATTGGTCGAAAGAACGAACGCAAAGAAGAAGAAGAAGAAAGTTAAAACCAAACCTATGAGATATAATATATTCAAGTTAATATTTGAACATATGGATATGAAAATTGCATTGACATTTCTTCATTGTATTGAAATGAAAATTGTGGCATATCCTTTACAGGACTTAGCCATCAACAACAGTAAACGAGTTGTTGATTTTCTAGGCACCACTTATACGTTCAGTAGTTTGCCATTGCTTTCTGAATAATGAGGTCTATTTTACCGTCGTAAAATCCAAGGAACTAATTTGCTTCCAAACTTGCCAGAGTTTGAACCATGTACGCTTGTGTTGTGATCGAGCTCACTTTCACTCAAGCTACATAGTCCACCTTCAATGTATTAGCCCGGTATATTTCACTGACCTAAGACATACAATGGGTAATGAATGTGGTCAACATCATGTTGATCATCTTGGCTTTCTAGTGATTTTCTGGTATCAATATTTGCAGTTCTATGTTGGTTTACTATTCTTCTTTGGCTAGCAGTAAAGTGCTCTTGTCTAGCTACTAGTAAAGTGCTCTTGTCTAGCTACTAGTAAAGTGCTCTTGTCTAGCTACTAGTAAAGTGCTCTTGTCTAGCTACTAGTAAAGTGCTCTTGTCTAGCTACTAGTAAAGTGCTCTTGTCTAGCTACTAGTAAAGTGCTCTTGTCTAAATACTAGCAAAGTGCTCTTGTCTAGCTACTAGTAAAGTGCTCTTGTCTAGCTACTAGTAAAGTGCTCTTGTCTAGCTACTAGTAAAGTGCTCTTGTCTAACTACTAGTAAAGTGCTCTTGTCTAGCTACTAGTAAAGTGCTCTTGTCTAGCTACTAGTAAAGTGCTCTTGTCTAGCTACTAGTAAAGTGCTCTTGTCTAGCTACTAATAAAGTGCTTTTGTCTAGCTACTAGTAAAGTGCTCTTGTCTAGCTACTAGTAAAGTGCTCTTGTCTAACTACTAGTAAAGTGCTCTTGTCTAACTACTAGTAAAGTGCTCTTGTCTAGCTACCAGTAAAGTGCTCTTGTCTAGCTACACAGTGCTCGTGTGGTGCGGAACTTGCAAGGAAGCACAGAATAATACCATTGTGACATCAAGGCATGTCATAAGAGATGACTAAGGTAGAGGCCTAGTGAAGTTACCCTAGCAAATAACAAGCATAGTAGAAATTGGATGTGTTGTAGGCAAATACTTGTAGGCAAATGACTGGCACAACATACAATGTCTCTTAGGGACAAATCACATACAAATCATAAACAGTGGTTAACAAGTGGTCAATATGGAGCGTTGCAAGAAGAAGAAGAAGAATACTCCTTAAATATCTTAACTATCCTAAACTGAACAAATGTGATTATTCAACTTAATAAATAACTTACCGAGCAGTCAAACCATTAACTGTTGTGTTCAACTTAATAAATAACTTACTGAGCAGTCAAACCATTAACTGTTGTGTTAAACTCAATAAATAACTTACCGAGCAGTCAAACCATTAACTGTTGTGTTCAACTTAATAAATAACTTACTGAGCAGTCAAACCATTAATTGTTGTGTTGAACTTAATAAATAACTTACCGAGCAGTCAGACCATTAACTGTTGTGTTGAACTTAATAAATAACTTACTGAGCAGTCAAACCATTAACTGTTGTGTTAAACTTAATAAATAACTTACCGAGCAGTCAAACCATTAACTGTTGTGTTAAACTCAATAAATAACTTACCGAGCAGTCAAACCATTAACTGTTGTGTTCGACTTAATAAATAACTTACCGAGCAGTCAAACCATTAACTGTTGTGTTAAACTTAATAAATAACTTACCGAGCAGTCAAACCATTAACTGTTGTGTTAAACTTAATAAATAACTTACCGAGCAGTCAAACCATTAACTGTTGTGTTAAACTCAATAAATAACTTACCGAGCAGTCAAACCATTAACTGTTGTGTTGAACTTAATAAATAACTTACCGAGCAGTCAAACCATTAACTGTTGTGTTCAACTTAATAAATAACTTACCGAGCAGTCAAACCATTAACTGTTGTGTTGAACTTAATAAATAACTTACCGAGCAGTCAAACCATTAACTGTTGTGTTCGACTTAATAAATAACTTACCGAGCAGTTAGACCATTAACTGTTGTGTTCAACTTAATAAATAACTTACCGAGCAGTCAAACCATTAACTGTTGTGTTGAACTTAATAAATAACTTACCGAGCAGTTAGACCATTAACTGTTGTGTTAAACTTAATAAATAACTTACCGAGCAGTTAGACCATTAACTGTTGTGTTAAACTCAACAATGATATCTCCATAACCATCGTTTGCATAAACTCCGATGTACTCAGTCCAGTTGCGAAATGGTTGGAGTCCGAGATCATAAACTGGTAGTTGACTAGTTTGTCGTGACTGCCAGGGTTGAGGAAAGTTACAGATTGTGGTTGTGTTCAGCCAAGGTTCAAGTCCCAGCATGACATCAATGAGATAATTTTGTAGAGATAACCTGTCACAGAGATAACATATTAGATACAAGACAAGTCACAACTGCAGAGATTAAACATTGACAGTTTGAGTAAATCTTCTTCCAACATTATGCTATCAGTGTTAAACCTGGACACTGACATCAAACTGCAGAAACTAAACATTAACAGTTTGAGTACATTTTCCAACACAATTTTTCTCTCAACATTATACTACCGTCTGTGGTGGTGCCGGAGCCCACAAGGGAAGCAAGAATAGTACCACTGCAACCTACAAGGCATGTCGTAAGAGGCGGCTGATGTAGGATCTAGGGAAGCTACCCTAGTAAGTAAAAAGCATTGCAGAAACTGGATGTGATGGCTTAATTGTAGGTGTATAACTGGCACAAAGTACAATTGCTCTTAGACTCAAATCACATACGAATCAAACAGAGCGGTCAACAAGTGGTCAATATGGAGCGTTCGAAGAAGATAAACATTATGCTATTAGTACCAAACCTGGACGCTGACATCAAATGATAGAAGAAAGCTAGTCACAACAGAGATAAAGGATCTAAGCAAAATGCTGGGAATATCAAGAGACTGGTTGAGAAATGAAAACAACAGGGAAAAAAGTAGACACAGAATCAGTACTGAACTTCATCAAGAAACAACAAATTAAATGTTTCGGTCACATAAGCGGATTACCAACAGACAGTGCACCACAAAGAGCAATGTTGCTCCAATACAATGAATACTTCTCTGAGTTTGATATGCCAGACAGTGTCGTCTTCGTGGTTGAGAGAGAGAAGATATAGTAATCAACTTCTCATGGGTACTGTGAGCAAATGGACTTTCGAATGGTTGCCGCAGCGGAGGACAGAGCATGAATGGGAATGCCCAATGTGCCATGACGTCGATCGCATAACATAACATAACTCTCTCAATCACCGATACAATGAATACTCTCTCTCGATCACCGATACAATGAATACCCTCTCTCGATCACTGATACAATAAATTCTCTCACGATCACCAATACAATGAATACTTCTCTCACGATCACTGATACAATGAATACTCTCCTCGATCACCGATACAATGAATACTCTCTCCGATAACCGATACAATGAATACTCTTTCGATCACCGATACAATGAATACTCTTCTCGATCACCGATACAATGAATACTCTTCTCACGATCACCGATACAATGAAAACTCTCTCTCGATCACCGATACAATGAATACTTCTCGATCACCGATACAATGGATATAAAGTAAAGGCTCGTCCACGACAAGGTAGACTTAAAAAATAAATGAGGTAATGAAATACACTACTTATGAAGCGCACACAAAAGCTTGTTCTAGAAATCTCTTATCAATATTGCAGTTTTGATGGGAACTTCAATGCAAATATAGAAGAAGTTAACAGCAGTTTCGAAGAGACTATGGGAAAGCATGGGCTGGGTATAATGAAAGAGAATGAGGAAATGTTTGAAATTTGTGTTTCTCAAACCAGCTAATCACAGGGGGCAGCATATTTCTGCATAAGTGAATACACAAGGTCACATGGATATCACCAAACACTGTTTATGAAGTATACACAAAACCAGTTCTCTCTCCGATCGCTTCGCCATGTTTATCATTCTAATTGTGGTATATACACGGCCTTTGTCAAGAACGCAATTTTACGCCACAACGTTCAGTACCATTCACGCATGTCTGCTCAGCGACTCTATGAGCATGATACAGAAGATCAAGGTTGGCTATATACGAAGGCAGTGGATGCAAGTAATTCAAAAATCGTCAATCCAGATATTTTCCTTCATCTTTGTATCTTTGTCCATGTCACACTGGGGTGAAGAGCAATGAGAGACCAGATGCACTGGCGGGCAATGCTACGATTGAGAATGCGTCTTCTATGGACAAAAGCGACATCATCAACGCTCTCAGACATAACATACGCTCTGAAGATTTCACCGACGAAGATAAAGGGTATTTTCTATCTCGGTTGCACAAGTTGTGCATACCGACAGGTGCAGCAAGACGGGAAAACCATGAGAGAAAATCCAGTAGATACATCAATCAACACAGAACGGTAGTTGTTAGCCTAAACACACTGAGATACATGCTTGGGATGAGATCGAAGCAATTATGGACATGTGCGATGATCCTAAAATGAACAATGAATGAATATCCTATCCTAAGTCGGAAGATGTAAGTCTTTCCTTGTCTGTCAGGTGTGGTTGTCGTCATTGGATAGTTTAGGTTATTTTCTAATATCCACGATAGCTCTTTTTTTTTTAAAGCTATGTGATTTCGTATCTACTTGTTCACATTCTGCTCACATTTTTTATCCATTTTGTCTGCCTTCTTGTTACCTAGCACTCCACAGTAGTGAATTAACTGTCTCTGTAACAACTTTTATGCATACCTCCCTACATTGAAGATTCCATAAACTCTGTCTGTGACAGATCTTACATGTGCTTTTGGTTAAATACTATCTCGACAACAAACAAATGAAAACATTCAATAAATACAGGTGAGAGTATATGTACTTACCTGTGATAGGCATGATCATCATCACCATTAACTGCAATAAATACAGGTGAGTGTATATGTACTTACCTGTGGTAGGCATGATCATTGAGAGTATATGTACTTACCTGTGATAGGCATGATCATCGTCACCATTAACTGCAATAAATACACCAAAGTTTTCTGCTGGTACAAGAGTCAGTATTGATGCATATCCAGGAGTGGATCCAGTGTGGGTTAATATGTGAAACCCTGGACAATGATAGATAAAATCTTGTAATCTTCAATCAACAAAGAACAATAATCATAGTTTCAAGCAGATGACATGAAATACACAGTCAATGAGGTTTACATACAGATGGTATGTGTAAGTAAGTAACCTTACAATGAGGTTTACATACAGATGGTATGTGTAAGTAAGTAACCTTACAATGAGGTTTACATACAGATGGTATGTGTAAGTAAGTAACCTTACAATGAGGTTTACATACAGATGGTATGTGTAAGTAACCTAACAATGAGATTTACATACAGATGGTATGTGTAAGTAAGTAACCTTACAATGAAGTTTACATACAGATGGTATGTGTAAGTAAGTAATCTTACAATGAGGTTTACATACAGATGGTATGAGTAAGTAAGTAATCTTACAATGAGATTTACATACAGATGGTATGTGTAAGTAAGTAACCATACAATGAGATTTACATACAGATGGTATGTGTAAGTAAGTAACCTTACAATGAGGTTTACATACAGATGGTATGTGTAAGTAACCTTACAATGAGGTTTACATACAGATGGTATGTGTAAGTAAGTAACCATACAATGAGGTTTACATACAGATGGTATGTGTAAGTAAGTAACCTTACAATGAGATTTACATACAGATGGTATGTGTAAGTAAGAACATACAATGAGGTTTACATACAGATGGTATGTGTAAGTAACCTAACAATGAGATTTACATACAGATGGTATGTGTAAGTAAGTAACCATACAATGAGGTTTACATACAGATGGTATGTGTAAGTAAGTAATCTTACAATGATATTTACATACAGATGGTATGTGTAAGTAAGTAACCATACAATGAGATTTGCATACAGATGGTATGTGTAAGTAAGTAACCATACAATGAGATTTACATACAGATGGTATGTGTAAGTAATCTTACAATGAGATTTACATACAGATGGTATGTGTAAGTAAGTAACCATACAATGAGATTTACATACAGATGGTATGTGTAAGTAAGTAACCATACAATGAGATTTACATACAGATGGTATGTGTAAGTAACCATACAATGAGATTTACATACAGATGGTATGTGTAAGTAACCTTACAATGAGAAACTTCTTCTTCTTCTTCTTGGAACGCTCCATATTGACCACTTGTTAATCACTCTGTGTGATTTGTATGTCATCTGAGCCTAAGAGCGATTGTACGTTGTGCCAGTTATGCGCCTACAAGTAGACTAGCACATATGATTTCTACAATGCTTTTTATTTACTAGGGTAGCTTCCCTAGGTCCTACATCAGTGGCATCTTACGACATACCTTGTAGTTTGCAGTGGTACTATTCTTTGCTTCCCTTGATGGCTCCGGCAACACACGGGAGCAATGAAAAACAATGAAGATGTGAACTCGATTTATAGCACAAAAACAGACATATCCTTCAACATAGCACAAAGACAAACAGACCCTTCAACATAGTACAAAGACAGACTGACCCTTCAACATAGCACAAAGACAGACTGACCCTTCAACATAGCACAACGACAGACAGACCCTTCAACATAGCACAAAGACAGATCCTTAAACATAGCACAAAGACAGATCCTTCAACATAGGACAAAGACAGATCCTTCAACATAGCACAAAGACATACCATTCAACATAGCACAAAGACAGACAGATCCTTCAACATAGCACAAAGACAGACAGACCATTCAACATAGCACAAAGACAGATCCTTCAACATAGCACAAAGACAGACCCTTCAACATAGCACAAAGACAGACATACCCTTCAACATAGTACAAAGACAGACCCTTCAACATAGCACAAAGACAGACAGACCATTCAACATAGCACAAAGACATCCTTCAACATAGCACAAAGACAGATCCTTCAACATAGCACAAAAACAGATCCTTCAACATAGCACAAAGACATACAGATCATTCAACATAGCACAAAGACAGACAGACCATTCAACATAGCACAAAGACAGACAGACCATTCAACATAGCACAAAGACAGATCCTTCAACATAGCACAGAGACAGACTGACCATTCAACATAGCACAAAGACAGACAGACCCTTCAACATAGCACAAAGACAGACCCTTCAACATAGCACAAATACAGATCCTTCAACATAGCACAAAGACAGACAGATCATTCAACATAGCACAAAGACAGACAGACCATTCAACATAGCACAGACAGACAGACCCTTCAACATAGCACAAAGACAGATCCTTAAACATAGCACAAAGACAGATCCTTCAACATAGGACAAAGACAGATCCTTCAACATAGCACAAAGAGATACCATTCAACATAGCACAAAGACAGACAGATCCTTCAACATAGCACAAAGACAGACAGACCATTCAACATAGCACAAAGACAGATCCTTCAACATAGCACAAAGACAGACCCTTCAACATAGCACAAAGACAGACATACCCTTCAACATAGTACAAAGACAGACCCTTCAACATAGCACAAAGACAGACAGACCATTCAACATAGCACAAAGACAGATCCTTCAACATAGCACAAAAACAGATCCTTCAACATAGCACAAAGACAGACAGATCATTCAACATAGCACAAAGACAGACAGACCATTCAACATAGCACAAAGACAGACAGACCATTCAACATAGCACAAAGACAGACAGACCATTCAACATAGCACAGAGACAGACTGACCATTCAACATAGCACAAAGACAGACAGACCCTTCAACATAGCACAAAGACAGACCCTTCAACATAGCACAAATACAGATCCTTCAACATAGCACAAAGACAGACAGATCATTCAACATAGCACAAAGACAGACAGACCATTCAACATAGCACAAAGACAGACAGACCCTTCAACATAGCACAAAGACAGATCCTTCAACATAGCACAAAGACATCCTTCAACATAGCAGAAAGACAGATCCTTCAACATAGCACAAAAACATACAGATCATTCAACATAGCACAAAGACAGACAGACCATTCAACATAGCACAAAGACATACAGACCATTCAACATAGCACAAAGACAGATCCTTCAACATAGCACAAAGACAGATATTTCAACATAGCACAAAGACAGATCCTTCAACATAGCACAAAGACAGATCCTTCAACATAGCACAAAGACAGACAGACCATTCAACATAGCACAAAGACAGACAGATCATTCAACATAGCACAAAGACAGACAGACCATTCAACATAGCACAAAGACAGACCATTCAACATAGCACAAAGACAGATCCTTCAACATAGCATAAAGACAGATCCTTCAACATAGCACAAAGACAAACAGACCCTTCAACATAGCACAAAGACAGATCCTTCAACATAGCACAAAGACAGATCCTTCAACATAGCACAAAGACAGATCCTTCAACATAGCACAAAGACAGATCCTTCAACATAGCACAAAGACAGATCCTTCAACATAGCACAAAGACAGACAGATCATTCAACATAGCACAAAGACAGACAGACCATTCAACATAGCACAAAGACAGACAGACCATTCAACATAGCACAAAGACAGATCATTCAACATAGCACAAAGACAGACATACCCTTCAACATAGCACAAAGACAGACATATCCTTCAACATAGCACAAAGACAGACATATCCTTCAACATAGCACAAAGACAGATCCTTCAACATAGCTCAAAGACAGACAGATCATTCAACATAGCACAAAGACAGACAGACCATTCAACATAGCACAAAGACAGACAGATCCTTCAACATAGCACAAAGACAGATCCTTCAACATAGCACAAAGACAAACAGACCCTTCAACATAGCACAAAGACAGACAGACCCTTCAACATAGCACAAAGACAGATCCTTCAACATAGCACAAAGACATATCCTTCAACATAGCACAAAGACAGATCCTTCAACATAGCACAAAGACAGATCCTTCAACATAGCACAAAGACATACAGATCATTCAACATAGCACAAAGACAGACAGACCATTCAACATAGCACAAAGACAGACCATTCAACATAGCACAAAGACAGATCCTTCAACATAGCACAAAGACAGATATTTCAACATAGCACAAAGACAGATCCTTCAACATAGCACAAAGACAGATCCTTCAACATAGCACAAAGACAGATCCTTCAACATAGCACAAAGACAGACAGATCATTCAACATAGCACAAAGACAGACAGACCATTCAACATAGCACAAAGACAGACAGACCATTCAACATAGCACAAAGACAGACAGACCATTCAACATAGCACAAAGACAGATCCTTCTACATAGCACAAAGACAGATCCTTCAACATAGCACAAAGACAAACAGACCCTTCAACATAGCACAAAGACAGATCCTTCAACATAGCACAAAGACAGATCCTTCAACATAGCATAAAGACAGATCCTTCAACATAGCACAAAGACAAACATATCATTCAACATAGAACAAAGACAGACAGACCATTCAACATAGCACAAAGACAGACCATTCAACATAGCACAAAGACAGACATACCCTTCAACATAGCACAAAGACAGACCCTTCAACATAGCACAAAGACAGACAGGCCATTCAATATAGCACAAAGACAGATCCTTCAACATAGCACAAAGACAGACAGATCCTTCAACATAGCACAAAGACAGACAGATCATTCAACATAGCACAAAGACAGACAGGTCATTCAACATAGCACAAAGACAGACCCTTCAACATAGCACAAAGAAAGACAGACCCTTTAACATAGCACAGAGACAGACTGACCATTCAACATAGCACAAAGACAGACCCTTCAACATAGCACAGAGACAGACTGACCATTCAACATAGCACAAAGACAGATCCTTCAACATAGCACAAAGACAGACAGACCATTCAACATAGCACAAAGACAGACAGATCATTCAACATAGCACAAAGACAGACAGACCCTTCAACATAGCACAAAGACAGACAGACCATTCAACATAGCACAAAGACAGACTGACCCTTCAACATAGCACAAAGACAGACTGACCCTTCAACATAGCACAGAGACTGACCATTCAACATAGCACAAAGACAGACAGACCATTCAACATAGCACAAAGACAGACTGACCCTTCAACATAGCACAGAGACAGACTGACCATTCAACATAGCACAAAGACAGACTGACCCTTCAACATAGCACAAAGACAGACTGACCCTTCAACATAGCACAGAGACAGACTGACCATTCAACATAGCACAAAGACAGACAGACCCTTCAACATAGCACAAAGACAGACCCTTCAACATAGCACAAAGACAGACAGACCATTCAACATAGCACAAAGACAGACAGATCCTTCAACATAGCACAAAGACAGACAGACCATTCAACATAGCACAAAGACAGACAGATCCTTCAACATAGCACAAAGACAGAACCTTGAACATAGCACAAAGACAGACAGACAGAAACATACACATAATAAGTTAGTACACAAATGAATACATGCAAGAATACATTTAGAAATAGCATTCAATTCTTTCTTTTACTTTTGTGAACAGCCTACCTCTGTAATATCCAACTCTCCAACCAAGTGCATACATATCTCCTGTTTGAGTGACAGGAAACTGGGGTATGTGCACCATACTTAAGTCAGTGGTCGGCAGCAACGACTGTAGCGAATGTAGATCATTAACTAGTGACTCAGGAAACACTTGGTGACCATGACTGTTGTTGCCCTTGCTAAGGTGAAAGTTCATCCACTTGGCCATGTCATCAGCAGTAGAGAAGATACAGCCAGAGCCGCAGCGACTATTCCACTGTCTAGTAATAGAAGAAATGTCAACATCATCATGTACACTGCTACAACAACAACATCATCAACTCATGTACACTGTTACAACATCATCATCTCATGTACACCACTGCTTCAACAACAACATCATCTCATGTACACTGCTACAGCAACATCATCTTCTCATGTACACCACTGCTACAACAACATCATCATCTCATGTATACTGCTACAGCATCATCATCTCATGTACACCACTGCTACAACAACATCATCATCTCACGTATACTACAACAACATCATCATCTCATGTACACCACTGCTACAACAACAACATCATCATCTCATGTACACTGCTACAACAACAACATCATCATCTCATGTACACTGCTACAACAACATCATCTCATGTACACCACTGCTACAACAACATCATCATCTCATGTACACTGCTACAACAACATCATCATCTCATGTACACCACTGCTACAACAACTAACACAACTGGAAATTGGAATGTTGTTTGATAGTAATAATGTAGATGAAACAATTGTGATGTTCAAATGTCAAGGCTGTCCTTCTATATGGAGCAGAGACATGCAGAACAACTAAAGGGAACACCAACAAGTTGCAGACATTCATCAATAGATGTCTGCACAGGATACTCCATCTGCGATAGTATGACAGGACCACAGGGAACTGCAGGATAGAGCTGGACAACGGCATGTGGAACAAGAGATAAGGAGCAGAAGGTGGCGATTGATAGGACACACTGAGGAGACCATTGGACAGCATCACTAGACAGACTCTTCGATGGAATCCCAAGATTATAGAGGTAAGGTAAGACAGAGGAACACCTGGAGACATGAGTTAGAGATGGAATGTAAGAAAATGGGGAAAGAGTGGGGAGATATGGAAAAGATGGTCTTGGATGGGAGGGTTTGAAGGCTGGATTGTGGACCTATGCCTCCCTAGGGGAAGAAGATGGGATAGGAGAGATTTAAAGGCTTTGAGTGCTGACAAAAACTGCACTTAGATGAACACTAGAGGGTAAACAAAAACGTGAAAGATCCAAAATGACCTGGAAGAGATCAGTAGAACAAGAATTGAAAAAAATGAATCACAGCTGGAGCATAAAATAGAGAACAGTCAGGAGCAGAAAGGAATGGTGCTCACGTGTTGCTACCCTAAGTGCCGAAGTCATCACATGCTAGAGAGAGAGAGAGCAGAATATGCGAAGTAAATATTGATTGCTGATGGTCTTACTTGATAAATGTTGGATCTATATCTCCAAACTGTCCATCAACAGTAGACCAGGGTAAAGCAACATTGACATTATCAAAGTTAACATCAGATCTTACTTGGTAAATGTTGGATCTATATCTCCAAACTGTCCATCAACAGTAGACCAGGGTAAAGCAACATTGACATTATCAAAGTTAACATGAGATCTTACTTGGTAAATGCTGGATCTATATCACCAAACTGTCCATCAACAGTAGAGTAGCAAAGCAACATTGACATTATCAAAGTTAACATGAGCAGCAAA
Source organism: Arion vulgaris (assembly GCA_020796225.1). Taxonomy (NCBI): domain Eukaryota; kingdom Metazoa; phylum Mollusca; class Gastropoda; order Stylommatophora; family Arionidae; genus Arion; species Arion vulgaris. Next base: position 19,747,582 of record CM036778.1, on the reverse strand, counting down.
ACTGGATGACATCATTCCCAAAGGTTGAAATATTGTTTGATTAATCATCTCTTCCCATGTGCTGTTACTAAGAAGTTCTGTTATAGCTGCTGCCATGATGTAGCTGGTTGAACTGTAGGTACCTTTCACTCTGAACTCACTCTGCTTCAAAGTACTTGACTCTCCTGTTACACACACAGAGAGAGAGAGAGAGAGAGAGAAATCAGAGTTGTATGTATGCAGACAGTATTCAACATTCAACACAACAACTAATAAACTAAAGAATTAATAAACTAATGAGCTAATGGTAGAAGAGTGTTAGAATAGAATGTAGATTTTTTTCTTGCAGCTATGAATTCAGGCTTAGTCACTCTGCCCACCTGCCGTAGCGCTGTGGATGATGGATGATAAACCCTCTGTGAGTGCGGGTTCAATTCCGCTGGCTGGTAGAAAAGCCACAGGTTCTCCAGATTTATGGTGTCTGCGGCACTGAACCAAAGGGTTACGATGTCCATGTCACCGAGTCGAAGAGCTGAAAGCCCAAGTGCTTCTGGATCAGAAAGAAGAAGTCACTATGCCTGTGACTGATTTTTGCGTGAAGGTTTGCTTTCCTTATCACCAGTGTTCTTCACCAAACATCATCATCATCATCATTAGTTTGCATTACTCCCAAGAGAACATAAGACAGAGACCAAAACAATGTCCACTCAATTCAACCGTATGCATTTCTTTCTACCTCAAACTGAATCCATTACATGTCTTTAAGCTCTGCTTCAAAGGTTCTCCAATGTACCTAGGTCTCCATTTTGTCACTGTCCTTACAGTGGTCAATGTATTGCATGTCTTGGCTGTCACAAAGAGTAGTTTAACAAGTGGACGATATGCAGCGTTCAAGAAGAAAATATGTTAGGTGATGGTATCGAAATGAACAAGCAGACAAGCTAGCTAAAGAAGGAGGGCGATTACTGCAGACTGATCACAAGATCAGCATGAGTGTAGTGGATAGCCAGTTCTCCTCCCAGGTGGCAGCTGAGGAACCAGACAGTTAGCTTTAGTGTGTGGTTTGTATATAATTAGATAATAATAGTTGAGACTATGTGTTGCACTCTCTATGCAGAAGTGCAACACATAACTACAAGACACGACGTTTTTGTGTAGTAAAATAGTGACGTGTTAGTAACGAATTAGTAAACACAGAGAGACGATATATATTTTTGGATCGAATGGACGTGTTCTGTCCAGAGGTCAAATAAAACCCATAAAAGAGAAACCTACCAGTGTTTGTACTTTATATCATCTGTGTATATCACTAGTTAACATCAACATCACCAAAATACAACGAGGGTTGAATTACCGCTGCCGGCAAAAATAGAAGGACATGTACTCAGGAATCATGAGTAAACACAAACAAAGGGGTTCAGCAATGACAACCCCGAAGAAGCCATAACTGTAGCAGCATCAGGACCAGAGTAATCCTCGGTACGTTACACCACCGCCATCCTGACACTCATCATCATACAGGGAGGGCCAAGGAGCCCCTCCTACAACATGAGGGAGCCAAAACAACCATCGGTTGGCAGTACAAAAGAAAATGGTCAAAAGACCACACACAACACAGCAGCAGAGATGGATACTATGGTCTATCCCGTAGCGAAAAAGTTGCTATATTCCGCCTCTGTACTGGCCATAACAGGCTTCGGGCCTACATGTTCAACAAATTTTAAATTAACACAACTAGCCTGTGCCACTGTGAAAAGGCGGACATGACGGCAGAGCACATACTGCAAGACTGCCAATTGTTAGCAGGTCTAAGAAGCGAAACCCGGCCCGATAACACAGAGCTTCACGAGAAACTGTGCGGAGGGACGGAGTCGCCAGATAACACTGAGCTTCACGAGAAACTGTACGGAGGGACGGAGTCGCCAGATAACACTGAGCTTCACGAGAAGCTGTATGGAGGGACGGAGTCGCCAGATAACGCTGAGCTTCACGAGAAGCTCATGGAGAGCAAGTCGCCAGATAACACTGAGCTTCACGGAAGCTGTACTGAGAGACGGAGACCCTAAAAACAACGGTAGAATTCATGAAGAGATTTGGTTCATTGGTCTAGGCGGGATAGAGAGAGAGAGAGAGAAAGAGAGAGAGAGAGAAAGAGATGCATGATGTGATTCCAACGACATTTCTAATGTTCTCATTCCATAATCTATCCCGTCCAGTAGCATTGATGGATTTTCTTAAACAGTTCATTTCACATGTTGTGATCTTGGGATATGGTTAGGGACCATGCTTGACATTGATAATCAGTATATATATATGGAACTGCAGTAAAACTATTTGATTGGCAAACACGTAATTACAAAGTACTGTAGTTTACAAATTACAAAAACAATGACAAAATACAGCAACGTTTCGACCAACAAGGCCTTTATCAAGCAAACGAACAAACAGGAGTGACAAATTAAAATGAAACACAAATGGACGACAAATACAAACGTATCTAAGGAAAATCTGGAATAAAACGAATAACGAAATAAATGTAACACAAAAACACACATAAAAACTAGAAAGGAAAAGAAACAATGAAACATCTAGTAAATATATAACTTGAATACATGCAACATATACCCATATAGATTACAAAGCATGGGAAGAGAAAGTACTAAGAAGCATAAGAATGTAATACGTTGAGCCGCGTGGTCGCAAGGTACCATACAAAGAAATCAACCGATTCTCCAGAGCAAATCGACTCGATCATCCAGGAACATGATCGGATGGCTGTGACCTGGACATCGTGAGCACCTAAATGGCCAGTGTCATTGAAATGGGTGCTACAGGGTCACAGAGCATTGGCGTATGTCTCGTAAGTGTTGGGCGAATCGGTCACTGAGCCTCTTGCCTGTCTCGCCGATATAAGCCTTGTTACACCGCTTACAGATAATAGCATAGATAAGATTACGGGACTCGATGTGAACCCATTGTCAATAAAACGTGTTTAAAGGAAAAGATACAGTACGCGGCTGTATCACATAAGCACACGTGTTGCAACGCCGACGACCACACTGGACAGTGCCAAAATGAGTCTGGATATTGGACTTAAGGCGACTGTGTACCAACATATCCTTAAGACTTCTGTCCCGTCTGTAAGACACCAAAGGATAGTTGGGGAAGACAGAACGGGTCTCAGGATCTGATCTAAGGAGAGACAGATGACGGAATAAAACATTTTTCACCAGGGAACTATGGGGTGGTAAGTTAAGATAAGTTTTACTCTGTCAGAGTTAGTAGTCCTATGCTGACTAGTAAGGGCCTGCTGGCGAGTGATTTTCTGAACTCGATGCATAGCTGAGACAAGCACCCTCTCCGGGTATAGGCGCCTACGAAAGAAATCAAGCATCTTGCGAGCTCTCTCAAGAAAATCATCGTCCTCACTACAAAGGCGACGAAGGCGTAAGAGCTGCGAGAATGGCAAAGAGTCACGACAAGCCCGGGATGGGAAGAAGTATAGAGGAGAAAACTATGTGCATCAGTAGGCTTGTAATATACTGATGTATAGATAGTGGATAGGCGTAAGGTGATAGTAATGTCAAGAAAGTTGACACAAGTAGTGGAGATGGAGAAGTAAAACGAATAGAAGGGTTGAAAACATTAATGAAATTAATGAAGCGTGACAAATCGGCTTCAGGCATATCAGTGATGCCAATACAGTCATCAATGTATCTGTGATAGACAGACGGAAGGGGGCCATCATATGTAGTCCATACTAGGTGTTCAAGATAGCCCATGAAAAGACAAGCATAACTAGGTCCCATTTTAGTACCCATGGCAACCCCACTGATCTGCTCAAAGAATTGGTCATTAAACTGAAAGGAGTTAAGAGTGAGAACTAGTTCCCCAAGACGAAGGAGAGCAGAAGTTGACACAAGTGGATTAGTTCTCCTATTGAGAAAGAACTGAGAGCTATAAGGCGTCAGGATGAGGTATAGAAGTGTACAATGAGCACACATCAAGGAGGAAGAGACGGTAGGTTCTCTCGGGTAGCAACTCAATGGTAGAAAAGACAGACAAAGCGTGGTTTGTATCCTTCAAAAATGACGGGAGTGTGGTGACTATGGGATTAAAGATGCTATCAAGGAATTCGGAGATGTGTTCCGTAGGGCAGGAGCAAGCAGAAACGATAGGCCTACCGGGATTGTGGAGTTTATGAATTTTGGGAGCATATAAAGGCGGGTTTACCAAACAGCTATCGATCACACAGAGTGATGATGCACTGGATGGAAGGTCGTTCAGTGGCAATTAAGTTCTTAATGACTTCACGAACCTTATTATTATTAGACTGAGTGACATCAGTAGGGCTGGTTTTATAAAACTGAGTGTCACGCAGTTGGGTAGACCTTCCTGAAGGTAAAGATCTTTGCTCCAGACGACTATAGCTCCGCCTTTGTCGGCGGGTTTGATAACAATGTCATCACGTCGACGGATGTGTGATAGAGCACGAAACTCCGACGGTGACATGTTAGACTGTCATAGGCGTTTGGGTGGAGCAGTCCAATATCATGTATAGTATTCTTGATGTAGAGATCAGTCAGCCTAGGACTACTAACTCTGACAGAGTAAAACTTATCTTAACTTACCACCCCCATAGTTCCCTGGTGAAAAATGTTTTATTCCGTCATCTGTCTCTCTTAGATCAGATCTGAGACCCGTTCTGTCTTCCCAACTATCCTTTGGTGTCTTACAGACGGGACAGAAGTCTTAAGGATATGTTGGACACATGCCTTAAGTCCAATATCCAGACTCATTTTGGCACTGTCCAGTGTGGTCATCGGCGTGCAAACACGTGTGCTTATGTGATACAGACGCTACTGTATCTTTTCCTTTAGGCACGTTTCTTATTGACGATGGGTTCACATGCAGTCCGTAATCTTATCTATGCTATTATCTGTAGCGTGTAACAAGGCTTATATCAGCGAGACAGGCAAGAGGCTCAGTGACCGATTCGCCCAACACTTACGCGACATACGCCAATGCTCTGTGACCCTGTAGCCACCCATTTCAATGACACTGGCCATTTAGGTGCTCACGATGTCCAGGTCAAAGCCATCCGATCATGTTCCTCGGATGATCGCAGTCGATTTGCTCTGAGAATCGGTTGATTTCTTTGTATGGTACCTATCACCACGCTGGCTCAACGTATTACATTCTTATGCTTCTTAGTACTTTCTCTTCCCATGCTTTGTAATCTATATGGGTATATGTTGCATGTATTCAAGTTATATATTTACTAGATGTTTCATTGTTTCTTTTCCTTTCTATTTCTAGTTTTTTGTGTGTTTTTGTGTTACATTTATTTCGTTATTCGTTTTTATTCCAGATTTTCCTTAGATACGTTTGTATTTGGTCGTCCATTTGTGTTTCATTTTAATTTGTCACTCCTGTTTGTTCGTTTGCTTGATAAAGGCCTTGTTGGTCAAACGTTGCTGTATTTTGTCATTGTTTTTGTAATTTGTAAACTACAGTACTTTGTAATTACGTGTTTTGACATTGATAACAGATTTGGTTCATTGGTCTAGGCGGGAATAGAGAGAGAGAGAAAGATATTGTGATCTTGGGATATGGTTAGGGACCATGCTTGACATTGATAACAGAAGAAGAGGTAGAGGATCATTACTAGAACATGACAGAAATAAATCTCAAGAATATCTTCATTGCACTCCGGACATGTCCATAGATGCTCCAATCTCCTTCGCAAAAATCTTCAACAACGTCTAGCAACTGACCATACCAGTTTCATTTTGATTGATGAGCCTACTCATATACCTGTTGTGCTGTTCTTTTCTTGCCACCCCAATCCCAGCTCTTGCAATCTAGCAATGTGGATTGGTTTAGATGAAAATCCATTTTTGCGGCCACACTCAATGAAGGCGTTAAAAATGTCAGCTCTATCCATTGGTTGGCCCCTTGATATGGTGACAGAGCCAGCCAGCCTGTCTACTCTCTTATTGCCAACAACACCCATGCATCCTGATATGGTGGCAGAGCCAGCCATTCTGTCTGCTCTCTCATTGCCAATGACACCCATGTACTCCGGAACAAAGATAAGTGTAATTCTGTAAATTGTCAAGAGATTGTCCAAAGAGTCTAAAGCCGAAAGATTGACTTCATTGTGACATATTTTACCTCATATGGCTCGGTCCCTCTCCTCAGAAATGATACACCATCTGCCGAGAATATTGCACAAAGCATGAACTCCGTAGTTCCAGCAACAATCCTTGGAATCTCTGGAAAAAATGCACCCGTGAATAGAATAGTGCAGCCCGGATTTGAACCCATGATCTTCAGGATGCAAGGCAAGGGCTTAGCCACAGAGAGCCCTCCCCAAGAGATTGTATAATAACTTACCTCAACAGCTCATGTCGATCAATAAGTGGATTAAACCTGAACCCATCATTATCAGGAACTCTCAAACGATGAGCAAGTAAGTCTTCTATTGTTGCATATTGTGTTCTCTGAGTATCATTGAAGCTGAATGTACTCCCTACAATATCTTGTACAGTTGATGTTAGCCACACACTGAAGATAGATATCAAGATACATATATGATATTCATTGAAAGCTCAAGGTCTTCGTCTTCACCATTCAACAACACCCAATGGAGCACAGGGGTCTTCAACAAATTTCTTTCAGTCCTTCCTCTCTTTTGCCATCTCTTCCAATTCTTTCCTGTCTTGCCTATCCGTTTCTTCTTCAAACACTCCATATCAACCACTTGTTAACCTCTCTTTGTGATTTGAGCCTAAGAGCGATTGTGTGTTGTGCCAGTTATGTACCTACAAGTAGGTCTGCACATCCAATTTCAGCAATGCTTTTAAATTTACTAGGGTAGCTTCCAAAGGCCCCCTACCTCAGTCGCCTCTTACTGCATGCCCTGTAGGTTGCAGTGTTACTATTCTTTGCTCCCCTGTGTGCCTTGACAACACACGGGCAGCACATCCATTTAATATCAGTCTCCAAATCTCTTCTCTAGGTATTTCTAGGCCTTCTCCTACTCCTCTTTCCCAGCGGCTTCCAAAATAGTACCTGTCTTGCAATGCTTCCTGTTGGTCTTCTCAATGTGTGTCCTATCCAACGCCAGCGTCTCTTCCTTAGCTCTTTCTCCACTGCTATCTGTTTAGTTCTTTCTCTGAGTTCGTCGTTCATAATCTTATCATACCATGTCAGTCTCTCTATTCTACATAAACATCCATATACGAAGGTTTATAGTTTTCTGGTGATTACTTTTACTCAAGGTAACAGACAATTTATTATATCTTGAAATATCATTGAAACTAAACATACAAATGAAGTAGAAGAAGAAAAACATATGTAGGATATAACCAAGAGCACAACTGCGTAAATAAATGAAGCAGTAACATGCAGATCAGTCTTCCTACTTAGAACAAGACACTGCAATCACAGGGCCACCTTCATCAAATGGGGTCTCAGCCTCCTTCATCTGTGAAACACCAAAGCAGTCGCCAGAGCACATCTTACATGTCTCAGTTTGAACAGCGTGAGTATGGAAATCTTGCCAACAGGAAGAACCCTTCAGAAGAAACTATGGGAGAACTGGTGAAGACCTCAAGCGTACTGCTCTGTTTATGACACAAACCAGAATAGTTGCATTGCAGAAGTTGATCAACAATTCATCAGAACAAACTATGGAAGAATAACCATATGGTTATGGGTGAGTAACCATATATGCTCTTATATCTTTTCTTACACAGAATAATCTCAGCGGCAGAGCACAAACTCCATAGCACCTGCAAGGTCCCGATATAATGTAGAAGATGGTGAAAATATTTTGTAGAATTTTTATTTTTATAATATTTATAATGAATTTTGTCCAGGCAGTGGCTTTCCAGCCTGTCTAATCGGTTTTGAAACCTGCAAGCAGAGAAGGAATATTGGACAAACTTTAGATAAAAGAATAATATGACAAAATAAGATAATAGAATATGTTGCTTGTTGGACATAATCCTTCAATGGCTACCTGCAGACAGAGAGAGCTACAATTTGGGGGTTTCAATAGTAAAGTGATTAAGTCGTTTGCTTGTCGTACTGAAGATTGTGGGTTCCAATCTGAACTGAGACACATGTGTAATCTATTCATGAGATCATTAGGATTGTTGCCGGAGCTATGAAATTCATGCTTTGTGAAATTCTCTTGGCAGATGGCATGTCATCTCTGCCGACAGGGCAGAGCCACATGAGGGGAACCCAGTGCAATTTCTTCTTATGTCTGCCCGCTATGAATTCAGACATTTCCAGGGCGCCTGGTATGACGATTCTGACTGAATTTTGCATGAGGGCTTGCTTTCCTTATTATCAGTGTTCCTCACCATACAGGGATGCCTTCTCCAACTTCAGAGGTACCCGATGCAATGAAGTCAATCCTTCGCCTTTGGATTTTGTTTAGAAAGCTACAAACCTGCATGTAGAGAGAGAAATATAAACCTGCATGTAGAGAGAGAAATATAAACCTGCAGACAGAGCGTTATAAACTATTAGACAAAATAGACATTATAATTACTATAACAAGTCAAGTCACAATAATGTACAAGTTTGAAGTTATCACCTTCCATTTTTAGCCATGACATCCAGGAGAAGTGCTGCAGTGAATGCCTTGGTTAGTGATGCTATACTGAATAATGTCCTCGATGTGACATTGTTGCCTTTGCTAGGACTGGTCACTCCGAAACCTTCCGACAGCACTGTTTTACCATTCTGTTTATATATATATATCATAATGATAGATGACTGAGAGATATGACTGAGAGATATGACTGAGAGATATGACTGACAGATATGACTATAAACTAATACTAATTTATCTATATTATATGTTGTTTGTTTGTTCTTATCAACCACTCTTTATGATCTATGTGATTTGCAGTGAGAACGTGAGGATCTTGCGCTCCCGTTAAACCTGCGCAGCATGTAGGACAAAGCACATCTGAATTTCAACTAAAGTGTATGCAAGGTATCCAGCAGGACACAAATTTGCACAGACATTTGCATAGACATTTACACATATATCTGCACAGACATTTGTACAGACATTTGTACAGACATTCGTACAGACATTTGTACAGACATATGTACAGACATCTGTACAGACATTTGACAGACATTTGAAGATAACTGTCAGATTTTACAAACAGACATCGCCCGAGTGGTTACCGGAGCCCAAATTTGGGGTGTAAAGAATAGAACTACGGTTACCTGCCAAGTATGTCGTAAGAGGCAACTAAGGAGATTTGGCTGTAATCAGATGCACATGTCCTAAAAGTGTCGAAGTCTATGCGTTTAGGGGCCTACCAAACCAATGTGCAATGTTTACACGTTCTTGGTAAAGATCAAACATACCACAAAGAGTGATTAAAATTGGTGGTAAAGAACAAACACAAAAAAGAAAACGACAAAAAAACAAACTTCACTTGAAAGTACCACATCTGGAGTTACTTGATATGGTATCATGATCCGATTTGTCATAGGGAGGATTGACTCATCTTAATCTATATGACTGACAAATGTAGCAGATAAAATACAAACCTCTACTAATGTACTTATTCGATAGATGACTAATAGATTGCATATATGGATAAAATAACTCAAGTCCAATTCAGATAATGATGAAATAAATTAACTGCTTTTTGCAGATGATCAGTGCCTGATACATCAAAATGAACAAGATCTACAACATCATATTGACATCTTGAACAAAAATTGTATAAACCATGACGTGAAAATCAACAACACTAAAACAGAAATAATGAATATGGGAAGAAAACATAATAATCTAGACATCCATGTCAATGGCACTAAAATAAACCAAGTGAAAGAATTCAAATACTTAAGGAAGCATATTCACAGAAGACGGAAAACTGGATAGAGATAGAGGCTAGAGTACAAAAAGCAAATGCTGTAACCTACCATCTAGCCCCATTGTTAAGGCACCCACAAATTTCACAGGCAGCTAAGCAGCAGATGATCAACAGCATTTTATACCTACTGTGTGTTACCAGAGCCAAACATGGACAATGAGCAAAGCGCAGTCACAAAAAATAACTACATGTGAAATGCGTTGCCTGCGAAAAGTTACCAACAACACCAGAAAAGATAGAGTCACCAACATCAGCATAAGAAGAAAGTTGGCACAGAACCTTGCTTGAATTACATTGAGAAACAAAGAATGAAGTGGTTTGGCCACTTAATAAGAATGCATCCAAACTCCACAGTATACATAGTATTTTACAACAGAACATCGGGAAAGAAGGCAAGAGGACGACCACGGAAAAGAGGGTTAGATGGCGTAGCAGAATCCTGGGAAAGAGCAAAATTAACAATCACACAAGCCACCAGAACAGAGCAAGACAAAAACAGAAAACCATGACAAAAGAAGAAGAAGACTAATAGATGTGACTGACAGATAGTAGGTACGCTGAAAAAAATTCAAACTCTTACTCATCATCATCATGTGATAAGCTGGCCAACATAAACAATCATGAACAACATCTCAACATCTTCCTGAATATTGAGTATCATTTCTTCTTCTTCCTTGTTCGTTCTAATACTCCCACTGGTTATAGCAATCATACTCCCGCTGGTTATAGCAATGTTGTAAGAGGCGACTAAGGAGGCTTGGCTTAAATCGGATGCATGTGTCCGCTAAGAAATGCTAACCTGAAACAAATGCTTGCAGAAAACAGATACACCAGGCCGTAAGGCGCATAACATGGTGAAACGACTCCTCACAATGAGGAATGGGATAGCGGATTCTACGGCCGCCAATCTGCCTCAGAGATTTAGCCACGCAGTAAGAATGTCAGACCTACCATCACGAGGGTGGCCAAAACTTACTGCGGGAAGAGGTCGGCACAAACGGGAAGCAGAAATCATAGGAATTACATCCTACAGAACTGCCCCCAGTATGCAGACTTCAGAAGAAAGAGGTGGCCCTCTTACACTAGCGTCCAAGACAAACTGTATGGTGTGGCTGATAATCTGAGGCAGACGGCTGCCTTTATTAGAGAATATGAAATCCCAATCTAGTGAGAATGCAGAAGAAGAAAGAAGAAGTTTACAGGGCCATCAATGGGAGGCGGAGTGGAGTCTTGGTCAGCTTTGTTTTTATGCTGACCCTGGTGCTAGCCATCAGTTATGGGTCGCTGACTGCTACAAGGACATGTCGCTTGTATGTAGTCTCCCAGAGGAGGGCAGAGCATCTGGCATCTCTAACAGTTCTGATGTTGATATTTTACAGACAGCTCAGCTTCAGATGCTATCAGGAAGGGAGGCAGTGGAATCTACATTACAAACCCATAAGAAAACACAGAAACACACTCTCTGGCAGCAGGAAAAACATGCACCAACTTTAGAGCAGAGGCAACAGCCCTCCTTGCAGCCATACAGATTCTCAACAATCAACAGGTGTCAGAAAGGTATATTGCAGTATATTCAGCGACTCAAGATCCATTCTCCGTGCCCAAACAAGACAAAATCATCCAGGATTTAAGATGTAAAATGAGCTTGCTGTCCAAAAAGTCAGAGTTACTTCTACAGTAGATACCAGCTCACTGTGGTATCCCGGGAAATGAAAAAGTTGACAAACTTGCAAGAGCTGAAGGGAGCCTAACACAGCATCACCCAACACAAACCTTTGCAGAAGCAAAGACTCTCCTGAAACAGTCCAGAAAAATGATGTGGAGAAAAAACAAACAGAAATACAACCCAGAGCATGAAAACATAAATAAATGAAACAGAAAAGTGCAGACCACAGTTTCAGACTTAGAACGGATACTGCAGTCTTTTCTTTTACATTTTTAGGGTCCTATGTAGGAGAGAATCTGAATAAAAAGCATGCAGAAACTAGATGTACTGGCCAGGTCTGTAGGCACATAATTGGCACAACTACCATATGCATTTAGGTGCATATCACATACAGACCGCAAAGGGTGGTTTAATCAATAAAATCATTGTCCTAGCCTCACTTACACTTTGGGTTAAGTAATATTGATGCTAACTTGGCTATCTTAGTAGCTGTGCATAGAATATTATTGTAGTTCCCCTCGTACTGTTATAAGTTACCATGAGCATGCACAGCAATTATTCCTTTTCCTACTATCCTGTCCAACTGAACTTGTTGGATCTTTTAAATGTAATTTAGTCTGTTATTTATTGCCTCTCAGTAAAGTTCGTTTCTGTGTTTCCCTATGGCGCCCTTTCTCTCTTGAATCCTTTACCTCCCACTTCAATGCCCGGTCAGGTATGCGATTGAAATAGTTGATCATTTCTTCTCAGTAATCTCAGGCACGCATAACTACCAACATAATCATAATGTTAGTAGCCATATATCATAATCACTCTTCGCTCTATCTATCTTATACATAAACAAATGCATAATAATTCAGTTAAACAACATTCATAGTGTTTTAGCTTACTTTAACAATAGAGACAGTAAGCCCTGGGTTACTGTAACACGCCATTGTCTTTGCTATGTCGTCTTTCAGCCTCTGCAAATCGACTGGCAAATTCAAATTCTCAGACGCCGGTGGTAGTAGCTGATTCATTATTACTATCGACATATCTTGAAGTTGTTGCTGCTGTCCATGGCGTGTCTCGTTCTCTTGCACATACAACACTTTGAAAGCCATGTAAACATTGGTCACGAATGCAATAGCTAATATAGTGGCAACTACTTTCCTCATTTCTGAAAATGTAAGTACAGAAGAAATTATAAACATTTACCAAACTTGCGATCAGACGACACAAGTTTTTCCACTTCTGCAGCTGATCACAACATCCGGCCACGACTCCCACTGACATAAGTGTCGCCAGAGAGGGAAGAAATCCAATACAAGAACACACACAGATTGTCAAACAAATTCTATTTAGTAGAGTTTATTCATACTTCTTTCACATGAACATCGAAAGTGTCATATCTCACCATTCTGTACTTGCCATTCTATTACTTAAGGGACATGCCTGCCGGCGTAGGTGATCATGTCTATCCACAACTGGCTCTGCTTGGTGCATGTAATCAGTTCTGACGTCGATATTTTGTCGAACCACAATGTCAGGCCTTCCAACATCTTCTCCCTCTGTCTTCCGCGATCTCTCCTTCCCTGAATTTTACCTGTAGTTACCAAATGTTATAAACCTTCTCTTCGCATTATATGCCCGAAGAACCTTAGTCTTTTGATAAGGTTTCTTTGTGTGTAGGCCTGCTTTAAAAACCCTTCATTTGTTTTCTTCGCTGTCCATGGAATTTTCAGCATTCTTTTGTAAAACCAAAATAAAATATTGTTGGGTGATGATGATACGTTGGTATTTGGTCGTCCATTTGTGTTTCATTTTAATTTGTCACTCCTGTTTGTTCGTTTGCTTGATAAAGGCCTTGTTGGTCGAAACGTTGCTGTTTATCGTCACTGTTTCTGTATTTTGTAAAACTATAGTACTTTGTTTGTACGTGTTTCACTTTTGTAAAACCACATCTCTGTGGCTACCAATGATCTTATTGATTGTTTGTTCGTTGTCCATAATTTTCTGTCATACATAAGTATTGGTTCAATATAGCACTGGAGTACTCGTTTTCGCAGTGTCATTGGTAGTGAATTCACGCATAGTGTGTTTTTCATAAAAGCTGCTTTCACTTGGACTATTCTACTCCTAATCTATGTTGTACATCTTCCATCTGATGTTAGGAATGTTCCAAGATACTTGAATCGTTGGATGTAGGAGAAAAACGTTAACCCTGACCTACACCATGTATAGTACCATACACAAAGCGGGGGTCTAATTTCAACACGGGTTCAACGTCAGTCGTTCTTGTCAAAGATCAATTATATATCACAGTAAGAATGATCAAATTGGCCGCGAAGAAGAAGAACAATCGATGGACTTGTTTCAGTGTTGTGTTATTTATTTTGATATTACATTTTGGTATTTCCTGTTTCTTGGAGACAACCTTAACCTCTGTTTTCTTTATATTCATGCTTAATCCTTTCTTTTCACTTTCTCTCACTAATATGTCTATCAAGTCTTGTAGATCTTGTTCATTTGTAGCCATGAGAATTGTGTCATCAGCGTATCTTAGAATGTTCATATTTTGTCCGCCAGCTGTTATTCCTGTCTTTTATTCTATATGTCACATACTACTACTCATCATCATTGGCCTCTTTGTCTCAGGAGACAATAGGTGTTGCGTCACGTAGTATGTTCTGTGCTGAATCACGTTTCATGTGGCTGTAATGGCCTATTCTGGAGTGGCAATCCTTGCCACAGTTGCTGCAAGTAAAACTGGAGACTAGAGCCGATGCATGTGATGTTCTCTCTGCTCTCTGTGCTCTCTTTGCCTCCACATGTGATGTTGTTTTTCTTCTTTTCTTTTGAGCCGCCCCTCACTGCCGCTCGACATGCTTGCCTGTCTTTGGCCAGCCGCTCCCAGTGTTTTTGTCTATGTCGCATGAAGTTAGATCACGTTTGCAGGTGTCAATGAAGCGTAATAATGGGCGCCCATGCTGTCTAGCACCAGATGCGAGTTGACCATATACTACTACTACTATTATTACTACTACTACTACTATTAAAAATACTACTATTAAAACGTTTTGTTCACAGTTCAACATTTGGCTGCAACTGTCGCTCTCCATCGAATTACATTTGGAACTATTTTCTTCTCATTTGTACACTAAACTCCTACCTCTCTGATTCCATCTTCTACTGTACTTTGCAATGTAATCGCTGACATCCCCACTCATATCTTCCCCTGTTGGTTTCAGTTAACTGTATATCTTCTTTTGTTGAGCGGATTCCAAAGATAATATTTGATCCATGACTGAATTTTTCAAGCAGTTTTCTGACAGTGTTTTGCCAGGTAATGATTCTATATCTGTTTCTGCTAGTGAGGTGGTCTTTTTTCGGGTTTAGACAAGTCTCAGAACGCTATGAAGTCAATCAGCAGAAATATTGAAAGGCTTGCATAATTCAGTAAGACCTTTGACCTCTAGACATTTTATATGACTGTATCTTACACCATCAGACCCAGCAGCTGTATTAGAGCATGTCCTCCAGACATTTTATATGACTGTATCTTACACCATCAGACCCAACAGCTGTATTAGAGCATGTCGTCCAGACATTTTATATGACTGTATCTTACACCATCAGACCCAGCAGCTGTATTAGAGCATGTCGTCCAGACATTTTATATGACTGTATCTTACACCATCAGACCCAGCAGCTGTATTAGAGCATGTCCTCCAGACATTTTATATGACTGTATCTTACACCATCAGACCCAGCAGCTGTATTAGAGCATGTCGTCCAGACATTTTATATGACTGTATCTTACACCATCAGACCCAGCAGCTGTATTAGAGCATGTCGTCCAGACATTTTATATGACTGTATCTTACACCATCAGACCCAGCAGCTGTATTAGAGCATGTCGTCCAGACATTTTATATGACTGTATCTTACACCATCAGACCCAGCAGCTGTATTAGAGCATGTCGTCCAGACATTTTATATGACTGTATCTTACACCATCAGACCCAGCAGCTGTATTAGAGTATGTCGTCCAGACATTTTATATGACTGTATCTTACACCATCAGACCCAGCAGCTGTATTAGAGTATGTCGTCCAGACATTTTATATGACTGTATCTTACACCATCAGACCCAGCAGCTGTATTAGAGTATGTCGTCCAGACATTTTATATGACTGTATCTTATACCATCAGACCCAGCAGCTGTATTAGAGCATGTCGTCAGTATTGTAATAATATATCTGACAGTAACCTAGCAGCTGTCATTAGGCAGTGCGTCAGGTTGAGGAAGACATGTTTCGCCTCAACGCGCGGAGGCAGCATTGATTGATTGAATATAGTGAGACTGCAGTAAAACTATTTGATTGGCAAAACACGTAATCACAAAGTACTGTAGTTTTACAAATTACAAAAACAATGACAATATACAGCAACGTTTCGACCAACAAGACCTTTATCAAGCAAACGAACAACTGGAGTGACGAATTTAAAAAAACAATTACATATGGACGACTAGATACGGAGACATTCAAACGTTTCTAAAGAAAAGCCAAACTTCTAAAAAGAAAAGCCAAATTTCTACAGAGAAAAGTCAATCAAACATGCGCTGAATTTGTGTTAGAGTTAAGGGGGAACCCATAACTGACAGACCATCACGATATCCCTTCAAATACATCTACTGTCTCCTTGTTTGACTTCCTGGTCGTCATGGACATAACGCTATTCAAGACACAGACAGTTAATTAAGAACACAACACGACCTGTCAATCAAACTATTTTGATCATAGACTAAATGTGTGAAAGACAACGGTTGGTCTGTGTTTTATATAACGACATACCGAGACTTCCCAACAGTATTATTTGCATGTTCTTTGAGATGGAGAGGCAGGGATAGAGGAGGGATTTGGAGGGCGGAGGCACTAACGTTTGTTAATTCTCTCTCTCTCTTTCGAGATCACTGCCCAGACCGATGTACCAGATTTCCCCATACGTTCTATTCATGTGGAAATCTGATTCATGAAGCCTTAGCATTGGTGAGTTTACGTCACATCTTCAGCACCATTTGGAGATCTGGTGTTAATCATTCGGCGATGTGTCCGGTTTCAGCCAGCGTTTATTCGGTTCGCTCTCCGTTCTGTATCCATCTAGTGTTTTTTATGGTGTGGGGTAGCTATCCCCACGCCCAACCTCCTTAGACGTCTCTTACGACATGCGTGGCAGGTAACAGTGGTTCTATTCTTTACACCCAATTTGGACCCCGGTTCACACTCGGGCGGTTTGTTGATTCAGTTAATTGCATTGTCTTTTATTATTGTCTGTTCTCATTTAGTGGTTCTCATTCAGTGGTTCTCATTCAGTGGTTCTCATTCAGTGGTTCTCTAGGGATCAATGAAGTATGGTGACGTCATCCAGTAGCTTGTTCTGTGCATTTTTCTCTCTCATAGGCCAGATGTCTCGTTACTGCAGCGGTCATGCTAATCTCACCAGTCACATCCTGGATCCATCTTCTCCATTGTCTTCCTCGTCCAAATAGATCAACCCAGATAGAACTCAACATCAAAAAGAAAACTTGCTGATGATAAAATAAGAATGGGGACATTGACGTATTTGTGGACATAGAGACACGAAGGGCTGGAGAAGACCATTATGGAAGAATGCATACTGGCAAAGAAGAAGAAGAAGAGACCACAGAGAAGATGGATTCGGGATGTAACTGATGGTTTGAACATGACGGCTGCAGAGGCGGTACATCTGGCTTATGAAAGAGAAAAAGTCCGAAGGGTTGATATGATATTAAAGTTCTGCACAGAACAAACTATTTGATGATGACTGGTAAGATTAACTTAGGTATAGTTGACAAGTCAGTTAATAAAGTTAGTTGACAAGTCAGTTAATAAAGTTAGTTGACAAGTCAGTTAATAAAGTTAGTTGACAAGTCAGGAGTTAATATTTAAAAGTTAGTTGACAAGTCAGTTAATAAAGTTAGTTGGCTAGTCAGTTAATAAAGTAATTATTTAGTTGACAAGTCAGTTAATAAAGTAATCTTAGTTAGTTAGTTGACAAGTCAGTTAATAAAGGAATTAGTTAATTAACGAACTAACTGACTAGAAAGATAGCTCATTAATTAACTTGCTAATTAATTAATTCGTTATTTGCTTTTTAATGATTCCGTCAGTTAGTAGGTTAGCTAGTTCACCCGTTGATTGGTTAGCTAGCTAATTAGTTGGTTGATTGATTGGTTGGTTAGCTAGCTAGTTAGTAGGCTGGTTGGTTAACTTGTTAGTTAGAGTTGCTAATGATTGGCTAATTAATTAGCTCATATTATTGACTGTTAGCTCTGCGTTTGATTGGTTAATTAGATAGCTAATTAGTGCTGGTTGATTGATTGGTTAATTAGTTAGCTAACTAGCTGGTTGATTGATTGGTTAATTAGTTAGCTAACTAGCTGGTTGGTTGATTGATTGGCTAATTAGTTAGCTAACTGGCTGGCTGGCTGGTTGATTGGTTAATTAGTTAGCTAACTAGCTGATTGGTTAATTGATTAGAATAGATTAATGTAAAAACTAAGTAGGTTGTATCGATCTTGTCTGCAAAAATTACTGAGTTCAGGGACATCATGACGTCATACTTGTCTTAGCCTGGTCTTGTAAGTCAACCAGAAGGAACTCATAGCACACACACACGCACAGAAATCACCGCGCAGGAAGTTGAGATCACGCACGACTTGACTGGTACACATGGTCAGACTATTCACCTGCCTTGTCACATCTTGTTGATCTTGACTTTGTAGTCTCCCAAGAGCGTTTCAACAGTGTGTATACTGTGATGAAATATTGAACTATCTCTAACAATGAAATAAATTAACACAAACTAAGTTCTATTTATATCTCTTAATTAGCTCATATGATAATATTACGTTCTAATTTCTGACAGATAAGTTTCACAACTTTGTTCAAAAATTATTTTCTTCTTCTGCCAGATAAGTTACACAACTTTGTTCAAAAGTTTCTTTCCTCGTCCACGTTCAGAAGTAGTTTTTGTTCTAGGTTAGATGGTAGTTGCCGTGAAAGGAGAACTAATTTGTTATAATTGTCATTCTTGCTTGTGTGTGTCGTTTTGTCTGCTCAAGTTCAAGGTCGAATAGTTACTTACGATGCAGACACATTTTTTACCTCCAGCATTTTATCAATTCTCGTTAGGTAAGTTTGTATTATTTTATCCATTCTCGTTAGGTAAGTGTTTGTTGTTTTATCAATTTTCTTGACATAAACTTTTGTTACTTTATGAATTATCTTTATTTATGTGCGTGTTACTGTTGTTAATTCTCTTCAGGTAAGTGTATGTTATTCTGTACATTTGTTAATTCTCTTCAGGTAAGTGTATGTTATTCTGTACATTTGTTAATTCTCTTCAGGTAAGTGTATGTTATTCTGTACATTTGTTAATTCTCTTCAGGTAAGTGTATGTTATTCTGTACATTTGCTAATTCTCTTCAGGTAAGTGTATGTTATTCTGTACATTTGCTAATTCTCTTCAGGTAAGTGTATGTTATTCTGTACATTTGTTAATTCTCTTCAGGTAAGTGTATGTTATTCTGTACATTTGTTAATTCTCTTCAGGTAAGTGTATGTTATTCTGTACATTTGTTAATTCTCTTCAGGTAAGTGTATGTTATTCTGTACATTTGTTAATTCTCTTCAGGTAAGTGTATGTTATTCTGTACATTTGCTAATTCTCTTCAGGTAAGTGTATGTTATTCTGTACATTTGCTAATTCTCTTCAGGTAAGTGTATGTTATTCTGTACATTTGCTAATTCTCTTCAGGTAAGTGTATGTTATTCTGTACATTTGCTAATTCTCTTCAGGTAAGTGTATGTTATTCTGTACATTTGCTAATTCTCTTCAGGTAAGTGTATGTTATTCTGTACATTTGCTAATTCTCTTCAGGTAAGTGTATGTTATTCTGTACATTTGCTAATTCTCTTCAGGTAAGTGTATGTTATTCTGTACATTTGCTAATTCTCTTCAGGTAAGTGTATCTTATTCTGTACATTTGCTAATTCTCTTCAGGTAAGTGTATGTTATTCTGTACATTTGCTAATTCTCTTCAGGTAAGTGTATGTTATTCTGTACATTTGCTAATTCTCTTCAGGTAAGTGTATGTTATTCTGTACATTTGCTAATTCTCTTCAGGTAAGTGTATGTTATTCTGTACATTTGTTAATTCTCTTCAGGTAAGTGTATGTTATTCTGTACATTTGCTAATTCTCTTCAGGTAAGTGTATGTTATTCTGTACATTTGTTAATTCTCTTCAGGTATGTGTATGTTATTCTGTACATTTGTTAATTCTCTTCAGGTAAGTGTATGTTATTCTGTACATTTGCTAATTCTCTTCAGGTAAGTGTATGTTATTCTGTACATTTGCTAATTCTCTTCAGGTAAGTGTATGTTATTCTGTACATTTGCTAATTCTCTTCAGGTAAGTGTATGTTATTCTGTACATTTGCTAATTCTCTTCAGGTAAGTGTATGTTATTCTGTACATTTGCTAATTCTCTTCAGGTAAGTGTATGTTATTCTGTACATTTGCTAATTCTCTTCAGGTAAGTGTATGTTATTCTGTACATTTGCTAATTCTCTTCAGGTAAGTGTATGTTATTCTGTACATTTGCTAATTCTCTTCAGGTAAGTGTATGTTATTCTGTACATTTGCTAATTCTCTTCAGGTAAGTGTATGTTATTCTGTACATTTGCTAATTCTCTTCAGGTAAGTGTATGTTATTCTGTACATTTGCTAATTCTCTTCAGGTAAGTGTATGTTATTCTGTACATTTGCTAATTCTCTTCAGGTAAGTGTATGTTATTCTGTACATTTGCTAATTCTCTTCAGGTAAGTGTATGTTATTCTGTACATTTGCTAATTCTCTTCAGGTAAGTGTATGTTATTCTGTACATTTGCTAATTCTCTTCAGGTAAGTGTATGTTATTCTGTACATTTGCTAATTCTCTTCAGGTAAGTGTATGTTATTCTGTACATTTGCTAATTCTCTTCAGGTAAGTGTATGTTATTCTGTACATTTGCTAATTCTCTTCAGGTAAGTGTATGTTATTCTGTACATTTGCTAATTCTCTTCAGGTAAGTGTATGTTATTCTGTACATTTGTTAATTCTCTTCAGGTAAGTGTATGTTATTCTGTACATTTGCTAATTCTCTTCAGGTAAGTGTATGTTATTCTGTACATTTGCTAATTCTCTTCAGGTAAGTGTATGTTATTCTGTACATTTGCTAATTCTCTTCAGGTAAGTGTATGTTATTCTGTACATTTGCTAATTCTCTTCAGGTAAGTGTATGTTATTCTGTACATTTGCTAATTCTCTTCAGGTAAGTGTATGTTATTCTGTACATTTGCTAATTCTCTTCAGGTAAGTGTATGTTATTCTGTACATTTGCTAATTCTCTTCAGGTAAGTGTATGTTATTCTGTACATTTGCTAATTCTCTTCAGGTAAGTGTATGTTATTCTGTACATTTGCTAATTCTCTTCAGGTAAGTGTATGTTATTCTGTACATTATTTTTATTTAACACATAACCTACCAAATACTGCAGCTTGCGGCAGTTGGTCTGTTCCGTTTAGCCATAGCCACATGCTGCGACCTACAAGTCATGTCGTAAGAGGCGATGGATGTAGAAGCTAGGAAAGCTACACTAGTCAATAAAAAGCATCGCAGAAATCGGATGTGCTGGCCTACTTGTAGGCGCATAACTGTCACAACGTATAATCGCTCTTGGGCTCAGATCACATACAAATCACACAGAGTGGTTAACAAGTGGTCGATATGGAACGTTCAAAGAAGAAGTACATAGTCTTATAGTAGAACAACTATATAAAAAAGTAGTATTCTTGTTCAAGATGAGCATGTCAACAAAATAACCCTTGATATATTCCAATCGAATAGAGCAGATGTCAATGGCAATTTAGTGATATAAAACTTCATCTCTTTCTTAACAAGTCTACCACAACAAAGTAGCAAGAAGAGCGAATCCGAACGAATATGTGCATGACGAAATTGTATGTGCGGACAAAAGAGGAAAATAATACAGTTTGGCTGTAGATGGTGCAAAAAGAAACTATACTAATATAACACAGTATTCACCATGTTTCTTCTTCTTCTTCTTGCCTTCGCCCGCTATGAATTCAAGCGTAGTCAGTGCACCTAGTGTGCGTGAAGGCATTCTTTCCTGAATATCAGGGAATTCCCATTCGTGCTCTGTCCTCCGCTGCAGCAGCCACCCCAAAGTCCATTTGCTCACCGTACACATGAGACAAACAAAAAATATCTGCATGTGTAAGTTGTTCTGTTGTTCCATTTATCTGGCCTTGGAGGAAGGAGGATCTTCCTGACGTCATCTAGTGCTCGACACTTGAAGAGGTGGTGGTGAACTGTTTCATGATAATGTGCACACAGTTGGCACTCTGGAGTGTGTTGTGGATGAATTCTGTTCAAGTAATTATTAAGTGTTATGTGTTGGGTTCGAAGTCTAAAAATGGTGCTCTGATCTCTTCTTGTAAGGTGGTTGATGTTGTCATTAACGTTAGGGCTGGCCATATGGGTGTACACATCTCTTCCTGTGTTTCCCATGGCCCATCTCTGAACAAATTTCTTTATTTGTTGTCATTAGGATTTGCTTTGCTGTATAGGGAGTTGTTGCCGTTATTGGTTGTTCCTGTGTTGACCCTTTCTTGGCTATCCTGTCTGCTTTATCATTTCCGGGTGCATTTGAATGTCCAGGGATCCACACATACATACGCACACAGGAGCATTCATGTACACATTGATACATACACATACACACACACTGAGTCACATACATATATACACACACTGAGTCACATACATATATACACACACTCAAACACGCATACACACCGACACACATATAGCATCAGCCACATTTACACAAGTATATATACATGAACACCCGTGCACACACACACACATATTTGCACATACCTAGCAGCAACGCAAACACGAACATACACCCACAGAAAAGCAGGCAATCGCATGCGTACACACACAGAAAAGCAGGCAATCGCATGCGTACACACACAGAAAAGCAGGCAATCGCATGCGTACACACACAGAAAAGCAGGCAATCGCATGCGTACACACACAGAAAAGCAGGCAATCGCATGCGTACACACACAGAAAAGCAGGCAATCGCATGCGTACACACACAGAAAAGCAGGCAATCGCATGCGTACACACACAGAAAAGCAGGCAATCGCATGCGTACACACACAGAAAAGCAGGCAATCGCATGCGTACACACACAGAAAAGCAGGCAATCGCATGCGTACACACACAGAAAAGCAGGCAATCGCATGCGTACACACACAGAAAAGCAGGCAATCGCATGCGTACACACACAGAAAAGCAGGCAATCGCATGCGTACACCACAGAAAAGCAGGCAATCGCATGCGTACACCACGAAAAGCAGGCAATCGCATGCGTACACACACAGAAAAGCAGGCAATCGCATGCGTACACACACAGAAAAGCAGGCAATCGCATGCGTACACACACAGAAAAGCAGGCAATCGCATGCGTACACACACAGAAAAGCAGGCAATCGCATGCGTACACACACAGAAAAGCAGGCAATCGCATGCGTACACACACAGAAAAGCAGGCAATCGCATGCGTACACCCACAGAAAAGCAGGCAATCGCATGCGTACACACACAGAAAAGCAGGCAATCGCATGCGTGCACCCACAGAAAAGCAGGCAATCGCATGCGTACACCCACAGAAAAGCAGGCAATCGCATGCGTACACACACAGAAAAGCAGGCAATCGCATGCGTACACACACAGAAAAGCAGGCAATCGCATGCGTACACACACAGAAAAGCAGGCAATCGCATGCGTACACACACAGAAAAGCAGGCAATCGCATGCGTACACCCACAGAAAAGCAGGCAATGACATGCGTACACCCACAGAAAAGCAGGCAATCGCATGCGTACACACACAGAAAAGCAGGCAATCGCATGCGTACACCCACAGAAAAGCAGGCAATCGCATGCGTACACACACAGAAAAGCAGGCAATCGCATGCGTACACACACAGAAAAGCAGGCAATCGCATGCGTACACACACAGAAAAGCAGGCAATCGCATGCGTACACACACAGAAAAGCAGGCAATCGCATGCGTACACCCACAGAAAAGCAGGCAATCGCATGCGTACACCCACAGAAAAGCAGGCAATCGCATGCGTACACACACAGAAAAGCAGGCAATCGCATGCGTACACCCCAAAAAGCAGGCAATCGCATGCGTACACACACAGAAAAGCAGGCAATCGCATGCGTACACCACGAAAAGCAGGCAATCGCATGCGTACACACACAGAAAAGCAGGCAATCGCATGCGTACACACCAGAAAAGCAGGCAATCGCATGCGTACACACACAGAAAAGCAGGCAATCGCATGCGTACACACACAGAAAAGCAGGCAATCGCATGCGTACACCCACAGAAAAGCAGGCAATCGCATGCGTACACCCACAGAAAAGCAGGCAATCGCATGCGTACACCCACAGAAAAGCAGGCAATCGCATGCGTACACACACAGAAAGCAGGCAATCGCATGCGTACACCACAGAAAAGCAGGCAATCGCATGCGTACACACACAGAAAAGCAGGCAATCGCATGCGTACACCCCAGAAAAGCAGGCAATCGCATGCGTACACACACAGAAAAGCAGGCAATCGCATGCGTACACACACAGAAAAGCAGGCAATCGCATGCGTACACACACAGAAAAGCAGGCAATCGCATGCGTACACACACAGAAAAGCAGGCAATCGCATGCGTACACCCACAGAAAAGCAGGCAATCGCATGCGTACACACACAGAAAAGCAGGCAATCGCATGCGTACACACACAGAAAAGCAGGCAATCGCATGCGTACACACACAGAAAAGCAGGCAATCGCATGCGTACACACACAGAAAAGCAGGCAATCGCATGCGTACACACACAGAAAAGCAGGCAATCGCATGCGTACACACACAGAAAAGCAGGCAATCGCATGCGTACACACACAGAAAAGCAGGCAATCGCATGCGTACACACACAGAAAAGCAGGCAATCGCATGCGTACACCCACAGAAAAGCGTACACACACAAAGAAACATTCCCCTTACATATAGTATAAGTATAAATCAAGAATAAATCAGAAATATAAAGCTGTCGATTTCTAAACTTAATAACAACAAAATATCACCACCAACTTTCTAATCACCATCTTCTAGTGTCTGTCATCACCTTGATATCAACACCAACTTTCTAATTACCGTCTTCTAGTGTCTGTCATCACATCATCTTGATATCACCACCAACTTTCTAATCACCATCTTCTAGTACCTGTTATCATCTTGATATCACCACCAACTTTCTAATCACCATCTTCTAGTACCTGTTATCATATTGATATCACCACCAACTTTCTAATTACCGTCTTCTAGTATCTGTCATCATCTTGATATCACCACCAACTTTCTAATTACCGTCTTCTAGTATCTGTCATCATCTTGATATCACCACCAACTTTCTAATCACCATCTTCTAGTGTCTGTCATCATCTTGATATCACCACCAACTTTCTAATTACCGTCTTCTAGTGTCTGTCATCACATCATCTTGATATCACCACCAACTTTCTAATTACCATCTTCTAGTGTCTGTCATCACCTTGATATCACCACCAACTTTCTAATTACCGTCTTCTAGTATCTGTCATCATCTTGATATCACCACCAACTTTCTAATTACCATCTTCTAGTATCTGTCATCATCTTGATATCACCACCAACTTTCTAATCACCATCTTCTAGTATCTGTCATCATCTTGATATCACCACCAACTTTCTAATTACCGTCTTCTAGTATCTGTCATCATCTTGATATCACCACCAACTTTCTAATTACCGTCTTCTAGTATCTGTCATCATCTTGATATCACCACCAACTTTCTAATCACCGTCTTCTAGTATCTGTCATCATCTTGATATCACCACCAACTTTCTAATTACCGTCTTCTAGTATCTGTCATCATCTTGATATCACCACCAACTTTCTAATTACCATCTTCTAGTATCTGTCATCATCTTGATATCACCACCAACTTTCTAATTACCATCTTCTAGTATCTGTCATCATCTTGATATCACCACCAACTTTCTAATCACCATCTTCTAGTATCTGTCATCATCTTGATATCACCACCAACTTTCTAATTACCGTCTTCTAGTATCTGTCATCATCTTGATATCACCACCAACTTTCTAATTACCGTCTTCTAGTATCTGTCATCATCTTGATATCACCACCAACTTTCTAATCACCGTCTTCTAGTATCTGTCATCATCTTGATATCACCACCAACTTTCTAATTACCGTCTTCTAGTATCTGTCATCATCTTGATATCACCACCAACTTTCTAATTACCATCTTCTAGTATCTGTCATCATCTTGATATCACCACCAACTTTCTAATTACCATCTTCTAGTATCTGTCATCATCTTGATATCACCACCAACTTTCTAATTACCATCTTCTAGTATCTGTCATCATCTTGATATCACCACCAACTTTCTAATTACCATCTTCTAGTATCTGTCATCATCTTGATATCACCACCAACTTTCTAATTACCATCTTCTAGTATCTGTCATCATCTTGATATCACCACCAACTTTCTAATTACCATCTTCTAGTATCTGTCATCATCTTGATATCACCACCAACTTTCTAATTACCGTCTTCTAGTATCTGTCATCATCTTGATATCACCACCAACTTTCTAATTACCATCTTCTAGTATCTGTCATCATCTTGATCGCTCTGACATCATTAAGTGAGGCCCAGGTAGCAAACAACCAGACAAGAACATGTAGTTCAAGGTTTGAAACTGATGTGGTTCAGGATTGCTTCACAGCCTCAGGGATTAACTTTACAGGGGTCATGTATATCATCAGTGGTAATATGTCTGGGACGATTCCTTCAGAATACACATACTCCAGTTTTCTGCAGCTGCTCTGCAGGTAGGTACAATGTGACATGTGTCAAGCATGATTGAGGTCAGGTAGGTGGAATGTGAAATGTGTCAAGCATGATTGAGGTCAGGAAGATGTCAATAGTATTAGATGCATTTCAGGTTCGAAAAATATGGAAAATGTCAGGTATGTAAATGTGGCCAGCGTCAGGTATAATTCAGTTGTGTAAATGTGGCCAGCGTCAAAATAATTATGTTGTGTAAATGTGGCCAAAGTCAGGTATGATTAGGGTGTGTAAATGTGGCCAGCGTCAGGTATAATTCTGTTGTGTAAATGTGGCCAGCGTCAGGTATAATGAAGGTGTGTAAATGTAGCCAGCGTCAGGTATAATTCTGTTGTGTAAATGTAGCCAGCGTCAGGTATAATGAAGGTGTGTAAATGTGACCATCGTCATGTATAATGAAGGTGTGTAAATGTGGCCAGCGTCAGGTATAATGAAGGTGTGTAAACGTGGCCAGCGTCAGGTATGATTCAGGTGTGTAAATGTGGCCAGAGTCAGGTATGATTCAGGTGTGTAAATGTGGCCAGCGTCAGGTATAATGAAGGTGTGTAAATGTGGCCAGCGTCAGGTATAATGAAGGTGTGTAAATGTGGCCAGCGTCAGGTATAATGAAGGTGTGTAAATGTGACCATCATCATGTATGATTCAGGTGTGTAAATGTGGCCAGCGTCAGGTATAATCAAGGTGTGTAAACGTGGCCAGCGTCAGGTATGATTGAGGTGTGTAAATGTGACCATCATCAGGTATGATTCAGGTGTGTAAATGTGGTGAGTGTTATAAGAAAATATTATTATTTCTATAACAGTGCTAGCAGTCAAGATGAGATAATTATTTCTATAACAGTTCTAGCAGTCAAGATGAGATTATTATTTCTATAACAGTTCCAGCAGTCAAGATGAGATAATTATTTCTATAACAGTTCTAGCAGTCAAGATGAGATAATACCTTGTGTCCTGAGACAAATGAATAAATACAACGCTAGCCATCAGCGCCAGTGCAGTCCTGCAGACAGAAATACTTTATATGAGCGGGGTGGACAACTCTTGGCTTACATGGAAGTTATTTGTGGACAGCGTGAGTTATATACCTTGTTGTTGTACAAACGTCACTTGTTTTGTATTGTCGAATGTAGAACACATTAGAATTCAATTCATTGAATGTATATATAGATCCATTGTCCGCCCACACACAATGTCCACATTTCCATCAACTTGTTGAAGTGTCTTAGATAATCCAGAGATGATTTCAAATTATTCTCAAACTATAAAAATTGGGGCATATTTTTCTCCTGGGTTCTCTGATCTAGGGAATCGACCTTCTGTGTAGTGTATGAATACATCGTAATACAATATTGAAAGTTATACGTTGGAAGTAGTCAACGACTTTGCATACCTTTGGCTCTACCATCAGCAACAATCTCTCTCCCTCGATGATGAAATTAGCAGTCGCATTGTAAAGGTATCCACTACTGTGTGCAAACTAGCAAAGCGTGTCTGGGAAAATAGGGCACTCACAAGAAACACCAAGACACAAGTATTCTCAGGGCTTGTGTTCTCAGCACTCTGCTGTATGGTAGTGAGACATGGACCACATATGCTAGACAAGAACTTCGCCTCAACATCTTCCACATGCGCTGTCTCAGGCGAATATACAACATCCGATGGGAAGATCACATCTCCAATATAGAAGTCATGGACAGTGCTGACGTTCCAAGCATGTACACCTTGCTGGGACAGAGATAGCTGGGACACGTATACCGTATGAGTGATTGTAGAATCCCAAAGAACGTTCTATATGGTCAACTCCTAACTGATATTAGAGAGCATAGGCGCCCATTACTACGTTTTACTGGCACCTGCAAGCGTGATCTAACTTATGCCGCATAAAGAAAGAAAATTGTCCATAATGACCTGAGACGTATATGAAGGTGAGTGTCTGGATTGTCGCATTTTGTATTAATTGCATGAACTGTCTTTGTTCTATATAAGCAGTCCTCATCTTCTGTATCATGCTTATAGAGTCGCTGAGTGTGCATGCATGAGTGACTTCTGTATCATGCTCATAGAGTCACTGAGTATGCATGAGTGACTCCTGTATCATGTTCATAGAGTCGCTGAGTATGCATGAGTGACTCCTGTATCATGCTCATAGAGTCGCTGAGTATGCATGCATGAGTGACTTCTGTATCATGTTCATAGAGTCGCTGAGTATGCATGAGTAACTCCTGTATCATGCTCATAGAGTCACTGAGCATGCATGCATGAGTAACTTCTGTATCATGCTCATAGAGTCGCTGAGTATGCATGAGTGACTCCTGTATCATGTTCATAGAGTCGCTGAGTATGCATGAGTGACTCCTGTATCATGCTCATAGAGTCGCTGAGTATGCATGCATGAGTGACTTCTGTATCATGTTCATAGAGTCGCTGAGTATGCATGAGTAACTCCTGTATCATGCTCATAGAGTCGCTGAGTATGCATGCATGAGTCACTTCTGTATCATGCTCATAGAGTCGCTGAGTATGCATGCATGAGTAACTCCTGTATCATGCTCATAGAGTCACTGAGTATGCACTCATGAGTAACTTCTGTATCATGCTCATAGAGTCACTGAGTATGCATGCATGAGTGACTTCTGTATCATGTTCATAGAGTCGCTGAGTATGCATGAGTAACTTCTGTATCATGTTCATAGAGTCGCTGAGTATGCATGAGTAACTTCTGTATCATGTTCATAGAGTCGCTGAGTATGCATGAGTAACTTCTGTATCATGTTCATAGAGTCGCTGAGTATGCGCTCATGAGTAACTTCTGTATCATGTTCATAGAGTCGCTGAGTATGCATGAGTGACTCCTGTATCATGCTCATAGAGTCACTGAGTATGCATGAGTGACTTCTGTATCATGCTCATAGAGTCACTGAGTATGCATGAGTCACTCCTGTATCATGCTCATAGAGTCACTGAGTATGCATGCATGAGTGACTTCTGTATCATGCTCATAGAGTCACTGAGTATGCATGCATGAGTAACTTCTGTATCATGCTCATAGAGTCACTGAGTATGCATGCATGAGTAACTCCTGTATCATGCTCATAGAGTCACTGAGTATGCATGAGTGACTTCTGTATCATGCTCATAGAGTCACTGAGTATGCATGCATGAGTGACTTCTGTATCATGTTCATAGAGTCGCTGAGTATGCGCTCATGAGTAACTTCTGTATCATGTTCATAGAGTCGCTGAGTATGCATGAGTAACTTCTGTATCATGTTCATAGAGTCGCTGAGTATGCATGAGTGACTCCTGTATCATGCTCATAGAGTCGCTGAGTATGCATGCATGAGT
This sequence comes from Arion vulgaris, assembly GCA_020796225.1. Classification (NCBI taxonomy): domain Eukaryota; kingdom Metazoa; phylum Mollusca; class Gastropoda; order Stylommatophora; family Arionidae; genus Arion; species Arion vulgaris. Next base: position 19,717,538 of record CM036778.1, on the reverse strand, counting down.
GACTTCTGTATCATGTTCATAGAGTCGCTGAGTATGCATGAGTAACTCCTGTATCATGCTCATAGAGTCGCTGAGTATGCATGCATGAGTCACTTCTGTATCATGCTCATAGAGTCGCTGAGTATGCATGCATGAGTAACTCCTGTATCATGCTCATAGAGTCACTGAGTATGCACTCATGAGTAACTTCTGTATCATGTTCATATAGTCGCTGAGTATGCATGAGTAACTTCTGTATCATGTTCATAGAGTCGCTGAGTATGCATGAGTAACTTCTGTATCATGTTCATAGAGTCGCTGAGTATGCATGAGTAACTTCTGTATCATGTTCATAGAGTCGCTGAGTATGCGCTCATGAGTAACTTCTGTATCATGTTCATAGAGTCGCTGAGTATGCATGAGTAACTTCTGTATCATGCTCATAGAGTCGCTGAGTATGCATGAGTAACTTCTGTATCATGTTCATAGAGTCGCTGAGTATGCACTCATGAGTAACTTCTGTATCATGTTCATATAGTCGCTGAGTATGCATGAGTGACTTCTGTATCATGTTCATAGAGTCGCTGAGTATGCATGAGTAACTTCTGTATCATGTTCATAGAGTCGCTGAGTATGCATGAGTAACTTCTGTATCATGTTCATAGAGTCGCTGAGTATGCGCTCATGAGTAACTTCTGTATCATGTTCATAGAGTCGCTGAGTATGCATGAGTAACTTCTGTATCATGTTCATAGAGTCGCTGAGTATGCACTCATGAGTAACTTCTGTATCATGTTCATAGAGTCGCTGAGTATGCGCTCATGAGTAACTTCTGTATCATGTTCATAGAGTCGCTGAGTATGCATGAGTGACTCCTGTATCATGCTCATAGAGTCACTGAGTATGCATGAGTGACTTCTGTATCATGCTCATAGAGTCACTGAGTATGCATGAGTCACTCCTGTATCATGCTCATAGAGTCACTGAGTATGCATGCATGAGTGACTTCTGTATCATGCTCATAGAGTCACTGAGTATGCATGCATGAGTAACTTCTGTATCATGCTCATAGAGTCACTGAGTATGCATGCATGAGTAACTCCTGTATCATGCTCATAGAGTCACTGAGTATGCATGAGTGACTTCTGTATCATGCTCATAGAGTCACTGAGTATGCATGCATGAGTGACTTCTGTATCATGTTCATAGAGTCGCTGAGTATGCGCTCATGAGTAACTTCTGTATCATGTTCATAGAGTCGCTGAGTATGCATGAGTAACTTCTGTATCATGTTCATAGAGTCGCTGAGTATGCATGAGTAACTTCTGTATCATGTTCATAGAGTCGCTGAGTATGCATGAGTAACTTCTGTATCATGTTCATAGAGTCGCTGAGTATGCGCTCATGAGTAACTTCTGTATCATGTTCATAGAGTCGCTGAGTATGCATGAGTAACTTCTGTATCATGTTCATAGAGTCGCTGAGTATGCATGAGTGACTCCTGTATCATGCTCATAGAGTCACTGAGTATGCATGAGTGACTTCTGTATCATGCTCATAGAGTCACTGAGTATGCATGAGTCACTCCTGTATCATGCTCATAGAGTCACTGAGTATGCATGCATGAGTGACTTCTGTATCATGCTCATAGAGTCACTGAGTATGCATGCATGAGTAACTTCTGTATCATGCTCATAGAGTCACTGAGTATGCATGCATGAGTAACTCCTGTATCATGCTCATAGAGTCACTGAGTATGCATGAGTGACTTCTGTATCATGCTCATAGAGTCACTGAGTATGCATGCATGAGTGACTTCTGTATCATGTTCATAGAGTCGCTGAGTATGCGCTCATGAGTAACTTCTGTATCATGTTCATAGAGTCGCTGAGTATGCATGAGTAACTTCTGTATCATGTTCATAGAGTCGCTGAGTATGCATGAGTAACTTCTGTATCATGTTCATAGAGTCGCTGAGTATGCATGAGTAACTTCTGTATCATGTTCATAGAGTCGCTGAGTATGCGCTCATGAGTAACTTCTGTATCATGTTCATAGAGTCGCTGAGTATGCATGAGTAACTTCTGTATCATGTTCATAGAGTCGCTGAGTATGCACTCATGAGTAACTTCTGTATCATGTTCATAGAGTCGCTGAGTATGCATGAGTGACTTCTGTATCATGCTCATAGAGTCACTGAGTATGCATGAGTCACTCCTGTATCATGCTCATAGAGTCACTGAGTATGCATGCATGAGTGACTTCTGTATCATGCTCATAGAGTCACTGAGTATGCATGCATGTGTGAATGTATGCGTCTGTAACCACTCCAGGGATTTTGTCACCGTCATGACCTCCCTATTCTGCTGGTAATTGTCGCATATTCACCACTTGCCTCTTTGATAACTTTTCCTTTCGCTCAGCGCAGAAGCCCATGCACTCCACCTTTGCCGAATCACAGAAACATCAGTGTAGACAACATCATCTTCCTTCGATGTGTAGTCATTTATTAATGCTTCGACTTCTGCGTTGACTATTGTAAGCAGCGAATCTTGACTTGGTTTGTTTATCTTTGTGACTACTACAAAGAATTGTCTGTGTTCAGTGAGTATTGGTATCCACTCTTCTCCACGGTCTATATCTTAGATGGCATATTCTAACACTCAAAACTACATCGAGTTCCTTTACTAAAGTATTCAAGTATTGAATGCATTGTTCAGTTTTTTAAATCAGTTTCTATATCATGATTAAAATTTTTGTTCTAACCAAAATGTACACCCATACACATGTTCAATACGTCTGATCTACATATCGTTAAATGTTTACAGCGTGTGAGCAAGTAGGAATGCAAAGTATCGTCCGGTGCTTCGCTGTTGCCGGCTTGCATCCTGAACGCATCCTTCGTCACAATACCTCCATTAGTGATGACAAGTATTCGATTATAGGCAGAAACGATACTGAGGTTGATAACTTTTGCAAGTGAGTAGCGGATGTAACGTGGCGATACATGGCAGTCTGAAACATGACAGTCTGAGAGACATGACAGCCTGAGACAGGGCAGTCTGAGAGATAGAATAGCTTAAGATCGGGCAGTCTGAGACAAGACAGTTTGAGACAGGACAATGTGACAGGTTGACAGACAGACAGACAGGTAGGTAGGAAGATCGATATATGTATATACATACATAGGTAGATAGATAGGTAGACAGGTAGGTAGGTAGACAGGTAGGTAGGTAGATGTATGTAGGTAAGTTAGGTAGGTAGACAGGTAGGTAGGTAGATGTATGCAGGTAAGTTAGGTAGGTAGACAGGTAGGTAGGTAGAGGTATGTAGGTAAGTTAGGTAGGTAGACAGGTAGGTAGGTAGACAGGTAGGTAGGTAGATGTATGTAGGTAAGTTAGATAGGTAGACAGGTAGGTAGGTAGATATATGTAGGTAAGTTAGATAGGTAGACAGGTAGGTAGGTAGATGTATGTAGGTAAGTTAGATAGGTAGACAGGTAGGTAGGTAGACAGGTAGGTAGGTAGATGTATGTAGGTAAGTTAGATAGGTAGACAGGTAGGTAGAGGTATGCAGGTAAGTTAGGTAGGTAGACAGGTAGGTAGGTAGATGTATGTAGGTAAGTTAGATAGGTAGACAGGTAGGTAGGTAGAGGTATGCAGGTAAGTTAGATAGGTAGACAGGTAGGTAGGTAGATGTATGTAGGTAAGTTAGATAGGTAGACAGGTAGGTAGGTAGATGTATGTAGGTAAGCTAGATAGGTAGACAGGTAGGTAGGTAGATGTATGTAGGTAAGTTAGATGGTAGACAGGTAGGTAGGTAGACAGGTAGGTAGGTAGATGTATGTAGGTAAGTTAGATAGGTAGACAGGTAGGTAGGTAGATGTATGTAGGTAAGTTAGATAGGTAGACAGGTAGGTAGGTAGATGTATGCAGGTAAGTTAGATAGGTAGGTCGGTCGGTAGGTCGATAGTTAGGTAGGTCGGGCGGTCGGTTCTATGGAAGCTACCCTAGTAAATAAAAAGCGTCGCAGAAATAGGATGTGTCGGTCTACTTGTAGGCGCATAACTGGCACAACGTACAATCGCTCTTAGGCTCAGATCACATACAAATCACAGAGTTGTTTAACAAGTGATCGATATGGAGCGTTCGAAGAAGAAGGTAGGTGTGTGGGTGGGTGAATTTACAGATATATGGATATATGGATATATGGATGGATGGATGGATGAATGAATGGATGGATGAATGGATGGATGGTTGATTGAGTAAAAGATTTCCTGAATATACTTTGTTATTAAATTTCCAGAAACAGAGAGAAACTATTTTCCTGCATGAGACCACTGGCAGCCACTTGTCCAGGATTGTTGTCTCGGATGTACGCCATCGGCATAGACCTGCAGGCCATGGAGACGAGCACTGAATATTTATGCAACATTAAACAAAGTAGGTGTGTCTGTTTACTGGAGAATTGTTCTTGACAAAAATGAACAAACAGACTGAATCACTGCTGGCGTCAACAATTTGCAGAATTACACTTGTCTTTGTTCCGGGGCACATGGGTGTCGTTGACAATGAGAGAGCAGACAGGCTGGCTGGCTCTGCCGCTATATCAGACAATGGACAGAGCTGACATCGTGAAAGCCCTCATAGAGCGTGGCCGCAGAGAAGACCTTCATCTAAACCAATCCACGTCTACTACTAGATTGCGAGAACTGGGTTTGAAGATTGGTGTGGCAAGAAAAGAACGTACAACAGGTATACGAGTAGGCTCATCAATCAAAATCGAACTGGTACGGTCAGTCGCTGGACGCTGATGGAGATATTGCGAAGGAGATCGGAGCACCTATGGACATGTCCGGAGTGCAATGAAGATATTCCAAACTGAAACTGAACAAACAGAGAGAGAGAGAGAGAGAGAGAGAGAGAGAGAGAGAGAAGAAGAAGTGAAACTTGTAAAATGGTGCTATGATCAAGTATTGAATGGTATACATGTCTTCAACATTACTATAGGGGTGGGGGAGAGGGAAGAAGGGGAGGGGACTACGGTAAAACTAGAAAACTGAGAGGAAAGATGACAATAATCCTAGAAAATCGAAAAACTAGAATACGTCAGTAAAACTAGAATACGCCAGTAAAACTAGAATACGTCAGTAAAACTAGAATACGTCAGTAAAACTAGAATACGTAATTGTCGCTGGTAATTGTCGCATATTCACCACTTGCCTCTTTGATAACTTTTCCTTTCGCTCTAGCCGTAGAAGCCCATGCACTCCACCTTTGCCGAATCACAGAAACATCAGTGTAGACAACATCATCTTCCTTCGATGTGTAGTCATTTATTAATGCTTCGACTTCTGCGTTGACTATTGTAAGCAGCGAATCTTGACTTGGTTTGTTTATCTTTGTGACTACTACAAAGAATTGTCTGTGTTCAGTGAGTATTGGTATCCACTCTTCTCCACGGTCTATATCTTAGATGGCATATTCTAACACTCAAAACTACATCGAGTTCCTTTACTAAAGTATTCAAGTATTGAATGCATTGTTCAGTTTTTTAAATCAGTTTCTATATCATGATTAAAATTTTTGTTCTAACCAAAATGTACACCCATACACATGTTCAATACGTCTGATCTACATATCGTTAAATGTTTACAGCGTGTGAGCAAGTAGGAATGCAAAGTATCGTCCGGTGCTTCGCTGTTGCCGGCTTGCATCCTGAACGCATCCTTCGTCACAATACCTCCATTAGTGATGACAAGTATTCGATTATAGGCAGAAACGATACTGAGGTTGATAACTTTTGCAAGTGAGTAGCGGATGTAACGTGGCGATACATGGCAGTCTGAAACATGACAGTCTGAGAGACATGACAGCCTGAGACAGGGCAGTCTGAGAGATAGAATAGCTTAAGATCGGGCAGTCTGAGACAAGACAGTTTGAGACAGGACAATGTGACAGGTTGACAGACAGACAGACAGGTAGGTAGGAAGATCGATATATGTATATACATACATAGGTAGATAGATAGGTAGACAGGTAGGTAGGTAGACAGGTAGGTAGGTAGATGTATGTAGGTAAGTTAGGTAGGTAGACAGGTAGGTAGGTAGATGTATGCAGGTAAGTTAGGTAGGTAGACAGGTAGGTAGGTAGAGGTATGTAGTAGTTAGGTAGGTAGACAGGTAGGTAGGTAGACAGGTAGGTAGGTAGATGTATGTAGGTAAGTTAGATAGGTAGACAGGTAGGTAGGTAGATATATGTAGGTAAGTTAGATAGGTAGACAGGTAGGTAGGTAGATGTATGTAGGTAAGTTAGATAGGTAGACAGGTAGGTAGGTAGACAGGTAGGTAGGTAGATGTATGTAGGTAAGTTAGATAGGTAGACAGGTAGGTAGAGGTATGCAGGTAAGTTAGGTAGGTAGACAGGTAGGTAGGTAGATGTATGTAGGTAAGTTAGATAGGTAGACAGGTAGGTAGGTAGAGGTATGCAGGTAAGTTAGATAGGTAGACAGGTAGGTAGGTAGATGTATGTAGGTAAGTTAGATAGGTAGACAGGTAGGTAGGTAGATGTATGTAGGTAAGCTAGATAGGTAGACAGGTAGGTAGGTAGATGTATGTAGGTAAGTTAGATAGGTAGACAGGTAGGTAGGTAGACAGGTGGTAGGTAGATGTATGTAGGTAAGTTAGATAGGTAGACAGGTAGGTAGGTAGATGTATGTAGGTAAGTTAGATAGGTAGACAGGTAGGTAGGTAGATGTATGCAGGTAAGTTAGATAGGTAGGTCGGTCGGTAGGTCGATAGTTAGGTAGGTCGGGCGGTCGGTTCTATGGAAGCTACCCTAGTAAATAAAAAGCGTCGCAGAAATAGGATGTGTCGGTCTACTTGTAGGCGCATAACTGGCACAACGTACAATCGCTCTTAGGCTCAGATCACATACAAATCACAGAGTTGTTTAACAAGTGATCGATATGGAGCGTTCGAAGAAGAAGGTAGGTGTGTGGGTGGGTGAATTTACAGATATATGGATATATGGATATATGGATGGATGGATGGATGAATGAATGGATGGATGAATGGATGGATGGTTGATTGAGTAAAAGATTTCCTGAATATACTTTGTTATTAAATTTCCAGAAACAGAGAGAAACTATTTTCCTGCATGAGACCACTGGCAGCCACTTGTCCAGGATTGTTGTCTCGGATGTACGCCATCGGCATAGACCTGCAGGCCATGGAGACGAGCACTGAATATTTATGCAACATTAAACAAAGTAGGTGTGTCTGTTTACTGGAGAATTGTTCTTGACAAAAATGAACAAACAGACTGAATCACTGCTGGCGTCAACAATTTGCAGAATTACACTTGTCTTTGTTCCGGGGCACATGGGTGTCGTTGACAATGAGAGAGCAGACAGGCTGGCTGGCTCTGCCGCTATATCAGAGGGACAGAGCTGACATCGTGAAAGCCCTCATAGAGCGTGGCCGCAGAGAAGACCTTCATCTAAACCAATCCACGTCTACTACTAGATTGCGAGAACTGGGTTTGAAGATTGGTGTGGCAAGAAAAGAACGGTACAACAGGTATACGAGTAGGCTCATCAATCAAAATCGAACTGGTACGGTCAGTCGCTGGACGCTGATGGAGATATTGCGAAGGAGATCGGAGCACCTATGGACATGTCCGGAGTGCAATGAAGATATTCCAAACTGAAACTGAACAAACAGGAGAGAGAGAGAGAGAGAGAGAGAGAGAGAGAAGAAGAAGTGAAACTTGTAAAATGGTGCTATGATCAAGTATTGAATGGTATACATGTCTTCAACATTACTATAGGGGTGGGGAGAGGGGAAGAAGGGGAGGGGACTACGGTAAAACTAGAAAACTGAGAGGAAAGATGACAATAATCCTAGAAAATCGAAAAACTAGAATACGTCAGTAAAACTAGAATACGCCAGTAAAACTAGAATACGTCAGTAAAACTAGAATACGTCAGTAAAACTAGAATACGTCAGTAAAACTAGAATACGTCAGTAAAACTAGAATACGTCAGTAAAACTAGAATACTGAGATGCTCATGAGCAGATATTATAATTTCAATAGAACTTTCTAAACCATGCTAATATGATAGATGGACGTTGCTATGGCAACAGTTGTTCTCCTTCTTCTCCATACAGAGACTATGAGTAAAAGTAAATCCTTAGATGGAGACATCTTAACCCGTTCATCCTACCGAGCCGATACACCGGCACACAATATGTTTTAAGATGACGCAAAGCCTGTATACAGAATAATTTAGTATACATTGCACAGTAAATGTGTCCGGAGGTCAAGTAAATTACGCGCCCGAGTGGTTACCGGGGCCCAAATTTGGGGTATAAAGAATAAACCACTGTTACCTGCCACGCATGTCGTAAGAGACGACTAAGGAGATTTGGCTGAAATCGGATGCACGTGTCCAAAACGTGTAGAAATCTATGCGTTTAGGGGCCTACCAAACCAATGTGCAACGTATACACGTTCTTGACAAAGATCAAACATGTCACAAAGAGTGATTAAAATTGGTCGTAAAGAACGAACGCAAAGAAGAAGAAAAAGAAGTAAATTACAGAGGGAAAGAGTTAACACCAACAACATCATAACAACATAACAACAACATCATAATAACAATAGCATTTTAGAAGTTACCAGATTGTGAGTGAATACTCTAGTACAGTGGCTCCCAAACTTTGCATTACCACAGAAACCCTTTTAAATACATTTTGCTCCAGCGAATCCCCAAAATTTCTATATATGAAAATCTTCTAGCGATGGAGTTATTATTACACCATACCAATAGTCAAGCTGCTGGCTCCAATTTCTCATATTGTAGGAAACTTCAAATAATCTTTCATTTTGTCCTGTTTGACACATTTTGTCCTGTTTGACACATTTTGTCCTGTTTGACACATTTTGTCCTGTTTGACATTTTGTCCTATTTGACATTTTGTCCTGTTTGACACATTTTGTTCTGTTTGACACATTTTGTCCTGTTTTACAACTTTTATCCTGTTTGACATTTTGACTCTAGTCCAGGTCCTTTGATTTCACAGCGGAACTAGTTTATCAACACTGTTTTTATACGTTTTTAAAAAAATTATTTTTTGTTTAAAATGTCAAAGATCATAATATTTTTTCAATCGATTAAAGACCTCCTATGAGTACCTCGTGGACCAGCGAGGGTCTGCGGACCCAGTTTTGGGAACCGCTACACTAGCAGACAGTCTTTGCAACTTCCGATTTTGATGTCAATGTGTAATCTTGATGTCAATGTGTAATCTTAATGTCAATGTGTAATTTTGATGTCAATGTGTAATCTTAATGTCAATGTGTAATCTTAATGCCAATGTGTAATCTTGATGTCAATGTGTAATCTTGATGTCAATATGTAATCTTGATGTTTTCCTTAAGAATAATTCGGATAATATTTGCCTTTCAATTTTGTTTTGAATTATCCTCCCTGCATTCCGGACATGTCCATATGTGCTCCCTGCATTCCGGACATGTCCATATGTGCTCCCTGCATTCCGGACATGTCCATATGTGCTCCCTGCATTCCGGACATGTCCATATGTGCTCCGATTTCACTAGCAATATCTCCAACAGAGTCAAACGACTATACATACCAGCTCGATGATGATTGGTGAGCACCCTCTTACGACTGTTGAGTTGCTCTTTTCTAGTGGCTCCAATCTTCAAACCAAGATCTTGCAATATATCTGTGGATGAGAATTTCATCTACTTTTGTCGTCACGCGGTTACCGGTTTATTGTCCCAATTTCGTGGTTTTCTGGGTTTTGTCTTGCTCTGCAATAATAGTTTGGATGATAGTTAATTTGGCTTTTTATTTGACAAGATTCTGTTATGCTATTCATCCACATTTTTCGTAGTCTTCCTCTCGGCTTCTTTCCTGATGTTCTGTTGTAGAAGACTGTATACAGTGGGGTTGGGTTGTATTTTTATTAAGTGGCCAAACCGCATGATTCTTTGTTTCTCAGTGTAATTCAGGCAAGGTTCGGTGCCAATTTTCTTTGTTATGCCGATATTGGTGACTGTCTTTTCTGGTGTTGTTGGTAACTTTTCGTGGACATCGCATTTCACATGTAGTTAATTTTTGCTACTGCGCTTTGCTCATTGTCCATGTTTGGCTCTGGTAACACAAAGTAGGTATGCAAATGCTGTTGATCATCTGTTGCTTAGCTGCCTGTGAAATTTGTGAGTGCCTTAACAATGGGGCTAGATAGTAGGTTACAGCATTTGCTTTTGCACTCTAGCCTCTATCTCTCTATCTAGTCTTCCATCTTCTGTGAATATGCTTCCTTTTGATGTGAATTTGTTTAACTGAAAACTCTCTATGCGGTCGGATTCTAAAAATAGCGTTCAGTATATCAGCTCTATCCATTGGCTGGCCCTTGATATGATGCCAATCAGCTTATCTGCTCTTTTGTTGCCATTGATACCCATGTTCACCGGAACGAAAATGAATGTAAGTTTGCCAATTTTTGACGTTTTTAGTGATTCAGTCCATTGCCTGCTCACCGAACCAGCCTCGACCTTTCGGATTATACTCAATGAATCACTCAGAATGTACACACGAGTGTAGTTTTGTGACTCCAGCCAGAGTAGTGCCTTTATCACCGCTAACACTTCTTTGGTAGAATTTGCCTTTACCGTTTTATAACAAAAATAGTCTCTGTTTTAAACATACTTATTAAATGTCTCAATACTTGTTGTCTGTTTTGCTTTAGAATATCTGCAGAGTCTTATATGTTTCAACAAACCATCCACTGACATTGCCAAGTGTACCCAGAATGCAACATCCCAAATCGGAGCAGCTTTCATGGATCGATATCAAACTGGAAGTCTTGCTCCATCTAAATACCAGGAAATTCTGTGCAAGTATGTACTTATTTTATGTCGTGTTTGTCTTTACGCCACTGCAGTTGATACACTTAGGTTTCAGTCAGGGGCGTGTTTAGTATTGAGCCGGTACCAAACTAGGAGTCTTGTTCCAACAAAATATCAGAACAGTCTGTGCAAGTATGTACTTATTTTATGTCGTGTTTGTCTCTACGCCACTGCAGGCGACACACTTAAGTCTCAGCCAGGGGCGTGTTTAGAATTGAGTCGGTACCAAACTAGGAGTCTTGTTCCAACCAAATATTAGAACATTCTGTGCAAGTATGTACTTATTTTATGTCGTGTTTGTCTCTACGCCACTGCAGGTGATACACTAAGTCTCAGTCAGGGGCGTGTTTAGAATTGAGCCGGTACCAAACTAGGAGTCTTGTTCCAACCAAATATTAGAACATTCTGTGCTTATTTTATGTCTTGTTTGTCTCTACGCCACTGCATGCGACACACACCGTCAGTTTAAGTCCGGGCGAGACTACATCACGAGAAATTTGGTTTTCAATTGGGTTTTTTTACACTGATCCAGAAACACTTGAGCTTTCAGCTCTTCGGTTCGGTGCCATGGACATCGTAACCATTCGTCTATGAACACGTTGGGAAGGCGGGCTCATTTTGGGTTTAAAGACGCCTAAATATTGTATCGTAGATTGTAATTATTCAACTAAATACTACTGCTCTTGGCTGGCTTGTATTAGGTAATTTATTATACAACTAGATACTACTGCTCTTGGCTGGCTTGTATTAGGTAATTTATTATACAACTAGATATAGTTCTATAATATGTGTCTTCATAGTAGCATTCTATCATTATGAGTTCAGTTTGACATGCAGCAGTGTCGTTCGTTGAGCAAGTGGTCATGCCAGACAGTGTCGTCTTCGTGGTGAGCAAGTGGTCATGCCAGACAGTGGTTCGTTACATGGTCGCCAGACAGTGTCGCTTGTGTGAGCAAGTGGTCATGCCAGTGTCGGCTTGAAAAGTGGCATGCCGACTCGTTCCCGTGGTGAGCAAGTGGTCATGCCAGACAGTGTCGTCTTCGTGGTGAGCAAGTGGTCATGCCAGACAGTGTCGGCTTCGTGCAGACATGTGGTGGGAGCAGTGGACATGCCAGACAGTGTCGGCTTCGTGGTGAGCAAGTGGACATGCCAGACAGTGTCGTCTTCGTGGTGAGCAATTGGATATGCCAGACAGCGTCGGCTTCGTGGTGAGCAGGTGACATGCGACAGTGCCAGAGCAAGTGAAGATATCTAATCAACTTCATGGCACGGTGAGCAAATGCATGCCAGACAGTGTTATCTTTAGAGAAACATACTAATCAACTTCTCATGGGCACGGTGAGCAAATGGACATGCCAGACAGTGTTGTCTTCGTGGTAGAGAGAGAAAACATACTAATCAACTTCCCATGGATACGGTGAGCAAATAGACTTTAGGATGGTTGCTGCAGCGGAGGACAGAGCACGCATGGGAATGCTAATTAGTAAACTTTGTTCTTTAGTTCTTCTGTACCAGATTGCAGAAGTTAGAGTAAGTATTTTAAACTGCTGTGTACTGATGTATCCATGTAGAACAAAACTAAACCAGATTGGCTGTGAGCTGGAAGCCTACCGCAAGATTTGTGAAGCTGACATGACAGATCTCAGAACAAGTGTGCAGTGCACGTTGTTGCCAAGACCATGTCGAGACAGCATCCAGACAGAATCTAGCAGTATTTGTCAACAGGTAACATGTCTCTGCTGTTATACAATCGCTTCTTTCTCTTATTTACGCCTCTTCTCTTTGTTTTCTCTACTTTTCTCTTACTATGTAATATATCCTTTCTCTTTATAACTATGTTTAATATTTATCCTTTCTCTTTAAACTATGGGAGCTAATTATACCCTTTCTCCTTCTATACTGTAATATATCCTCTCTACTATACAATTTCCTTTCCTTCATGTACTTATCGTCTATGTAAATATCCGCTCTAACAATGGAATATATCCCTCTACTATGTAAATATCCTTCTCTTATTATGTAATATATACTCTCTCTCTTACTCTGTAATATCCTCCTCCCTTTTTTCGTTACCTTACTATTCTTGTTGTTATTCTTCTTCTTTGAGTTCTTCTTTACAACAATTTTAATCATTCTTTGTGATATGTTTGATCTTTGCCAAGAACGTGTATACGTTGCACATTGGTTTGGTAGGCCCTAAACGCATAGACTTCTACACGTTTAGGACCCATGCATCCGATTTCAGCCAAACCTCCTTAGCCGCCTCTTACGACATGCATGGCAGGTAACAGTGGTTCTATTCTTTACACCTCAAATTTGGGCCCGGTAACCACTCGGGTGATGTTGTTATTATTACTTGACAAATTAATATGACCGTCGTGTCTCTCTTATATTCTGTGACCGTCATCTCTTCCACTTTATCTCATCCATTTCCACACTTTGTCCCCTCAAAGTCACTCTCCTATCATATTTATTTCTCACCTCCTCCAGTCGCCTCTATTTCATCCCTCATCTATCTTGTTTCATCCCTCCCATTATCTTAATTTCACCTTCCTATCACCTCTATTCTAACGCACACAAAAACCATATAAAAAATAAGAATCAGACAATTGAGGCACTTTGGGCATATAATGCGAAGAGAAAGTTTAGAGCATTTGGTGACAACAGGTAAAATTCAGGAAGGAGAGATCGTGGAAGACAGAGGAGAAGATGTGGATGCCTGACATCATGGTTCGACAAAATATCGATGTCAGGACTGATTACATGCACCAAGCAAAGAAAGTTGTGGAGAGACATGATCGCCTACGCCGGCAGGCATGACTCTTGATTGATTAATCACCTCTATTGTACACATCCTGTCACCTTCATTTAACATCTCATATCACCTCTCTATGTCATCCATTCCATCTTCGCTATTCACCCTACTATCACCTCTTACCCCCATCATCTGTATTTCACACCTCATATCACCTGTATTTCACACCTCATATTACCTGTATATCACACCTCATATCATCGTTTTATTTCTCAGATAGTTACACCTTTACCTGTACAGACCACCCGACCAACCCAAGACATACCTGGTGTAGTACCTGTTAATGGTAGTCCATCTGATGTTGTCAGTATCCATGCTGGCACATGCGCTGTTGTCCATAGTGATATCTCCATGATGTTACTGCTACTACTGACTTCCATCGCTATCTCAAGTTTAATTTAGAATCAACAAACTATTCTTACGATGTCTTTTACTTGTTTCATAAAAACGTGTCCATGTTTTTAAAAATCTACTTAGCGTTGGTTACATGAAAACAAGAAGCGGAAAGTTTTACAAATAATAATAAATAATTCCTTTCGTACCGTTATACGTTACATAGGGCCTGCAAGTAATTTCTCCATACCGCTCTATCCTGGGCAACTCTGCTCAATCTCTCCATGGAACTGAGACCGATATTTCGAGTCTGCCTCAGCAAGATTGCTCGGGTCTCCTTAGGTCTGACTCTCTCTTGGGAACCTTTGATACTTCAATGCCTGTGTATTCTGCATTTCCAGGTGCCCAACATATCTCCATCTTCTTCTATAAGTTGTCACGATGTTTTACAATTACAACAGATTAATTAAACGTTTGGCAAACAAACAAAAGATTTTCAAACAACGAGACAGAGTCTAAGATAGGAACACTCATCCAAAGACGATGGATTGATCTAGATGTGTTTCGAGACTGACTCTGTCATGAAGATTGATCTAAGATGTGTTTCGCACGGAGACTGACTCTGTCATGAAGATTGATCTAAGATGTGTTTCGCACGGAGACTGATTCTGTCATGAAAACTGAATTGAGATAGGATATTGGAGGGTAAACGAAAACGTGGAAGTCTCAAAACAACCTGAAAGAGAGCAGTAGAACAAGAACTGAAAGAAATGAATCACAGCTGGAACACAATACAGAGGACGGTCCAAAACAGAGAAGAATAGTGGCAGTTGTTGATGCCTTACGCGCCAAGCTCGTCGCGTGCTAGAGTGAGATGAAAGGGGGAAGCAACTGGTATATGACGCATATAGTATTGATTGATTGATTGATTGAACCATCATTATTGCACTTCGGTGTGTAACCATGTGTGCTCCGATCTCTTTCTTACACAGGAAGATCTCAGCTGCAGTGCATGAACTTCGTAGCACCGGCGAGGGTCCCGATGTAATTTTGAAGATGGTAAAGATATTTTTGTAGGAATTTTATTTTTAACATTTTATAATAAATTTTGGCCATGCAGCGGCTTTCCAGCCTGCTCTTCTCGATTTTGAACTGTCAATGGTTCTTTTACGTGCTCTAATTTAACACGGGACCTACGTGTCATCGTCCGTCTCCGATAGGACTTGGAACTCGATCTCACTTAAACTGAGATCAGGGATCTCTGGAAAAATATCAAGATGGCGCCACAAGGGAACGAACCTAGTACCTTTAGCACGAGAGACAATCACCTAACCTGTACACTGGAAACCCCAATATATATAGTACAGATTTGCCAAACACGTAATAACAAAGTACTGTAGTTTTACCAAATAAACAACAATGACAATACACAACAACGTTTCGACCAAAAGGCCTTTATTAAGCAAACGGTACAACAGGAGTGACGAATTTCACAGCACACCACATATAGACTTCGACAGAGATATTACAACGGACATAAAATGAAAATATGTGACTAAATACGAATAACGAAATAAATGGAGAAAAACTAGACGTGGAGAAAGAAGAGAACACAAATCAAGTAAATATATAACTTATAAACATTTAACATATACACATATAAAATATAGAGCATGAGAAGAGAAAGTACTAAGAAGCATAGGAATGTAGAGCGTTGAGTCCATGAGGTCGCAAGGTACCATATAATGAAATAAAACGCTTCTCCAGAGCAAATCGACTACGATCATCAGATGAACAGGACATCGCGAGCTCCCAAATGGGCAGTTCCATTGAAATGAGTGGCTACAAGGGTCAAAGAACATTGGCGTATATCGCACACGTGTTGGCCGAAACGATCACTGAGAATTTTGCATGTTTCGTCGATATATGCTTCAGCACACCGCTTGCAAGTGATGACGTAGATTATATTGCAGGACTCGCATGTGAAACCATCTTCAATAACAAACGGGGCTTTAGGAAAAGATACAGTACGTGTCTGTATCACATAGGCACACGTAATGCAGCACGGACGGCCAAATTGAACAGTGAAAAAATGACTCTGGACATTGGACTTAAGGCGATTGTGTACCAACATATCCTTAAGACTTCTGTCCCATCTGTAAGCCACCAAAGGATAGTTGGGGAAGACTGAACGGGTCTCAGAATCTGACTTAAGGATAGACAGATGACGGAATAAAACTTTTTTCACCAGTGAACTATGAGGGTGGAAAGTTAAGATACATTTCACCCAGTTGGGGGTGGAAAGTTAAGATACATTCACCCAGTTGGGGTGGAAAGTTAGATACATTTCCCCAGTTGGGGGTGGAAAGTTAAGATACATTTCACCCAGTTGGGGGTGGAAAGTTAAGATACATTTCACCCAGTTGAGGGTGGAAAGTTAAGATACATTTCACCCAGTTGGGGGTGGAAAGTTAAGATACATTTCACCCAGTTGGGGGTGGAAAGTTAAGATACATTTCACCCAGTTGAGGGTGGAAAGTTAAGATACATTTCACCCAGTTGAGGGTGGAAAGTTAAGATACATTTCACCCAGTTGAGGGTGGAAAGTTAAGATACATTTCACCCAGTTGGGGGTGGAAAGTTAAGATACATTTCACCCAGTTGGGGGTGGAAAGTTAAGATACATTTCACCCAGTTGAGGGTGGAAAGTTAAGATACATTTCACCCAGTTGGGGGTGGAAAGTTAAGATACATTTCACCCAGTTGGGGGTGGAAAGTTAAGATACATTTCACCCAGTTGGGGGTGGAAAGTTAAGATACATTTCACCCAGTTGGGGGTGGAAAGTTAAGATACATTTCACCCTGTTAGAGTTGGAAGTCCTCTGTTAGTTGGTAAGGGCCTCCTGGGGAGTAATTTTCTGAACTCGATGCATAGCTGATAGAAGCACCTTCTCCTGGTATTGGCGCTTGCGGCTATATAATTATATAGTATAGATTGGGAAGCTCATCATCATCAGCCGTGCCGTGCCGTGGTGATCATGGATCTCCACAAATCTCTGTCGTTGGTGTTTGCTATCAACTCAGATGTTGACGCTCTACCGTGCCATGAAGTCAGGCTATCCACAATTTTCTATCTCTGTCTTCCTCTGTCTCGTCTACTCTCGATTTTACCGGTAGATTGGGATAAGGGTTGATTAAAAACAAACCCAAAAATCTCATGGGATTAAAAAACGTGATAAAACGAAAATGAAACGAAATAACATAAACAATGAACAAGATGAAATGATCGTTATAAAAAGAAAAATGTACTTGTTGGTCATGTGTCATCAACTGTTATACAATAAACTTTTGTTTCATTTTGCATTTCAAGTGTTGAATTTCTTCAGTTTTTCTATTGACCATTATTTAACTGTGATTATGTGTGTGTTCTTTGTCTGTGTTCTGTGTTTTTATGTTGTGTTTTGCTATGTGTATGTTCTGTGTATGTGTTCAGTGTGTGTGTGTGTTCTTGTTCTGTGTGCGTGTGTGTTCTTATTCTCTGTGTGTGTTCTGTGTGCTTATGTATCGTGCGTGTGTGTTCTTGTTCTCTGTGTGTGTTATGTGTGCTTATGTATCGTGCGTGTGTATGTAGTTCTAATGTAAACCTCGACATACATACTGCCATGACAACATCGTAGCCATACTAAACGCCAACCTGACAAGCCATCGAAACCATCACACCATCGCAAACCATCACACACATCGAAACCATCCACCATGCAAACCATCACACACCATCGCAAACCATCACACACCATCGCAAACCATCACCCATCGCAAACCATCACACACCATCGCAAACCATCACACACCATCGCAAACCATCCCACACCATCGCAAACCATCACACACCATCGCAAACCATCACACACCATCGAAACCATCACACACATCGCAAACCATCACACACCATCGCAAACCATCACACACATCGCAAACCATCACACACCATCGCAAACCATCACACACCATCGCAAACCATCACACACCATCGCAAACCATCACACACCATCGCAAACCATCACACAACATCGCAAACCATCACACAGCATCGCAAACCATCACACACCATCGCAAACCATCACACAACATCGCAAACCATCACACAGCATCGCAAACCATCACACACCATCGCAAACCATCACACACCATCGCAAACCATCACACACCATCGCAAACCATCACACATGAACCATCACCACTCGCAAACCATCACACACCATCGCAAACCATCACACACCATCGCAAACCATCACACACCATCGCAAACCATCACCACCATCGCAAACCATCAACAGCATCGCAAACCATCACACCATCAACCATCAACAGCATCGCAAACCATCACACACCATCGCAAACCATCACACCATCCAAACCATCACACACCATCGCAAACCATCACACACATCTCAAACCATCACACACCATCGCAAACCATCACACACCATCGCAAACCATCACACACCATCGCAAACCATCACACACCATCGCAAACCATCACACACCATCGCAAACCATCACACACCATCGCAAACCATCACACACCATCGCAAACCATCACACACCATCGCAAACCATCACACACCATCGCAAACCATCACACACCATCGCAAACCATCACACACCATCGCAAACCATCACAAACTATCACAGTCTATATTTTTTCTAACCAGTTGTTCTTCTTCTTCTGCGATCAACTTCTGCTATGCGACTACTCAGGTATGTGTCATAAACAGGGCGGTGCGCTTGAGGTCTTCACCGGTTCCCCATAGTTTGTCTTGTAGGGTTGTTTCTGTTGGCCAGATCTCCAATCTCTCACTACTCAGACTAGGGCAGTCTTGCAGGATGTGCTCTGGGGACTGCTTTGGTGCTCCACATGTGCAGGCTGCCGAGTCCCTGATACCCATTCTGTAGAGGTGTGCTCTGAGACGCAGTGTCCGGTTCTAAGTCTGAAGACTGTGGTCTGTGCTTTTCTATTTAGTGTATTTATACTGTCGTGCTCTGGCTTGTATCCTCCATTTGTTTTTCTCCAGATCATTTTCTTGGATTGTTTCAGGAGAGTCTTTGCTTCTGTAAAACTTTGTGTTGGGTGGTGTTGTGTTAGGCCACGCCCCAGCCTTTGCGAGTTTGTCAGCCTTTTCGTTTCCTGGTATGCCACAGTGAGCTGGTATCCACTGTAAGACCAGTTCGGATTTTTTTGACAACAAGCTGATATTTTGCCTTATGTCCTGAATGAGCTTGTCTTGTCTGAGACATGAGATAGCCTGGAGAACGGATCTTGAATCGCTAAAGATTGCAATATTTTTGCTGACACTTGCTGGTCGTTGAGAATCTGTATGGCTGCAAGAAGGGCTGTTGCCTCTGCTCTAAAGTTGGTGCATGTTTCTCCTGCTGCCAGAGAGTGTGTTTCTGTGTTTCCTTGAGGGTGAGTGATGTAGATTCCGCTGTAACCAGTTGTTAATAAATACGTGTTTTCTCTGCTGTTGAACATAAGAAAGTTCACATTTTGTAAGGACACCTCTGCCTTAAACTTTGCTCATCAAAATCGGTGCCTAAAATGGCGGTTTTAGTATGTGTATTTTAAGAGAAGAGAGCCGCTGTAGCGTAGTTGTTAGTGAACTCGCTTCGCAAGGCTGGTGGTCTGGGTTCAGCTCCCGCAATGCGCGTGGAATTTTCCCGACCACGACGGCTCTCAGGTCGACCCAGCCTCAACTGGGTACCAGACATGCTCTGGGAAAGTAAAGGCGGCCGGCGTGATGCTGATCACATCACCCATCGTGTGCCGACTGTCAATGAAAAATACAGGCCTAACACTGTATTGACCTATATACCACGAGGTATGAAAGGGTTCCTTTACTTTTTTATTTTTTTATTTTAAGAGAAAGGATTTCAATATCTCATGGACAGATTTGCTGCAGCATCGAACGGATTCTGCTTGACCATCAGCCTGAAGAAAACAAATATCATGTTCCAAGATATTAGCAGAGCCCCCGTCTATCAACTTTGGTAGCATATGCTTGAAGCAGTCAACACTTTTGCATACCTTGGCTCTATCATCAGCAGCAACCTCTCCTTCGATGATGAAATTAGCATCTCGTTGGAAGCTCACTGCTATGTTCAAATTAGCATCTGCGTTGGAAAGGCCTCCACTGCTATGTTCAAATTAGCATCTGCGTTGAAAGGCCTCACTCATGTTCAAATTAGCAATGTGTGTATGGGAAAATACCCCTCCTCTTCTTGGTGCTACTTGATTGGGTCACACGCACAGCCTACGCCAGGTCTGGAAAAGGCATACAGTGGACACTTATGTCAAAGCTAGAAGACCTGGACTTTGCGGACGATCTCGCCTTGCTTTCGCATAGACTACAAGACATGCAGGAAAAAGTGGATGCTCTGACACAAACGGCACAACGAGTTGGTCTTAAAATCAGTCAAGAGAAGACTAAAGTAATGCGTAGCAACAACATAGAGCAAGATCCAATACTGATTGAAGGAAGGGATATAGAAGATGTGGATGAATTTGTCTACCTTGGAAGTAAGATCAGCAGATCAGGAGGTACAGACGAGGACATTAATGCTAGGATTAGGAAGGCCCGACAGGCCTTTGCGATCCTGCAAATGGAGTGGAAGTCCGCTGCCATCTCCACGAAAACAAAGCTCAAGATTTTCAGCTCGAATGTGAAGTCGGTGTTGCTGTATGGCTCGGAAACTTGGCGAGTCACTAGGGCAAATACAAATAAGATCCAGACCTTTGTCAACGGATGTTTGCGGCGGATTCTCAGATTGAGATGGTATGATAGAGTTACAAACACGGATCTGTGGATAAGAACAGGACAGGAACCTATGATGACACAGGTCAAGAGGAGAAGATGGCGATGGATAGGTCATACCTTGCGGAAGACACAGTCGAGTGTCACTAGACAGGTGCTCGAGTGGAACCCGCAGGAAAACGAAAAGAGAGGGCGCCCTAGGCAGACTTGGAGACGAGGTCTTATTGAGGAGCTGAAGAGTGCTCAATTGACCTGGGAGACCATAAAAAGAACAGCCAGAGACCGAGAAGAGTGGTGAACAACTGTTGAGGCCCTATGCTCCACGAGGAGCGGAGAGGATTAATGATGATGTATGGGAAAATAAGGTACTTAAACGAAACACCAAGACACAAGTATATAAAGCTTGTGTTCTCAGCACTCTGCTGTATATTAGTGAGACATGGACCACATATGCTAGACAAGAACATCGCCTCAACACCTTCCACATGCGCTGTCTCAAGCGAATATACAACATCCGATGGCAAGACCACATCTCCAATATATAAGTCCTGGACAGTGCTGGCATTCTAAGCATGTACACCTTACTGAGTCAGCGACGTCTGAGATGACTGGGACACGTGTGTCGTATGAGCGATGATATATCCCAAACACATTCTATATGGCTAACTCGTAATAGCTACTAGACGACATAGGCGTCCATTGCTACGCTTCATTGACACCTACAAGAATGATCTAACTTTATGCGGCATAGACAATGAAAGTTGGGAGCGGTTGACCAAGAGCAGGCAAGCATGGCGAGCGACAATGAGGGCAGCTCAAAAGAAATAAAACGCCATCACATATGGAGTCAAAAGAGAGGACAGAAAGACCATCCTCTGCATTAGCTCCAGTTTCACCAGCATATTCTTCTTCTTCAAGCGCTCCATATCGACCACATGTTAAACCACTCGTTGTGATTTGTACGTGATCTGAGCCATACACATTGTGCCATTTATACGTCTACAAGTCGACCAGCACATCCGATTTCTGCAACGCTTTTTATTTACTAGGGTAGCTTCCCTAGTCCCCTACATCAGTCGCCTCTTACAACATGCCTTGTAGGTAGCAGTGTTACTATTCTTTGTTCCCCTTGTGAGCCCAAAAAGACACGAGCGTCACCTGCAACAAGGATTGCCATATCACCTGCAACAAGGTTTACCATATCTAAATAGGTCATTACAGCGGCATAAAGACGATGTGATTCAGTACAGGACAAACAGATATCGGTCTCAGTTCCATGGAGGAGATTGAGCCAGTTGCCCAGGATAGAGCGGTGTGGATAAACTGCTTACAGGCCCTTATCCTCATCAAATAGCTTGTCCTGAACAGAACTTTGCCACCTCAACAGTCCTCCGGAGTTTCTCTCTATCATAGGCCAGATGTCCTGCCTCTGCAGCCGTCATGTTCAAACCATCAGTTACATCCTGAATCCATCTTCTCCGTGGTCTTCCTCTTCTTCTCTTTCCGGTATGCCTCCTTCCATGATGGTCTTCTCAGCCCTTCATGTCTTTTTATATGTCCAAAATATCTCAATTTTCTCTTTCTTATTTGTAGCATCAGCCAGTTTTCTTTGATTTTGAGTTCTTTCTGGATAGATCTATTTGTTCTCTTCTCTGCCCAAGATATACGAAGGACTCTTCTGTAACACTTATATTCAAAAGCACATATGTTTTTTCACTGCTTTATTAAATGTCCACGCTTCACACCCATACGTTGCCACTGGGAATATGCATGCTCTTAGTATTCTGATCTTTGTTTTCTTATAAGTTCCGTTCCATACTGTTTTGAGTTGTTTAATTTTTGTAAAGCCATGTTTGTTCTTCTTTTAATTACCTTCATCCCATTTCCATCTGTTGTTAGCAGTGAACCAAGATATTCAAAACATTTTGTTGCATACAAATATTCCTGTCACATTTCATCTGTTGTTAGCAGTGAACTAAGATATTCAAAACTGTTCACATTTCCATCTGTTGTTAGCAGTGAACCAAGATATTCAAAACTGTTCACATTTCCATCTGTTGTTAGCAGTGAACCAAGATATTCAAAACTGTTCACATTTCCATCTGTTGTTAGCAGTGAACTAAGATATTCAAAACTGTTCACATTTCCATCTGTTGTACGTGAACTAAGATATTCAAACTGTCACATTTCCATCTGTTTGTAGACCTATTAACATATAGGTACGAGCGGAATTATATATATATATATATACACACATCAGTTCTGTACCTTGTTTATATGAAAGGACTCCGCCCGTGTTGTGCCGGAGCCATGAAGGGAGAGCAAAGAATAGCACTACTGCGACCTACAAGGTATGTCCCAAGAGTCGACTGATGTAGGGCCTATGGAAGCTACCCTGGTAAATAAAAAGCATCACAGAAATCGAATGTGCTGGCCTACTTGTAGGCGCATAACTGGCACAACGCACAATCGCTCTTAAACTCAGATCACATACAAATCACACAGAGTGGTTAACAAGTGGTCGATATGGAACGTTCGAAGAAGAATATAAAAGGACTAGATAAAAGAAGAACATTATGAAAGTGGGAAAGAACATTGCTTATGGATAAAAAAATGATGTGAGGTTTAAAATTTGATCGACAGCAAAGACATTGAAACAGTTTTAACAAATAAATAGCGAAGAAGCAAAATTCCTTTTAAATATCTATAGTTATAAAAATTTATGACGACATATATCGGTTTATACCAGAAATGTCCACACGGTACATTTTTAAAGTTTGTGTCTTTCCTGTGTCAACCGGATTTGTAATACATATTTTTAGACAGCCATTCTAACAGAAGTCAACCATCACTTCCTGTTTAACACGTTCCTTTGTAGTTGATTGTGTCTTTTTCGTGTTTGTTGTAAATTATAAGTTAAAAAATATGCACATCACAATAACAACGTTATCAGATCAGCTATTTACCATAGACGTTAGTGAAGATCTTGAGTTAGAAAATTTTAAAGCGCTATGTCAAGTAGAAACAGGTGTACCAGCACTTGAAATGTCCATTGTGTGGAATGGGCGACCTCTTCACGATGACAAACTAACATTACAACAATACGGTATAAAAGATGGCGAGATTGTACTTATTCAACACCTTCGTGGCCAGATTAGACAGAACCATGGGGCAGGTGAAAGCTTCCAGACAGCGACAGGTAGGTAACGATAGATAGAAGTAAATGTACCCAAATACTGACATCATTTGACCTAAATTATTACCAAGCAGTTTTGATCATAGTTAAAGTTAATAGTAGTATTCATAAAGTCAGGACAGTGACAGTACTACTACTAGGCAACTCACAGTCCTGGATCCTACTTTAGTAGTGTTCATAGTTAAGTCAGTACTAGTACTTAGGCAACTCACAGTCCTGGGTCCTACTTACTCTTCAATAACCAAGTAACTTGTGTAGCTGAGTACAGGTAATTGCACACTAGCTAACTTTGATAACTGAATCAAATAACAGTGACAGCATACATAGATGATACTGATAGTATCTGTATACTAAGGACTCAAGAACACCAAAGTTAATCAAGTTAATAATGTACCACAACACAATTTGAGTTTCAGACAGAATTCAGAAACTTCATACAGTGACAATTTAAGTCGTTAATATATAAAATAGAACCTCCTGACAAGAATAATGCCCTGGTATCGTAGAGAAAGACCACGCAAAAGATGGAGCAACGGCATCATGAACAGCCTACGAAAATGAATATCAGCTTACAAAGTGCCTTAAAACAAACACACAAGTTCACCATGTCGTCAGTCCCCCTCTCCCCCAATGCTTCCATAAAGAAGTAAATAGAAGAAAATAAGAAAAATATATAAAATAAGTGTATTAAACTTTATCATTGTAAAAATCTTTTTACTTCTGTCTTTCTTTATTATCAATTGCAAGTTTCTCATTTCTTATCTGTCTCTGATAGAACAATCATCATTGCACTTTGGTGAGTTACCATATATGGGTTCGATATCTTTCTTACACAGAAAGATCTCAGCAGTGGCTGTGCTGTTGATCTAAGATTTTGCAAACACAAAAACCCACTTGAAAGTATTACATCTGGAGTTATACTGTATCATGATATCAAATCTTGAGCCATCATAGGGAGCTGACTCATATCAACCATCTCATCATATAGTAGACTCTAATTTAACTGAAACTCAAGCATCCAGCAACAACATTTTTAATACAGTAAAATCAATTTCTAGAGGATATGTACGTTTGTACTTGACGCACCGCACCATGAGTAATCTTCACTTACCTTGTTTGCCTCCACATCCCGCCAATTCACTATGTTAGAACATACCAGCCGGTTAGAATCGATTGTTGTTCTCACCAAATCCCCAAAATGCAGAAACAGATCTCAGATTAGAATAAACTCGATAGTGCTTGCCATCAAACAGAAAATGACAATATAAAAGGGGCTTGAAAAAGGCAGCTCTCATGGAGGAATTTAATACTGATTTGTAAATGGCATTATGACTCATTCTCTGAAGGTAAACAAGTTTTATGCAGAGTTGGAGATTGGCAAAATGGCATACTCTTCATATATTGCTAGTGAAAGTGGGAAATTCATAGTGGATTCTGTTGTGACATACTTAACACATCTACCTAGCCTGGGACACTTAGGGCTGCAACTAATGCATACCACTCTTCTCTATTCTTAGCCGTCTTCTGTATTATGTTCCAGCTGTGATTCAGTTCTTGTCCTACTGTTCTCCTCCAGGTTGTTTTGGGTCTTCCACATTTTTGTTTACACTCTGGTGTCCATCTCGGTGCAGTTTTCGTAACAGAGTTAGCCTTCATTCGTATCACATTTCCGATCCATCTCCAGCGTCTCTTTTTGGATGATGGCGCTCATATTCTCTTGTTACCGAGGCCCAAATTTGGGGTGTAAAGAATAGAACCACTGTTACCTGCCACGTATGTCGTAAGAGGCAACTAAGGAGGTTTGACTGAAATCGGATGCATGTGTCCTAATTGTGTAGAAGTCCACCTGCTGCCTTGCAGATCGGCTGGGAACAGCCAAAGGCTAATGGAGAGCGAACCCAGTAAACGCTGGCTGAATCTGGACACATCGCCGAAGGATAAGCACCAGAGCTCCAAATGGCGCTGAAGATGTGACGAAACCCACCCATGCTAAGGCTGCATGAATCCACATGAATTCCACATGAATGAATTTATGGAGAGATCTGGTACATCAGTCTTTTAGGTGATCGCGCAAGAGAGATATTCTCTTGTTGACACTGCAAGTAGTTCTTGGCTTGAAATAGTATTTGGTCAGAACTTGTTTAAGATGTTTTGCAGACAAGCTGTATGGAAGATGGAGTTTAGACGTATTTTATTGTTGTCACTCTCCAACATTCTGATCTGTATAGTAAAGTATATTTAATACATGTTGACATCTTCTCACAGGTATCCCAAACATAGACTTCAGTAGCATACACATGCCAGGAGCTGACAGCGTAAGTCATACTCGACGAGAAGATGATCCCGTATTTATACGAGACATGTTGCTTACAAACCCAAGCCAGTTGGCCCTGTTAAAAGAAAGGAATCCACCACTAGCTGAGGCGTTAATCAGTGGAGACATGGGTAACGCTTTATTATTATAATTCATGGGTGGTGATCTTTGCCACCAGATTTAATTTCTTCTTGTAGTATCCCTGCCTTCACCTTGTTATAATAACATTTCTCTTTCTTTTCTCCATCATATAATAATATGTCTCTCATTTTTCTTAATTATGGTATGATTTTTGTCCTTTCCTATGCTATCTCCCTCCCTTCATTTAGTTATAGTAACAAATCTCCTCCTTCATTTAGTTATAGTAACAAATTCTCCTTCATTTAGTTATAGAACAAATCTCCTCCTTCATTTAGTTATAGTAACAAATCTACCTCCCTTCATTTAGTTATAGTAACAAATCTTCCTCCCTTCATTTAGTTATAGTAACAAATCTTCCTCCCTTCATTTAGTTATAGAAACAAATCTTCCTCCCTTCATTTAGTTATAGTAACAAATCTTCCTCCCTTCATTTAGTTATAGTAACAAATCTTCCTCCCTTCATTTAGTTATAGTAACAAATCTCTCCTTCATTTAGTTATAGTAACAAATCTTCCTTCATTTAGTTATAGTAACAATCTTCCCAAAATACACCCCACATACAGTAACAGATTACCGTATACACCACCCCACGTTCAATAACAAGCAGGACTTTGTTATCTTACCTCTAGGAAAATTCAGCCAAGTTTTCTATGAACAAAGACAATTACGAAAGCAACAAGAAGATGAAAGAGTGCGTCTGCTGACTGCTGATCCATTTGACGCAAGCGCACAGCAACAAATTGAAGAGGCCATCAGGTTTGTTTGTTTGTTTTCTTCTAGCGTGTTGATATTGTTTATAAACTGTGTTATTTTAACATGGTCATTTCTTATTTATATTTGTTTCATATAATAATATCTCTTCTTTTGCTAGCAGGCTTGCTTAATAGAGCCATTGCAGAGCATATAAGATAACTACGTCCATGATCTTCATCTTCTTTTGCTAGCATGCTTGCTTAATAGGGTCATTGCAGACCATATAGGATAACTACTTTCTGCTTGCTTAATAGGGTCATTGCAGACCATATAGGATAACTACTTTCATGATCTTCTTTTGCAAGCATACTTGCTTAATAGGGTAATTGCAGACCATATAGGATAATTACTTCCATGATCTTCATCTTTGCATTCGGTTTCGTATGCTCGTCTAAATCATGAGATGGGTTACCTCTATGAAGCTGCATGTCAGTTGGGAGTTCCTCGAGAGTTCCCCAGAGCTTGCTCTGTAAGCTTTGTTCATGAGGCCATGTTTCATTTCATTGATGTATGTACGATGGACATGACTGCAAGATGTGCTCTACAGTCTGTGTTTCTGTCTGGCATGCACACTGTGCAGTCTGAGCAGGCTTTTTTCTATGCATGTGATGGTTGAGTCTGCTATGACCTGTTCTTAGGCGAAAGATTGTTGTGTGCTGTTTTCTGTTTGGTCTGCTGTTGGGATCTGGTGAGTGTTTGCTGTGGGTGTGTTGCCTCCACACCTCTTTGTATTGGTTTATATTTGGCAATATATTTGGCTATAATAATTCAAGTTTAGAACAAGAGCAGAAACATTTCCTTCAACTCCAGCCACAATTGTTGTTGTCTAAAGTCCAAGGATTGACCTCATTGCACCAGGTTTTATCCCATATGACTTGATGCCTCTCCCCAGAAATGGCACGCTGCCTGCAGAGAGTATTGTACAAACACCGTAGCTCCAGCAAAAATAATAGGGATCTCTAGAAAAAAATTTGTCAACAAAGTGACGCGATCTGGTTCGAACCCATGACATTGGAAGCATCAGTGGTGTAACCACTTAGCCTGCATAGATCACCAAATTGTTGTACACCCAACCCACCTTTTATAGCAACTGTTTGTTACATTATAATTGACTAATCTGTAGGCTTCAACAAAAACAATTCCATCAATATGTGCAGGTAACACTACAATAGAATCCTTGAATGTCCTCGGGCTGTGATAAGAGCAACTTGTTTATTAAATATCACATTGCACTTATCCCGCCTCGGACTCATAGGTTATCAACACTGCATATGTAACAGAACTTCAGCAATAAGTCAAACAGCTCTCTGCCAGTGTCAATAGGTCGAACAAAGATCGGAGCATGTCGTGCAAGGCTGTCCTCTCCTGTGTGAGCCGAGAAGCAATATATGGCGACACCCAGTTGACCTAACAACTAAGCTTTGAGGAAGCCTGAAGCTGACTGCCCAGTTTGTGGTCCACAGTATACTAAGCACATGACCAGAGAACGCTGAATAGGAAGAACTTCATCAGATGAATTTCAAGGTAACTAGAAGTAACAGAACATCAACCGCCCTTTGTGTTGCAGGGACCCTCAAGGGAGGAAAGATTAGTAACGCTGCAGTCTACAAGGCATGTTGTCTGAGGCGACTGAGGTAGGGGCCTAGGGAGCTACGCTTGTAAATAAAAACACACAGAAATCGGACATAACTGGCACAGTGTACAATCGTTCTTAGGCTCGGATCAAATGCGGATCACAAAGAGTGGTTTAACAAGTGGTTAGGTATGGATCGTAAGAAGAAGGACATCAGCACTGTCCATGTTGTAGAAAATCTAGAAAGATGTAGGGGAAGGTGTCTACTTCTCTTGTTCCTGGGACACAGACTGACAAAGTAATGGTATCTTGCAGGGCAACAAGACAATGTTTTCTATTGTGCCTGGTCAGTGACCACCATACTTTGCAGGGAGCTTCATGATTGACCTACTGCATACTGTGCGTGTACAACATACTGTTAAATACAATTAGAATTTGACATGAGTCTGCTCTCTGACAACCTCCCTATGACTGACCAACCAGATGTGATACTATGCTACAGTATAACTCCAGATGTGATACTATGCTACAGTATAACTCCAGATGTGATTCCATGCTACAGTATAACTCCAGATGTGATACCATGCTACAGTATAACTCCAGATGTGATACCATGCTACAGTATAACTCCAGATGTGATACCATGCTACAGTATAACTCCAGATGTGATTCCATGCTACAGTATAACTCCAGATGTGATACCATGCTACAGTATAACTCCAGATGTGATTCCATGCTACAGTATAACTCCAGATGTGATACCATGCTACAGTATAACTCCAGATGTGATACCATGCTACAGTATAACTCCAGATGTGATACCATGCTACAGTATAACTCCAGATGTGATACTATGCTACAGTATAACTCCAGATGTGATACTATGCTACAGTATAACTCCAGATGTGATACTATGCTACAGTATAACTCCAGATGTGATACCATGCTACAGTATAACTCCAGATGTGATTCCATGCTACAGTATAACTCCAGATGTGATACCATGCTACAGTATAACTCCAGATGTGATACTATGCTACAGTATAACTCCAGATGTGATTCCATGCTACAGTATAACTCCAGATGTGATTCCATGCTACAGTATAACTCCAGATGTGATACCATGCTACAGTATAACTCCAGATGTGATACTATGCTACAGATACTCAGATGTGATACATGCTACGTTACTCAGTGTGATCCTGACCAGAAATCAATTGATACCATGTCAGTATAACTCAGATGTGATACCATGTACAGTATATCAGATGTGATTCCATGCTCAGTATAACCAGATGTGATACCATGCTACATGATTAACTCCAGATTGATACCATGCTACAGTATAACTCCAGATGTGATACCATGCTACAGTATAACTCCAGATGTGACATGATTGCTCAGTATAACTCCAGATGTGACTACTCATGCTACAGTATAACTCCAGATGTGATTCCATGCTACAGTATAACTCCAGATGTGATTCCATGCTACAGTATAACTCCAGATGTGATACCATGCTACAGTATAACTCCAGATGTGATACCATGCTACAGTATAACTCCAGATGTGATTCCATGCTACAGTATAACTCCAGATGTGATACCATGCTACAGTATAACTCCAGATGTGATTCCATGCTACAGTATAACTCCAGATGTGATACCATGCTACAGTATAACTCCAGATGTGATACATGCTACAGTATAACTCAGATGTGATCCATGCTACAGTATAACTCCAGATGTGATACCATGCTACAGTATAACTCCAGATGTGATCCATGCTACAGTATAACTCCCGATGTGATACATGCTACAGTATAACTCCAGATGTGATACCATGCTACAGTATAACTCCAGATGTGATACCATGCTACAGTATAACTCCAGATGTGATACCATGCTACAGTATAACTCCAGATGTGATACCATGCTACAGTATAACTCCAGATGTGATACCATGCTACAGTATAACTCCAGATGTGATTCCATGCTACAGTATAACTCCAGATGTGATACCATGCTACAGTATAACTCCAGATGTGATACCATGCTACAGTATAACTCCAGATGTGATACCATGCTACAGTATAACTCCAGATGTGATACCATGCTACAGTATAACTCCAGATGTGATACCATGCTACAGTATAACTCCAAGGCATGCTGATACTCAATGGTATGGGTTTTCAGTTGTTTTTAACCAAATCTTACAGTTACTAGATTGTACTAATTTGTGTCCTTTTAGATAACTATGTATACTATTTGGCTGAGATTTGTGTCCTTAGATCATATCATACTTTAGGCCTAATGAGGGTCAACATCCATGTTCTTGAGTACAACACACCAGAAATCACAAAGAGTGGTTAACTTGGTTGATAAGAATGAACGCAAACAAACAATAAGAATTTAATAGAAAGTTGAAAACACATATGCACAGTGGCTTCAGTGATATAAATTGTTAAAGAGAAAATAGTCTGTTAGATGGTAAACAGTTTCTGAAATCATATCGTTAAGACAAAGTATAGACAAACACACAAGTTTCTCCGAGTATACTATCAAGATAATAGATAAATGAGAGTCTTTTAGACTGTAGCACTCACTAGGCAACAGACATGAGTAGCCGTGTCAGGTCATGGTGTGTACAACTTGTGTTGACTAGATTCAAATTGCACATACCCCGGCCTGACATTGCTGCTTGACACACATACTTACTTCAGAGACAGGCAGAAACTGGTGTGTTGTTGTTGATGCTGTTTTCTTTGTCTTCTACCGTCATTGTATATTTGTTCTTGTAGAGCTGCTGCTGGTTTCTCTACTCCTTCATTGTATATTTGTTCTTGTAGAGCTGCTGCTGGTTTCTCTACTCCTTCATTGTATATTTGTTCTTGTAGAGCTGCTGCTGCTGGTTTCTCTACTCCTTCATTGTATATTTGTTCTTGTAGAGCAGCTGCTGGTTTCTCTACTCCTTCATTGTATATTTGTTCTTGTAGAGCGCTGTGTTTCTCTACTCCTTCATTGTATATTTGTTCTTGTAGAGCTGCTGCTGGTTTCTCTACTCCTTCATTGTATATTTGTTCTTGTAGAGCTGCTGCTGGTTTCTCTACTCCTTCATTGTATATTTGTTCTTGTAGAGCAGCTGCTGCTGGTTTCTCTACTCCTTCATTGTATATTTGTTCTTGTAGAGCAGCTGCTGGTTTCTCTACTCCTTCATTGTATATTTGTTCTTGTAGAGCTGCTGCTGCTGGTTTCTCTACTCCTTCATTGTATATTTGTTCTTGTAGAGCTGCTGCTGGTTTCTCTACTCCTTCATTGTATATTTGTTCTTGTAGAGCTGCTGGTTTCTCTACTCCTTCATTGTATATTTGTTCTTGTAGAGCTGCTGCTGGTTTCTCTACTCCTTCATTGTATATTTGTTCTTGTAGGGCAGCTGGTTTCTCTACTCCTTCATTGTATATTTGTTCTTGTAGAGCTGCTGGTTTCTCTACTCCTTCATTGTATATTTGTTCTTGTAGGGCAGCTGCTGGTTTCTCTACTCCTTCATTGTATATTTGTTCTTGTAGAGCTGCTGGTTTCTCTACTCCTTCATTGTATATTTGTTCTTGTAGAGCTGCTGCTGGTTTCTCTACTCCTTCATTGTATATTTGTTCTTGTAGAGCAGCTGCTGCTGGTTTCTCTACTCCTTCATTGTATATTTGTTCTTGTAGAGCAGCTGCTGGTTTCTCTACTCCTTCATTGTATATTTGTTCTTGTAGAGCTGCTGGTTTCTCTACTCCTTCATTGTATATTTGTTCTTGTAGAGCTGCTGGTTTCTCTACTCCTTCATTGTATATTTGTTCTTGTAGAGCAGCTGCTGGTTTCTCTACTCCTTCATTGTATATTTGTTCTTGTAGAGCAGCTGCTGGTTTCTCTACTCCTTCATTGTATATTTGTTCTTGTAGAGCTGCTGCTGGTTTCTCTACTCCTTCATTGTATATTTGTTCTTGTAGAGCTGCTGCTGGTTTCTCTACTCCTTCATTGTATATTTGTTCTTGTAGAGCAGCTGCTGGTTTCTCTACTCCTTCATTGTATATTTGTTCTTGTAGAGCTGCTGCTGGTTTCTCTACTCCTTCATTGTATATTTGTTCTTGTAGAGCTGCTGCTGGTTTCTCTACTCCTTCATTGTATATTTGTTCTTGTAGAGCTGCTGCTGGTTTCTCTACTCCTTCATTGTATATTTGTTCTTGTAGAGCTGCTGCTGGTTTCTCTACTCCTTCATTGTATATTTGTTCTTGTAGAGCTGCTGGTTTCTCTACTCCTTCATTGTATATTTGTTCTTGTAGAGCTGCTGGTTTCTCTACTCCTTCATTGTATATTTGTTCTTGTAGAGCAGCAGCTGCTGGTTTCTCTACTCCTTCATTGTATATTTGTTCTTGTAGAGCAGCTGCTGCTGGTTTCTCTACTCCTTCATTGTATATTTGTTCTTGTAGAGCTGCTGGTTTCTCTACTCCTTCATTGTATATTTGTTCTTGTAGAGCTGCTGGTTTCTCTACTCCTTCATTGTATATTTGTTCTTGTAGAGCAGCTGCTGGTTTCTCTACTCCTTCATTGTATATTTGTTCTTGTAGAGCAGCAGCTGCTGGTTTCTCTACTCCTTCATTGTATATTTGTTCTTGTAGAGCAGCTGCTGCTGGTTTCTCTACTCCTTCATTGTATATTTGTTCTTGTAGAGCAGCTGCTGGTTTCTCTACTCCTTCATTGTATATTTGTTCTTGTAGAGCAGCTGCTGGTTTCTCTACTCCTTCATTGTATATTTGTTCTTGTAGAGCAGCTGCTGGTTTCTCTACTCCTTCATTGTATATTTGTTCTTGTAGAGCTGCTGCTGCTGGTTTCTCTACTCCTTCATTGTATATTTGTTCTTGTAGAGCAGCTGGTTTCTCTACTCCTTCATTGTATATTTGTTCTTGTAGAGCTGCTGCTGGTTTCTCTACTCCTTCATTGTATATTTGTTCTTGTAGAGCTGCTGCTGGTTTCTCTACTCCTTCATTGTATATTTGTTCTTGTAGAGCAGCTGCTGGTTTCTCTACTCCTTCATTGTATATTTGTTCTTGTAGAGCTGCTGCTGGTTCTCTACTCCTTCATTGTATATTTGTTCTTGTGACAGCTGTGCGTTTCTCTACCCTTCATTGTATATTTGTTCTTGTAGAGCGTGTTTCTCTTCCTTCATTGTATATTTGTTCTTTCAAGACAGCTGCTGGTTTTCTACTCCTTCATTGTATATTTGTTCTTGTAGAGCTGCTGCTGTTTCTCTACCCTTCATTGTATATTTGTTCTTGTAGAGCAGCTGCTGGTTTCTCTACCCTTCATTGTATATTTGTTCTTGTAAGGCTGCTGCTGGTTTCTCTACTCCTTCATTGTATATTTGTTCTTGTAGAGCTGCTGTTTCTTCTCCTTCAGTATTTTGTTCTTGTAGAGCTGCTGGTTTCTCTACTCCCTTCATTGATATTTGTTCTTGTCAGCAGCTGCTGTTCTACCTTCATGTATATTTGTTCTTTGAACTGCTGCTGGTTCTACTCCTTCATTGTATATTTGTTTTTAGAGCTGCTGCTGGTTTCTCTACTCCTCATGTAGTATTTGTTCTTGTAGAGCTGCTGCTGCTGGTTTCTCTACTCCTTCATTGTATATTTGTTCTTGTAGAGCAGCTGCTGCTGGTGGTTCTCTACTCTTCATTGTATATTTGTTCTTGTAGAGCTGCTGCTGGTTTCTCTACTCCTTCATTGTATATTTGTTCTTGTAGAGCAGCTGCTGGTTTCTCTGCTCAAAACTGACACCAGTCCTGACCGGGTATGGTCTGTGCTCTATTTGATTTCATTGTTACACTTAGTTGCCTGTCATTGAGTATCCTTCTATTTCCATTCTTGTGACTGACCGCCAATCTCTTCTTCTTTCCCCTGGACATGGCTGACAAAGCAGTCAGTGGTCATCCTTCTTTGGGAGACATATGGTTGTCCTGTACTTCTTTCCCTGGACATGGCTGATAAAGCAGTCAGGGGTCAACCTTTGTTGGGAGTACTATCTTCTTATCCCTGGACATGGCAGACAAAGCAGTCAGTTGTCATCCTTCCTTCATTGGAAGTCATATGACTGTACTCTTCTTTCCCAGGACATGGCCGACAAAACAGTTGGTGGTCATCCTTCGTTGGGAGTCCTATGACTGTCCTTACTCTTGTTCTCCACCTGGTTGTCTTTGGTCTGCCCCACCTCTAAGATTAACCAGGACATAATGTCCTGTATGTCTCTGATAATGTTGGCAGTAAGTGGAGGTTTTGATCAGTGCAATGTGTAACTTCAGACTTTCATATTGCACCTTTCCAGGCCTTCATTCATTGCTTTCTCTGATCTCTATCCATCTGTTTGTCTGTCAATCTCTTCAACTGGTCTGTCATGTGTTGCTATTATTGTTCCAAATATGTTTGTATAACTACTCAGTCATTGAGATAACTACAGTAGCATAGTGGCTACACTACAGTAGCATAGTGGCTACTGCACTTGTTTCTTAATCATATAGTCCCAGGACACTGACAACAAATGATAGAAGAAAACTAGTCACGACAGAGATGAAGTGTCTACGCAGAATTCTTGGGGTAACAAGAAGAGACCGGTTGAGAAATGAAGACATCAGGAAAAAGTGGGTACATCAGTACTAGGCTTCATCAAGAAACAACAAATTAAATGGTTCGGCCACGTAAGCAGATTACCAACAGACAGTGCACCTCAAAGAGCAATGCTGCTCCGATACAATGGGTACAAAGCAAAAGGTCAACCACGCAAAAGATGGCCCTCAGAGATAACAGAGACGACGAAAGACACTATCTACAAAGCGCATTCAAGGGCCCGTTTTAGAAATCTCTTCTTGACCTGACGCTGTGAGACAAACAGTTTTAGAAATCTCTTCTTGACCTGACGCCCGGAGGCAAACAGTTTTAGAAATCTCTTCTTGACCTGACGCTGTGAGGCAAACAGTTTTAGAAATCTCTTCTTGACCTGATGTTGTGAGGCAAACAAGTTTTAGAAATCTCTTCTTGACCTGACGCTGTGAGACAAACAGTTTTAGAAATCTCTTCTTGACCTGACGCTGTGGGGCAAATAGTTTTAGAAATCTCTTCTTGACCTGACGCTGTGAGACAAACAGTTTTAGAAATCTCTTCTTGACCTGACGCTGTGAGACAAACAGTTTTAGAAATCTCTTCTTGACCTGACGCTGTGAGGCAAACAGTTTTAGAAATCTCTTCTTGACCTGACGCTGTGAGGCAAACAGTTTTAGAAATCTCTTCTTGACCTGACGCTGTGAGGCAAACAGTTTTAGAAATCTCTTCTTGACCTGACGCTGTGAGGCAAACAAGTTTTAGAAATCTCTTCTTGACCTGACGCTGTGAGACAAACAGTTTTAGAAATCTCTTCTTGACCTGACGCTGTGAGACATACAGTTTTAGAAATCTCTTCTTGACCTGACGCTGTGGGGCAAATAGTTTTAGAAATCTCTTCTTGACCTGACGCTGTGAGACAAACAGTTTTAGAAATCTCTTCTTGACCTGACGCTGTGAGACAGACAGTTTTAGAAATCTCTTCTTGACCTGACGCTGTGGGGCAAATAGTTTTAGAAATCTCTTCTTGACCTGACGCTGTGAGACAAACAGTTTTAGAAATCTCTTCTTGACCTGACGCTGTGAGACAGACAGTTTTAGAAATCTCTTCTTGACCTGACGCTGTGAGGCAAACAGGATTCGAGAAAAGAAAGATAGTTAGTCCCAGGATCACATCCCACAGTGAGAGTGGGATTTTGTCAGACCATACTGCTCTCCAGAAATAACAGAATCGGTGCAAAACACTTTATGAAATGCACACAAAAGCCCATTCTATTCTTATTTTGATGCTGTGAGGCAACACATGATTAAAGAAAGTCTGTTCTCCAAGTCAACCCAGCCTGAATTAGATAGCAGAGAAACACTAAGAAGTAAAGTCTACCAGTATGATGTTGTACATATCACACCCATCATGTGCCGTTGGTTAGTCAAATGGGGACTTAATACAGGATTATCCAATGTATATCACAGTATCAATATGGACTTCATCACTTTTGTTTACCCAGCCACTGTTTAGTCTGTATCCGGTAGGTCTTTGGTTGTGCAATATTGTTTATTGTAGCCTCAAATTGCACTTCCACCGGCCTACTGGCTGCAGCTTGGGCGTCACTCAGCTTCCGCTTGAACCCTTTGTTCGCAGAATTTGAAAAGTTGTCCCAGTATTTGACGTTGTGATCATTCCAAAATTTGAGATCTGTGAAATTAATAGTTGGTGTTGTCGTTCGTTAGCGAAGGCGATAGCACTCTTGGCTGGTGACCACATGCAGAGGAAGTTCCAGGGTTCGGGAATAGCTTGATCAAACATTCTCGATGTGCACATGGTAAGTGGTTGGACTACACGAGACCCTGATACTTTCCCTGGAGATCTAAATTACAAGTACATCTGAACTCACAGTAAGGCTTGCTTGAATGTTGAGGGACACTAGGATAAGGAAAGCAAGCCTTCATGCAAGAATGAATCGATGGCATCATTATTCATATCAGTGAATAAAAAAGAAATATTGTGATTGCTCTCAAATTTGATTGTACTGTTTTCATATCTGATATGGGATTATTTCTCATGTGCGAGAAGGCTGGCTATGTGCGAGAAAGGCTAGGCTATTGATGCCGAGAGAAAGGCTAGGCTATTGTGCCGAGAGAAAGGCTAGGCTATTGATGCCAGAGAAAGGCTAGGCTATGTGCAAAGATTTGATACTTTTTGCTGGAACCATCAACTACTACTTGTCTAATGTGACAATATATTTACTCTGTTCTCATCGATCTCAGTTCCTTCTCTTTGATTCTGAACAACTTGTGAACTGTCCCTTACATTTGTCGTTGTGTGATTATCCACAGGTTAAAAAATGTTGAGAGTAACATGGAAACAGCCATGGAGTTTGCTCCAGAGAGTTTCGGTCAGGTTCACATGTTATATGTGGATTGTAAAGTCAATGGACATCCTGTTAAAGCATTTGTCGACTCGGGTAAGATGTGTAAAGTACTTGTGTGTGTGTCTCAGACTCAGGTAAGATGTGTAAAGTACTTTTGTGTGTGTCTCAGACTAGATCAACAATTTTGTCTCAAATGTCCATGTCTACACATGTGTAATGTGTTATTTCATCTCAAATGTCCATGTCTACACATGTGTAATGTGTTATTTCATCTCAAATGTCCATGCCTACACATGTGTAATGTGTTATTTGTCTCAAATGATCTCTTATGAAACTCTACACATGTGTAATGTGTTATTTCATCTCAAATATCTGATGCCTACTGACATATGTCTAATATGTTTGATACTGACAGGAGCACAAATGACAATAATGAGTCAAGCTTGCGCTGAGAGATGCCATATTATGAGGCTGGTTGATAGACGTTGGGCTGGTGTTGCTAAGGGTGTTGGTACACAAGCTATTCTAGGTCGTGTACATTTATGTAAGTATCAAATATTTCTCATATATATTTTTTCTCTGCACACACCTACACCCACACATCAACACCCACACAAAATTCCCAGCTTCAAGCAGTCTATTTGTGAATTGAATTGTTCATTTAACACAAGATCTAATACTGACTGTGTTTATACATTGCAGGTCAAATACAGATTAGCAATGTTTTTCTTCAATCTTCATTTTCTATATTGGAAAACCAGCCTATGGATATGTTGTTAGGACTGGATATGCTCAAACGACATCAGGTAGTTACTTGTGTCTTGTCTAAGATTGAATGAGTGTGGATTGTCTAAGATTGAATGATTGTGTCTTGTCTAAGATTGAATGATTGTGGCTTGTCTAAGATTGAATGATTGGCTTGTTCTAGATTGAATGATTGTGGCTTGTTCTAGATTGAATGATTGTGGCTTGTCTAAGATTGAATGATTGTGGCTTGTCTAAGATTGAATGATTGTGTATTGTCTAAGATTGAATGATTGTGTCTTGTCTAAGATTGAATGTTTGTGTCTATCAAAGATTGAATGATTGTGTCTTATCTAGTATTGTAGGCTTGTGTCTTGTCTAAGATTGACTGCTTCTGCATCTACATCACTCACCCTCAAGGAATCACAGAAACACACTCTCTGGCAGCAGGAGAAACATGCACCAACTTTAGAGCAGAGGCAACAGCCCTTCTTGCAGCCATACAGATTCTCAACGACCAGCAAGTGTCAGCAAAAATATTGCAGTCTTTAGCGACTCAAGATCCGTTCTCCAGGCTATCTCAAGTCCCAGACAAGACAAGCTCATTCAGGACATACGGCAAAATATCAGCTTGTCAAAAAAATCCGAACTGGTCTTACAGTGGATACCAGCTCACTGTGGCATACCAGGAAACGAAAAGGCTGACAAACTCGCAAAGGCCGGGGAGCCTAACACAACACCACCCAACACAAAGTTTTACAGAAGCAAAGACTCTCCTGAAACAATCCAGGAAAATGATCTGGAGAAAAACAAATGGAGGATACAGGCCAGAGCACGACAGTATAAATACACTAAACAGAAAAGCACAGACCACAATCTTCAGACTTAGACGGGACACTGCAGTCTCAGAGCACACCTCCACAGAATGGGTCTCAGGGACTCGGCGGCCTGCACCTGTGGAGCACCAAAGCAGTCCCAGAGCACATCCTGCAAGGATGTTCTCTAGTCTGAGTAGTGAAGTTGAGAATCTGGCCAATAGAAACAACACTACTAAGACAAACTGGGGAACCGGTGAAGACCTCAGCGCACCGCCCTGTTTATGACACATACCGGAGTAGTCGCATAGCAAAGTTGAATGCAGAAGAAGACTGCTTCTGCTATGCGACTACTCAGGTATGTGTCTTAAACAGGCGTGCGTTGAGTCTTCCCCATAGTTTGTTTTGTAGTGTTGTTTCTGTTGGCCAGATTTCCATTCTCACACTACTCAGACTGGAGTAGGATGTGTTGTTGGGACTGTTTTGGTGCTCCACATGCGCAGGCAGCCGAGTCCCTGAGACACATTCTATGTAGGTGTTCTCTGAGACTGCAGTGTCCCGTTCTAAGTCTGAAGACTAGTCTGTGCTTTTCTGTTTAGTGTATTAGCGGGAGTCTAACTCCTGGGAGGTCTAACCAGTAAACAGACTGAAGGTGAAAGGGCGGGGAACAGAATGTCTTGGTCATTCCCTGCCTTGTCTTCCAGAAAACATTCCCTCAATTACTGTTCTCTCCAAACCACTGCCTTCTTCTAATGTTTTCAGACATCGATTTGTATACTTAGTGGTCAGTTAGAGTCCATGTACATCTCATATTGCTTGTCATGAACTGATATGAGGATTGGCCATGTGTTTAATGTTGGACATTCTTGCAATATGTTTGTCTCTATCACCTTGCTGGTGCCACATGTGCATATGTCCAAAGAGCCTATTTTGTACTTATTAAACAGATGGTACCTTAGCCTATTGTGCCCTGTTCGTAAATGAAAAAAGACAACCTGTTCTTCTCTACTTAGTTGGTGGTATGCATCATCTATGACATGGGTCAAAGCTCTAATTGTTTAGGGGCCTACTAAACCAAGGTACAACGTATACATGTTCTTGGCAAAGATCAAACATATCACAAAGAGTGATTCAAATTGGTCAGTAAGAACGACGCAAAGAAGAAGAAGAAAGTTGTAATGTAAGTAAAATATTTCATCAATTTCCATGATATTATTGATGAGCCAATGTTGCTGGATGTTCAAGTCATCTATCTCCAGCCTGACTGTATTAAGGATGTTCAAGTCATCTATCTCTAGCCTGACTGTATTAAGGATGTTCAAGTCATCTATCTCTAGCCTGACTGTATTAAGGATGTTCAAGTCATCTATCTCTAGCCTGACTGTATTAAGGATGTTCAAGTCATCTATCTCTAGCCTGACTGTATTAAGGATGTTTCTCTAGCATTTCATATCAAACGTTGTTTCAATTTCTTGTTGTCAATGTTTGTCTTATTGTTCCATGTATTATTGTTCCATGTATTATTGTTCCATGTATTATTGTTCCATGTATTATTGTTCCATACTTCATATTCAACAGGTTAATAATAATAATAATTCCTCTCGATCCGTTATACGTTACATAGGGCCTGCAAGTAATTTCTTCATACCGCTCTATCCTAGGCAACTCTCTCAATCTCCTCCATGGAACTGAGACCGATATTTCCTGCCTCTCTCAGCAAAGTTCATTTCAGGGTCTCCTTAGGTCGACCTCTTTTCTTGAACCCTTTGCATCCCACTTCAATGCCTGCTTTGATATTCGTTGATCATTTCTCCTCAAGGTGTGTCCAACATATCTCCATCTTCTCTTTCTTATAACATTTGTTACTAGTGGTTGACCAGACATTTCTTCTCAAGGTGTGTCCAACATATCTCCATCTTCTCTTTCTTATAAAATTTGTCACTAGTGGTTGACCAGACATTGAACAGGTTGCCGCAGACAAAATTGTATGTCCTTAGATTTTGATTGTGTTTCTTTGCTGAAAGTTGTACATAGTTCTTTGATTAATTGACATGTTTCTTTGATTAAAGTTGTACAATAGTTTCTTTGATTAAAGTTGTACAATAGTTTCTTTGCTAAAGTTGTACAATAGTTTCTTTGCTGAAAGTTGTACAATAGTTTCTTTGCTGAAAGTTGTACAATAGTTTCTTTGCTGAAAGTTGTACAATAGTTTCTTTGCTGAAAGTTGTACAATAGTTTCTTTGCTGAAAGTTGTACAATAGTTTCTTTGCTGAAAGTTGTACAATAGTTTCTTTGCTGTCTTAGAAAGATTGTAGCAATAGTTTCTTTGCTGAAAGTTGTACAATAGTTTCTTTGCTGAAAGTTGTACAATAGTTTCTTTGCTGAAAGTTATACAATAGTTTCTTTGATTAAAGTTGTACAATAGTTTCTTTGCTGAAAGTTATACAATAGTTTCTTTGCTGAAAGTTGTACAATAGTTTCTTTGCTGAAAGTTGTACAATAGTTTCTTTGCTGAAAGTTATACAATAGTTTCTTTGATTAAAGTTGTACAATAGTTTCTTTGCTGAAAGTTGTACAATAGTTTCTTTGCTGAAAGTTGTACAATGGTTTCTTTGCTGAAAGTTATACAATAGTTTCTTTGCTGAAAGTTGTACAATAGTTTCTTTGCTGAAAGTTGTACAATAGTTTCTTTGCTGAAAGTTGTACAATAGTTTCTTTGCTGAAAGTTGTACAATAGTTTCTTTGCTGAAAGTTGTACAATAGTTTCTTTGCTGAAAGTTGTACAATAGTTTCTTTGATTAAAGTTGCACAATAGTTTCTTTGCTGAAAGTTGCACAATAGTTTCTTTGATGAAAGTTGTACAATAGTTTCTTCATACTAGTTGCCCTCTACAACTTGAGTCATGGCTAGTCTCCTTCTGATTTCATTTGCTACAATCTTTAGTTGTTGTATTCATTACAATGACAAGTTGTGTGTCCATGACAAGTTGTGTGTCCATGACACATGTGTTCATCAAAATAGTATATATGTTTCACCCGTGTGTTACCTGGGCTCGCAAGGGAGCAAAGAATAGTAACACTGTGACCTACAAGGCATGTCATAATAGGCGACTGAGGTAGGAGCCATGGGAAGCTGCCCTAGTAAATAAAAGCGTTGCAGAAATCGGATATGCTGGCCTACTAGTAGGTGCATAACTGGCACAACGTACAATCGCTCTTAGGCTCAGATCATATACAAATCATAAAGAGTGGTTAACAAGTTGTGTCGATATGGAGCGCTAGAAGAAAAAGAGGGGTCAAAGGCGCAAGGAAGCGGCGCACCAGGATTAGAGAGATGGCTCTAATCCCCTGCTCTCACCTCCACGTGGTGACCATGGTAACAGACTGGTTCCGGTCTGGTCAAGTGAGCAGGTGCTGTGGGAGAGCTACTCTGGGGCAAGTAGAAATGCAAAGGTAGTCATCCTTGATGAAATCCGCTCGCAACACAGACGAGCGAAATCCCAGAGTGACTATTAATGCTCGCTTCTCCCGGACGATGGAAAAAGCCAGAACGATACATGTGGATCCTTGCGAACTCGGAGCCGCACATTCTCTCTCTTGATGCACTTCTCTTGAGGTGATGAGTTCCGCCTATCTGCCCGCACGATGGTCCACATAGGTCAAAATGTCTAGCCCCCATCACAGAGAGGCACAAATCAAAACCATCGAAGGGACGTCATCCTGCGTCCAGCGAATCGAGCCCGCGCATTCTCTCTCTTGAGGCACTACTCCTGAGCTGATGAGGATGCTGGGGGATGAGTTGGGCTGCATGTTGGTCCACATAGGTCAAAAGTCTAGCCCCATCACAGATGGGGGCACGAATCAAAACCATCGAAGGGACGTTGACCCGCGTGTGGCGAAATTCGGAGCCCAAGCATGCTCTCTTTTGAGACACTACCCTAGAGCCGATGAGTATGCTGGGAGTTGAGTTGCACATGTGTAACATGGGGCAAACTCAGTTTTGCCCCTTCAAAGTGGGACAGCCCAGTAGGAGGATATTTCTATAATAATGTTGTAGTTATATTCTAATATTGAGATATCTTGTTCTTCTTCTCTCAGTGTGTCATTGACTTGAAGAAAAATCAGTTGGAGATTGGTACAACAGCAACAATCACTCCATTTCTAGGAGAAGCAGACTTGCCAGATCATGCCCGTCTAAATCAACCAAACTCATTTAGTCCAGACGATGATCAGGATTTAACTGAAGCACTTTCTCGTTCAGTTCAGGAAGCAGGTACATCAGAGAGAGAGAGAGTTAGTGGTCTCTCACTATTGATTCTTATAGCACAATGTTAGACATAGACTAGCGGTAGCGTAGTGGTTAGTCAACTTGATTCATGAGCATCAAGTTCCAGGTGGAGACGTTTACCTTTTGTTCAGTTCAGGAAGCAGGTACATCAGAGAGAGAGAGAGAGTTGGTGGTCTCTCACTATTGATTCTTGTAGCACAATGTTAGACATAGACTAGCGGTAGCATAGTGGTTAGTCAACTTGATTCATGAGCATCAAGTTCCAGGTGGAGACGTTTACCTTTTGTTCAGTTCAGGAAGCAGGTACATCAGAAAAGGAGAGAGTTGGTGGTCTCTCACTATTGATTCTTGTAGCACATGTTGACATAGACTAGCGTAGCGTAGTGTTCGTCAACAATTCATGAGCATCACGTCTCCAGGTGAGACGCTTACCTTTGTTCAGTTCAGAAGCAGGTACATCAGAGAGAGAGGTTAGCGGTCTCCACTACATTTTTGCAATCATCGACTAGCTGTTATTATTTCTCCAACATATTCTATTGAAACAACTCAGGAA
The DNA here is from genome assembly GCA_020796225.1 of Arion vulgaris. Classification (NCBI taxonomy): domain Eukaryota; kingdom Metazoa; phylum Mollusca; class Gastropoda; order Stylommatophora; family Arionidae; genus Arion; species Arion vulgaris. The sequence continues at coordinate 19,673,289 of CM036778.1, read as the reverse complement.
TCTAAAACACAGTGAATGATGACCCTACACCACATCCATCAGATGTATCACTTTAGTGTCACAAAGAGAGCAGCAATCAAGTAAGTGGAAGGCACACCTGGCTACAAAACTACATTGCTGCCAAAAAGGATGTGTTTATCCTAACTGGTACAGATATCACAAGTTGACACCTATAACAACAACAGCATCGATCTGTTTATGCTCAATGAAACAGTAGAACCTGTTCATAATACATACTAATAGTATATTCCAATTATTGCCCACTCCAGTTTTTCATGCAATGAATACATGAAATAAACATTTTCATGCAATGAATACATGAGAATAAACATTTTTCATGCAATGAATACATGAGAATAAACATTTTTCATGCAATGAATACATGAGAATAAACATTTTTCATGCAATGAATACATGAGAATAAACATTTTTCATGCAATGAATACAAAAGAGAATAAACATTTTTTCATGCAATGAATACATGAGAATAAACATTTTCATGCAATGAATACATGAGAATAAACATTTTCATGCAATGAATACATGAGAATGAACATTTTCATGCAATGAATACATGAGAATAAACATTTTTCAATGTAATGGAATACATGAGAATAAACATTTTTCATGCAATGAATACATGAGAATAAACATTTTTCATGCAATGAATACATGAGAATGAACATTTTTCATACAATGAATACATGAGAATGAACATTTTTCATGCAATGAATACATGAGAATAAACATTTCCAAGAACCGAAGTAAGGACATTCGCTAAAGAGGAAAACACTATCCATTGAAACATGTCAAAGATTTCACGTACCTAGGGAGCATTTATCAGCAAATGGAAGAATAACTAACAGAATTCAACATGAAGCAAATCAAATCAGTGGGACGAATGGCACCAATTTTGAAATGCAAACATGTCACCATGAACACTAAAGAGCATTGTACAACACAATCTTTCTTCCAACATTATGATGTCATTGCCAATCCTGGACGCAAACAGCGAATGTTATAAGAAAACTGGTCATGACAGAGATGAAGTGTCTCGCAGAATGCTGGGGTATCAGAGCAGATCGGTTTAGAAAAGTCGTTGGGGTGAAAAAAGTGGGTACTGAACTTCATCAAGTAACAACAAATTACATGGTTCAGCTACATAAGCAGATTACCAACAGACAATGCACCTCAAAGAGCAATGCTACTCCGATCTAGTGGATACAAAACAAAAGGCGGTCCACGCTGAAGGTGGCACTTGGAAATAACAGAGACAGTGAAAAACACTATTTATGAAGCGCACATAAAAGCCTGTTCTAGAAATATCTTCTTATCCTGGCACTGACGAGCAATGTTGCGATCAAGAATGGATCTTCTATGAGCAAAAGTGACACCAACAATGCTGTAAGAGAAAACATACGCTCTGAAGATTGCAATGAAGAAGATAAAGTGTATCCTCTATCTCAGTTCCACATTTTGCATACCTATAGGTCTAGCATAGATCAACAATATAAAGAAGAGTTAGAGGGAGCTGCAGGAGATAGCTAGAGATAGGAAGACTTGGCATGAGCTGGTTGAGGGCCTATGCCCCAACCCGGGGTAAAAAGGCAAAGAGAGAGAGAAATATGTCCAGCATGGAGGGAAAACCAGGAGAAACCCCAGTAGATACATCAAGCAGCACAGAATGAGATTTGTTAGTCTAAACACAGTGTGAAATATATGCTTGAGTGGAGATGTGAACAATTATGAACATGTCCGATGTGCAATGAAGATGATCCTCAAATGAACGCTGTGAGGTAAAATATGATTAGAGAAGATGATAGTTAAATATTGAACATATATCACTCATGTTGATCTCATACAATATTCATGTTGAACTTTTGTTTTGAAAGGTGCAAGTTCACCATTTGCCAGTAAACCTACCCAAGTCAAGACATCACAACCATCATCATCTGCAGCATCATCATCGTCGTCCTCGTCATCTTCACAATTCTCAGAAACTGTAGTTACACGACTTATGGCCAGTGGTTTCCCTCGACATGCTGTATTAGAAGAACTGCGACTCCACAATGGAAACGCAGACAAAGCTCTAGCTTCCTTGTTCTCCAAGTCATTCAAACTGCCTTGAACACAGTAGCACACACCAATACAAGACTTATTATTTGTATCCATCATCATCCTTGAACACAGTAGCACAGCAATACAAGACTTATTATTTGTATCCATCATCATCTTCAGCTTGAGAAGCAGATCACACATTCTTATATTTGTGTCAACAACATTGGAGGATGACTTCTGACATTTTATAACATTCTTACTGGCTAATCATTACAACCTTTGACCCCTGACACACATTTGAGACAGTATGGACAGATGTTGTGATAGATATAGCTTTTTTTGTTTGCAAGTAAGTCAGATATAGAGACAAGACAGTGAAATCAAGGAGACTTTTTAATGAATTTGATCTAATGGTTCATTTTAGTTACACAGAAACAAGATAAATGTGACGCTGATGATCAATGTAAACTATAGAAGAAATGGCGAGGAGGGGACAAATATTGACAATATTTGTCAGATTTTCAACACTACATTTCTACATTTGATCAAGAAATGAGAACTATTTGTAAAACAAGTTGAAAGTTTAATGTGATCTTCTCACTGTCTAATTGTGCAAGTTTTTGTGATCATCGTCAAGTTCTGTGCCAGCTGGCGTTGACGATCTTCCGTGCCATCAAGTCAGGCTGTCCACAATTTTCTCTCTCCATCTTACTCTGTCTCGTCTCCCCTTGATTTTACCGCTTGTGACAATGTCTTCTAAACCTCCTCTTCTCATCACATGCCAGAAAAAATGAGGACTTCTTCTTTCTTATATTGACCATATGTTTTCTCTGTGTCTTAACATCATTCAACACCTCCACATTCTTCTTCTTCTTCACTTTTCAACTCCCACCGAGCACAGGTCTTCAACAAACTTCTTCCAGCTCTTCCTCTCTCTTGCCATCCCTTCCAATTCTTTTCATGTTTTATCTATCCTTTTAATATCAGCCTCCAGCTCTCTTCTCCAAGTCTGTCTAGGCCTTCCCTACTCCTCTTTCCCTGTGGGTTCCAAAACAGTGTCTGTCTTGCAATGCTTCCGGTCGGTCTTCTCAATGTATATCATATCCATCACCAGCTTCTCTTCCTGAGCTCTTTCTCCACTGGTATCTGCTTAGTTCTTTCTCTGAGTTTCTCGTTTGTAATCTTATCATACCATCTCAGTCCCTCTATTCTACGTAAACATCCATTTACGAAGATCTGTAGTTTTCTAGTGGTTTCTTTTGTTGTCTTCCATTTTCCGAACCGTAGAACAGCACTAACTTCACATTTGATTGAAAGACCTCCACATTAGTTCATGAGATTCTCATCATTCTTCTGTAAAATCACATCTCTGTGGCCTCCAGAGATTTTTCTATCTGTTTGTTTACTGTCCATGTTTGTGATACAGTTTCCATTTTCAAGATGCCACCATACAGTAAGAGTAGTCCCAATATTCTGCAGACTGTCTGTCATCCACAATATTTATACAAGTTATATCAGAAGGAGAGAATTGATTGTAATACATGTTCAGTGTGATCTTCTCTCACAGTTTCTTCAATTGTGCATGTACATGAGACTATTTTCAGTTTCTATGTGCTACAATTGATTTGTTTATGTCTTGTCTTATCTACATGTGTAGTGAAGTGTCATGGGGAGTTTCAGTTTTCTATCCTGTATCTGATGTTGTGTCTGTCTTATTGTCTTGTCCACATGTGCAGTGTTATGGAGAGTTTCAGTTTTCTATCCTGTGTCTGATGTTGTGTCTGTCTTATTGTCTTTCACATGTGTAGTGAAGTGTCATGGGGAGTTTCAGTTTTCTATGTTGTGTCTGTCTTATTGTCTTGTCCACATGTGCAGTGTCATGGGGAGTTTCAGTTTTCTATCCTGTGTCTGGTGTGTTGTGTATGCAGTTGTTTGATGTCACAGGATATCTGTGATATTATCTATCCATCAGGTTCTTGGGGTCTGGGTTGTCGGTTGTTAGAAGTGCGAGATGCTAGTAGATCTAGTTTCATTCTCATTAGGGGACTGAATCATTGTATTGATGATCTTCTAACATGTTGGATGCATGGTGTGATTCTCATTAGGGGACTGAATCATTGTATTGATAATCTTCTAATATGTTGGATGTATGGTGTGATAATCTTCTAATATGTTGGATGTATGGTGTGATAATCTTCTAATATGTTGGATGCATGGTGTGATAATCTTCTAATATGTTGGATGCATGGTGTGATAATCTTCTAATATGTTGGATGCATGGTGTGATTCCAACGACATTTCTAATGTTCTCATTTCTCAATCTATCCCATCTTGTAACATTGACTACTTTTCTTAAACAGTTTATTTCATCCTATTGTGATCTTTCTTTCTTGGGATTTAGTTAACGACCATGTTTGACATTGATTACCAGAGAGTTGGTAGAAATATGTAATTTATCAGTTGTCACTTGACTGCCACGTCTATATTTGTGTGCCTGAGCAGTGGGGACAGTTGGTATGCCACTGCATTGACTTTTTGATACATATTTTTTATGATTTTTAAAAATGTCATGCAGAGCATTTTCCTCTGAAAAAAGTGACCATTGGTCAAGAGGTGATGGGGGTCAAGCTGTTTGATGTCGAAGAAAGATTGAAACATATTGACAATAATAAATAAATAAGAAACAACATATACAAAGTTTAATGTATGAAATCATTATGTGGAGATATGTTCAAATTTTACCCTAGCACTGATAATACTGCCCAACTAGAAGTGCTAAAGGGTAGAGTTCAAGTCAGGTGTAGTAGGAGAATTGAAGGACAACAGAGGCTGTCTTGCATTGACAACATTGCCTGTGTGTTACCTGATCCCTTGAGAGGAACAAAGAATAGCAACACTGCGACCTACAAGGTATGTCGTAAGAGGCGACTGAGGTAGAGACCTAGGGAAGCTACATTAGTAAATAAAAAGCGTAGTAGAAATTGGAAGTGCTGGCCTACTTGTAGGTGCATAAGTCGCACACGGTACAATCGCTCTTAGGCTAGTATCACATACAAATCACAAAGAGTGGTCGATATGGATTGTTAAAAAAACATGGATTGACAACATTGATCTAATCATGGCACGATTTCCGGGGTGCTAAAATCGAATTGGTATGGTCAGGTACTGGGCGCTGTTGGGGATATTGTGAAGGAGATATGAGCTCCCTATGTTGGGGATATTGTGAAGGAGATATGAGCTCCCTATGTTGGGGATATTGTGAAGGAGATATGAGCTCCCTATGTTGGGGATATTGTGAAGGAGATATGAGCTCCCTATGTTGGGGATATTGTGAAGGAGATATGAGCTCCCTATGGACATGTGTGGAGTGCAAAGAAGATATACCAAACTGAAAGCCCACTAGTCTTAACTCCTAGTGGACCAAGCGCCACGCTAAGTGGCGTTTGAAGTGAGCGCTTTTACATTCCGCCACGCTAAGTGGCGTTTGGTTATAAAAACGTGAAAGCGCTTGTAAAAACGTGACTTTTGCCCTGGTCCACTAAGAGTTAAGTTTGTTGTAATATGTGACCGAGTGAGCAGACATTGCTAATGTTTTCCAAATGTCTCTCTCTCTCTCTCTCTCTGCTTCATCGTGCTTGACATCTCAACAGTTATCACTAAGAATTCAAGTTATTTCCAAATATTCATTTTTGTTTCATGTACACTCATCGATGAATGCTTTTTAATAAACCTTATTTATCTCATGAAGATGTGGCGGACATGTTGAGAGACATTTGAGAGGAAATGTTGTTGACAAATATTTGTTGGTATGTTAGAGTTTTGTGTGAATATGAACGAATCAACCAAGGAGACTTTACAAAGTCTGACAGCAACAAAGTTGTGTGAATATGAACGAATCAACCAATGAGACTTTTACAAAGTCTTACAGCAACAAAGTTGTGTGAATATGAACGAATCAACCAAGGAGACTGTTACAAAGTCTTACAGCAACAAAGTTGTGTGAATATGAACGAATCAACCAATGAGACTGTTACAAAGTCTGACAGCAACAAAGTTGTGTGAATATGAACGAATCAACCAATGAGACTGTTACAAAGTCTGACAGCAACAAAGTTGTCTCTGTGGTGTACAAAGTCTGACAGCAACAAAGTTGTCTCTGTGGTGTACAAAGTCTGACAGCAACAAACTTGTCTCTGTGGTGTACAAAGTCTGACAGCAACAAACTTGTCTCTGTGGTGAACAAAGTTGTCTCTGTGGTGTACAAAGTCTGACAGCAACAAAGTTGTCTCTGTGGTGGGGAGGTAAAGTACTGGCCGCTAATTTCCAAAGGTATTTGTTTCGTTCTCTTGGTGGAGAGATTGAGATATTGTTCAGAGGTCCCTGATCTTAATGTAGTTGAGATCAAGTTCCTAGTCCTATCGGAGATGAACGATAGAAATGTACGTGCAGTGTTCACATTGAGTATATAAAATAACCCTTTGGCAGTTGAAAACCATTAAGAGTAGGCTGCAAAACTGCTACCTGGATAACATTCATTAAAAGTATTCAAACAAAATTTCACCATCTTCAAAATCACAACAAAGATTCTCGCTGGAGCTACGGAGTTGGTGAACTACCATTGAGATCTGCCTATGTAAGAAAAAGATGGGAACACAACATGGTTATTCATAAAAGTATGATGATGGTTCTAACAACCAATACAACAGACTCAACACAAGACATTACACAGATATTTCTCACATATACTAATGGGAGACTAGGCAGAGAGGAGTGCACATGCTGTAACCTACCAGCTGGCACTCAAACATCTCACTGACAACTAAACAACAGATGATCAATCAACAGCATTTTCATACCTACTACTTTTGCTTAGCTGCAGAGATCCCACAGAATGCATTAATAAAAATCAACTTAGTGTCTCCCAATGTACATATAACTAAGCAGATACCAGTGGAGAAAGAACTAAGCAGATACCAGTGGAGAAAGAGCTAAGCAGATACCAGGGAAGAAAGAACTAAACAGATACCAGTGGAGAAAGAACTAAGCAGGTACCAGGGGAAAAAAGAACTAAGCAGGTACCAGTGGAGAAAGAGCTAAGCAGGTACCAGTGGAGAAAGAACTAAGCAGGTACCAGGAAGAAAGAACTAAGCAGGTACCAGGGAGAAAGAACTAAGCAGGTACCAGGAGAGAAAGAACTAAAGCAGTACCAGGGAAGAAAGAACTAAGCAGATACCAGGGAAGAAAGAACTAAGCAGGTACCAGTGGAGAAAGAGCTAAGCAGGTACCAGTGGAGAAAGAACTAAGCAGGTACCAGTGGAGAAAGATCTAAGCAGGTACCAGGGAGAAATAACTAAGCAGGTACCAGTGGAGAAGAGCTAGCAGGTACAGGAAGAAAGAACTAAGCAGGTACCAGGGAGAAAGAACTAAGCAGGTACCAGTGGAAGAAAGGAAGAGGAACTAAGCAGGTACCAGGGGAGAAAGAACTAAGCAGGTACCAGGGAAGAAAGAACTAAGCAGGTACCAGTGGAGAAAGAACTAAGCAGGTACCAGGGGAGAAAGAACTAAGCAGGTACCAGGGAAGAAAGAACTAAACAGATACCAGTGAAGAAAGAACTAAGCAGGTACCAGGGAAGAAAGAACTAAACAGATACCAGTGAAGAAAGAACTAAGCAGGTACCAGGGGAGAAAGAACTAAGCAGGTACCAGTGGAGAAAGAACTAAGCAGGTACCAGGGGAGAAAGAACTAAGCAGGTACCAGTGGAGAAAGAACTAAGCAGATACCAGTGGAGAAAGAACTAAGCAGATACCAGTGGAGAAAGAACTAAGCAGGTACCAGTGGAGAAAGAACTAAGCAGATACCAGGGGAGAAAGAGCTAAGCAGGTACCAGTGGAGAAAGAACTAAGCAGGTACCAGTGGAGAAAGAACTAAGCAGATACCAGGGAAGAAAGAACTAAGCAGGTACCAGGGGAGAAAGAACTAAGCAGGTACCAGGGGAGAAAGAACTAAGCAGGTACCAGTGGAGAAAGAACTAAGCAGATACCAGTGGAGAAAGAACTAAGCAGGTACCAGGGAAGAAAGAACTAAGCAGGTACCAGTGGAGAAAGAACTAAGCAGATACCAGTGGAGAAAGAACTAAGCAGGTACCAGTGGAGAAAGAACTAAACAGATACCAGTGGAGAAAGAACTAAGCAGATACCAGTGGAGAAAGAACTAAGAAAGTGACACTAGAGATGGATAGGACACAAATTGAGAAGACCGATCAAAAGCATTGCAAGACAGGCACTGTTTTAGAACCCATGGGGAAGACCTAGACAGACCTGGAGAAGAGAGCTGGATGCTGATACTAAAAGGATAGGCAAAACATGGAAAGAATTGGAAGAGACGACAGGAGAGAGAAAGACCTGTGCTCCGTTGGAAGGTGAAGAAGAATGTACATATACAATTTTTTTTATTTGAATCAATTAAACAGATGAAGAAGAAGAAGAAAATAATATGAAAGAGAAAAGATGAAAATCTGTACTCACTTCTTTATATTAGAGCATACACATTTGAGGATAATACTTTAATATTTGTTGTTGGAGAATAAAACATATCTTGATATATCTGATACCAGATTTCTTTACTACTGCTTCTGCTAGACTTGGTTAATAATAACATTGTGTTTGATGTTTCAGAAGTGAAGGGAGGAGGAGGGAAGGGATCTTCAACTCTAACCAGACTACAAGAATGAATATCAAATGTTATGTAGCTAGACAAGAGTAATATACTGGAAGTCAAAGATTGATTGATAATTTCTTCTTCTGCGTTCTCACTAGATTGGGATTTCAGATTCTCTAATAAAGGCAGCCGTCTGCCTCAGATTATCAGCAACGTCATACAGTTTGTCTTCTGCGTTCTCACTAGATTGGGATTTCAGATTCTCTAATAAAGGCAGCCGTCTGCCTCAGATTATCAGCCGCGTCATACAGTTTGTCTTGGACGCTGGTGTTTTTTTTTTTTTTTTTCCGCTTTCAACTCAGACGAAGTTTCATCTCTGAAACTGATTTTTGCGTGAAAATCTGTTTTTCCAATTTCTTACAATGGCAGCAGCGTGCACATTGTAAATTACTTTACACTGGCAGCCGTGTGCTCAATGTACTCGTAATTAGTATTCCCCTCGCCATACAGGCAGATTTTCTCCGACTTCAGAGGTACTCATGTTATCGTCCTGAGTAAGACCAGGGGACTCGAACAAATGCCGGACAGTAGGTTCGAACCCGAGCTATGAGGCGTCTCACAGCCAGCAGGCCGAGCTACTATCAACTACTCTAGGCAGTCCCCCTGACGCTGGTGTAAGTGGGTCACCTTGTTCTCACTAGATCCATGAACTCGGAGCCATGAGCGTAAAATGGGCAGCGTGCCGAGGCACTCCGATGCACGGTAAATGTGGTACATCAGGTGACGGTGGCACAAGGGAAGATTGCGATAAAACTCCGTATATGTGACCGAGCGCGGAATAAGATACTGGGTAAAGTTGGCCGAGCGAAAAATCCAAAGTTACGTTCTAGCGCCTTACGAAACTGCCCTCCTGAGACAGCCGGGCAGGGTACGATTGTTCACGCAATTAACATCCCCGGAAATATCAGGGCGGGTGATGACCGGCGAGTGTAAAATCTAAGTTGCGCTGATAGCGCCGAATGAAAAGATCCATACATTACTTTGTGCGGGGCCCCAGCCCGGATCAAAGGAAACTAAAGAGCCAATGCAAATTGCCTAGTGCCGACCCGAGCGTCCATAAAACGTCACAGGACTATGTTCTCTTCATAGGGAACCACTGCTGCCTTGTAGTTTTGGTTGTGGACAACCAAAGGCTAGCGGAGTAAACAAAACTGGACGGTAGGCAAAGCAAGCAGTCCATTAACTAAAACAGGTATTGCTGGGTAGATGACGCTCATCAGCCCGGGAGGGCAGGTCGTCTACGGGTCGCTCTGCCCTGAAAGAAAATAACAACCTGCTGCCTTGTGGGTTCTGGCTGGGGACAGCCGAAGGCTAACGGAGAGCGAACCCAGTAAACGTTGGTTGAAACCGAACACACGACCGAAAGACAAGCAACTGAGCTCCAATTGGCACTGCAAGTTGTGACGTAGCTACCCATACTAAGGCTGCATGGACCAAATTTTATCATGAATATGTTTAATTTAGAATCTCGATATGATGCTACGCCTGTGGAGATCCATGCCTCGAAGGGGCCCGTTTTTTGCTACCGACGGTCCTCGTCCTCCAACTCGGCAAAGCAGCGAGCGAGGCCCGCGGGAAAAAGCTACTGGTTCAATACGGCAAAGTACTGGCCAACAGCGATTAAACATTGTGCAATGGAATGCCGAAGGTATTCAGCACAAAAAGCTAGCGCTCGTAATAAGATTTGCAGAAGACGAAATTGATGTTGCGTGCATACAAGAGACCCACCTAAATGCACAACATAGATTCATGATCAGAGGTTACCAAACATTCAGATTAGACCGAGAAGGGCACAAGGGTGGAGTCCTCACCCTAGTACGGAACTGCATTCTAGCAAAGCAAGTGGATGTAACCACAGGAAGCGCCGGTGCAGCAGAGATCATAGGCGTACTAATTAAATGTGAAGAAATGCAGATTCTTCTGTATAACTTATACTGCCCAAGTGACATCTCGCTGTCACTCGATGCAATGAGTATCAATGATACAGCATGCATGGTGGTCGGCGATTTCAACAGCCACTTGTGTCTTCAAACACATTCTAACATCTAGTACAATCGAGTTTTTGTTAAGTTGGTGTTGTGTCTTCAAACACATTCTAACATCTGATACAATCGAGGGTAGATGAGACAGAGAAAATGTTGGATAGCCTGACATCACGTCATGGAAGAGAGTCAACATCCAAGATGAAAGCAAAACCAGAGATTTGTGGAGATTCATGATCGTCTACGCCAGCCGGCATGGCACCTGATGATGTTGCGTGTTTGGGATCAACAGCATTATCATCCTTAGCAGTAGCATCATTATCAGTACCATCACTATCATCCTTAGCAGTAGCATCATTATCATCCTTAGCAGTACCATCATTATCATCCTTAGCAGTATCATTATTATCATCATTATCAGTAGCATCATTATCATCCTTAGGAGTAGCATCATTATCAGCAGTAGCAGCATTATCATCCTTAGCAGTAGCATCATTATCATCCTTAGCAGTAGCAGCATTATCATCCTTAGCAGTAGCATCATTATCATCTAGCTTGTTCCTGTATGAACTTGACTCCCATGACAGCAGATCAAATGCCTCCCTGTCCAGTACGAGGTGCCCAGTGCGAGGTGCCCAGTGCGAGGTGCCCAGTGCGAAGTGCCCAGTGCGAGGTGTCCAGTGCGAGGTGCCCAGTGCGAGGTGTCCAGTGCGAGGTGCCCAGTGCGAGGTGCCCAGTGCGAGGTGGTCTTCTTCTCCTTGGTCTTCCTCTCCTTGGTCTTCTTCTCCTTGGTCTTCTTCTCCTTGGTCTTCCTCTCCTTGGTCTTCTTCTCCTTGGTCTTCCTCTCCTTGGTCTTCTTCTCCTTGGTCTTCTTCTCCTTGGTCTTCCTCTCCTTGGTCTTCCTCTCCTTGGTCTTCCTCTCCTTGGTCTTCCTTTCCTTGGTCTTCCTCTCCTTGATCTTCTTCTCCTTGGTCTTCCTCTCCTTGGTCTTCCTCTCCTTGGTCTTCCTCTCCTTGGTCTTCTTCTCCTTGGTCTTCCTCTCCTTGGTCTTCCTCTCCTTGGTCTTCCTCTCCTTGGTCTTCCTCTCCTTGGTCTTCCTCTCCTTGATCTTCCTCTCCTTGATCTTCTTCTCCTTGGTCTTCCTCTCCTTGGTCTTCCTCTCCTTGGTCTTCCTCTCCTTGGTCTTCCTCTCCTTGGTCTTCCTCTCCTTGATCTTCTCCTTGGTCTTCCTCTCCTTGGTCTTCCTCTCCTTGGTCTTCCTCTCCTTGGTCTTCCTCTCCTTCGTCTGCCCAGAAGAATACCATCCAGAACTGGCATGAGTCTGCTTTAAAGGTCTCTATATATGAGCAATCAGATGTGATATCATGCTACAGTATAACTACAGATGTGATATCATGCTACAGTATAACTACAGATGTGATACCATGCTACAGTATAACTACAGATGTGATATCATGCTACAGTATAACTCCAGATCTGATACCATGCTACAGTATAACTACAGATGTGATACTTTTAAGTGGGGTTTTTCTGTTTGTCAAATCTTTGTCATTTGCTGATGACATCCTAGTGTAAAGACATGGTAAAGACAAATACGCGATTGCCGGTGAGATACAACGGGAACTTGACTGCTGGTGTCATGTCTCTGGTGCACTAGTTATCTTATTTTATCTTAACCACATTTGCCGTGAAGCGTCGTGGGAGAGTTAGTTTTCTATCTTGTGCCAGGTGTGTTGCGCTTGACGTTGTCAGTCCATGCTTTTGCAGGGATTCTGAGATGTTATCTATCCATTGTGTTCTTGGCCTGCCTCGTGCTCTGCGCCCTGAGTGTCGATTATTGTAGGCACGTGATGGTAGTAAATGTGGTTCCATTCTCATTAGATGGCCGAACCACTTGAGTCTTTGCTTCTCGATATACTGTATGCATGGTATAGTACCAACGATGCTTCTGATATTCTCGTTTCTCACTCTATCTCTCCTTGTAACGTTGACAGCTTTTCGTAGACATCTCATTTCACATGTTGTAATCATTCTTTCTTGTGTCTTAGTCAGGGGCCATGTTTAGCACTGATAGCAGAGAGTTGCAATAAATATGCAGTTTATCAGTTGTCGCTTGGGGTCAAAGGCGCAAGGAAGCGGCGCGCCAGGATTAGGGAGGTGGCTCTAATCCCCTGCTCTCACCTCCAAGTGGTGACCCTGGTAACAGACGGTAGTTCCGGTCTGGCTAAGAGGGCAGGTGCCGTGGAGAGCTACTCTGGGGCAAGTAGAGATACAAAGGTAGTCATGCTTGATGGGATCCGCTCGCAACACAGACTAGCGAACTCCCAGAGTGACTATTAATGCTCGCCTATCCCGGTCGATGGGAAAAGCTAGAAAGATACATGTGGATCCTTGCGGGGCGGAACTCGGAGCCAGCGCATCCTCTCTGTTGATGCACTACCCTTGAGCCGATGAGTATGCCGGGTGATGAGTTCCGCCAATCTGCCCGCACGATGGTCCACATGTGTCAAAGTCCAGCCCCATCACAGAGAGGCACGAATCAAAACCATCGAAGGGACGTTGACCTGCGTGCGGCGAAATTTGGAGCCCGCGCATTCTCTCTCTCTTGAGGCACTACTCTTTAGCCGATGAGGACGCTGGGTGATGAGTTGGGCCGCACGTTGGTCCACATAGGTCAAAAGTCAAAACCATCGAAGGGATGTTTTGGAGCCCGCGCATGCTCTCTCTTGACACGCCTCTCTAGAGCCGATGAGCATGCTGGGTGCCGAGGTTATGTTGCATGTGGACATCATGGGCGAAACTCGGATTTTGCCCCTTCGAAGTCGGACAGCCCAGTGGGAATTGACGGAAATGGTGAGATAGGCACCAGGGGCAGAGCGAGCACACAAACGGAGCGAGCACACAGCATGGCAGGCAAGAGGCTGCGCGTCCCACCCACATGAGCAGAACTGGAAAGCCAAACAGAGACAAAACCAGTGCAAGCGCGGCGGCGGTAAGCAAGGCCTGCGTCCCACCCAAATGCACAGAGAGCAACTGGAAAGCCCAGCAGAGGTAAAGCCAGTTCACGTTTCCGCTCGCAGGGAGTTACTGCTGCCTTGTAGTTTGATTGGAGACAATCAAAAGCAAGCGGAGCAAACCGTACATAAAAGTGAACGGACGGCAAACCAAGGTGTTCATTAAAACGACCGGTTTTGCTGGGCAGATGGCGTTCATAAGCTTGGGAGGGCAGTCCGTCTAAGGGTCGCTGCCCTGAAAGAAAATAGAAACCCACTGCCTTGTGGGTTACGGCTGGGGACAGTCAAAGGCTAGCGGAGAGCGAACCGCACACAATAGCTGGCTGAAATCGAACACCCCACCGAGGATAAGCAACTGTGCTCAAATAGGTGCTGAAGGTTGGTGCACGTACATTACGTTTTGATGTTTGGCTGTTTATATATCACAATAAGAATGATACAAACTAACCTAGAACGATCGCGAGAGAGAGAGAGAGAGAGAGAGAGTTGTCGCTTAACTGTCATGTTAATGCTTGGATGTTTTAATAGTGGTGACAGTTGGTATGTCACTGTGTTTGCCTGCTGGCATATAATCTCGATTTATCTGTCCATCGTTCCATCTGCTGTGAATATACTCCCGAGATATTTGAATTCTGCAGTCTGTTGTATTTTAACATTTTCACGTGTATATTTAGTTGACCTGTTGACCTACTTATTGTCATGACTTCTGTTTTGGAGGTGTTAATTTTCATGTCATATTTTTCGCATGTCGCTTGCAGGGCATTTATGTGTTGTTGAAGTTTGTGTTCGTTGTTGTAAATTATACTCTGATCATCTGCAAAGAGTAGTTCGTTGATTAAATTGTAGTTGTTATCGAGGTTGTTATCTGCCTTGGTTTCTTGCGTTATCCTGTCTATGTATATATTAAAAAGTACAGTGCACTAGTTAACCCTACAAAAGCGGCAGTAACTTAGTTCTCACTCAATAACACACTGTTAACGCGTGTACGGCTACTGTAGAACTTTGCGTGCGATGTTGGTTTGTCCGGAGCTAAATCGGTGAAATTTTTGGGTGTGCAATTTGACCGCAGCCTGTGTTTCATGAATTCAGGGAACATGTTATGAATGTCATTGTCAAAGCAAGTAAAGGTTTAGCGGCAATGAGCGTTATGGCGGCTGCTAATATCACACAACGGCTGCTTGTCATCCTGTATCCGACACTGGTTCTCTCCACTATTGAATATGCAATGGTCATCCTCAATGTTAGTAAAACGCAAATTGAAAGACTGAAAAGAATACAGAATGAGGCTATGCGTATCATTCTTGACTAACCATCTCTCTGTGATAATACTTGACTGACCATCTCTCTGTGACAATACTTGACTAACCATCTTTCTGTCATGTGACAATACTTGACTGACCATCTCTCTGTGACAATACGTGACTGACCACCTCTAACAAGTAACATAGACAATATGTAACACAAGTAGTGACATAGACAATATGTGACAGACTGTTGTACCTGACTTGGGAATCATGTCTTGCAGCCTTCCTTCCTTTCTTCCTTTCGTTCGCTTGAAATATTGTTTATATATTCAATGTTGTCTCTTGTATCCTTCCTTCCTTTCGTTCTCTTGAAATATTGTCTAGAAATTCAATGTTGTCTCTTGTATCCTTCCTTCCTTTCGTTCGCTTGAAATATTGTCTAGATATTGAATGTTGTCTCTTGTATCCTTCCTTCCTTTCGTTGCAGCTGATAATATTGTCTATATGTTCAATGTTGTCTTCTTTGTACAAACTTCACTGTCTTTTGTAGCTCACAAAGAGGTCTGTGAAGTTTTCTGTCAAGTGTTGGTTCGTTAAGCCAGTGAGTTTGCCTCAGTATATCATATTTGGGGCAGTCTTGAAGTATGTGCTCTGTAGTTTGATGTACCTGTCCACATGTACACATGGCTGAATTGCAAATCTTGAATTTTGTATATATGTGGCTGCGGAGTCGATTGTGTCCTGTTCTAAGGCGCAGAATGACAACTTGTTCCAATCTGCTCATATTATAGTAATCGTCATGTGTTGGTATTTGTGGCTTTCTCATTGATTTAATCATCCTTTTCTTTTGGTGGTAGGTAACTGACACACCCGCTTGTTCTTCTGCAGCACCTTTCTTGGCCAATCGGTCTGCTGTTTCATTTCCTGGTATTCCACAGTGAGAGGGTATCCACTCCAAGACGACCTGCGCTGCTTGGACAGTTTAGACAGTAGGGTCTGTAGACCTGGCAATTTTCTGGACTGAAGTGCTTGGCGTGCTGATTTTGCATCAGTCAAAAACACAACAGGTTGTGGATCGAGTCTGGTATTTATTAGTTTCTCAGTTGGAAAACCTTGATTGCCTGAATTTCTGCATCATAATTGTGACAGAGTTTCCACGTAGATGCTCTAATCGTATCCCTAACATTATTTGGGTATTCTATGTACACTCCTGCTTCTCCATTCTTCACTGACCCATTCTTCTGCTGACTCATCTGTGTATACCCGGACCCAGAGATCTTGTGGGTATTCTTCATCAAGTAAACAGAGAGTGACTGTCTTACGTTGTTGTATTGCAACCAAGACTATCACCATTATCACGTAGACTGCCTACAACAAATGTATCTTTCACAGATTCTGCAAGACTATCATCATCATCACGTAGACTGCCTACAACAAATGTATCCGTCACAGATTCTGCATGAATTTGTCTGGGATAATAACAAGAAAAGAGTTAAAGAAAGCAAGACAACAAGCATTAGAGCTAGGATTTCAGATGTCAGGTTCAACCTGCTACCTTGCAGGTTTGGCTGGGGACAGCAAAAGGCTAACGGAGAGCGAACCCAGTAAACGCTGGTTGAAACCAAACACACCACAGAAAGATAAGCACTTGAGCTCCAATTGGTAGTGAAGGCTGTGCATGTAAATTTATGTTCTTGATTTTTGCTGCTTATATATCACAATAATGAATAAAACAGAAATAATGAATATGGGAAGAAAACATAATAATCTAGACATCCATGTCAATGGCACTAAAATAAACCAAGTGAAAGAATTCAAATACTTAGGAAGCATATTCACAGAAGACGGAAAACTAGATAGAGAGATAGAGGCTAGAGTACAAAAGCAAATGCTGTAACCTACCAGCTAGCCCCATTGTTAAGGCACCCAAAAATTTCACAGGCAGCTAAGAAACAAATGATCAACAGCATTTTTATACCTACTTTGTGTTACCAGAGCCAAACATGGACATTGAGCAAAGCGCAGTCACAAAAAATAACTACATGTGAAATGCGTTGCCTGAGAAAAGTTACCAACAACACAAGAAAAGACAGAATCACCAACATCAGCATAAGAAAGAAAGTTGGCACAAAACCGTGCTTGAATTATATAAATAAACAAAGAATGAAGTGGTTTGGCCACTTAATAAGAATGCATCCAAACTCCACAGTATACAGAGTCTTCTACAACAGAACATCGGAAAGAAGGCAAGAGGAAGACCACGGAAAAGATGGTTAGATGGCGTAGCAGCATCCTGTGAAAGAGCAAAGATAACAATCACACAAGCCACCAGAACAGCGCAAGACAAAAACAGAAAACCACGACACTGGGCAACAACCCGGTAGCAGTGTGACGACAAAGAAGAAGAAGAAGATATATCACAATAGAATGATAAATACGACTTAAGAACGATCGCGAGAGAGAGATGTCAGGTTCGGAACTGACAATGAACACAGCTTTTAACTGGTATTCACATGAGAATCCATCAGTGACTTTCAAAGAAAATAGGAAGAAGAACAGTAGAAGAAAAAAATTAATTTCATCGGAGTTTTTTAGTTAATTTCACTTACATTTTTACAGCTGCTCTCCTTTTTTAAGTAATTCTTATTAGGGTGTAAACTTCACTTGATGTGCTATATCTGAATTTTTTCACTTTTTAAGTGATATGCTACAATTAATTTATTGTTTAAGTGATATGCTACAATTAATTTATTGTTTAAGTGATATGCTACAATTAATTTATTGTTTAAGTGATATGCTACAATTAATTTATTGTTTAAGTGATATGCTACAATTAATTTATTGTTTAAGTGATATGCTACAATTAATTTATTGTTTAAGTGATATGCTACAATTAATTTATTGTTTAAGTGATATGCTACAATTAATTTATTGTTTAAGTGATATGCTACAATTAATTTATTGTTTAAGTGATATGCTACAATTAATTTATTGTTTAAGTGATATGCTACAATTAATTTATTGTTTAAGTGATATGCTACAATTAATTTATTGTTTAAGTGATATGCTACAATTAATTTATTGTTTAAGTGATATGCTACAATTAATTTACTGTTTAAGTGATACGCTACAATTAATTTACTGTTTAAGTGATATGCTACAATTAATTTATTGTTTATAAAATATTTTAATCAGTTTGCTTTTTCCATGTTATTTTTCAATCAATTGTCAAATATCAAGTGAGTTTTCTTTCTGTATCCCTTTCACCTCCAAGGAAGCATAGATCCACAACCAAGGCCTTGCAAGCCACAACCAAGATCTTGCAAGCCACAACCAAGATCTTGCAAGCCACAACCAAGGCCTTGCAAGCCACAACCAAGATCTTGCAAGCCACAACCAAGGCCTTGCAAGCCACAACCAAGGCCTTGCAAGCCACAACCAAGATCTTGCAAGCTACACTAAGTCTTTTAAAGCTAATACAAGGCCGCAAGCCACAACCAAGGCCTTGAGTAAGCCACAGACCAAGGCCTTGAAGCCACAGACAAGGCCTTGTCAGACACAAGATCTTCTAAGCCACAACCAAGATCTTGCAAGCTGTGATGACTAAGTCGTAGTTATTTAAAGTTAATTTTTTTAGCAGGGTAAGGTGTAGCTAGTCCGACGCTAAAGTCTCCACTTTCGTTGTAGACAGCATGTGGAAGGTATTAGCTCCACTTTCGCTGTGTAGACAGCATGTGGAAGATATTAGCTCCACTTTCGTTGCAGACAGCATGGGGAAGATATTAGCTCCACTTTCGTTGTAGACAGCATGTGGAAGGTATTAGCTCCACTTTCGTTGTAGACAGCATGTGGAAGGTATTAGCTCCACTTTCGTTGTAGACAGCATGTGGAAGGTATTAGTGGTTCTATTTTTACCCCGAATTTGGGCCTCGGCAACCACGCGGGCGTCACTTTGAACAGTCTGTCCTCTTTGACTATCGGACAGGAGAGACGTGTAGGGTGCATTTTCTGATATTCTCGTCGTCTATATTGCGATCAGATCTCATATCAGACATGTATGCACCTACCCTTCTACCAATTCCAAGTAGCTCTGCTTGGCCAGACATTAGTCTGTTACCAGGGCCACCATTTGGAGGTGGGGTAGGATCTTGAACTGTGCCAGCTCCCTGAACCTGGTGCCACTGTATATCCTTACATTATTGCACCTGCAGCCCCATTTATACTTATATAATATTCATGGCGCGGCTGAATGTAGACTACAGACCTTCATAAATAAAAAGTGATGAAGAGGAAGGCTGAATATAGATGGACAGTTTTCTTGAATCTTACTGTTGATGGAACAATATCTGATAAAACATCCTACTGTTGATGGAACAATATCTCATAAAACATCCTACTGTTGATGGAACAATATCTCATAAAACATCCTACTGTTGATGGAACAATATCTGATAAAACATCCTACTGTTGATGGAACAATATCTCATAAAACATCCTACTGTTGATGGAGCAATATCTGATAAAACATCCTACTGTTGATGGAACAATATCTGATAAAACATCCTACTGTTGATGGAGCAATATCTGATAGAGCCTCCTACTGTTGATGGAGCAATATCTGATAAAACATCCTACTGTTGATGGAACAATATCTCATAAAACATCCTACTGTTGATGGAACAATATCTGATAAAACATCCTACTGTTGATGGAGCAATATCTGATAGAGCATCCTACTGTTGATGGAACAATATCTGATAGATAATCCTACTGTTGATGGAACAATATCTGATAAAACATCCTACTGTTGATGGAACAATATCTGATAGATAATCCTACTGTTGATGGAACAATATCTCATAAAACATTCTACTGTTGATGGAGCAATATCTGATAAAACATCCTACTGTTGATGGAACAATATCTGATAGATAATCCTACTGTTGATGGAACAATATCTGATAGAGCCTTCTACTGTTGATGGAGCAATATCTGATAAAACATCCTACTGTTGATGGAACAATATCTGATAGAGCCTCCTACTGTTGATGGAGATATCTGATACCTCACTGTTGATGGAACAATATCTGATAGAGCCTCCTACTGTTGATGGAACAATATCTGATAGAGCCTCCTACTGTTGATGGAGCAATATCTGATAGAGCCTCTACTGTTGATGGAGCAATATCTGATAAACTCTACTGTTGATGAACAATATCTGATAAAACATCCTACTGTTGATGGAATAATATCTGATAGATAATCCTACTGTTGATAGAGCAATATCTGATAGAGCCTTCTACTGTTGATGGAACAATATCTGATAAAACATCCTACTGTTGATGGAGCAATATCTGATAAAACATCCTACTGTTGATGGAGCAATATCTGATAGAGCATCCTACTGTTGATGGAGCAATATCTGATAAAACATAAATAACAAATGAGTACCCATAAGCATTAAACCAGTTTCTCAATGCTAAGATGGAGTCGTTTCTTATCTTCAATTCTGGCTGTGTACATTTTAAAAGGATTGTTACCCCTTTACTGTGCTGACAGATGGTTATAACACACATAATAGGATATCCAAAGCCAGTGCTATGTTCGGAAGGTTACGTGTCACTGTGTGGGAGCGGAAGGGGATAAGCATAGCCACAAAGCTGAAAGTTTACCAGGCCATAGTGCTAACCACGCTGCTGTACGCAAGCGAGACATGGACAGTGTATAGCAGACACGCAAGAAAATTAAACCATTTCCACACAAGCTGTCTACGTAGAATACTAAAAATAAACTGGCAGGACAAAGTTCCAGACAGCGAAGTCCTCACAAGAGCAAAGATCCCAAGCGTCAACACCCTGTTGCAGAAGGCCCAACTGAGATGGGTCGGTCACGTTGCTCGAATGCCTTATAAACGCATCCCAAAACAGTTGATGTATGGCGAGCTTGAAGGGGCAGACGTTTAGCTGGTGGACAGAAAAACGCTTTAAAGACACTCTTAGTGTCTCTGAAATGCTTCGATATAGACAATACGTACTGGGAATCCCTTGCGCAAGATCGCCAAATGTGGCGCTGTAACAACAAAGAGGAACCCGAATAGCTGAGAATCATCGTATTGTTGAGTCACAGAGAAAACGAACAGCGCGAAAAGACAGAGCACACAACACGCACATGTCTAACCTTGATCATGTATGCCCCACCTGTGGTCGGGATTCTGTTCTAGGATTGGACTCTACAGTCACCTCCGCACACACCAGAGAGGTGCAACAGCACACGTCTGAGATTGTTGTCGTCATCGCTTGCGATGGACGGCTATTATTAACACACATACACAAGCGTGCACACACACACACACACATACGCACACACACATATACGCGCACACACACACACACACACACACACACACACACACACGCACACGTAGGGAATGTGGAAGTAAAGTATATTTTGTAAACTTTCTTTAATTCTTGATTATATTACAACACGTGACAGCGCACAAATTGATACCTGACACTTCCCAATTGTTTGTTAAATAATAGATCATAAGTTTGTGTTGTCATAGTTTGGGGATCATTTCCATAGACTGACATTCATGGTAGATTGTCGGATATTCTGTAGATTATAACTGCCATTTTACTGAGAATGTAGCCATGAAATCTGAAGCTGATGATGTCATTCACTGATGTGTAGAGAAGACTTGATAGGCTGACTAGTCTGTAGATTGAGGAAAATAGAATTTGGTTACAACTGGTTTTTGTTTTTCTGATCCAGAAGCACTTGAGCTTTTAGCTCTTCGGCTCGGTGCCATGTACATCGTAACCCTTCGGTTCGGTGCCACGAACACCGTAAATCTGGGGAATCTGTGGCTTTTTCTGCCATCCCGCCCGCGGAATTGAACCCGCACACACATAGGAATAGTCACCCGTAGTCCAACGCGCTACGAACACGCTGGGCAGACGGGCACAACTGGTTTTAAAAGTGGTATCATTATTGCTATACTCTAGGTTTGTGGGATGGTGACCCAAGTTTGTGGGACAGCGTCCCAGGATTGTGGGACGGTGCTCCAGATCTGTGAGACTGCCTCAAGTCTGTGGGACAGGGGCCAAGTTGCTGACTCTCAAGTTGCTGACATTACAAAAAACGTATGTGACGTTCCTCTGCAGACATAATGTATATGTAAATGTCTATGTCTATGTCTCTTACTATCCATGGGGGTAACTCCCACTTTTGTCAGTGGCTGTTGAGTAATCCCCACACTTAGTGTCCTCTGTTTGTGGGAACTGTGTCTTGTGTCAGTGGCTGTTGAGTAATCCCCACACTTAGTGTCCTCTGTTTATGGGAACTGTGTCTTTGTCAGTGGCTGTTGAAGTAATCCCCCACACTTAGTGTCCTCTGTTTCTGGGAACTGTGTCTTGTGTCAGTGGCCGATGGCTCAAACAGCAGTAGTAGAGAGCAAGTAAACGGATACACCACCCTCAGTCCTGAGATGAACTGTGTCAGTGGCTGATGGTACACTCTCAGTCCTGAGATGAAATGTCAGTGGCTATGGTACTCTCAGTCCTGAGATGAACTGTGTCAGTGGCTGATGGTACACCCTCAGTCTTGAGATGAACTGTGCCAGTGGCTGATGGTACACTCTCAGTCCTGAGATGAAACATCTGGTATTCTGCTCTTGTTTTTTTCCCAGGTGGAGGATGGAATTGGTTGTTCACTCTTGCCGTTGAGAGTAGGGATGGGAGCTTTAATTTGCGTTCTAGGGTCAGATGAGTCGTCCTTGTTGTGTTATATCCGTGTTTATGTAGTGTGGTCTCGATATTGTCTATCCATCTTTTCTTGGTCTTCCCTTGGCTCTAGTACCTGATCTCTGTGTATTGTACGCTGTTATTTGTATTCTGCACCCTACATATATTACTCAAGAGGACATGTACTGATGTAGTTCTTTGACTACTGTACCTGATGTCTTCTTGTATCAGAGGACTGTATTGTGTATTCTTCTCTACTCAAGAGGACATGTACTGATGTACTTCTTTACTCAAGAGGACATGTACTGATGTATTCTTCTCGAGTGTCAGTATTTTACTATTTGAAACACGTACAAACAAAGTACTATAGTTTTACAAAATAAAGAAACAGTGACGATAAACAGCAACATTTCTACCAAAAGGCCTTTATCAAGCAGACGATACAACAGGAGTGACGAATTAAAGAACACTTATATATATATATATTATATAATATATATATTATATTATAAATATTTTATATTTAGTATATATATAAGTGTAATAATAATTAAATATATGACTTATACAATTAATAAAAATATAAGTAACTAATAATGAGCAGACGCATATATTTTAAAATTATAATATATATTCTAATTAATTATATAATATTATATAATATATTCTAATATATAACATATATAATATATTATTATACTTATAATATTTAATTATAAACTAACAATATAAACAATACACATATATATTACAAGGCATGAGATGAAAAATATAAGTTATATATATAAGCTATATTTACACTTGATTGTTTATTGTTTCTCTTCTTTTCCACTTCTAGTTTTGTGTTGCACTCATTTCGTTATTCGTTTTTATTCCCAGATTTTCATTAGATAGTTTTGAATGTTTCTGTAACCGTCCATTTGTAAGTGTTCTTTTAATTCGTCACTCCTGTTGTATCGTTTGCTTGATAAAGGCCTTTTGGTCGAAACGTTGCTGTTTATCGTCACTGTTTCTGTATTTTGTAAAACTATAGTACTTTGTTTGTACGTGTTTCGCTATTTCACCAAGTTTTACTGCAGTCTTCCCCCTTTTTTGATATTGTACTATTTCATATGTTTAAGTTATATCTGTGGCATTGTTAGCCTCTGATATTGTACTATTTCATATGTTTAAGTTACGTCTGTGACATTGTTAGCCTCTGATATTGTACTATTTCATATGTTTAAGTTACGTCTGTGACATTGTTAGCCTCTGATATTGTACTGTTTCATATGTTTAAGTTACGTCTGTGACATTGTTAGCCTCTGATATTGTACTGTTTCATATGTTTAAGTTACGTCTGTGACATTGTTAGCCTCTGATATTGTACTGTTTCATATGTTTAAGTTACGTCTGTGACATTGTTAGCTTCTGATATTGTACTGATTTCATATGTTTAAGTTTTCTTGTAGCAGCTTCTCTCTGATATTTTAGATTTCTATTTTTCAAGGTTTCTGTACATTTTTCTACTATATTCTACGTTCTATATTTCTTTTCAATGTTTCATGTCTTTTTCATCTCTTTTGATTTTGGACTTTTACTCATGATTTTCAGTGTTCTATTTTTAGATGGTTTCAGTGTACTATTTTCTATCTCATTATGATGGTTTCATGTCTATTTCATCTCTATTATGATGGTTTCAGTGTACTATTTTCTATCTCTATTATAGATGGTTTCAGTGTACTATTTTCTATCTCTATTATAGATGGTTTCAGTGTACTATTTTCTATCTCTATTATGATGGTTTCAGTGTACTATTTTCTATCTCTATTATGATGGTTTCAGTGTACTATTTTCTCAATTCTTAAGTGCATGTTTCGTTCTAATTTCTAATTTTAATTTTTCTAGTTTATGAGTTTCTAGTGTACTATTTTCTTCTCTGAATTTAAGACTGGTTCAGTGTAACATTTGATTCTTCTCTATTTCTGAGTTTCATGTACTGGATTTTCTTCTCTTATAGAGTTTCAGTGTACTATTTTCTTTTCTCTAATTATTGATGGTTTCAGTGTCGTCTGCCTCAGATTATCAGCCACGCCATACAGTTTGTCTTGGACGCTAGAGTAAGTGGGCCACCTCTTTCTTCTCAAGTCAGCATACTGGGGGCAGTTCTGTGGGATATAGTTCATATGATTTCTGCTTTCCCGTTTGTGCCGACCTCTTCCCGCAGTAAGTTTTGGCCACCCTCGTGATGGTAGGTTTCTCTCTCTCTCGCGATCCCTCGATGATGGTAGGTCTGACATTCTTACTGCGTGGCTAAATCTCCGAGGCAGATTGGCGACCGTAGAATCCGTTATCCCATTCCTCATTGTGAGGGTCGTTACACCATGTTATGCGCCTTACGGCCTAGTGCATCCGTTTTCTGCAAGCATTTGTTTCAGGTTAGCATTCCCTAACATTTGCATTCAAAGACATTGATGATCTTCTCTATCGCTTTATCAATGGTCCATGTCTCACTGGCTTAGACTAGAAAAGACTTGCTGGAAATATTGTCTATATATTCATTGTTGTCTCTTGTATAAACTTCAGTTTTTTTTATTTCTCACATGGACATGTCCGTGCAGTTTACTTTCTGATCTTGTTTCACTAGGCCAGTGAGTGTGTCTCAGTATATCATATACGAGGACAGTCTTGAAGTATGTGTTCTGCAGTCTGGGATGTTGCCTGTCGACATGTACACATGACGGAATTGTAAAACCTTGAATTTTGTTACATATTGCTGTGGAATCGACTGTGCACTATTTTGTGGCACAGAATGGCAACTTGCTTTCATCCGTTCATATTTTGGTAGCCGTGTTGAGTTAAGATAGCCAGAGTACAGTAAGAACAACAGAAGGAATGACCGACTGGTTCTTCATTACAGCATGTGTCAGACAAGGTTGTGTCCTCTCACGACTACTCTTTATTGCACATATGGATACAATAAGCACTACCAATATCTCCATCGACAATCGTCCACTAAAACAAGTAAAAGACTTCACACACCTGAGGAGCATTTTTCAGCAAATGGAAGAATAACTAATGAAATTCTACACAGTTGCAACAAAGCAAATCGAATGATAGGGCAAATGGCGCCAATTTTAAGATACAAACACGTCACACAAAAAGAGCAATGTTCAACACAATCTTTTCTCCCACATTATGCTACCAGTGCCAAACCTGGACACTGACAACAAATGATAGAAGAAAACTAGTCACAACAGAGATGAAGTGTCTACGCAGACATGCTGGGAGTAACAAGAGACCGGTTGAGAAATGAAGACATCAGGAAAAAGTGGGTACAACATCAGTACTAGACTTCATCAAGAAACAACAAATTAAATGGTTCGGCCACGTAAGCAGATTACCATCAGACAGTGCACCTCAAAGAGCAATGCTGCTCCGATACAATGGGTGCAAAGCAAAAGGCTGGCCACGCAAAGATGGACCTCAGAGATAACAGAGGCGACGAAAGAGAATATCTACGAAGCGCATACAAGCTCCCGTTTTAGAAATCTCTTCTTAACCTGACGCTGTGAGGCAAACAGGATTCGAGAAAGAAAGATAAAATAACTCAAGAGTCAAATTTAGATAATGATGCTATAAATGAACCACTTTTTGCAGATGATCAGTGCCTGATACATCAAAATGAACAAGATCTACAACATTATATTGACAACTTGAACAAAAATTGTGTAAAACATGACATGAAAATCAACAACACTAAAACAGAAATAATGAATATGGGAAGAAAACATAAAAATCTAGACATCCATGTCAATGGCACTAAAATAAACCAAGTGAAAAATTCAAATACTTAGGAAGCATATTCACAGAAGACGGAAGACTAGATAGTGAGATAGAGGCTAGAGTGCTAAAAGCAAATACTGTAACCTACCAGCTAGCCCCATTGTTAAGGCACCCAAAAATTTCACAGGCAGCTAAGCAACAGATGATCAACAGCATTTTTATACCTACTGTGTGTTACCAGAACCAAACATGGACAATGAGCAAAGCGCAGTCACAAAAATAACTACATGTGAAATGCGGTGCCTGCGAAAAGTTACCAACAACACCAGTAAAGACAAGAGTCACCAACATCAGCATAAGAAAGAAAGATGGCACCAAACCGTGCTTAAATTACATTGAGAAACAAAGAATGAAGTGGTTTGGCCACTTATTAAGAATTCATCCAAACTCCACAGTGTACAGTCTTCTACAACAGAACATCAGGAAAGAAGGCGAGAGAAAAGATGGTTAGTTGACACAGCAGAATCCTGTCGAAGAGCAAAAATAACAATCACACAAGCCACCAGAACAGCGCAAGACAAAACAGAAAACCACGACACTGGGCAACAAACCAGTAACAGTGTGACGACAAAAGAAAAAGAAGAAGAAATGTTGAGTGAAATATTGATGACTTTCTGATTGATTTCATCATCCCTTTTTTCTAATAATACATAACTTGTACATCCGGTTGTTGTGTCTGTCTATCTATCTATTTATTTATCTGTCTCGTATATTTGACTCCAGCCATTCTATCGTTGGTGACAAATCTTGAATGTAAAGAATTTAAATATGGGCATTGAAAATGAAGTTAGCCAATTAAAAACAATCAAATGAAGTAAATTAATTATCATTATTTAATTGTGATTGCTGTAAATCGATTAACAATTATTCAAAATCAACTGAGATGTGGGTGTCTTCTCATGAACAATTGAGCCAGAACCCTACAACTATATATTGCTTCTAACAGTCACACGGAAGTCATCATTAATTATGTTGACCTACTTTTTGTGTATTTACTTCAGGAATGTCATTCTGTAAACCAGTGGCGGCACGTGATCATTTTAGTTGGTGGGGGCCAGACAGACATTTTTCGGAAAAATCATGATTTTGGGTTGTTATGTTTTAATTTATAAAATAATAAATACACGTTACACATTATCTTTGGTGGGCCCGGCCAGTGCCCTTAATGACGAGGTGCCACTGCTGTATACATTATTTTCATATTTGTTTTGTCAGCTATTTAATTTTAACTTGATTTTTACTAATATTTATTAGTGTAGAAATGTGGGCAAATGCAAAATTAAGAAAGTAGCGAAGCAGTTAATATACTTTATTTTATTATGCTTACCCCCGAGGTCCACATCGGAAACTACAAAATAAAAGAATGAAACATATTTATTTGCTAATCTACAGATTAACACATTATTATGATCTAGTTAATTTGATCATTAATGATGAAAAAAACATCAGAAAGTATTTGTTTTAATGCTAATTCTTATCTTTTAAGATGTGTTTCTTAACCTTGTTTTTGAGGTTAAAATAGAAATGTATGCGAACGAAAATAAACTATGTAGGAAATAATTAATATGGTCGTTCACTTACCAAAGTTAAACCGATCGAAGATTCTGCAAAATAAAACAATATGCTATTTATTTGTAATTACTCATTCATTTCATTATGAACTAGATAATTTGAGGTACTAAAATCATATCATTATGAACTAGATAATTTGACCTATAAATCACATATCATTATGAACTAGATAATTTGACTACTAAATCACATATCATTATGAACTAGATAATTTGAGGGTACTAAAATCACATATCATTATGAACTAGATAATTTGAGGGTACTAAAATCACATATCATTATGAACAAGATAATTTGACCGTACTAAAATCACATATCATTATGAACTAGATAATTTGACCTATAAAATCACATATCATTATGAACTAGATAATTTGACCGTACTAAAATCACATATCATTATGAACTAGATAATTTGACCGTACTAAAATCACATATCATTATGAACTAGATAATTTTACCGTACTAAAATCACATATCATTATGAACTAGATAATTTGACCGTACTAAAATCACATATCATTATGAACTAGATAATTTGACCGTACTAAAATCACATATCATTATGAACTAGATAATTTGACCGTACTAAAATCACATATCATTATGAACTAGATAATTTGACCGTACTAAAATGGAAAGTATTATTTTTTCCTACCACAACTGCTCTCAGATCGACCCAGCCTAAATTTGGAAGCAGAGAAACACTGGAAAATAATGGCGACCGGCGTTATGTTGTCCACATCACCCACCGTGTGACGTTTGTCAAAGAAAAATACTGATCACTCACAGGATTCCTCAATATATCTCATGGTTTGAAAATGGGTAATTGTATTATTTTTCTTATGACGAAGAAGAGTAAAAATATAATTGTGTTTTGATAATTTATTTGTCTAAACTAGTTTTAATGAATGTCCGTATGACAGTCAACTTCTGTTTATTGATTAATCTGCATTTTTGTTTTGTCCTTTGTAAGTTTTCTGTAATTATATGTCACATATTTCCAAAGAAATGAGTGAATCTTAAACTAGTTAAGTTTTCGCTGGGTGGCAATCTACTGAATACACACATTCATTTCTTAACGAGATTTCAATCTTACTTTTCAAAGAGATTAATGTCCTACCCCCTCGGACTCCTTATGCTGCATATTAGTTTGGTTTGGGGGCCACATGTGCAGTAAAATAAAGTGGCCAGGCATCGCCAGGGTCTGTGAGTTGATCTTAACCAAGATCTTATTATACATCCCGGGGTGGCCATGAAACCGACAGCTGCACTGCAGTCTGGCAATTGCTGCTTCCAATTATATGAGATATATTTGCACTACAGACGAGCAGAGTCTCAGAGTGTATACGTCTACACGAGTTTTTGTTGTTGTTCGACGTTTAAATATTTATAACCGAATACTTCTAAGTAACAACCGAAGTGCGGCAAGGTGCATTCTGTAACTTGTTCTTATTGTGATGGACTATGTCAGGAAGAAGACAACAAGTAACACTCGAACAGGACTACAATAAAATGTTATAGAATATCTAGAACATTTAAACTTTGCAGATGATGCATGTGCCACTAGTCAATGCAAAGAACATCTGCAGCAAAATATCAACATGATCAATAGAATTGCAAAACAGATTAAGCTAATAATAATAATAATTCCTCTCGTACCGTTATACGTTACATAGGGCCTGCAAGTAATTTCTCCATACCGCTCTATCCTGGGCAACTCGCTCAATTTCCTCCATGGAACTGAGACCGATATTTCCTGCCTCTCTCAACAAAGTTCGTTTCAGGGTCTCCTTAGGTCGACCTCTCTTTCTTGAACCCTTTGCATCCCACTTCAATGCCTGCTTTGATATTCCTTGATCATTTCTTCTCAAGGTGTGTCCAACATATCTCCATCTTCTCTTTCTTATAACAGTTGTCACTAGTGGTTGACCAGACATGTCTCTGATTTCATCACTTTTCCTGAATTCGTTCCATTTTATATTCATTATTTTTCGCAGACATCTATTTTCAAATGCATTCAACTTGCTTTCTATATGTTAGGATTGATACAACATTTGAATTGAAAATTCGTAATTTAGTTTTAATACTATATAACTTGCAGTTCCATATTTTATTTAAACTTTTAAAAGCTGATGTTGCTTTGTCAATTCGTATCATAATTTCTTTTTAACATTTCCTGTGCAATCAAAATTGCTACCTAAATAGTTGAACTGCTCTGTTATTTTTATCATTTTAGATTCCAGGGTGATATCTGCATTACTTGCCATAGGTGTCTTCATTATATTTGTTTTTTCATAGCTTATCTGCAGTCCAACTTTTGGTGCTATAGATGACAAGTTGTCTTTTTTCTTTGCATATCTTGGTTGTTTCTACTTAACAAGGCAATATCATCTGCAAAATCCAAATCTTCTAGTTGACTATTTTCTACCCAATCGATGCCAGGTTCGCCCCTGCAACATTGTCGCATCACCCAGTCAATGGCCACTCCAAACAATAGCGGAGATAGAATATAGCCTTGCTTTACTCCGGATTCAACCATAAACCAGTGGCTGTGTCCACCTACAGATCGAACTGCACACTGTGAACCATCATGGAGGCTCTTAATAATGTTTATTATTTTGTCTGGTATTCCATAGCATCTCAGAATATTCCACAGGGAGATTCTGTGTAGACAATCAAAGGCTTTTTTTAAAATCGATGAAATTTAGTATAAGTGGTTGTTGCTTCTCAATATGTTCCTCCAAAATTAGTCGTAGGGTAATTATTTGGTCTAAGCAGCTTCTCCCAGGTCTAAAACAAGCTTGTTCTTCTCTCAGGGTTGTGTCCACTGCTCCTTTGATTCTATTAAGAATGATTTTACACAAGTCTTGGTCATTACTGATAATAGGGTGATCCCTCTCCAGTTGTTACAATCTTTGAGATCACCTTTTTTTGGGGAATCTTAACAATTATTCCCTTTTTCTATTGATCTAGGACAGTTTCTTCTTCCCACACTTATTAAATAGTTCTTGCACCTGGCTAATAGTTGTATCATCAGTCGCTTTGAGATTAAGCTAAGAATCATCACAAATAAAAATAAAAGTTATGAAGATAAACTCGAAGACTGGTAGACACATACAAATAGAGGATACTAAGCTACAGATAGTAACAGATTTTAAACTTCTTGTGGGCACCACTGTTTCTTCAGATATGAACATTGTTATCGAAATCAACTGGAAACCATTACTAGACATCATGAACACCTATTACTACGATTCATTGACACATGCAAGCCTGATCTAACTGCATGCAGCATAGACAAAGAAAATTGGGAACGGTTGACCAAAGACAGGCAAGCATGGCGAGTGGCAGTGAGGGGTGGCATAGAAAGAAAAGAAGAAAAACACCATAACATATGTAAGCAAAAGTGAACGCAGAGGGCAGAGAGAACATCCAACGTATCAGTTCCAGTTTCCAGTTTCACCTGCAGCAACTGTGGCAATGATTGTCATTCCAGAATAGGTCATTACAGCCATAAGAAACGTTGTGATTCAGCGTAGAACAAACTACTTGACGCAACACATATTGTCTCCTGAGACAAAGAGATTAGTGGCGATGATATCGAAACTAAACAAAGAATTAGAAGGACAAATGCATACTACAATAGGATATACAACATCTGGAGATCTAATATATACATTTTGGGAGATCTAACATATTCAACATCTGGAGGTCTAACATCTGGAGATCTAACATATACAACATTTGAAGATTTAATATATACAACATTTGGAGATCTAACATATACAACAGTTGAAGATTTAATATATACAACAGTTGAAGATTTAATATATACAACATTTGGAGATTTAATATATACAACATATGGAGATTTAATATATACAACATTTGAAGATTTAATATATACAACATTTGGAGATTTAATATATACAACATATGGAGATTTAATATATACAACATATGGAGATTTAATATATACAACATCTGGAGATTTAATATATACAACATTTGGAGATCTAACATATACAACATTTGAAGATCTAACATATACAACATTTGAAGATCTAATATATACAACATTTGAAGATCTAATATATACAACATTTGGAGATTTAACATATACAACATATGGAGATTTAATATATACAACATATGGAGATTTAATATATACAACATTTGGGGTCAAAGGCGCAAGGAAACAACGGCGCGCCAGACTAGTGAGCTGGCACTAATCCCCTGCCTCACCTCTACGTAGTAACCCTGGTAACAGACGGTAGTTTCGGTCTGGCAAAGAGGGCAGGTGCCGTGGGAGAGCTACTCTGGTAGAAGTAGAGATGCAAAGATAGTCACGCTAGATGGGATCCGCTCGCAACACAGACGAGCGAACTCCCAGATAGGCTATTAATGCTCGCCTCTCCCGGCCGATGGGAAAAGCTGAAAGGATAAACGTAGAACCGCGTGGGGCGAAACTCGGAGCCGGCGCATGCTCTCTCTTGAGCCCTCTCAATTGAGCCGATGAGTATGCTGGGAGTCGAGTTGAACTGCACGAGGGACCACGTAGGCCGAAACTCGGGTCCCTATCTCAGGGATGGGGGCACGATTATAAGTCATCGAAGAGATGTTGATCCACGCAGGGCGAATTCAGAGCCCGCGATGCTCTCTCTGAGCCCTTCTCTTGAGCTGATGAGTATGCTGGGAGTCGAGCTTAGCTGGACGCAGGTCCACACGGACGACCTAGGCAAATGTGAGCACGGCGGGAATTGACGGAAATGGTGAGGTATGCACCAGGGCAGAGCGTACACGCATGAGAGCGATGCACGGGTGGACCCCAGGGGACGAAACCCGTGACCACATCACAGGGGTGGGGGACCGGGTTGAGTCACAGACGGAGACAGCCCAGGCAACTGTGAGCACGGTGGGAATTGACGGAAATGGTGAGGGAGGCACCAGGGTAGAGCGTGCCCACAGTCGACCAGAAAAGCCAGGCAAGGCAGCGTCAGGCACGGCAGTGCTATGCACGGCAACGCCAGGCACGGCAGCGCCAGGCCCAGCAGCGTGAAGCACGGCAGCGGCAGGTACGGCAGCGACAGGCGCCGCAGGCAAAAGGGTATGCGCACCCGAGTGTGCAAAGCAACTGGAAAGCCTAGCAGAGGTAAAGCTAGTGCTCGTTTCCGCTCGCAGGGAACTATTGCTGCCTTGTAGTTTGATTGGGGACAATAAAAAGCTAGTGGAGCAAACCGTACACAAAACTGGACGGGCGGCAAACCAAGGAGTTCACAATACGACCAGTTTGCTGGGCAGATGGCGCTTATAAGCCCGGAAGAGCAGGCCATCTAAGGTCGCAGCCCTAAAGAAAATAGCAGCCCGCTGCCTTGTGGGTTTTGGCTGGGGACAGCAAAGGCTAATGGAGAGCGAACCCAGTAAACGCTGGTTGAAATTGAACACACCACCGAAGGATAAGCACCTGAGCTCCAAGAGATACTGAAGGCTGTGCACGTGCATCCGTTCTTGATGTTTGGCTGCTTATATATCGCGACAACACATAACAACGAGACATTTTGACGTAATGAAAACTACGTAGTTGTGTAGTGACAGTAAGAGCAACATTTAGAAAACAAAGAAGAGACGGATGAACCTTTGGGATATGACGTGTTTGTGAGTTGTCAACACGTACATCTTGTAACACCAACAATAAATATGTTTATACGTTTTCTACTTGGTTATCAAATATATATATATATATGGAAGTTACGAATGAAAGCTATGAGAAAGAAATGAACTACAGCCTTCTAAGCTATAATCAGGCCTTCTTAGTCACAACCGGCATCTAGCCAGCACAGCCATCCTGACACCTAATAAAAACAAGGAAAAGACCCCCACTATTACACTCCTTCGGCAAAATGTTCTATTATCATGTCTTGTCTCTTCACAGAGAAATTGTTCTATTATCATGTCTTGTCTCTTCACTTCACAGAGAAATTGTTCTACTGTCATGTCTTGTCTCTTCACTTCACAGAGAAATTGTTCTATTATCATGTCTTGTCTCTTCACTTCACAGAGAAATTGTTCTACTATCATGTCTTGTCTCTTCACTTCACAGAGAAATTGTTCTACTATCATGTCTTGTCTCTTCACTTCACAGACAAATTATTCTATTATCATGTCTTGTCTCTTCACTTCACAGAGAAATTGTTCTATTATCATGTCTTGTCTCTTCAATTCACAGAGAAATTGTTCTATTATCATGTCTTGTCTCTTCACTTCACAGACAAATTATTCCATTACCATGTCTTGTCTCTTCACTTCACAGAGAAATTGTTCTATTATCATGTCTTGTATCTTCACTTCACAGAGAAATTGTTCTACTGTCATGTCTTGTCTCTTCACTTCACAGACAAATTATTCTATTATCATGTCTTGTCTCTTCACTTCACAGAGAAATTGTTCTATTATCATGTCTTCTCTCTTCACTTCACAGAGAAATTATTCTACTATCATGTCTTGTCTCTTCACTTCACAGAGAAATTATTCTAGTATCATGTCTTGCCTCTTCACTTCACAGAGAAATTGTTCTACTATCATGTCTTGTCTCTTCACTTCACAGAGATATTGTTCTATTATCATGTCTTGTCTCTTCACTTCACAGAGAAATTGTTCTATTATCATGTCTTGTCTCTTCACTTCACAGAGAAATTATTCTACTATCATGTCTTGTCTCTTCACTTCACAGAGAAATTATTCTATTATCATGTCTTGTCTCTTCACTTCACAGAGATATTGTTCTACTATCATGTCGTCTCTTCACTTCACAGAGAAATTGTTCTACTGTCATGTCTTGTCTCTTCACTTCACAGAGAAATTGTTCTATTATCATGTCTTGTCTCTTCACTTCACAGAGATATTGTTCTATTATCATGTCTTGTCTCTTCACTTCACAGAGATATTGTTCTATTATCATGTCTTGTATCTTCACTTCACAGAGATAATGCTCTATTATCATGTCTTGTCTCTTTACTTCACAGAGATATTGTTCTATTATCATGTCTTGTATCTTCACTTCACAGAGAAATTGTTCTATTATCATGTCTTGTCTCTTCACAGAGATATTGTTCTATTATCATGTCTTGTTTCTTCACTTCACAGAGATATTGTTCTATTATCATGTCTTGTCTCTTCACTTCACAGAGATATTGTTCTATTATCATGTCTTGTCTCTTCACAGAGATATTGTTCTATTATCATGTCTTGTATCTTCACTTCACAGAGATATTGTTCTATTATCATGTCTTGTCTCTTCACTACACAGAGAAATTGTTCTATTATCATGTCTTGTCTCTTCACAGAGATATTGTTCTATTATCATGTCTTGTCTCTTTTCACTGAGATATTGTTCTATTATCATGTCTTGTCTCTTCACTTCACAGAGATATTGCTCTATTATCATGTCTTGTCTCTTCACTTCACAGAGATATTGTTCTATTATCATGTCTTGTCTCTTCACAGCGATATTGTTCTATTATCATATCTTGTCTCTTCACAGAGAAATTGTTCTATTATCATGTTTTGTATCTCCACTACACAGAGAAATTGTTCTATTATCATGTCTTGTCTCTTCACTTCACAGAGAAATTGTTCTATTATCATGTCTTGTATCTTCACTTCACAGAGAAATTGTTCTATTATCATGTCTTGTATCTTCACTTCACAGAGATATTGTTCTATTATCATGTCTTGTCTCTTCACTTCACAGAGATATTGCTCTATTATCATGTCTTGTATCTTCACTTCACAGAGAAATTGTTCTATTATCATGTCTTGTATCTTCACTTCACAGAGAAATTGTTCTATTATCATCTCTTGTATCTTCACTTCACAGAGAAATTGTTCTATTATCATCTCTTGTCTCTTCACAGAGCAAGTGAAGACTTCCAGTATTCGATTTTGAACCTTTTGGAATCAGAGGGCACGGCACTGTACCTGTCTGAGGGTCCATCACAAGACCAGCGGCGTCAGAATGTCTTGAAGATGTAGAAACATTTCCTCTGTGGTTATTTTTGCATATATTCTTTATTTCTGTTGCGTGCCTCATAGCTGATTGTCTCTCTAGAGTAGACTGTAGTCTTTCTCGGATGTAATATTGCCTGTTCAGTTTTAGTTTTTCAGTCACTGGTGTCTCTAATTCAATCTCATCTACACATCAATGAGTAGACCTACATGAGATAATAAACACTATGACAAACATGCTAGTTATCATATATCTCTACAACTTTCTTCTCCTAACAAACACTATGACAAACATGCTAGTTATCATATTCTCACAACTTTCATCTCCTAACAAACACTATGACAAACATGCTAGTTATCATATCTCTCTACAACTTCTTTCTCCTAACAAACACTATGACAAACATGCTAGTTATCATATCTCTCTACAACTTCTTTCTCCTAACAAACACTATGACAAACACTATGACAAACATGCTAGTTTATATGGTCCACTACTTACTCCTACTCGAACTTTGTAGCTCCGCCACTGAAAAATTAAAGAAATGAAATATATTTATATCGCAAATCTAAAAGTTGATATTTTATTACTAGTGACTACACATATCAGGGAAACACTCTGGAAACTGCTATGGCATTATAGCGTCCCCCAGAAGCTAACCAACCAAATAAAGAAAATGTATGAGGAGACAACGGCTAGAGTACTGCATGAAGGAAAACTGAGGCCTTTGAAATAAAGACTGGGTGCGACAGGGCTGCCTTTTATCGTCCTTCTTTTCCTGCTGGCTATTGACTGGATAATGAGATCAACAACAGCCAGGGTGAAAAATGGAATACAGTGGACCATGATGAGTCGATTGGGGGATTTAGATTTTGCAAATGATCTAGCACTCATCTCCCACAGCCATCAACAGATGCAAGAGAAAACAACTAAACTGGAATCAATCTCACAACAACTGGGTCTGACTATTCATGGGAAAAAACAAAGATCATGAGATTAAATGCTAATTCCAGAGATCCGATCATACTGAGAGGATCATCATTAAAGGAGGTGGACACATTTACATATCTGGGAAGTATTATCAACATTCAAAGTGGCTCAGATGAAGATGTTATCAACATTCAAGGTGGCTCAGATGAAGATGTTAGGTTAGAATACAAAAGGCAAGATCAGCATTTGTCATTCTGAAGAACATATGGAGTTCAAGAATGATCAGGAATAAACTAAGATAATGATATTTAACTCAAATGTCAAGGCTGTTCTTCTATATGGAGCGGAGACATGGAGAACAACTAAGGTGAACACTAAAAAGTTGCAGACATTCATCAATAGATGTCTGTGCAGGATACTCCATCTGAGATGGTACTGACAGGACTACAAACAGAGAACTGTGGGATAGGGCAGACAACGGCAGGTGGAACAAGAGATAAGGAGCAGAAGGTGACGATGGATAGTACATACACTGAGGAAACCCCCTAACAGCATCACACGACAGGCTCTCCGATGGAACCTCCAGGGCAATAGAGGTAGGGGAAGAACCAGGAACACCTGGAAAAGGGAGTTGGAAACGGAATGCAAGAAAATATGGAGAGATTGGAGAGATCTGGAAATGATGGCCTTGGATAGGTGGGCTTGGATAGGTGGGCTTGGATAGGTGGGCTTGGATAGGTGGGCTTGG
This sequence comes from Arion vulgaris, assembly GCA_020796225.1. Lineage (NCBI taxonomy): Eukaryota > Metazoa > Mollusca > Gastropoda > Stylommatophora > Arionidae > Arion > Arion vulgaris. The sequence goes on along the minus strand of CM036778.1, from coordinate 19,635,448 downwards.
AAGGCCTTGTTTGCGGACCTGTGCTTCCTTAGGGGAGAAGCCTGAAGAAGAAGAGTACACAAATAACTTTGTTTGTTGTTTCTTTTGTATCTGCTTTCTTATATATCTCTTTTTTTTATTTCTGTCTCTCTCACATTTGTCTCCTGCCATTGATTTTTATGTCTTGTTTTTCTCCAGCTTTGATAAACTCTGCTGAAATATGATCACATTCTGATGATTTTCCCATCTTAAATTTATGTTTTATGTCTTGTTTTTCTCCAGCTTTGATAAACTCTGCTGAAATATGATCACATTCTGATGATTTTCCCATCTTAAATTTATGTTTTATGTCTTGTTTTTCTCCAGCTTTGATAAACTCTGCTGAAATATGATCACATTCTGATGATTTTCCCATCTTAAATTTATGTTTTATGTCTTGTTTTTCTCCAGCTTTGATAAACTCTGCTGAAATATGATCACATTCTGATGATTTTCCCATCTTAAATTTATGTTTTATGTCTTGTTTTTCTCCAGCTTTGATAAACTCTGCTGAAATATGATCACATTCTGATGATTTTCCCATCTTAAATTTGATTGTGTTAGGGTTCTTCCCATCCTGTTTTTTTTTAAATTACATTTAGCTTTGATCTAAACGTTTTTCAAAAACCATAACACACAAAAACCCCGGCATCCGTGACCTTTGAAGCTGTCTCCCCTATACGTCCGCATCTCGTGAACTCTGACCGGTGGACTGATGTCACTTGACCTAGGTCAGCGAGGTTTCCTAGTCAACGGTAAGATTGTACACAAGTACTCCCCTTTTCCTTCCACTTCAATGTCTGTTTTGATATTCTTTGCTCATTTCATCTCAATATCGTCCATTATTCAGTCTTGAACTCTGCCAATGCCGGTTCCAAGCCCGGATGAAAAGGAGGAGGACTTGTGCGTGAGGCCAGCTACCTCATCACAAGAAATTGAAATAGCTACAGAAACTTGTAAGAAAGGACGTAAACCGGTAAACCGACCAACCTAGTGCATCAATGACGGTTGCTGATGAAAGCTGCTTTGCGGAAGTCAGCAACCCGACTCGTACATTACTTGGATCAAAACACACACTAAAATTGGATTTTGAATGGAGAACGATAGCACGGCTACAAAATCAGCCCAAATTGCAGAAGAAATGAAGAGATACGAGCTGACATACTGGGTTAAGTGAGGTGAGATGGCCTTGAACAGATAGAAGAGTAGTTAGTGGATTAACTTTCATATATTCAGGAAGAGAAGATGGTAAGCATTTTGAAGGAGTGGGTATAATGATGACACCTAGAGTAGCAAAGAGCATGTTAGAATGGGAACCCATCTCGAGTCGGATAATTAGAGCCTGCTTCAGTACCAGGCATGTCAATATGACAATACTGCAGTGTTATGCACCAACAAATGAGGCTGACGATGATAAGAAAGACACATTTTATGAGCAACTACAAGATCAAATTAACAAGACCCAAAAACATGACCTGTTAGCAGTAATGGGGGACTTTAATGCCAAGGTTGGAAGTGATAATGTAGGGGTAGAGAGAGCTATAGGAAAACAAGGAATAAACACAATGAACGAGAATGGAGAATGGAGTTATGTATGCTGTCAAACTTAGTAATTGGAGGTACCATCTTTGCACATAAGGAAATTCATAAACTTACTTGGCACTCACCAGATGGAGTGACCAGGAATCAGATTGACCATATGTGCATAATACACAATTTAGAACATCATTGCTGGATGTCCGCGCATACAGAGGGGCAGATGTAGGAAGTGATCATAATTTATGCATAGGTAAATTGAAACTGAAATTGAAAATTCACCATACTAAAAAGAACAACATGAATAGACAGTCAAAGACTACAAAATAATGAGGTAAAAGAGGAATATCAGCTCGAACTTAAAATAGGTTCGAGTTACTCAATGTGAAATGAACAGAACATTGAAGACAAATGAACTAAGATAAAGGACACACTATTGGGGGCAGCAAATAGTAGCGCAGGATTAAAGACGAAAGAGAAAACCCTGATAAGGATGACACCTGGAAATGTATTCAAGAAAGAAGAAAGATGAAACTAGCAATATTTAATACTAAGGATGCAACAGATGAAATCCAAGCTAAAGAGGAATATAGACTAAAAGACAAGGAAGTGAAAAGAGCGGCTAGAAGAGATAAAAGAGCATATGTCAATCGACTGGCTGAAGAAGGGAAAAGGCAGCTAAGACTGGAAACAGTAAATGCTATACAACACACTAAAACAACTTACTGGAACATTTGTTTCAAAGGGTGGCCCAATCAAGAGTAAAGATGGTAAAGTTCTAACATCAAATACCGAGCAGAAGAAAAGATGGACAGAACATTTTGAAGAAATATTAAATAGACCTGATCCACCAGTACTACTCAAGTTTGACGAAGAGGCAAGAAACAGCTCCCTACCAGTTAACGAAGAAATGATAAATGTAGCTGAGGTCAAGGAGGCAATCCATTCCTTGATAAACAATAAGGCAGCGGGTGATGACAACATTACTGCAGAAATGCTCAAAGCGGCTGATGATACAACTATTAGCCAGGTGCAAGAACTATTTAATAAAGTATGGGAAGAAGAAACTGTCCCAGATCAATGGAAGAAGGAATAATTGTTAAGATCCCCAAAAAGGTGATCTCAAAGATTGCAACAACTGGAGAGGGATCACCCTATTATCAGTAATGACCAAGACTTTCTGCAAAATCATTCTTAATAGAATCAAAGGAGCAGTGGACACAACCCTGAGAGAAGAACAAGCTGGTTTTAGACCTGGGAGAAGCTGCTTAGACCAAATAATTACCCTAAGACTAATTTTGGAGGAACATTGAGAAGCAACAACCACTCATACTAAATTTCATCGATTTTAAAAAGCCTTTGATAGTCTACACAGAATCTCTCTGTGGAATATTCTGAGATGCTATGGAATACCAGACAAAATAATAACATTATAAAGAGCCTCTATGATGGTTCAAAGTGTGCAGTTCGCACTGATGGTGGACACAGCGACTGGTTTATAGTTGAAAACGGAGTAAGGCCAGGCTGTATTCTATCTCCGCTATTGTTTGGAGTGGCTATTGACTGGGTGATGCGAAAATGTTGCAGGGCGAAACTGGCATCGATTGGGTAGAAAATAGTCAACTAGAAGATTTGGATTTTGCAGATGATATTGCCTTGTTAAGTTAGAAACACCAAGATATGCAAAGAAAAACAGACAACTTGTATCTATAGCATCAAAAGTTTGACTGCAGATAAGCTATGAGAAAACAAATATAATGAAGACACCTATGGCAGGTAATGCAGATATCACACTGGAATCTAAAATGATAAAATAACAGAGCAGTTCACCTATTTGGGTAGCAATTTTGATTGCACAGGAAATGTTAAAAAGAAATTATGATACGAATTGGCAAAGCAACATCAGCTTTTAAAAGTCTAAATAAAATATGGAACTGCAAGTTATATAGTATTAAAACTAAATTACGAATTTTCAATTCAAATGTTGTATCAATTTAACATATGCTAGGAGAGTTGAAAATGACTAAAGATATAGAAAGCAAGTTGAATGCATTTGAAAATAGATGTCTGCGAAAATAATGAATATAAAATGGAACGAATTCAGGAAAAGTGATGAAATCAGAGACATGTCTGGTCAACTCACTAGTGACAACTGTTATAAGAAAGAGAAGATGGAGATATGTTGGGCACACCTTGAGGAGAAATGATCAACGAATATCAAAGCAGGCATTGAAGTGGATGCAAAGGGTTCAAGAAAGAGAAGTCGACCTAAGGAGACCCTGAAACGAACTTTCTTGAGAGAGGCAGGAAATATCGGTCTCAGTTCCATGGAGGTGATTGAGCTAGTTGCCCAGGATAGAGCGATATGGAGAAATTACTTGCAGGCCCTATGTAACGTATAACGGACGAGAGGAATTATTATTATTATTATTCTCTTCTTATCTTCTCCTTCTTATAACAGTTGTTACTAGTGGTTGACCAGACATTTCTTCTCAAGGTATGTCCAACATATCTCCATCTTCTCCTTCTTATAACAGTTGTTAATAGTGGTTGGCCAGACATTTTTCCTCAAGGTATGCCCAACATATCTCCATCTTCTCCTTCTTATAACAGTTGTTACTAGTGGTTGGCCAGACATTTCTTCTCAAGGTATGCCCAACATATCTCCATCTTCTCTTTCTTATAACAGTTGTCACTAGTGGTTGACCAGACAAGTCTCTGATTTCATCACTTCTCCTGAATTCGTTCCTTTTCATGTTCATTATTTTTCGCAGACATCTATTTTCAAATGCATTCAACTTACTTTCTATATCTTTAGTCATTTTTCAACTCTCGCTGGCATAATTTAGGATTGATACAACATTTTCCAACCTCGTTGGCATATGTTAGGTAAAGGTAAAGGGACCCTTTCATACCTCGTGGTATATAGGGCAATACAGTGTTAGGCCTGTATTTTCATTGACCGTCGGCACACGATGGGTGATGTGGTCGGCATCACGCCGGCCGCCTTTACTTCCCAGAGCATGTCTGGTACCAAGTTGAGGCTGGGTCGACTTAAGAGCCGTCGCGGTAGGAAAATTTACGCGCACTGCGGGAGTTGAACCCAGACCACCAGCCTTGAGAAGCAAGTTCACTAACAACTACGCTACCGCGGCTCTCCTGGCGTATGTTAGGATTGATAGAATATTGAAATTTTGTAATTAAGTTTTACTTTCGATATCCTTATCAGAAAAATAACATTCTAAGTCTAATTCCCATTCGGAATAATAACAAAACCTGTTCTACAGTCTTGCACTGTTGTTATCCTTTGGAGTGATCATTTCAACATTTTCAGCCGTATTTTCATCATGAAAATACAGAACTAATTACATTATGAGCATACCATAATATAACACAAAAGCGCCCACCATCATGCTAAACGATTTAGAACACGTGGGCTGTGTTTAACATCACATTTGTACACAATTTATCTTCGATCAGAGACAAAAAACAATGGAACCTTCTTAGACCGAAATCTCGGGACGTTGTTATATGCGAGGTTTACATATAATACCAAAATATCGAGAACACGAGGACTAGGTCGACGCGGGAGCCATATCGAGAACACGAGGACTAGGTCGACCCGGGAGCCATATCGAGAACACGAGGACTAGGTCGACGCGGGGCCATATCGGATCACGAGTACCAGGTCGACCCGGAGCCATATCGAGAACACGAGGACTAGGTCGACGCGGGGCCATATCGGATCACGAGTACTAGGTCGACGCGGAGCCTTCCTGAAAAACAAAAGTAAAGCAAATTCGAATAGCCAATTTAGGTGTTAATACAATATGATGACAAATTTGGATAGTTATTCTAGTTTTCTTGATTTTTTCTAAGATTCGAATCATTTATTCAAACAATGCTTTATATGTCGTGTTATGTTAATCGTTAGTTAATACGATCGTTTACTTACATATATCTTTATCCGCTACCGGAATTTCTGCAAAATAGAATAATTTAAAAATATTTACTTGCTAAACTAGAGCCTAATACATTATTATGAATGGTGACACAGACAGTCATCGTTTTTTATCACTCGTATTCTGTTTGTAAATCTTCTCTGGCTTTCTTCCGTCCTTCTTCTTTTGTTTCCTTGAAATATTGTTTATATATTCATTGTTGTTTCTTGTATAAACTTCAGTCTTTGTTTCTCTTGAAATATTGTTTATTTATTCATTGTTGTTTCTTGTATAAACTTCAGCCTTTTGTTTCCTTGAAATATTGTTTATATATTCATTATTGTTTCTTGTATAAACTTCAGTCTTTTTTTCCCTTGAAATATTGTTTATATATTCATTATTGTTTTTGTATAAACTTCAGTCTTTGTTTCTTGAAATATTGTTTATATATTCATTGTTGTTTCTTGTATAAACTTCAGTCTTTTGTTTCCTTGAAATATTGTTTATATATTCATTGTTGTTTCTTGTATAAACTTCAGCCTTTTGTTTCCTTGAAATATTGTTTATATATTCATTATTGTTTCTTGTATAAACTTCAGTCTTTTGTTTCCTTGAAATATTGTTTATATATTCATTATTGTTTCTTGTATAAACTTCAGTCTTTTGTTTCCTTGAAATATTGTTTATATATTCATTATTGTTTCTTGTATAAACTTCAGTCTTTTGTTTCCTTGAAATATTGTTTATATATTCATTATTGTTTCTTGTATAAACTTCAGTCTTTTGTTTCCTTGAAATATTGTTTATATATTCATTGTTGTTTCTTGTATAAACTTCAGTCTTTTGTTTCCTTGAAATATTGTTTATATATTCATTATTGTTTCTTGTATAAACTTCAGTCTTTTGTTTCCTTGAAATATTGTTTATATATTCATTATTGTTTCTTGTATAAACTTCAGTCTTTTGTTTCCTTGAAATATTGTTTATATATTCATTATTGTTTCTGTATAAACTTCAGTCTTTGTTTCCTTGAAATATTGTTATATATTCATTATTGATTTTGTATAAACTTCAGTCTTTTGTTTCCTTGAAATATTGTTTATATATTCATTATTGTTTCTTGTATAAACTTCAGTCTTTTGTTTCCTTGAAATATTGTTTATATATTGATTATTGTTCGGTATAAACTTCAGTCTTTTGTTTCCTTGAAAATTGTTTATATATTCATTTTGTTTCTGTATAAACTTCAGTCTTTTGTTTCTTGAAATATTGTTTATATATATTATTGTTTCTTGATAAACTTAGTCTTTAGTTTCTAAATATTGTTATTATTATTTATGTTTCTTGATAACTGTCTTGAGTTGAAATATTGTTATATGATTATGTCGGTTAAACTTATTTGTTCTGAATGAGTTTAATATTGCATATGTATTGTATAAACTTGTTTTGTTCCTAAAATTGTTTGGTATCAGTTGATTATTTGTGTCTAGTTAAAACTTAGTCTTTATGTTACATATTGAATATGTGTGGTTAAATTCATGTATGTCTGTAGTAAACTTCAGTCTTTGATTATCTTGGAGCTAGTTGAGTTAATATTGTAGTCTGTATGAATTACAATATTGCTTAAATGTTGGTTAAATATTGGTATGTTTCTGGTTAAATTGCAGTCGTTTGAGTTAAATATTGTATGTGTTGAGTTAAATATTGGTAGTCTTGTTGAGTTAAATATTGTAGTCGTTTAGTTCAATATTGGTAGTGTGTTGAGTTAAATATTGGTAGTCAGTTGAGTTAAATATTGTAGTCGTGTGAGTTCATATTGCGTACAGTTGTTGAGTTAAATATTGAGTTGTGAATCGTGTTGAGTTCAAATATTGGTAGTCGGTGAGTTAAATATTGTATTATGAGTTAAATATTGATAGTAGTGTTGAGTTAAATATTGGTAGTCGTGTTGAGTTAAATATTGGTAGTCGTGTTGAGTTAAATATTGGTAGTCGTGTTGAGTTAAATATTGGTAGTCGTGTTGAGTTAAATATTGGTAGTGTGTTGAGTTAAATATTGGTAGTCGTTGAGTTAAATATTGGTAGTCGTGTTGAGTTAAATATTGGTAGTCGTTGAGTTAAATATTGGTAGTCGTGTTGAGTTAAATATTGGTAGTCGGGTTGAGTTAAATATTGGTAGTCGTGTTGAGTTAAATATTGGTAGTCGTGTTGAGTTAAATATTGGTAGTCGTGTTGAGTTAAATATTGGTAGTCGGAGTTAAATATGTAGTCGTGAGTTAAATATTGGTAGTCGTTGAGTTAAATATTGGTAGTCGTGTTGAGTTAAATATTGGTAGTCGTGTTGAGTTAAATATTGGTAGTCGTTGAGTTAAATATTGGTAGTCGTGTTGAGTTAAATATTGGTAGTCGTGTTGAGTTAAATATTGGTAGTCGTGTTGAGTTAAATATTGGTAGTCGTGTGAGTTAAATATTGTAGTCGTGTTGAGTTAAATATTGGTAGTCGTGTTGAGTTAAATATTGGTAGTCGTTGAGTTAAATATTGGTAGTCGATGTCGTGAGTTAAATATTGGTAGTCGTGTTGAGTTAAATATTGGTAGTCGTGTTGAGTTAAATATTGGTAGTCGTGTTGAGTTAAATATTGTAGTCGGTTAAAATGGTTGAGGTTAAATATTGGTAGTCGTGTTGAGTTAAATATTGATAGTAGTGTTGAGTTAAATATTGGTAGTCGTGTTGAGTTAAATATTGGTAGTCGTGTTGAGTTAAATATTGGTAGTCGTGTTGAGTTAAATATTGGTAGTCGTGTTGAGTTAAATATTGGTAGTCGTGTTGAGTTAAATATTGGTAGTCGTGTTGAGTTAAATATTGGTAGTCGTAGTTGAGTTAAATATTGATAGTCGTGTTGAGTAAATATTGGTATCTGAGTAAATATTGTAGTCGGTTGAGTTAAATATTGGTAGTCGTGTTGAGTTAAATATTGGTAGTCGTGTTGAGTTAAATATTGGTAGTCGTGTTGAGTTAAATATTGGTAGTCGTGTTGAGTTAAATATTGGTAGTCGTGTTGAGTTAAATATTGGTAGTCGTGTTGAGTTAAATATTGGTAGTCGTGTTGAGTTAAATATTGGTAGTCGTGTTGAGTTAAATATTGGTAGTCGTGTTGAGTTAAATATTGGTAGTCGTGGTGAGTTAAATATTGGTAGTCGTGTTGAGTTAAATATTGGTAGTCGTTGAGTTAAATATTGGTAGTCGTGTTGAGTTAAATATTGGTAGTCGTGTTGAGTTAAATATTGTAGTCGTGGTTGAGTTAAATATTGAAGTAGTCGTAAGTTGAGTTAAATATGTAGCTGTAGTTAAAAGATCGTGTGAGTTAAATATTGGTAGTCGTGTTGAGTTAAATATTGGTAGTCGTGTGAGTTGAGTAATATTGGTAGTGTTGAGTTAAATTGTGTTGGATTAAATATTGGTAGTCGTGTTGAGTTAAATATTGGTATGTTGGATAGTTGAGTTAAATATTGAGTCGTGTGTTAAGGAGTTAAAATATTGGTAGTCGTGTTGAGTTAAATATTGGTAGTCGTTTGGTTAAATATTGGTAGTGAGTTAAATATTGGTAGTCGTGTTGAGTTAAATATTGGTAGTCGTGTTGAGTTAAATATTTGTAGTCGTGTTGAGTTAAATATTGGTAGTCGTGTTGAGTTAAATATTGGTAGTGTTGAGTTAAATATTGGTAGTGTGTTGAGTTAAATATTGGTAGTAGTAATGTTGGAGTTAAATATTGGTAGTCGTGTTGAGTTAAATATTGGTAGTCGTGTTGAGTTAAATATTGGTAGTTGTGTTGAGTTAAATATTGGTAGTTGTGTTGAGTTAAATATTGGTAGTCGTGTTGAGTTAAATATTGGTAGTCGTGTTGAGTTAAATATTGGTAGTCGGGTTGAGTTAAATATTGGTAGTCGTGTTGAGTTAAATATTGGTAGTCGTGTTGAGTTAAATATTGGTAGTTGTGTTGAGTTAAATATTGGTAGTAGTGTTGAGTTAAATATTGGTAGTCGTGTTGAGTTAAATATTGGTAGTCGTGTTGAGTTAAATATTGGTAGTCGTGTTGAGTTAAATATTGGTAGTCGTGTTGAGTTAAATATTGGTAGTCGTGTTGAGTTAAATATTGGTAGTCGTGTTGAGTTAAATATTGGTAGTCGTGTTGAGTTAAATATTGGTAGTCGTGTTGAGTTAAATATTGTAGGTTGAGTAAATATTGTATCGTGTTGAGTTAAATATTGGTAGTTGTGTTGAGTTAAATATTGGTAGTCGTGTTGAGTTAAATATTGGTAGTCGTGTTGAGTTAAATATTGGTAGTCGTGTTGAGTTAAATATTGGTAGTAGTTGAGTTAAATATTGAGTAGGTGTTGAGTTAAATATTGGTAGTCAGTGTTGAGTTAAATATTGGTAGTCGTGTTGAGTTAAAATATTGGTATAGAGTCTAAGTGTTGAGTTAAATATTGGTAGTCGTGTTGAGTTAAATATTGGTAGTCGGGTTGAGTTAAATATTGGTAGTCGTGTTGAGTTAAATATTGATAGTAGTGTTGAGTTAAATATTGGTAGTCGTGTTGAGTTAAATATTGGTAGTCGTGTTGAGTTAAATATTGGTAGTAGTGTTGAGTTAAATATTGGTAGTCGTGTTGAGTTAAATATTGGTAGTCGTGTTGAGTTAAATATTGGTAGTGGTTGAGTTAAATAGTTTGTAAATGATTGAGTTAATATTGGTAGTCGTGTTGAGTTAAATATTGGTAGTCGTGTTGAGTTAAATATTGGTAGTAGGTTGAGTTAAATATTGTAGTCGTGTTGAGTTAAATATTGGTAGTCGTTGAGTTAAATATGGATGTTGAGTAATATTGGTAGTCGTGATGAGTTAAATATTGGTAGTCGTGTTGAGTTAAATATTGGTAGTGGTGTTGAGTTAAATATTGGTAGTTGTGTTGAGTTAAATATTGATAGTCGTGTTGAGTTAAATATTGGTAGTTGTGTTGAGTTAAATATTGATAGTAGTGTTGAGTTAAATATTGGTAGTCGTGTTGAGTTAAATATTGGTAGTGTGTTGAGTTAAAATTGAGTATGGTTGAGTTAAATATTGTAGTTGAGATTAAATATTGGTAGTCGTATTGAGTTAAATATTGGTAGTCGTGTTGAGTTAAATATTGGTATGTGTTGAGTTAAATATTGTAGTCGTTTGAGTTAAATATTGGTAGTCGTTTGAGTTAAATATTGGTAGTCGTTGAGTTAAATATTGGTAGTCGTTGAGTTAAATATTGGTAGTCGTGTTGAGTTAAATATTGGTAGTTGTGTTGAGTTAAATATTGGTAGTCGTGTTGAGTTAAATATTGGTAGTTGTGTTGAGTTAAATATTGGTAGTCGTGTTGAGTTAAATATTGGTAGTCGTTTGTTGGAGTTAAATATTGGTAGTCGTGTTGAGTTAAATATTGGTAGTCGTGTTGAGTTAAATATTGGTAGTTGTGTTGAGTTAAATATTGGTAGTTGTGTTGAGTTAAATATTGGTAGTCGTGTTGAGTTAAATATTGGTAGTAGTGTTGAGTTAAATATTGGTAGTCGTGTTGAGTTAAATATTGGTAGTTGTGTTGAGTTAAATATTGGTAGTAGTGTTGAGTTAAATATTGGTAGTCGTGTTGAGTTAAATATTGGTAGTCGTGAGTTAAATATTGGTAGTGGTTGAGTTAAATATTGGTAGTCGTAGTGAGTTAAATATTGGTAGTCGTATTGAGTTAAAAGTATCGTTGAGTTAAATATTGATAGTAGTGTTGAGTTAAATATTGGTAGTCGTGTTGAGTTAAATATTGGTAGTCGTGTTGAGTTAAATATTGGTAGTTGTGTTGAGTTAAATATTGGTAGTCGTGTTGAGTTAAATATTGGTAGTCGTGTTGAGTTAAATATTGATAGTAGTGTTGAGTTAAATATTGGTAGTCGTGTTGAGTTAAATATTGGTAGTCGTGTTGAGTTAAATATTGGTAGTTGTGTTGAGTTAAATATTGGTAGTTGTGTTGAGTTAAATATTGATAGTAGTGTTGAGTTAAATATTGGTAGTCGTGTTGAGTTAAATATTGGTAGTCGTGTTGAGTTAAATATTGGTAGTCGTGTTGAGTTAAATATTGGTAGTCGTTGAGTTAAATATTGGTAGTCGTGTTGAGTTAAATATTGGTAGTCGTGTTGAGTTAAATATTGGTAGTCGTGTTGAGTTAAATATTGGTAGTCGTGTTGAGTTAAATATTGGTAGTCGTGTTGAGTTAAATATTGGTAGTTGTGTTGAGTTAAATATTGATAGTAGTGTTGAGTTAAATATTGGTAGTCATGTTGAGTTAAATATTGGTAGTCGTTGAGTTAAATATTGGTAGTCGTGTTGAGTTAAATATTGGTAGTCGTGTTGAGTTAAATATTGGTAGTCTTGTTGAGTTAAATATTGGTAGTCGTGTTGAGTTAAATATTGGTAGACGTGTTGAGTTAAATGTTGGTAGTCGTGTTGAGTTAAATATTGGTGAATTTCTGATTGATTTCATCATCCCTTTTTTCTATATCTTTCTATATCCTCTTCGTCTCCCTCTATATCCTCTTCGTGTCCCGACTGACACATAAGTCTTCTACAAGAGACTTCCACTGTTGCCGTTCTGCAGCCTTTCTACCAACCGTCTCCCACGTCTGGCGACTGACACATAAGTCTTCTACAAGAGACTTCCACTGTTGCCGTTCTGCAGCCTTTCTACCAACCGTCTCCCACGTCTGGCGACTGACACATAAGTCTTCTACAAGAGACTTCCACTGTTGCCGTTCTGCAGCCTTTCTACCAACCGTCTCCCACGTCTGGCGACTGACACATAAGTCTTCTACAAGAGACTTCCACTGTTGCCGTTCTGCAGCCTTTCTACCAACCGTCTCCCACGTCTGGCGACTGACACATAAGTCTTCTACAAGAGACTTCCACTGTTGCCGTTCTGATGTCTTTCTACCAACCGTCTCCCACGTCTGGCGACTGACACATAAGTCTTCTACAAGAGACTTCCACTGTTGCCGTTCTGCAGCCTTTCTACCAACCGTCTCCCACATCAGGCCACACTCCTTCAACTCTCCCTCCACCGTTCTTCTCCATGTTTCCTTTGGATGCCCATGCCTTCCCTTCCGCTGTCCCTCTGAGAGCTGTCCTAGTCAATGCCTCCACTGGCATACAACATACAAATCTAAACCACCTCCATCTTCGTCTCTTAATGATGGTCTCCAAATCTGTTCGTTTCAAAAGCTCCTCATTTGTTATGGTACTTAGACACAAAATTTGCAGGATTCTTCTTAAAGATCCCTTTCTTTTCATAATACATAACTTGTACATCCGGTTGTTCTGTCTGTCTATCTATCTATTTATTTATCTTTCTCGTTTATTTGACTCCATCCATTCTATCTTTGGTGACAAATCTTTAATGTAAAGAATTTAAATATGGGCATTGAAAATGAAGTTAGCCAATTAAAAACAATCAAATGAAGTAAATTAATTATCATTATTTAATTGTGATTGCTGTAAATCGATTAACAATTATTCAAAATCAAATGAGATGTGGGTGTCTTCTCATGAACACTTGAGCCAGAACCCTACAACTATATATTGCTTCTAACAGTCACACGGAAGTCATCATTAATTATGTTGACCTACTTTTTTGCGTATTTAGTTCAGGAATGTCATTCTGTAAACATTATTTTCAGATTTGTTTAGTCAGCTATTTAATTTTAACTTAATTTTTACAAATATTTATGAGTGTAGAAATGTGATCAAATGCAAAATTAAATTAATAGCGAAGCAGTTAATATAGTTTGATTTGATTATGCTTACCGTTCTCGCTACCACCATAGTCATTTGAAGGATCTAGAAAATAACAAAAATGAAACATATTTACTTGCTAATCTACAGATTAACACATTATTATGATCTTGTTAATTTGATCATCTTATAATGGGAAAAACTTCAGAAAGTAATTGTTTCAATGCTAATTCTTTTCTTTTAAGATATGTTTCTTAACCTTTTTCTTGAGGTTAAATTAGAAATGTATGCAAACGAAAATAAACTATGTAGCAAAATAATTAAAATGGGCGTTCACAAAACAGAAGTAAGGACATTCGCCAGAGAGGAAAACACTACCAACATCTCCATCGATAATCACCTACTAAATCAAGTAAAAGACTTCACATACCTGGGGAGCATTTTTCAGCAAACGGAAGAATAACTAATGAAATTCAACACAGATGCAACAAAGCAAATCAAATGATAGGACAAATGGCGCCAATTTGAAAATGTAAACATGTCACCATCAACACGAAAAGAGCAATGTTAAACACAATCTTTCTCCCCACATTATGTTACCAGTGCCAAACCTGGACGCTGACAACAAACGATAGAAGAAAACTAGTCACGACAGGGATGAAGTGTCTACGCAGAATACTGGGTGTAACAAGAAGAGACCGGTTGAGAAATTAAGACATCAGACAAAAGTGGGTACAACATCAGTACTAGACTTCATCAAGAAACAACAAATTAAATGGTTTGACCACATAAACAGATTACCATCAGACAGTGCACCACAAAGAGAAATGCTGCTCCGATACAATGGGTACAAAGCAAAAGGCTGGCCACGCAAAAGATGGACCTCAGAGATAACAGAGGCGACGAAAGAGACTATCTTCGAAGCGCATACAAGAGCCCGATTTAGAAATCTCTTCTTGACCTGACGCTGTGAGGCAAACAGTTCTAGAAATCTCTTCTTGACCTGACGCTGTGAGACAAACAGTTTTAGAAATCTTTTCTTGACCTGACGCTGTGAGGCAAACAGGATTCAAGAAATAAAGAAAGAAAGATTAACGCTCACAGTTTCTGCAAAATAAAACAATGGTACTTATTTATTTGGTAATTTACTCATTCACATTTCATTATGAACAAGATAATTTGACCGTACTAAAATCACATTTCATTATGAACAAGATAAATTGACGAAAATGTTGCAGGGGCGAAACTGGCATCGATTGGGTAGAAAATAGTCAACTAGAAGATTTGGATTTTGCAGATGATATTGCCTTGTTAAGTAGAAACAACCAAGATATGCAAAGAAAACAGACAACTTGTCATCTATAGCATCAAAAGTTGGACTGCATATAAGCTATGAAAAAACAAATCAAATGAAGACACCTATGGCAAGTAATGCAGATATCACACTGGAATCTAAAATGATAAAAATAACAGAGCAGTTCACCTATTTTGGTAGCAATTTTGATTGCACAGGAAATGTTAAAAGAAATTATGATACGAATTGGCAAAGCAACATCAGCTTTAAAAGTCTAAATAAAATATGGAACTGCAAGTTATATAGTATTAAAACTAAATTAGAATTTTCAATTCAAATGTTGTATCAATCCTAACATATGCCAGCGAGAGTGGGAAAATGACTAAAGATATAGAAAGCAAGTTGAATGCATTTGAAAATAGATGTCTGAAAAATAATGAATAAAATGGAACGAATTCAGGAGAAGTGATGAAATCAGAGACATGTCTGGTCAACCACTAGTGACAACTGTTATAAGAAAGAGAAGATGGAGATATGTTGGGCACACCTTGAGAAGAAATGATCAACGAATATCAAAGCAGGAATTGAAGTGGGATGCAAAGGGTTCAAGAAATAGAGGTCGACCTAAGGAGACCCTGAAGCGAACTTTGCTGAGAGAGGCAGGAAATATCGGTCTCAGTTCCATGGATGAGATTGAGCGAGTTGCCCAGGATAGAGCGGTATGGAGAAATTACTTGCAGGCTCTATGTAACGTATAACGGTACGAAAGGAATTATTATTATTATTAATTTGACCGTACTAAAATCACATTTCATTATGAACTAGATAATTTGACAGTACTAAAATCATATATCACTTTGAACTAGATAATTTAGAAAATTGAAAGTCTTATTTGTTCCTATGACAAGGGTTCTCAGTTCGACACAGCTTATATTGGGTAGCAGAGAAACACTGGAAAGTAAAAACTGGCGGCGATATGTCCACATAACCCTCCGTGTGCTGTTTGTCAAAGAAAAATATTGACCTCTCACAGTATATATATATATCACCTTTTCGTCTTTACAGACGGCCAACTGGCAAGTGTTTCACTGTGACAACTTCTGAGTTTTCGCTTTCTCTCTTGTCGTTCAGCTCATACATAAGTCTCTTCTCAAAATACTTCATCCTTGCTTAATATCGCTTTCACACAACTCTGTCATCAGCGAGTTTTCCCTATGCTGGGACCTATATAAATGTTTTTCCCATGCGCTGGGACCTATATAAATGTTTTTCATTGAGGTTGTGCAGACATCTTTATATCTGAGCAGTGGTCTGCCCTGGTGCCTCTTCCCCTCCGTAAGTTCACAGAACAACATTTGTTATGGTATGCGACAAGTTTCCATTCTTCTCACATGTCCCAACCATCTTAGTCGTCCACTGCTGAGCATGCCCTCTCACAGTATTCTTCAATATATCTCATGGTTTGAAAATGGGTAATTGTATTATTTTTCTTATGACGAAGAAGAGTAAAAATATAATTGTGTTTTGATAATTTATTTGTCTAAACTAGTTTTAATGAATGTCCGTATGACAGTCAACTTCTGTTTATTGATTAATCTGCATTTTTGTTTTGTCCTTTGTAAGTTTTCTGTAATTATATGTCACATATTTCCAAAGAAATGAGTGAATCTTAAACTAGTTAAGTTTTCGCTGGGTGGCAATCTACTGAATACACACATTCATTTCTTAACGAGATTTCAATCTTACTTTTCAAAGAGATTAATGCCTTAATCCCTCGGATCCCTTATGCTGCATATTAGTTTGGTTTGGGGGCCACATGTGCAGTAAAATAAAGTGGCCAGGCATCGCCAGGGTCTGTGAGTTGATCTTAACCAAGATCTTATTATACATCACCGTGGTGGCCCTGGAAACCGACAGCTGCACTGCAGTCTGGCAAAGCTAGTAGGAACCGAAGGAGAGCTATCATGCGATTAGGTATTAGTGTAATTGCTGCTTCAACCCTGCTATTCGTTTTACCTCTCACATCTCCACTTCTTGTGTCAACTTTCTTGACATTACTATCACCATATACCTATCCACTATCACTGCATCAGTATATTACAAGCCTACTGATGCACATAGTTTTTTCCTTTATACTTCTTCCCATCCCCAGGCTTGTCGTGATTCTTTGTGATTCTCGCAGCTCTTGCGCCTTCGTCACCTTCGTAGCGAGGACGATGATTTTCTGGATAGAGCTTGCGAGATGCTTGATTTCTTACGCAGGTGCCTATACCCGAAGAAGGTGCTTGTAACTGCTATGTATCGAGTTCAGAAAATCGCTCGCCAGCAGGCCCTTACCAGTAAGTATAGGACTACTAACTCTGACAGAGTAAAACTTATCTTAACTTTCCACCCCATAGTTCACTGGTGAAAAATGTTTTATTCCAACATCTGTCTATCCTTAAGTTAGATCCAGAGACCCGTTCAGTCTTCCACAACTATCCTTTGATGGTTTACAGACGGGACAGAAGTCTTAAGGATATGTTGGTACACAGTCGCCTTAAGTCCAATATCCGGACTCATTTTGGCACTGTCCAGGGTGGCCGTCGGCGTTGCAACACGTGTGCTTATGTGATACAGACGCGTACTGTATATTTTCCTTTATCCACGTTTGTTATTGAAGATGGTTTCACATGTGAGTCCTGTAATCTTATCTATGCCATTATCTGTAAGCGGTGTAACAAGGCTTATATCGGCGAGACAGGCAAGAGGCTCAGTGATCGATTCGCCAAACACTTGCGCGAAATACGCCAATGTTCTGTGACCCTGTAGCCACCCATTTCAATGATACTGGTCATTTAGGAGCTCACGATGTCCAGGTCACAGCCATCCGATCATGTTCCTCGGATGATCGCAGTCGATTTGCTCTGGAGAATCGGTTGATTTCGTCGTATGGTACCTTGCGACCACGTGGGCTCAACGTATTACATTCCTATGCTTCTTAGTACTTTCTCTTCCCATGTCTTGTAATCTATATGGGTATATGTTGCATGTATTCAAGTTATATATTTACTTGATGTTTTATTGTTTCTCTTCTTTTCTATTTCTAGTTTTTATGTGTGTTTTTGTGTTACATTTATTTCGTTATTCGTTTTTATTTCCAGATTTTCATTAGAAACGTGTGAATGTCTCCGTATGTAGTCGTCCATATGTTATTGGGTTTTTTTAATTCGTCACTCCTGTTGTTCGTTTGCTTGAAAAAGGCCTTTTTGGTCGAAACGTTGCTGTATATTGTCATTGTTTTTGTAATTTGTAAAACTACAGTACTTTGTGATTACGTGTTTCGCCAATCAAATAGTTTGACTGCAGTCTCATCTATATTGTGCTTACGTGTTTCGCCAATCAAATAGTTTGACTGCAGTCTCATCTATATTGTAATAATTGCTGCTGCCAATGGTATACGATCTGTTTGCACTACAGAAGCGCAGTCTCAGAGTGTATACGTCAACACGAGTCTTCTGTTGGACGTTTAAAGATTTATAACCGAATACTTCTAAGTAACAACCGAAGTGCGGCAATGTGCATTCTGTAACTTTGTTCTTATTGTGATGGACTATGTCAGGAAGAAGACAACAAGTAACACTTGAACAGGACTACAATAAAATGTTATGGAATATCCAGAACATTTAAACTTTGCAGATGATGCATGTGCCACTAATCAAAGCAAAAAGCATCTGCAGTAAAAGATCAACATGATCAATAGAATTGCAAAACAGATTAAGCTAAGGATCATCACAAATAAAACCAAAAGTTATGAAGATAAACTCGAAGACGACTAGACACATACAAATAGAGGATACTAAGCTAGAGATAGTAACAGATTTTAAACTTCTTGTGGGCACCACTGTTTCTTCAGATATGAACATTGTTATCGAAATCAACTGGAAACCATTACTAGACATCATGAACACCTATTACTACGATTCATTGACACATGCAAGCCTGATCTAACTGCATGCAGCATAGACAAAGAAAATTGGGAACGGTTGACCAAAGACAGGCAAGCATGGCGAGTGGCAGTGAGGGGTGGCATAGAAAGAAAAGAAGAAAAACACCATAACATATGTAGGCAAAAGAGAGCGCAGAGGGCAGAGAGAACATCCAACGTATCAGTTCCAGTTTCCAGTTTCACCTGCAGCAACTGGGCAATGATTGTCACTCCAGAATAGGCTATTACAGCCATAAGAACATTGTGATTCAGTGTAGAACAAACTACTTGACGCAACACATATTGTCTATCATAGATCTAACATATACAACATTTGGAGATCTAACATATACAACTTTTGGGAGATTTAATATATACAACATCTGGAGATTTAATATATACAACATTTGGGGTCAAGGCAAGGAAACAACGGCGCGCCAGACTAGTGAGCTGGCACTAATCCCCTGCCTCACCTCTACGTAGTAACCATGGTAACAGACGGTAGTTTCGGTCTGGCAAAGAGGGCAGGTGCCGTGGGAGAGCTATTCTGGTAGAAGTAGAGATGCAAAGATAGTCACGCTAGATGGGATCCGCTCGCAACACAGACGACCGAACTCCCAGATTGGCTATTAATGCTCGCCTCTCCCGGCCGATGGGAAAAGCTGAAAGGATAAACGTAGAACCGCGTGGGCGAAACGGGAGCCCGCGATGCTCTCTTGAGCCTCTCAATTGAGCCGATGAGTATGCTGGGAGTCGAGTTGAACTGCACTAGGGACCGCGTAGGCCGAAACTCGGTTCCCTATCTCAGGGATGGGGGCCCGATTATAAGTCATCGAAGAGACGTTGACCCACGCAGGGCGAATTCGGAGCCCGTGCATGCTCTCTCTTGAGCCGATGAGTGTGCTGGGAGTCGGGTTGATTTGCACGTGGGTCCACATAGGCCGATCGCAAAGACGTTGACCCGCCCGGGGCGAAATTCAGAGCCCACGCATGCTCTCTCTTGAGCCCTTTCTCTTGAGCTGATGAGTATGCTGGGAGTCGAGCTTAGCTGCACGCACGTCCACACGGACGACCTAGGCAAATGTAAGCACGGCGGTAATTGACGGAAATGGTGAGGTATGCACCGGGGCAGAGCGTGCACGCATGAGAGCGATGCAGGGTGGGCCCCAGGGGACGAAACCCGTGACCACATCACAGGGTAAGGACCGGTTGAGTCAAGAAGGAGACAGCCCAGGCAACTGTGAGCACGGTGGGAATTGACGGAAATGGTGAGGGAGGCACCAGGGTAGAGCGTGCCCACAGTCGACCAGAAAAGCCAGGCAAGGCAGTGTCAGGCACGGCAACGCTATGCACGGCAACGCCAGGCCCAGCAGCGTGAAGCACGGCAGCAGCAGGCACTGCAGTGGCAGGCACCGCAGCGGCAGGTACGGCAGGACAGGCGCGGCAGGCAAAGGGTATGCGCACCGGAGTGCAAGCAACTGGAAAGCCTAGCAGAGGTAAAGCTAGTGCTCGTTTTCGCTCGCAGGGAACTATTGCTGCCTTGTAGTTTGATTGGGGACAATAAAAAGCTAGCTGAGCAAACCGTACACAAAACTGGACGGGCGGCAAACCAAGGAGTCCACAATACGGCCAGTTTGCTGGGCAGATGGCGCTTATAAGCCCGGAAGAGCAGGCCATCTAAGGGTCGCAGCCCTAAAAGAAAATAGCAGCCCGCTGCCTTGTGGGTTTTGGCTGGGGACAGCAAAGGCTAACGGAGAGTGAACCCAGTAAATGATGGTTGAAATTGAACACACCACCGAAGGATAAGCACCTGAGCTCCAAGAGGTACTGAAGGCTGTGCACGTGCATCCGTTCTTGATGTTTGGCTGCTTATATATCGCAATCGAATGATAAAAGCGGCCTAAGAACGATCGCAAGAGAGAGAGAGAGAGATATACAACATTTGTAGATCTAACATATACAACATTTGGAGATCTAACATATACAACATTAAGGCAAATCTCAGGATATACAAAACATTCTCTCTTCCTCCTTCGCCAAAATGATCAATTATCATGTCTTGTGTCTTCACTTCACAGAGAAATGGTTCTATTATCATCTCTTGTCTCTTCACTTCACAGAGAAATTGCTCTATTATCATGTCTTGTCTCTTCACAGAGCAAGTGTAGACTTCCAGTATTCGATTTTGAACCTTTTGGAATCAGGGGGCACGGCACTGTACCTGTCTGAGGGTCCATCACAAGGCGAGCGGCGTCAGAATGTCTTGAAGATGTAGAAACATTTCCTTTGTGATTATTTTGCATATATTCTTTATCTCTGTTACACTCCTCATAGCTGATTGTCTCTCTAGAGTAGACTGTAGTCTTTCTCGGATGTAATAATGCCTGTTCAGTTTTAGTTTTTCAGTCACTGGTGAATCTAATTAAATCTCATCTACACATCAATGAGTAGACCTACATGGGATAATAAACACTATGACAAACATGCTAGTTATCATTTCTCTCTACAACTTTCTTCTCCTAACAAACACTTTGACAAACATGCCAGTTATCATATCTCTCTACAACTTTCTTCTCCTAACTAAAATTATGACAAACATGCTAGTTTAACATGGTCCACTACTTACTATTTTGCTTTCCTTGTCCTCTGAATTCTGCGAAATTAAATAAATGAAATATATTTATATAGAAAATCGAAAAGTTGATATTTTATTACTATTGACTACACACATGGCCTCGTTTGTTATTTATTCTGTTCTTGTCTTCTTGTATATTCCTTTTTTATTTCTGTCTCTCTCACATTTGTCTCCCACCATTACTATTTTGCTTTCCTTGTACTCTGAATTCTGCGACAAAATATTTGCAACAAAATGTCCACTTCTAATATATATATTGTCATATGAAGATTCAGTAGAATAATAAATACTAATGTCACTTTTAAATGTCTGTACATGTGTTTATTTTATCTTCCAGTTATAATTGACTAGACATTAACGCGAAGGATGAGGACATAGTTCAGACATTAGCTAAATATCAAACATACAAACTAGGAGTAATTGATGCACTGCAAGTTGTATTAAATTATTTTCTAATTTGTAAAATAATTGTTGCAAAAGTACAATCAGTAATGGTAATGAGAGCATGCATAATTTATGAAATGGTCAGAGATAATAATAAGAACATATTTATTTTTCTACAAGAGAATAAGTCAACAACCATTTCAGCCATGATTTAAGTTGAGAAATTTGGATTGGAATAATGTAAAATCTCAAGAAAAATCTTTAAGAATAGCATGAATTATACTTGGCTTATACTCAACATGAGAATCGATGAGTGACTTTCACAGAAAATATGAAGAAGAACAGTAGAAGAAAAGAATGACTTTCATAGAAAATATGAAGTAGAACAGTTGAAAAAAAAGTATTATCAAAATTTGCCATCATTATTAAATAGCTTGTAATGGGCAGAACTTGCCACCCCAACAGTCCTTCTGATTCTTTCTTCCTCTCTCTCATAATCCAGATGTCCTGCCTCTGCAGCCATCATGCTCAAATCATGAGTTGAATTCTGACTCCATCTTTTCCGTGGTCTTCCTCTTCTCCTCTTTGCCAGGATGCTTCCTTCTATAATGGTCTTCACCAACCCGTTGTGTCTTTTTATATGTCCAAATACTTCAATTTTCTCATTCTTATTTATAGCATCGTACAGTTTTCTTTGATTTTGAGTTCTTTCTGGATAGATCTATTGTTCTCTTCTCTGTCCATGATATACGAAGGACTCTTCTATAACACTTATATTCGAAAGCACATATCTCCGATAGGATTGGGCAACGACAGAAGAGCAGGTGATGACAATACTGCGACAAGTCATACTATAGCAGGGAGCTGCACGCAAAGAAGGCGTACACAAAAAAGCAGCGAGCATGGACGGAGATATGACGTAGTAGAACGACGGGACAAGATGGATACACAGAAAACGGTTAGAAGACAAGATCTGTCAACCCATCGCTGTATATATTGTGCTGATTCAATTAATTTCAAGAGATGTAAAGGTATTAGTTTCAACCATTTATTCAGTCTGTTGTATGCAGAGGTTTAGTTAGTTATCTATATTTATAAAACTCAGTCGGATGTGTGCCCTCTTATAGACAGCATCAGTTTACATGCAATATTCACCATTTTTTCTGCAAAATTTTATCTTCAAAGGTTAGGATTAGCTAAAGAAACCGTGTCGAAATCGGATCAATATTAGCTTTACAATTAAATTTAATCGATTTCTTGATGTCCTATCCAACATATTTTGACACCATGCGGGTGAAGTAAAGTGATATAATCCACAAATAGCTAGATACAACATAGGCATGGATTGCGTCCCTTAATTTGTTGTTTCTAACTTGAAATGAAAATCGTAGCATATCCCTTACAGGACGTAGCAATCAACCATAGAAAACGAGTCGTTGATTTTCGAGACACCACTTATACGTTCAGTAGTTTGTCACTGCTTTCTGAACG
The DNA here is from genome assembly GCA_020796225.1 of Arion vulgaris. Lineage (NCBI taxonomy): Eukaryota > Metazoa > Mollusca > Gastropoda > Stylommatophora > Arionidae > Arion > Arion vulgaris. Next base: position 19,612,385 of record CM036778.1, on the reverse strand, counting down.
GTGAGGTCTTTTTTTCCCCTTTTGTAAAAAAACACGGAACCGAATTTGCTTCCAAACTTGCCCACCGTGGAGTTTGAACCAGGTACGCTATAAAACTGCGCTAACTACGCTATAAAAATTGTCTTTTTTCGTCTGTTTTGGTTTGAGCAAACTGTATACTTTAGAACATTTACTCGAAATCGGGACAATATTCGTTTTAAAAATAAATAAAACCCAAACTGATATGTCTTATCCCACTTAAAATATTTAGGTTCCGATAGTGGTAGTCACCCTGTGACCTCTACCAAATATATTTTTCAAGTTGAAGAAGGGTTACTACTGTAAGATACGCTTTGTCATTTGCTCCCAAAACTGATTGTTCGACAGCGGAAACTTTCAATGGTCCAAGCTCAATCTGTGTGCTAACGCTTTTATGTGTTAAAATTCATTAAATTGTTTAATACTTATTCTGTTTTGTCAAAAATCCGCAGGTCCTTTTCTATTGATATTGTTAAAATATTATATAAAATGTGGCCTAAGAAAACTAGGAATAAGTCAAACAGCTTTCTGCCAGTGTCAACAGGCAGAACAGACACCAGAACATATCCTGCAAGATTGTCCTCTCCTGGGTGAGCTGAGAAGCAACAGGGATCACACCCAGTCGACCTGAAACTAAGCTTTGGGGAAACCTGACAGACTTGAAGCTGACTGCCCATTTTGTGGTTTAAACGCATGACCAGAAATTGCTGAAGAAGAAGATGACATCTCTTGGAACGGCTTCATCAATTCCTCATCAAGGATTACTAACAACTTTCACCCGTGCGAAGGGGTTCATCACTAGTATATTATAATTATCAGTAATATACACGGCCGAAGAGAATACAAGCAGAAGTCACATTTGGCCATCCTTGACCTTTGTAACATACCACACCGTAAAGCACCTCATCTTTTACATGTTTTTCCGCAGCCTTGCTTAATGTCCATGCTTCACACCCATTCGTTGCCACAGGGAATATGCTTGCTCTTAGTATTCTAAACTTTATTTTCCTATCAGTTTCAGTCCATACTGTTTTTAGTTCTTCTTCTTCTTGCGTTCGTTCTTTACGACCAATTTTAATCACTCTTTGTGATATGTTTGATCTTTGCCAAGAACGTGTATACGTTGCACATTGGTTTGGTAGGCCCCTAAACGCATAAGACTTATACACGTTTAGGACACATGCATCCGATTTCAGCCAAACCTCCTTAGTCGCCTCTTACGACATGTGTGGCAGGTAACAGTGGTTCTATTCTTTACATCCCAAATTTGGGCCCCGGGTAACCACTGGGCGACTGTTTTAGTTGATTAATTTCTTTGTAAGGCCATGTTTGTTTTTCTTTTAATTTCAATTATACCATTTCCATCTGTTGTTAGCAGGAACTGAGATATTGAAAACTGTTCACATTTTCTACTTTTTCTCCATTGATAAAAATATCTTTTGTCATGTTCGTTTTATCTGTTGTCATTATTTTGTTTTGCCACTTTGATATTTAAATTTAGTTTTTAGCTTTTCTTTTGCACCTCCATTATTCATTTCTCAATCCCTTTTTGTAATGTTGACAGTAACACTGTATCGTCAGCGTATCGTAGTTCAAGTATTTCTCTTCCTCTGATTATAAAAGGATCGTATTGTTCTTTTCCGCTACCTTCTGTAACATCCCTCATGATGTTTTCTGCATATATGTTAAACAGACAAGGAGACAGACTGCAGCCTTGTCTGACTCCCTGTCTTATTTCAAACCAGTCTGATGTATCATCACATGTTCTTATAGCCGCCATTTGATCACTATAAAGTTCTCTTATGATCTGTATTATATGTAATGGAAATCCCATTTCTTCCATAATCTCCCACAATTCCTGATGCTCTACACAATCAAATGCCTTTGAGTAGTCAATAGAGCATGAGTATAGATCTACATTATACCTTTTAGGTTTTCTATGATTGTTCTCATGTTAAATATATGGTCACGTGTACCTCTATTTCGTCTAAACCCAGCTTGTGTTATGTTGATGTTTTCTTCCATTTTCCTATAGTCTTCCCATAATAACTTTTAATAAGATTTAACTTGTATGGCTTATCAATGCCACTGTTCTATAGTTGGTACATAATTTGGTGTTTCCATTTTTAGGTATTGGGATAAATATTGATCTTTTCCATTCCGTTGGCTATATTCCTGTTTCCCATACCTTTTTGCATATTGCATGATATAATTGTATGCTTTGTTCTCCTCCTGCCTTGATAAACTCTGCTGATATATGGTCACATTCTGGTGAGTTTAATATCTTCAAGTTTTTTATGTTAGTGTTCTTCCCATTCAGTTTTTTTTATTACATTTAGCTTTGATTTAAAAGTTATTTTCTTTGCTTTTATTTCTTTGAACATTTCCTGTGCTCCCCCTTTCTTCTGTTGTTCTTCTAACCCTGCACAACAGTCTTGTTGGTACCGCTCTTTATCTCTTCTTGTGTTCTTTCTTATTTTTGTTTATAGATTTTTGTAGGCTATCCTGTTTTTTCTTTTGCTATTCCTGCGACTTTTCTTCCTTATCTTTTGTATTAACTTTAGTGCATCGTTTGCAATCCACTCATTCTTTCTGTCTTTCCTTCGTGGCACCATATCTTTGGCTGACAACAATATGATATCTCTAGCTTGTACGGTTAATTCATCTGGTGTCATCTCTTTCTGGACCGTCATCAGTATTTCGAATTTGTTCTTCCCGTCTACACTATATTTCTCTCGTTTTGGCATCAAATCTTAGTGGTTTCTTTGTTTTCTTTGAAATAAAAATCATGTCTTGTCTCTTCACTTCACAGAGAAATTGTTCTACTATCATGTCTTGTCTCTTCACTTCACAGAGAAATTGTTCTATTATCATATCTTGTTTCTTCACTACACAGAGAAATTGTTCTATTATCATGTCTTGTCTCTTCACTTCAGAGAGAATTTATTCTACTATCATGTCTTGTCTCTTCACTTCACAGAGATATTGCTCTATTATCATGTCTTGTCTCTTCACTTCACAGAGAAATTGTTCTATTATCATGTCTTGTCTCTTCACAGAGATATTGCTCCATTATCATGTCTTGTCTCTTCACTTCACAGAGAAATTGTTCTATTATCATATCTTGTTTCTTCACTACACAGAGAAATTGTTCTATTATCATGTCTTGTCTCTTCACTTCAGAGAGAATTTATTCTACTATCATGTCTTGTCTCTTCACTTCACAGAGATATTGCTCTATTATCATGTCTTGTCTCTTCACTTCACAGAGAAATTGTTCTATTATCATGTCTTGTCTCTTCACAGAGATATTGCTCCATTATCATGTCTTGTCTCTTCACTTCACAGAGAAATTGTTCTACTATCATGTCTTGTCTCTTCACTTCACAGAGAAATTGTTCTACTATCATATCTTGTCTCTTTACTTCACAGAGATAATGTTCTATTATCATGTCTTGTCTCTTCACTTCACAGAGAAATTATTCTACTATCATGTCTTGTCTCTTCACTTCACAGAGATATTGCTCTATTATCATGTCTTGTCTCTTCACTTCACATAGAAATTGTTCTATTATCATGTCTTGTCTCTTCACAGAGATATTGCTCCATTATCATGTCTTGTCTCTTCACATCACAGAGAAATTGTTCTACTGTCATGTCTTGTCTTTTCACTTCACAGTGAAATTTTTCTATTATCATCTCGTGTCTCTTCACTTCACAGAGAAATTGCTCTATTATCATGTCTTGTCTCTTCACTTCACAGAGAAATTGTTATATTATCATGTCTTGTCTCTTCACAGAGAAATTGTTCTATTATCATGTCTTGTCTCTTCACTTCATAGAGATATTGCTCTATTATCAAGTCTTGTTTCTTCACTTCACAGAGAAATTGCTCCATTATCATGTCTTGTCTCTTCACTTCACAGAGAGATTGCTCTATTATCATGTCTTGTCTCTTCACAGAGCAAGTGAAGACTTTCAGTATTCGATTTTGAACCTTTGGAATCAGGCGCACGGCTCTGTACCTGTCTGAGGGTCCATCACAAGACGAGCGGCGTCAGAATGTCTTGAAGATGTAGAAACATTTCCTCTGTGGTTATTTCTGCATATATTCTTTATTTCTGTTGCGTGCCTCATAGCTGATTGTCTCTCTAGAGTAGACTGTAGTCTTTCTCGGATGTAATATTGCCTGTTCAGTTTTAGTTTTTCAGTCACTGGTGTCTCTAATTCAATCTCATCTACACATCAATTAGACCTACATGGGGTAAAAAACACTATGACAAACATGCTAGTTATCATATTCTCTACAACTTTCTTCTCCTAACAAACACTATGACAAACATGCTAGTTATCATATCTCTCTACAACTTTCTTCTCCTAACAAACACTATAACAAACATGCTAGTTATCATATATCTCTACAACTTTCTTCTCCTAACAAACACTATGACAAACACTATGACAAACACTATGACAAACATGCTAGTTAACATGGTCCACTACTTACTCCTACTCGAACTTTGTACCTCCGCCTCTGAAAAATTAAATAAATGAAATATATTTATATAGAAAATCGAAAAGTTGATATTTTATTACTATTGACTACACACATGGCCTCGTTTGTTATTTATTCTGTTCTTGTCTTCTTGTATATTCCTTTTTTATTTCTGTCTCTCTCACATTTGTCTCCCACCATTAATTTTTATGTTAATTTTATAAATATTTGCAACAGAATGTCCGCTTCTCATATATATATATTGTCATATGAAGATTCAATAGAATAATAAATACTAATGTCACTTTTAAATGTCTGTTCATGTGTTTATTTTATCTTCCAGTTATAATTGACTAGACATTAACGCGAAGGATGAGGACATAGTTCAGACATTAGCTAAATATCAAACATACAAACTAGGGAGTAATTGACTGCACTGCAAGTTGTATTAAATTATTTTCTAATTTGTAAAATAATTGTTGCAAAGTACAATCAGCCTTGTCTGACTCCCTGCCTTATGTCAAACCAGTCTGATGTATCATTACATATTCTTACAGCCGCCATTTGATCACTATAAAGTTCTCTTATGATCTGTACTAACTGTAATGAAAATACAATTTCTTCCATTAATTTCCACAATTCCTGATCAATCAAATGCCTTAGAGTAGTCAATAAAGCATGAGTATAGATCTACATCACACTCTTTAGATTTTTCTATGATTGTTCTCAAGTTAAATATATGATCACGTGTACCTCTGTTCCGTCTAAACCCAGCTTGTGTTATGTTGCTATTTTCTTCCATTTTCCTATACAGTCTCCCATAATAATTTTTAATAAGATTTTACTTGCGTGACTAATCAATGCCACTGTTCTATAGTTGGTACATAATTTGTGTTTCTTTTTAGGTATTGGGATAAATATTGATCTTTTCCATTCCGTTGGCTATATTCCTGTTTCCCATACCTTTTTGCATATTGCATGATATAATTTTATGCTTTGTTCTCCTCCTGCCTTGATAAACTCTGCTGATATTGTCACATTCTGGTGAGTTTAATATCTTCAAGTTTTTTATGTTAGTGTTCTTCCCATTCAGTTTTTTTTATTACATTTAGCTTTGATTTAAAAGTTATTTTCTTTGCTTTTATTTCTTTGAACATTTCCTGTGCTCTCCCTTTCTTCTGTTGTTCTTCTAACCCTGCACAACAGTCTTGTTGGTACCGCTCTTTATCTCTTCTTGTGTTCTTTCTTATTTTTGTTGTTAGGTTATCCTAATTTTTCTTTTGCTATTCCCTGCGACTTTTTCTTCCTTATCTTTTGTATTAACTTTAGTGCATCGTTTGCAATCCACTCATTCTTTCTGTCTTTCCTTCGTGGCACCATATCTTTGGCTGACAACAATATGATATCTCTAGCTTGTACGGTTAATTCATCTGGTGTCATCTCTTTCTGGACCGTCATCAGTATTTCGAATTTGTTCTTCCCGTCTACACTATATTTCTCTCGTTTTGGCATCAAATCTTAGTGGTTTCTTTGTTTTCTTTGAAATGAAAATCATGTCTTGTCTCTTCACTTCACAGAGAAATTGTTCTACTGTCATGTCTTGTCTCTTCACTTCACAGAGAAATTGTTATATTATCATATCTTGTTTCTTCACTTCACAGAAATATTGTTCTATTATCATGTCTTGTCTCTTCACTTCAGAGAGAATTTATTCTACTATCATGTCTTGTCTCTTCACTTCACAGAGATATTGCTCTATTATCATGTCTTGTCTCTTCACTTCACAGAGAAATTGTTCTATTATCATGTCTTGTCTCTTCACAGAGATATTGCTCCATTATCATGTCTTGTCTCTTCACTTCACAGAGAAATTGTTCTATTATCATATCTTTTTTTCTTCACTTCACAGAGAAATTGTTTTATTATCATGTCTTGTCTCTTCACTTGACAGAGAATTTGTTCTACTATCATGTCTTGTCTCTTCACTTCACAGAGATATTGCTCTATTATCATGTCTTGTCTCTTCACTTCACAGAGAAATTGTTCTATTATCATGTCTTGTCTCTTCACAGAGATATTGCTCCATTATCATGTCTTGTCTCTTCACTTCACAGAGAAATTGTTCTATTATCATGTCTTGTCTCTTCACTTCACAGAGAAATTGTTCTACTATCATATCTTGTCTCTTCACTTCACAGAGATATTGTTATATTATCATGTCTTGTCTCTTCACTTCACAGAGAAATTATTCTACTATCATGTCTTGTGTCTTCACTTCACAGAGAAATTGTTCTATTATCATGTCTTGTTTCTTCACTACACAGAGAAATTGTTCTATTATCATGTCTTGTCTCTTCACTTCAGAGAGAAATTATTCTACTATCATGTCTTGTCTCTTCACTTCACAGAGAAATTGTTCTATTATCATGTCTTGTTTCTTCACTACACAGAGAAATTGTTCTATTATCATGTCTTGTCTCTTCACTTCACAGAGAAATTATTCTACTATCATGTCTTGTCTCTTCACTTCACAGAGATATTGCTCTATTATCATGTCTTGTCTCTTCACAGAGATATTGCTCCATTATCATGTCTTGTCTCTTCACTTCACAGAGAAATTGTTCTACTGTCATGTCTTGTCTTTTCACTTCACAGTGAAATTGTTCTACTATCATATCTTGTCTCTTCACTTCACAGAGATATTGTTCTATTATCATGTCTTGTCTCTTCACTTCACAGAGAAATTATTCTACTATCATGTCTTGTCTCTTCACTTCACAGAGAAATTGTTCTATTATCATGTCTTGTCTCTTCACTTCACAGTGAAATTTTTCTATTATCATCTCGTGTCTCTTCACTTCACAGAGAAATTGCTCTATTATCATGTCTTGTCTCTTCACTTCACAGAGAAATTGTTATATTATCATGTCTTGTCTTTTCACATAGAAATTGTTCTATTATCATGTCTTGTCTCTTCACTTCATAGAGATATTGCTCTATTATCATGTCTTGTTTCTTCACTTCACAGAGATATTGCTCCATTATCATGTCTTGTCTCTTCACTTCACAGAGAGATTGCTCTATTATCATGTCTTGTCTCTTCACAGAGCAAGTGAAGACTTTCAGTATCTGATTTTGAACCTTTTGGAATCAGAGGGCACGGCACTGTACCTGTCTGAGGGTCCATCACAAGACGAGCGGCGTCAGAATGTCTTGAAGATGTAGAAACATTTCCTCTGTGGTTATTTCTGCATATATTCTTTATTTCTGTTGCGTGCCTCATAGCTGATTGTCTCTCTAGAGTAGACTGTAGTCTTTCTCGGATGTAATATTGCCTGTTCAGTTTTAGTTTTTCAGTCACTGGTGAATCTAATTCAATCTCATCTACACATCAATGAGTAGACCTACATGGGGTAAAACAACACTATGACAAACATACTAGTTATCATATCTCTCACCTCCATATTAGCCTACCTTATCGTGGTTGAGGGTTTGTGTGCTTTAGGATCCTTCAGGCTATGTCGGCGGGAGTCTAACTCCTGGCAAGTCTAACTAAGCCGAACAGACTGAAGGTGAAAGGCCAGACCAAAAGGCAGGGAGCAGGATGGGGCCTCATAAGGTGACAGTGCAGAACCCACCGGCGAGTGGTAAATGCACTGGCTGCAACCAACCCATCCCCAGCTATGGGACAAATAGCACTTGTCCTCTCTCTCCCTTGAGGAGGACATCCTTTTCTTGTCTTGTCTTCTACTTCATGACACTTTCCTTAAGCATAAGGGATTAAACTACAGTGTCCAGGAGCACACCTGCATAAAGCCTGGGCTGGTGAGCCCGGCAACAGAAGGCTGAAGTCATCTAGAGTAGGACGACTCCAGACAAACCCGGGAAGACAGATCTCGTCAGCAGAGGACTGCAACTGTCTAGAGAACAACCTCAAAAAAGATGTCCTCAGAAACGGAATGTGTCAGCCATTATTGGCGGGAGGAATCGACACATACGAACAACTCAAATGGCCATGCGCAAATATCTCTCTACAACGTTCTTCTCCTAACAAACACTATAACAAACATGCTAGTTATCATATATCTCTACAACTTTCTTCTCCTAACAAACACTATGACAAACATGCTAGTTATCATATATCTCTACAACTTTCTTCTCCTAACAAACACTATGACAAACATGCTAGTTATCATATTCTCTACAACTTTCTTCTCCTAACAAACACTATGACAAACATGCTAGTTATCATATCTCTCTACAACTTTCTTCTTCTAACAAACACTATGACAAACATGCTAGTTATCATATCTCTCTACAACTTTCTTCTCCCAACAAACACTATGACAAACATGCTAGTTATCATATCTCTCTACAACTTTCTTCTCCTAACAAACACTATGACAAACACTATGACAAACACTATGACAAACACTATGACAAACATGCTAGTTATCATATATCTCTACAACTTTCATCTCCTAACAAACACTATGACAAACACTATGACAAACACTATGACAAACACTATGACAAACACTATGACAAACACTATGACAAACACTATGACAAACACTATGACAAACATGCTAGTTATCATATCTCTCTACAACTTTCTTCTCCTAACAAACACTATGACAAACACTATGACAAACACTATGACAAACATGCTAGTTAACATGGTCCACTACTTACTCCTATTCGAACTTTGTAGCTCCGCCACTGAAAAATTAAATAAATGAAATATATTTATATAGAAAATCGAAAAGTTGATATTTTATTACTATTGACTACACACATGGCCTCGTTCTGTTCTTGTCTTCTTGTATATTCCTTTTTTATTTCTGTCTCTCTCACATTTGTCTCCCACCATTAATTTTTATGTTAATTTTATAAATATTTGCAACAGAATGTCCGCTTCTCATATATATATATTGTCAGATGAAGATTCAATAGAATAATAAATACTAATGTCACTTTTAAATGTCTGTACATGTGTTTATTTTATCTTCCAGTTATAATTGACTAGACATTAACGCGAAGGATGAGGACATAGTTCAGACATTAGCTAAATATCAAACATACAAACTAGGGAGTAATTGACTGCACTGCAAGTTGTATTAAATTATTTTCTAATTTGTAAAATAATTGTTGCAAAGTACAATCAGCCTCGTCTGACTCCCTGCCTTATGTCAAACCAGTCTGATGTATCATTACATATTCTTACAGCCGCCATTTGATCACTATAAAGTTCTCTTATGATCTGTACTAACTGTAATGAAAATACAATTTCTTCCATTAATTTCCACAATTCCTGATCAATCAAATGCCTTAGAGTAGTCAATAAAGCATGAGTATAGATCTACATTACACTCTTTAGATTTTTCTATGATTGTTCTCAAGTTAAATATATGGTCACGTGTACCTCTGTTCCGTCTAAACCCAGCTTGTGTTATGTTGCTATTTTCTTCCATTTTCCTATACAGTCTTCCCATAATAATTTTTAATAAGATTTTACTTGCGTGACTAATCAATGCCACTGTTCTATAGTTGGTACATAATTTGGTGTTTCCCTTTTTAGGTATTGGGATAAATATTGATCTTTTCCATTCCGTTGGCTATATTCCTGTTTCCCATACCTTTTTGCATATTGCATGATATAATTTTATGCTTTGTTCTCCTCCTGCCTTGATAAACTCTGCTGATATATGGTCACATTCTGGTGAGTTTAATATCTTCAAGTTTTTTATGTTAGTGTTCTTCCCATCCAGTTGTTTATTACATTTAGCTTTGATTTAAAAGTTATTTTCTTTGCTTTTATTTCTTTGAACATTTCCTGTGCTCTCCCTTTCTTCTGTTGTTCTTCTAACCCTGCACAACAGTCTTGTTGGTATTGCTTTTTATCTCTTCTTCTAAGTTCTTTCTTATTTTTGTTGTTAGTGTTTTTAGGCTATCCTATTTTTTCTTTTGCTATTCCTGCAACTTTTCTTCCTTCTCTGTTGTACAGGGTGTTCAACTTAAAAGCAGCCCCATTGATAAATTGAAATTTGCCAGGTACGCATTGCATCTCCGTCTTTTTACTATTTAAACCGGTTCTGACTAGCTTGTCCTACGTCACATTTGTTCATCGCCCCTTCCCGTTACTACAATTACACACCATCACACAACCTTGACCTATACTACGTCATAACTGAACCTTCTCATTTCCATACATATATGCCAGATTAGCTCCATTCACGGTCTGCTTTTAAGTTGAACACCCATTCTTTCTGTCTTTTCTTCGATATACTATCTCTAGCATGTACGGTTAATTCATCTGGTGTCATCTCTTTCTGGACCGTCATCAGTATTTCGAATTTGTTCTTCACGTCTACATTATATTTCTCTCGTTTTGGCATCAAATCTTATTGGTTTCTTTGTTTTCTTTGAAATAAAAATCTGCAATATAGGAATTGCAATTTTGTAATTAAGTTTTACTTTCGATATCCTTATCAGAAAAATTACATTCTAAGTCTAATTCCCATTCGGAATAATAACAAAACCCGTTCTACAGCTTGCACTGTTGTTATCCTTTTGGAGTGATCATTTCCAACATTTTCAGCCCGTATTTTCATCATGAAAATACAGAACTAATTACATTATGAGCATACCATAATATAACACAAAAGCGCCCACCATCATGCTAAACGATTTAGAACACGTGGGCTGTGTTTAACATCACATTTGTACACAATTTATCTTCGATCAGAGACAAAAAACAATGGAACCTTCTTAGACCGAAATCTCGGGACGTTGTTATATGCGAGGTTTACATATAATAATAATTCCTCTCGTACCGTTATACGTTACATAGAGCCTGCAAGTAATTTCTCCATACCGCTCTATCCTGGGCAACTCGCTCAATCTCCTCCATGGAACTGAGACCGATATTTCCTGCCTCTCTCAGCAAAGTTCGTTTCAGGGTCTCCTTAGGTCGACCTCTCTTTCTTGAACCCTTTGCATCCCACTTCAATGCCTGCTTTGATATTCGTTGATCATTTCTCCTCAAGGTGTGCCCAACATATCTCCATCTTCTCTTTCTTATAACAGTTGTCACTAGTGGTTGACCAGACATGTCTCTGATTTCATCACTTCTCCTGAATTCGTTCCATTTTATATTCATTATTTTTCGCAGACATCTATTTTCAAATGCATTCAACTTGCTTTCTATATCTTTAGTCATTTTCCAACTCTCGCTGGCATATGTTAGGATTGATACAACATTTGAATTAAAATTCGTAATTTAGTTTTAATACTATATAACTTGCAGTTCCATATTTTATTAAGACTTTTAAAAGCTGATGTTGCTTTGCCAATTCGTATCATAATTTCTTTTTAACATTTCCTGTGCAATCAAAATTGTTACCTAAATAGGTGAACTGCTCTGTTATTTTTATCATTTTAGATTCCAGTGTGATATCTGCATTACTTGCCATAGGTGTCTTTATTATATTTGTTTTTTCATAGCTTATATGCAGTCCAACTTTTGATTCTATAAATGACAAGTTGTCTGTTTTTCTTTGCATATTTTGGTTGTTTCTACTTAACAAGGCAATATCATCTGCAAAATCCAAATCTTCTAGTTGACTATTTTCTACCCAATCGATGTCAGTTTCGCCCCTGCAACATTGTCGCATCACCCAGTCAATGGCCACTCCAAACAATAGCGGAGATATAATACAGCCTTGCTTTACTCCGGTTTCAATCATAAACCAGTCGCTGTGTCCACCATCAGTGCGAACTGCACACTGTGAACCATCATAGAGGCTCTTAATAATGTTAATTATTTTGTCTGGTATTCCATAGCATCTCAGAATATTCCACACAGAGATTCTGTGTAGAATATCAAAGGTTTTTTTTAAATCGATGAAATTTAGTATGATTGGTTGTTGCTTCTCAATATGTTCCTCCAAGATTAGTCGTAGGGTAATTATTTGGTCTAAGCAGATTCTCCCAGGTTTACATACAATACCAAAATATCGGGATGACGAGTACTAGGTCGACGCGGGGGTCATATCGAGAACACGAGTACTAGGTCGCGCGGGGGCCATATTGGAATCACGAGTACTAAGTCGACGCGGGGCCTTCCTTGACAAGACACAAAAAGTAAAGCAAATTCGAATAGCCAATTTAGGTGTTAATACAATATGGTGACAAACTTGGATAATTATTATAGTTTTCTTCTTCTTCTTTGCATTCGTTCTTTACGACCAATTTTAATCACTCTTTGTGATATGTTTGATCTTTGCCAAGAACGTATAAACGTTGCAGATTGGTTTGTAGGCCCTAAACGCATAGACTTCTACACGTTTAGGACATATGCATCCGATTTCAGCCAAACCTCCTGTTCTAGTTTTCTTGATTTTTTCTAAGATTCGAATCATTTATTCAAACAATGCTTTATATGTCGTGTTATTTTAATCGTTAGTTAATATGATCGTTTACTTACATATATCTTTATCCGGTACCGGAATTTCTGCAAAATAGAATAATTAAAAATATTTACTTGCTAAACTAGAGCCTAACACATTATTATGAATGGTGACAGACAGTGCCGGACTAGGCTAGCGCGGGGCCCTAGGTTTTGTATGATAATAAAATAAAACACAACTTTTACAAACAAACTTGTCTCGATTTAATGTGAGCAAATTTAGAGATAGCACTAGACAAATCAATTTCTCTAAGTAAATTACATTCAATGTTCATTAAGATGAGGTTATTTAGACGATCTTGTCCCATCATGTTCCTTAACTCACTTTTTATACGCTTTTATATTTCGAAAAAGAACGTTCTCCGCTGTAGTTAGTAATCATTAAAGACAAGTAAATTCGTAAGACTATTTCTACATTTGGGAAACACGACTCTAATGAATTTTCCATTATAAGTTTATAAAATTGCAGTTCAAGAGCCTCATGCTTTTCGTTGCTAATAGCATCAGCTACATTAGTTGTACAACAGTAGACGACTAAGATGGTTGGGACATGTGAGAAGAATGGAAACTTGCCGCATACCAAAACAAATGTTGTTCTTTGAACTTTCGGAGGGGAAGAGGCACCAGGGCAGACCACTGCTCAGATATGAAGATGTCTGCAAAGCCTCAATGAAAAACTTTTCTATAGGTCCCAGCACATGGGAGGGACTAGCTGATGACAGAGTTGTGTGGAAAGCCAAATTACGAAAGGGCACAGAGTCTTTTGAGAAGAGACTTATGTATGAGCTGAACGACAAGAAAGAAAAGCGAAAACTCAGAAGTCGTCACAATAAAACACTTGCCAATTGACCGTCTGTAAAGATGAAAAAGGCCATATACATTAGTTTTAAGAAGTTCAGTGAACTGCATAAGTTCGTCGCCTAGGCTTTCTTCCAAATCCTCTTGGTAAGAGCTGACAATATTTGGAGTTCTTTTCAAGATCTCTTCTGCTGTAATAGATTTTAACTGCCGGAGTATTCCAAATACACGAGTCACTCTAAATCAATAACTTTGCAAACAAAACAGAACAATTGTCCTTTAGTTTCTGTATAACACAACCAATCTCTCACGTGAGTTTTGTTTGTTGGTGTATGTGTGTATGTGAAAAACGACTTTCGACAAAATCGTGGATTGTTTGAAGTTGTTTGGCCATTCACCGATATCGTTGGAGTACATTTTACTTTCGTTGTGTTTTTGACTTGTAGATGATGTTGCTACATTAGAAGCATGTGCTGTGCTTTCTGCCTCTCTTTGGCTTGAAGATGACATGGCTAAATTGGAAGGACTTGCTGTACATTCGATTTCAGTTTGTCTTGTGAAAAATGTGGCTAAATCGTGAAGAGTTGCTGATCTTAATGGTAGTATTGGTAATGATGATTCTTCTATAGCACTGCCTTCATCTACTACACAGTGGGACACGTCTTCTGTATTTTCTGCTTCGATTTCTTTGGATTCAGCACCATCCCACACGACATTTAAAAATTCAGACAGCTTGCGTGTTTTTATATAACATCTGGTTATTTTTTCCATTTTCATCTGTCACATAGGCGCGGGGCCCTTAGAAGCGCGGGGCCCGTAGCATTTGCTACTTCTGCTACTAGGCTAATCCGGCGCTGGTGACAGAGACAGTCATCGTTTTTTGTCACTCAGATCCGTGCAGTTTACTTTCTTATGTTGTTTCACGAGGCCAGTGAGTTTGCCTAAGTATATCATATACCAGGACAGTCTTGAAGTATGTGCTCTGCAGTCTGGGAGTGCCTGTCCATATGTGCACATGACGGATTTGTAAAACCTTGAATTTTGAATGCAGGTGGCTGTGGAATCAACTGTGCACTTTTCAGTGTCACAGAATGGCAACTTGTTCTCATCCGTTCATATTTTGGTAGTCCAGCCATTGTTTCGTTGGTGACAAATCTTGAATTTAAAGAATTTAAATATGGGCATTGAAAATAAAGTTAGCCAATTAAAAAAAATCAAATGAAGTAAATTAATTATCATTATTTAATTGTGATTGCTGTAAATCGATTAACAATTATTCAAAATCAACTGAGATGTGGGTGTCTTCTCATGAACAATTGAGCCAGAACCCTTACAACTATATATTGCTTCTAACAGTCACACGGAAGTCATCATTAATTATGTTGACCTACTTTTTGAGTATTTACTTCAGGAATGTCATTCTGTAAACATTATTTTCAGATTTGTTTAGTCAGCTATTTAATTTTAACTTAATTTTTACAAATATTTATGAGTGTAGAAATGTGACCAAATGCAAAATTAAATTAATAGCGAAGCAGTTAATATAATAACAATAATTCCTCTCGTACAGTTGTACATTACAGAGGGCCTGCAAGCAATTTCTCCATACCGCTCTATCCTAGGAAACTCGCTCAATCTCCTCCATGGAACTGAGACGGATACTTCTTATCTCTCTCAATAAAGTTATATCTGGTTTCCATACGCCGTCCTCTCTTTCTTGAACCCTCTTCCTCTCACTTCAATGCCTGATTTGATATTCTTTGCTCATTTCTTCTCAAGGTATGTCCAACATATCTTCATCTTCTCTTTCTTATAACAGTTGTCACTAGTGGTTGACCAGACATTTCTTCTCAAGGTGTGTACAACATATCTCAATCTTCTCTTTCTTATAACAGTTGTCACTAGTGGTTGACCAGACATTTCTTCTCAAGGTGTGTACAACATATCTCCATCTTCTCATTCTTATAACAGTTGTCACTAGTGGTTGACCAGACATTTCTTCTCAAGGTGTGTACAACATATCTCCATCTTCTCTTTCTTATAACAGTTGTTAATAGTGGTTGACTAGACATTTCTTCTCAAGGTGTGTACAACATATCTCAATCTTCTCTTTCTTATAACAGTTGTCTCTAGTGGTTGACCAGATATTTCTCTGATTTCATCACTTCTCCTGAATTCGTTCCATTTTATATTCATTATTTTTCGCAGACATCTATTTTCAAATGCATTCAACTTGCTTTCTATATCTTTAGTCATTTTCCAACTCTCCTGGCATATGTTAGGATTGATACAATATTAGTTAATATAGTTAATATGTTAGGATTGATACAATATTAGTTAATATAGTTAATATGTTAGGATTGATACAACATTAGTTAATATAGTTAATATGTTATGATTGATACAACATTAGTTAATATAGTTAATATGTTAGGATTGATACAACATTAGTTAATATAGTTAATATGTTAGGATTGATACAACATTTTCCAACTCTCGCTAGCATATGTTAGGATTGATACAACATTAGTTAATATAGTTAATATGTTAGGATTGATACAACATTAGTTAATATAGTTAATATGTTAGGATTGATACAACATTAGTTAATATAGTTAATATGTTAGGATTGATACATTAGTTAATATAGTTAATATGTTAGGATTGATACAACATTAGTTAATATAGTTAATATGTTAGGATTGATACAACATTAGTTAATATAGTTAATATGTTAGGATTGATACAACATTAGTTAATATAGTTAATATGTTAGGATTGATACAACATTAGTTAATATAGTTAATATGTTAGGATTGATACAACATTAGTTAATATAGTTAATATGTTAGGATTGATACAATATTAGTTAATATAGTTAATATGTTAGGATTGATACAATATTAGTTAATATAGTTAATATGTTAGGATTGATACAATATTAGTTAATATAGTTAATATGTTAGGATTGATACAACATTAGTTAATATAGTTAATATGTTAGGATTGATACAATATTAGTTAATATAGTTAATATGTTAGGATTGATACAATATTAGTTAATATAGTTATATGTTAGGATTGATACAACATTAGTTAATATAGTTATATGTTAGGATTGATACAACATTAGTTAATATAGTTATATGTTAGGATTGATACAATATTAGTTAATATAGTTAATATGTTAGGATTGATATAACATTAGTTAATATAGTTAATATGTTAGGATTGATACAACATTAGTTAATATAGTTAATATGTTAGGATTGATACAACATTAGTTAATATAGTTAATATGTTAGGATTGATACAACATTAGTTAATATAGTTAATATGTTAGGATTGATACAACATTAGTTAATATAGTTAATATGTTAGGATTGATACAACATTAGTTAATATAGTTAATATGTTAGGATTGATACAACATTAGTTAATATAGTTAATATGTTAGGATTGATATAACATTAGTTAATATAGTTAATATGTTAGGATTGATACAACATTAGTTAATATAGTTAATATGTTAGGATTGATACAACATTAGTTAATATAGTTAATATGTTAGGATTGATACAACATTAGTTAATATAGTTAATATGTTAGGATTGATACAACATTAGTTAATATAGTTAATATGTTAGGATTGATACAACATTAGTTAATATAGTTAATATGTTAGGATTGATACAATATTAGTTAATATAGTTAATATGTTAGGATTTATACAACATTAGTTAATATAGTTAATATGTTAGGATTGATACAACATTAGTTAATATAGTTAATATGTTAAGATTGATACAACATTAGTTAATATAGTTAATATGTTAGGATTGATACAACATTAGTTAATATAGTTATATGTTAGGATTGATACAACATTAGTTAATATAGTTATATGTTAGGATTGATACAACATTAGTTAATATAGTTAATATGTTAGGATTGATACAACATTAGTTAATATAGTTAATATGTTAGGATTGATACAACATTAGTTAATATGCTAGGATTGATACAACATTAGTTAATATGCTAGGATTGATACAACATTAGTTAATATAGTTATAATGTTAGGATTGATACAACATTAGTTAATATAGTTATATGTTAGGATTGATACAATATTAGTTAATATAGTTAATATGTTAGATTGATACAACATTAGTTAATGTAGTTATATGTTAGGATTGATACAACATTAGTTAATATAGTTATATGTTAGGATTGATACAACATTAGTAAATATAGTTATATGTTAGGATTGATACAACATTAGTTTATATAGTGAATATGTTAGGATTGATACAATATTAGTTAATATAGTTAATATGTTAGGATTGATACAATATTAGTTAATATAGTTAATATGTTAGGATTGATACAATATTAGTTAATATAGTTAATATGTTAGGATTGATACAATATTAGTTAATATAGTTAATATGTTAGGATTGATACAATATTAGTTAATATAGTTAATATGTTAGGATTTATACAATATTAGTTAATATAGTTAATATGTTAGGATTGATACAACATTAGTTAATATGCTAGGATTGATACAACATTAGTTAATATAGTTAATATGTTAGGATTGATACAATATTAGTTAATATAGTTAATATGTTAGGATTGATACAATATTAGTTAATATAGTTAATATGTTAGGATTGATACAATATTAGTTAATATAGTTAATATGTTAGGATTGATACAATATTAGTTAATATAGTTAATATGTTAGGATTGATACAATATTAGTTAATATAGTTAATATGTTAGGATTGATACAACATTAGTTAATATGCTAGGATACATACAACATTAGTTAATATAGTTAATATGTTAGGATTGATACAATATTAGTTAATATGCTAGGATTGATACAACATTAGTTAATATAGTTAATATGTTAGGATTGATACAATATTAGTTAATATAGTTAATATGTTAGGATTGATACAATATTAATTAATATAGTTAATATGTTAGGATTGATACAATATTAGTTAATATAGTTAATATGTTAGGATTGAT
Source organism: Arion vulgaris (assembly GCA_020796225.1). Lineage (NCBI taxonomy): Eukaryota > Metazoa > Mollusca > Gastropoda > Stylommatophora > Arionidae > Arion > Arion vulgaris. The sequence continues at coordinate 19,593,558 of CM036778.1, read as the reverse complement.
ACAATATTAGTTAATATAGTTAATATGTTAGGATTGATACAACATTAGTTAATATGCTAGGATTGATACAACATTAGTTAATATAGTTAATATGTTAGGATTGATACAATATTAGTTAATATAGTTAATATGTTAGGATTGATACAATATTAGTTAATATAGTTAATATGTTAGGATTGATACAATATTAGTTAATATAGTTAATATGTTAGGATTGATACAATATTAGTTAATATAGTTAATATGTTAGGATTGATACAATATTAGTTAATATAGTTAATATGTTAGGATTGATACAACATTAGTTAATATGCTAGGATACATACAACATTAGTTAATATAGTTAATATGTTAGGATTGATACAATATTAGTTAATATAGTTAATATGTTAGGATTGATACAATATTAGTTAATATAGTTAATATGTTAGGATTGATACAATATTAGTTAATATAGTTAATATGTTAGGATTGATACAACATTAGTTAATATGCTAGGATACATACAACATTAGTTAATATAGTTAATATGTTAGGATTGATACAACATTAGTTAATATGCTAGGATACATACAACATTAGTTAATATAGTTAATATAGTTAATATAGTTAATATAGTTAATATAGTTAATATAGTTAATATAGTTAATATGTTACTATGCTTACCTAAAGCGCCATTGTAATAAGCTATAAAATAAAAGAATGAAACATATTTACTTGCTAATTTACATGTTAACACATTATTATGATCTTGTTAATTTGATCATCATATGATGGGTTAAAACTTCAGAAAGTAGTTGTTTCAATGCTAATTCTTTTCTTTTAAGATGTGTTTCTTTACGTTTTTCTTGAGGTTAAAATAGAAAATTATTCAAACAAAAATAAACTATGTAGCGAAACAATATGGTCGTTGACTTACCAAAGGCACCATCTGCTGAAAAATACTGACCTCTCACAGTATTCCTAAATATATCTCACGCCCGTGTGTTGCGGGAGCAAGGAGCAAAGAATAGTATCACTACGACCTACAAGGCATGTCTGGAGCGACTGAGGTAGGTACCTGGGAAGCATCTAGTAAAAAAAAAAGTCGCAGAAATCGGATGTCTGACCCACTTGTAGGCGCATAACTGGCAAACGCCAATCGCTCTTGGGCTCGGATCACTACAAATCACACAGGTGGTTAAATGTGGTCGATATGGAATATTCGCAGAAAGAAGAAGAGAAGATTCTCATTGTTTGAAAATGGGTGATTGTATTGTTTTTCTTATTTCTAGAGAAATCGTAAAAGAATTGTTTTGATGATTGATTTTTCTAAGCAATCTAATGAATGTTCATATATGCTGCCAGCTTCTATTAATGAATGTTCATATATGGCTCCCAGCTTCTATTAATGAATGTCCATAAAATGTTGATTCTATTAATGAATGTTCATATATGGCTGCCAGCTCTGTAATGAATGTTCATATATGGCTCCCAGCTTCTATTAATGAATGTCCATATGGCTGCAGCTTCTATTAATGAATGTTCATATATGGCTGCCAGCTTCTTTAATGAATGTTCATATATGGCTGAGCTTCATTAATGAATTCCATATATAGCTGCCAGCTTCTATTAATGAATTTCTTATATGGCCCAGCTTCTATTAATGAATTTCATATGGCTGCCAGCTTCTTTTGAATGTTCATATATGGCTGCACTTCTATTAATGAATGTTCATTTTATTGCCAGTTTATTAATGAATTCATATAGGGTGCCAACTTCTATTAATGAATGTTCATATATGTTACAGCTTTTTTGGGAATGTTCATATAGGCTGCCAGCTCTTTAATGAATGTTCATATATATGGCTGCCAGCTTCTATTAATGAATGTCCATATATGGCTGCCAACTTCTATTAATGAATGTTCATATATGGTTGCCAACTTCTATTAATGAATGTTCATATATGGCTGCTAGCTTCTATTAATGAATGTTCATATATGGCTGCCAACTTCTATTAATGAATGTTCATATATGGCTGCCAGCTTCTATTAATGAATGTCCATATATGGCTGCCAACTTCTATTAATGAATGTTCATATATGGCTGCCAGCTTCTATTAATGAATGTCCATATATGGCTGACTTCTATTAATGAATGTTCATATATGGCTGCCAGCTTTTTAATGAATTTTCCCCTTTGCCCAGCTTCTTTAATGAATGTCCATATTCGCCCTATTAATGAATGTCCATATTATGGCTCAGCTTCTATTAATGAATGTTCATATATGGCTGCTAGCTTATTAATGAATGTCCATTAGGGCTCCCAGCTTTATTAATGAATGTCCATATATGGCTGCCGCTTCTATTAATGAATGCCCATATATGGCTAGCTTCCTATTAATGAATGTTCATATATGGCTGCCAGCTTCTATTAATGAATGTTCATATATGGCTGCCAGCTTATTAATGAATGTCCATATTGGTTCCCAAAGCTTCTATTAATGAATGTTCATATATAGCTCCCAGCTTTCTATTAATGAATGTTCATATAGGGCTCCAGCTTCTATTAATGAATGTTCATATATGGCTCCCAAACTTCTATTAATGAATGTCCTATATGGCTGCCAGCTTCTATTAATGAATGTCATATGGCTGCCAATTTCTATTAATGAATGTCCATATATCGCCAGCTTCTATTAATGAATGTTCATATATGGCCCCAGCTTCTATTATGAATGTCCATATATGGCTGAGCTTCTATTAATGAATGTCCATATATGGTTGCGGCTTTATTAATGAATGTCCATATATGGCTGCCAACTTCATTTGAATGTTCTTATGGCTCCCCTTCTTAAGGAATGTTCATATATGGCTGCCAGCTTCTATTAATGAATTTCATAAAGGGTCCAGCTTCTATTAATGAATGTTCATAAAGGGCTGCCAGTTTCTAAATGAATGTTCATATATGGCTGCCAGCTTCTATAATGAATGTTCATATATGGCTGCTTCTATTAAGAATGTTCATATATGCCTTTCCCCCTTCTATTAATGAATGTCCATATATGGCTGCCAGCTTCTATTAATGAATGTTCATTTTGGCTCCCAGCTTCTTTAATAATTTCATAAATGGCTGCCAGCTTCTATTAATGAATGTTCATAAATGGCTGCCAGCTTCTATTAATGAATGTCCATATATGGCTGCCAACTACAAAATGAATGTCCATATATGGCTGCCAGCTTTATTAATGAATGTTCATATGGCTGCCAGCTTCTTTTGAATGTTCTAAATGGCTGCCAGCTTCTTTAATGAATGTTCATATATGGCTGCCAGCTTCTATTAATGAATGTTCATATATGGCTGCTAGCTTCTATTTGAATGTTCATATATGGCTGCCAGCTTCTATTAATGAATGTTCATATATGGCTGCCAACCTCTATTGAATGTTCTATATGGCTGCAGTTTTTAATGAATGTCCATATATGGCTGCCAGCTTCTATTAATGAATGTTCATATATGGCTGCAGCTTCTATAATGAATGTCCATATATGGCTCAGCTTCTATTAATGAATGTTCTATATGGCTGCCAGCTTCTATTAATGAATGTTCATATATGGCTGCTAGCTTCTATTAATGAATGTTCATATATGGCTGCCAGCTTCTATTAATGAATGTTCATATATGGCTGCTAGTTTCTAAATGAATGTTCATATATGCTGCCGTTTCTATTAATGAATGTTCATATATGGCTGCCATTTATTAATGAATGTTCTATATGGCTGCTACTTCTATTAATGAATTTTTATATGCTGCCAGCTTCTATTAATGAATGTCCATATATAGCTGCCAGCTTCTATTAATGAATGTTCATATATGGCTGCCAGCTTCTATTAATGAATGTTCATATATGGCTGCTAGCTTCTATTAATGAATGTTCATATATGGCTGCCAGCTTCTATTAATGAATGTTCATATATGGCTGCCAGCTTCTATTAATGAATGTCCATATATGGCTGCCACTTCTATTAATGAATGTTCATATATGGCTGCCAACTTCTATTAATAATGTTCATATATGGCTGCCTTATTAATGAATGTCCATATATGGCTGCCAGCTTCTATTAATGAATGTTCATATATGGCTGCCACTTCTATTAATGAATGTCCATATATGTCAACTTCATAATGAATGTTCATATATACTCCAGCTTCTATTAATGAATGTTCTATATGCAACTTCTATTAATGAATGTCCATATATGGCTCCCAACCCTTAATGAATGTCCATATATGGCTGCTAGTTTATTAATGAATGTCCATATACTGGCTGCCAGCTTCTATTAATGAATGTTCATATATGGCTGCCAATTTCTATTAATGAATGTTCTATATGGCTGCCAGCTTCTATTAATGAATGTTCATATATGCTGCCAGCTTCTATTAATAAAATTTCCATATATGGCTGCCAGCTTCTATTAATGAATGTCCATATATGGCTGCTGCTTCTTAATGAATGTCCATATATGGCTGCCAGTTTCTATTAATGAATGTTCATATAGGGCTCCAACTTTATTAATGAATGTTCATATATGGCTGCCAGCTTCTATTAATGAATGTTCATATATGGCTGCTAGCTTCTATTAATGAATGTTCATATATGGTTGCCAACTTCTATTAATGAATGTTCATATATGGCTGCCAACTTCATTAATGAATGTCCATATATGGCTGCCAGCTTCTATTAATGAATGTCCATATATGGCTGCCAACCTCTATTAATGAATGTTCATATATGGCTGCCAGCTTCTATTAATGAATGTTCATATATGGCTGCTGCTTCTATTAATGAATGTTCATATATGGCTGCACTTCTTTTAAATGAATGTTCATTTTGGCTGCTAGTTTAATGAATGCCCTATCTCTGTAATGAATGTTCATATATCCCAACTTCTATTAATGAATGTTCATATAGGGCTGCCAGCTTCTATTAATGAATGTTCATATAGGCTCCCACTTCTATTAATGAATGTTCATAAAATGGCTGCCAGCTCATTAATGAATGTCCATATATGGCTGCCAGCTTCTATTAATGAATGTCCATATATGGCTGCTGCTTCTATTAATGAATTTTCCATATATGGCTCAACTTCATTTGAATGTTCATAATGGCTGCGCTTCTATTAATGAATGTTCATATATGGCTGCCAATTTCTATTAATGAATTTCATATTAGCTGCCAGCTTCTATTAATGAATGTTCATATAGGGCTGCCAGCTTCATAAATGAATGTCCATATAAAATGCTAGCTTCTATTAATGAATGTCCATATATGGCTGCCAGCTTCTATTAATGAATGTTCTTTATATGGCTGCCAACTTCTATTAATGAATGTTCATTTTGGCTCCCAGCTTCTATTAATGAATGTTCATATATGGCTGCTAGCTTCTATTAATGAATGTTCATATATGGCTCCCAACTTCTATTAATGAATGTTCATATATGGCTCTAGCTTCTATTAATGAATGTTCATATAGCTGCCAGCTATTAATGAATGTCCATATATAGCTGCTAGCTTCTATTAATGAATGTTCATTTTGGCTCCAACTTCTATTAATGAATGTTCTTTATGGTGCCAGCTTCTATTAATGAATTTCATTTTGGCTGCCAAGCTTCTATTAATGAATGTTCATAAAGGGTACCTAGCTTCTATTAGAATGTCCATATATGGCTGCCAGCTTCTATTAATGAATGTCCTATATGGCTCTAGCTTTATTAATGAATGTTCTATATGGCTGGCTTCTTTTAATGAATGTTCTATATATGGCTGCCAGCTTCTATTAATGAATGTTCATATAGGGCTGCCAGCTTCTTTTGAATGTTCATATATGTTGCAACTTCTATTATGAATGTCCATATATGGCTGCCAGCTTCTATTAATGAATGTTCATATATGGCTGCCAGCTTCTATTAATGAATGTCCATATATGGCTGCCTTTATTAATGAATGTCCATATATGGCTGCCAGCTTTATTAATGAATGTCCATATAGGGCAGCTTCTATTAATAAATGTTCATTATGGCTGCCAGCTTCTATTAATGAATGTTCATATATGGCTGCCAGCTTCTATTAATGAATGTCCATATATGCTGCAGCTTCTATTAATGAATGTTCTATATGGCTGCCAGCTTCTATTAATGAATGTCCATATAGGCTGCCAGCTTCTATTAATGAATGTTCATATATGGCTGCCAACTTCTATTAATGAATGTTCTATATGGCTGCCAGCTTCTATAATGAATGTCATATATGGCTGCCAGCTTCTATTAATGAATGTTCACTTATGCTGCCACTTCTATTAATAATGTTCATATTGCTGCATTCTTTTGAATGTTCATATATGGTCAGTTCTTTAATGAATGTTCATATATGGTGCCAACTTTATTAATGAATGTTCATATTGGCTGCCACTTCTATTAATGAATGTTCATATATGGCTCCCAAAGCTTCTATTAATGAATGTCCATATATTGCAGCTTCTATTAATGAATGTCCATATATGGCTGCAGCTTATTAATGAATGTCCATATATGGCTGCCAGCTTCTATTAATGAATGTTCATATATACCCTGCCAGCTTCTATTAATGAATGTTCATAAATGGCTCCCAGCTTCTATTAATGAATGTTCATTATGGTCCAGCTTCTGTTAATGAATGTTCATATATGCGAGCTTCTTTTGAATGTTCATATATGGCTGCCAACCTCTATTAAGAATGTTCATATATATGCACAGCTTCTATTAATGAATGTCCATATATGCTGCCAGCTTCTATTAATGAATGTCAATATGGCTGCCAGCTTCTATTAATGAATGTTCTATATGGCTGCCATTTCTTTAATGAATGTTCTATTGGCTGCCAGCTTCTGTTAATGAATGTCCATATATGGCCCCAAACCTCTATTAATGAATGTTCATATATGGCTGCCAGCTTCTATTTGAATGTCCATATGTAGCCAGCTTCTATTAATGAATGCCCATATATGGCTGCCAGCTTTATTAATGAATGTCCATATATGGCTGCCAGCTTCTTAAATGAATGTTCATATATGGCTGCCAGCTTCTTTAATGAATGTTCATATATGCTGCCAGCTTTATTGAATGTCCATATATGGCTGCCGCTTCTATTAATGAATGTCCATATAACAACCCTATTAATGAATGTTCATAACTGCCAGCTTCTTATGAATGTTCATATATGGCTCCCAGCTTCTATTAATGAATGTTCATTACTGCCAACCTCTATTAATGAATGTTCATATATGTGCTAGCTTCTATTAATGAATGTTCATATATGGCTACCGTTCTATTAATGAATGTTCATATATGGCTGCCAGCTTCTATTAATGAATGTCCATATATGGCTGCTAGCTTCTATTAATGAATGTCCATATATGGCTGCCAGCTTCTATTAATGAATGTTCTATATGGCTGCCAGCTTCTATTAATGAATGTTCATATATGCTGCCAACTTCTATTAATGAATGTTCATATATGGCTCCCAATTCTATTAATGAATGTTCATATATGGCTTGCAAATTTCTTTAATGAATGTTCATATATGGCTGCCAGCTTCTATTAATGAATGTTCATATATGGCTGCCAGCTTCTATTAATGAATGTCCATATATGGCTGCCAGCTTTATTAATGAATGTTCATATATGGCTGAGCTTCTATTAATGAATGTTCATATATGGCTCCCAGCTTCTTAATGAATGTTCATATATGGCTGCAACTTCTATTAATGAATGTTCTTATATATGGTGCCAGCTTCTATTAATGAATGTCCATATTGGCTGCCAGCTTCTATTAATGAATGTCCATATATGGCTGCAACTTCTATTAATGAATGTTCATATATGGCTGCCAATTTCTATTAATGAATGTTCATATATGGCTCCCAGCTTTATTAATGAATGTTCATATATGGCTCCCCTTCTATTAATGAATGTTCATATAGGGCTGGCTTCTTTAATGAATGTTCATATAGGGCTGCAAGCTTCTATTAATGAATGTCCATATTCTTGCCAGCTTCTATTAATGAATGTCCATATGGTTTTGCGTTCTAAATGAATGTTCATATATGGCTGCCAGCTTTAATGAATGTCCATATATGGCTGCCAGTTTCTATTATGAATGTTCATATATGGCTGCCAGCTTCTATTAATGAATGTCCATTTTGGCTGCCAGCTTCTATTAATGAATGTCCATATATGGTGCCGGCTTCATTAATGAATGTCCATATATGGCTGCCAGCTTCTATTAATGAATGTCCATATATGGCTGCCAGCTTCTATTAATGAATGTTCATATATGGCTGCCAGCTTCTATTAATGAATGTCCATATATGGCTGCCAGCTTCTATTAATGAATGTTCATATATGGCTGCCAATTTCATTAATGAATGTTCATATATGGCTGCCAGCTTCATTAATGAATGTCCATATATGGCTGCCAGCTTCTATTAATGAATGTCCATATATGGCCCCAGCTTCTATTAATGATTCCATATATGGCTGCCAACTTCTATTTGAATGTTCATATTGGCTGCCAGCTTCTTTAAAATTTCATATATATCCCAACTTCTATAATGAATGTTCATATATGGCTGCCAGCTTCTATTAATGAATGTTCATATATGCTGCAGCTTTTAATGAATTTCATATTGGCTGCCAGCTTCTATTAATGAATGTTCATATATGGCTCTTCTATTTGAATGTTCATATATGGCTGCCAGCTTCTATTAATGAATGTTCATATATGGCTGCCAGCTTCTATTAATGAATGTTCATATATGGCTGCCAGCTTCTATTAATGAATGTCCATATATGCTGCAGCTTCATTAATGAATGTTCTATTGGCTGCCAGCTTCTATTAATGAATGTTCATATATGGCTGCCAGCTTCTTGTGAATGTCCTATATGGCTGCAGCTTCTATTAATGAATGTCCATATATGGCTGCCAGTTTTATTAATGAATGTTCTATTGCTCAGCTTCTATTAATGAATGTTCATATGTGGCTGCCAGCTTCTATTAATGAATGTTCATATATGCTGCATTCTATTAATGAATGTTCATATATGGCTGAACTTCTATTTGAATGTTCATATATGCTGCCACTTCTATTAATGAATGTTCAAAATGGCTGCCAGCTTCTATTAATGAATGTTCATATTGGCTGCCAGCTTCTATTAATGAATGTTCATATATGGCTGCCAGCTTCTATTAATGAATTTCATATATGGCTGCCAGCTTTATTAATGAATGTTCATATATGGCTGCCAATTTCTAATGAATGTTCATATATGGCTGCTAGCTTCTATTAATGAATGTTCATATATGGCTGCCAGCTTCTATTAATGAATGTCCATATATGGCTGCCAACTTCTATTAATGAATGTTCATATATGGCTGCCAACTTCTATTAATGAATGTCCATATATGGCTGCCAGCTTCTATTAATGAATGTCCATATATGGCTCCAGCTTCTATTAATGAATGTCCATATATGGCTGCAGCTTCTATTAATGAATTTCATATATATGCCAGCTTCTATTAATGAATGTTCATATATGGCTGCCAACTTCTATTAATGAATGTCCTTATGGCTCCCAACTTCTATTAATGAATGTTCATATTGGCTGCCAACTTCTATTAATGAATGTCCATATATGTTTGAGCTTCTATTAATGAATGTCCATATATGGCTGCCAACTTCTATTAATGAATGTTCATATATGGCTGCCAACTTCATTAATGAATGTTCATATATGGCTGCCAGCTTCTTTAATGAATGTTCATTTTGGCCCAACTTCTATTTGAATGTTCATATATGGCTGCCAGCTTCTATTAATGAATGTTCATATATGGCTGCCTATTAATGAATGTCCATATATGGCTGCCAGCTTCTATTAATGAATGTTCATATATGGCTGCCAGCTTCTATTAATGAATGTTCATATATAGCTGCCAGCTTCTATTAATGAATGTTCATATATGGCTGCCAGCTTCTATTAATGAATGTTCATATATGGCTGCCAACTTCTATTAAGAATGTTCATATATCTGCCAGCTTTTAATGAATGTCCATATATGGCTGCCAATCTATTAATAATGTTCATATATGGCTGCCAACTTCTATTAATGAATGTTCATATATGGCTGCCAGCTTCTATAATGAATGTTCATATATGGCTGCCAGCTTCATTAATGAATTTTCCCATATTGGCTGCCAGCTTCTATATGAATTCCATATATGGCTGCCAGCTTCTATTAATGAATGTCCATATAGGGCTGCCGCTTCTATTTGAATGTTCATATATGCTGCCAGCTTCTATTAAGAATTTCATATATGTTACCCCTATATGAATTTCATTATGCTCCCAGCTTCTTTTAAATGAATGTTCATATATAGGCTCCCAAACTTCTTTAATGAATGTCCATATAGCTCCCAACTTTTAATAAATTTCATATATGTGCCAGCTTCTTAAATGAATGTTCATTATGGCTCCGCTTCTATTAATGAATGTTCATATATGGCTCCCAGCTTCTATTAATGAATGTTCATATAGGTGCCAGCTTCTATTAATGAATGTCCATTATGGCTGCCAGCTTCTATTAATGAATGTCCATTGGCTGCCAGCTTCTATTAATGAATGTCCATATATGGCTGCCAACTTCTATTAATGAATGTTCATATATGGCTGCCAGCTTCTATTAATGAATGTCCATATATGGCTGCCAGCTTCTATTAATGAATGTCCATATATGGCTGCCAGCTTCATTAATGAATGTCCATATATGGCTGCCAGCTTCTATTAATGAATGTTCATATATGGCTCAGCTTCTAAAGGGAATGCCCCATATATGCTGCCGCTTCTTTGAATGTCTTATGCTGCCAATTTCTAATTAAGAATGTCCCTTATGGCTGCCAGCTTCTATAATGAATGTCCATATGGTGCCAGCTTCTTTAATGAATGTCCATTGCCAGCTTCTTTGGGGAATGTTCATATTGGCTGCCAGCTTCTTTGAATGTTCATATATGGCTGCCAGCTTCTATTAATGAATGTCCATATATGGCTGCCAGCTTCTATTAATGAATGTCCATATATGGCTGCCAACTTCTATTAATGAATGTCCATATATGGCTGCCAGCTTCTATTAATGAATGTCCATATATGGCTGCCAGCTTCTATTAATGAATGTTCTATATGGCTGAGCTTCTTTAATGAATGTCCATAATGCGCCAGCTTCTTTTAAATGAATGTCCATATTGGCTGCAGCTTCTATTAATGAATGTCCATATACTGCCAACTTTATTAATGAATGTCCAATATGGCGCCAACTTCTATTTGAATGTCCATATATGGCTCCCAGCTTCTATTAATGAATGTTCATAATGGTGCTAAGCTTCATTATGAATTCCTTTATGTGCTGCAGACTTATGAATGTAAATATTGGCTGCCTAACTTCTGTTAATGAATGTCCATATATGGCTCAGCTTCTATTAATAAGTTCATATTGGCTAGTTCTATTAATAGAATGTCCATATATAGCTGCCAGCTTTATTAATGAATGTTCATATAGCTAATACTTCTATTAATGAATGTTATATATGCTTAGCTTCTATTAAGAATGTTCATTTTAATGGTAGCTTCTATTAATGAATGTTCATATATGTGCCAGCTTCTATTAATGAATGTCATATATGGCTGCAGCTTTATTAATGAATGTCCATTGTGCCAGCTTCATTAATGAATGTTCAATATGGCTGCCAGCTTTATAATGAATGTTCATATATGGCTCAGCTTCTATTAATGAATGTCCTATATAGCCGTTTTTAATGAATGTTCATATATGGCTGCAGCTTTATTAATGAATGCCCATATATGGCTGCCAGCTTCTATTAATGAATGTCCAATATGGTCCTTACTTTAATGTCCATATGGCTGCCAGCTTCTATTAATGAATGTCCATATATGGCTGCCAGCTTCTATTAATAATGTTCATTATGCCCAGTTCTATAATGAATGCCCATATATGGCTGCCAGCTTCTATTAATGAATGTCCATATATGCTGAGCTTCTATTAATGAATGTCCATATATGGCGCCTTCTATTAATGAATGTCCATATGGAAGCCACTTCTATTAATGAATGTCATATATGCTGCAGCTCTATTAATGAATGTTCATGCTGGCTGCTAGCTCTATTAAGATGTCCATAATGGCTCCAGCTTCTTAATGAATGTTCATATATGGCTGATCACTTACTAATAATAAAATGTTCATATATGGCTGAATTTCTATAATGAATGTCCATATATGGCTGCCAGCTTCTATTAATGAATGTTCAAGCGAAGCTTCTCATTAATGAATGTCATATATGGCTGCCAGTTCTATTAATGAATGTTCTATTGGCTGCTTTAATGAATGTCCATAAGCTGCCAGCTCTATTAATGAATGTTCATATATGGCTGTGCTTTATTAATGAATTTTTCATATATAGCTGCAATTTCTTTTAATGAATGTTCATATATGGCTGCCAGCTTCTATTAATGAATGTTCATATATGGCTGCCAGCTTCTATTAATGAATTTTCCATATATGGCTGCCAGCTTCTATTAATGAATGTCCATATATGGCTGCCAGCTTCTATTAATGAATGTTCATATATGGCTGCCAGCTTCTATTAATGAATGTTCATATATGGCTGCCAGCTTCTATTAATGAATGTCCATATATAGCTGCCAGCTTCTATTAATGAATGTTCATATATGGCTGCCAGCTTCTATTAATGAATGTTCATATATAGCTGCCAGCTTCTATTAATGAATGTTCATATATGGCTGCCAACTTCTATTTATTAGCTAATCTGCATTTTTGTTTTATCCTTTGTAAGTTTTCTCTAATTATATGTAACATATTTTCAAAGAAATAAGTGAATCTTAAACTATAGTTCGTTCCAAAATTGTGATCATCATTACCAACCGATATAAATCATCCCCTTGACATAAATTCTTGATTTTTACATTTTATATAGGTAACAGTGACGACGTTTCAAAAGTATTTTTTGCCCACCCAAACCTTTAGTTCTGTAAGATTTTATTATATGTTATTACTAAATTTACCGCGATGTTGATCTGGTATTACTTTGTCGAAATTTACATACGATTGTCAAGTTTGTCTATAACTAAGCTTTTCCCAGTGTTCCAATGCAATTCAGTGCACGTCAAAATCGGGAATCCCGTGGAATTAATCAGTTCACAATGTTTCCTACCGACTGTCATTGGCGTATGTACGCAACATTTACTTTCATTTATAGAAGTGGAAGGTATCATTTGTTCACTATGTCACCTTTCTTTTATAATATGTAATAGTAATACGCCTTTGCAATCATTCGCCACCATTTTGTGTATTACTGTAAGTTCTAAACTTTGGTTATCATTTTGTTGTGCTTATGCAAAATTATATAACAAGTAACGTTTTTTTTGCATCAAACAAGCTACCTACCAATTAGTTAAACATGTATTCGTAAGGTCGTGAGATATATAAGACTGCTTGCAAAAAAATCACTGGTATGCATCAGGTAGATTTCGTACAAATTAAACTTTAGTGTGATCACGAATGTTGGAACAAACTATAGTAAAATTGTTGCTGAGTGGTAATTCAATGAATCGAGATACATTCATTTCTGAACGAGATTTCAATATTAGTTCTCAAAGAGATTAATGTCCTACCCTGTCGGCCCTTGAGTTGTATATTAATAGAATAAAGAAACCACATGCCTAGTAAAGTGACACAGCAGGGCCAGTGTCTGTGAGCTGACAATGATCAGATTCCTACTCCATCTCCATGTGGTGGCACTGGAAACCTACTGCTTCACTGCAGTCTAGCAAAGTAGGTAGGAATCGTAAGAGCGCTACTGTGCAATTAGGTAATAGTGTAATCGCTGCTGCCAATGGTATGCGATCTGTTCACTACAGAAGCGAGTCTTCAGATGTTGCGTCAACACGAATCTTCTGTTGGACGTTTAAAAATGTATAACCGAATACTTCTAAGTAACAACCGAAGTGCGGCAAGGTGCATTCTGTAACTTTGTTCTTATTGTGATGGACTATGTCAGGAAGAAGACAACAAGTAACACTCGAACAGGACTACAATAAAATGTTATGGAATATCTAGAACACTTAAACTTTGCAGATGATGCATGTGCCACTAATCAAAGCAAAAAGCATCTGCAGTAAAAGATCAACATGATCAATAGAATTGCAAAACAGATTAAGCTAAGGATCATCACAAATAAAACCAAAAGTTATGAAGATAAACTCGAAGACGACTAGACACATACAAATAGAGGATACCAAGCTAGAGATAGTAACAGATTTTATCTACTTGTCAGCACTACTGTTTCTTCAGATGTGAACATTGTTATCGAAATTAAACAAAGCATTGACAATGCACCTGCAGCGGACAGCAGACTTCATAACTTCTATAGCTCTAAGATTTACGGCAAGAAGTCAAAGCTCCGGATACACAAAACATATTGTAGGATAGTTCTCCTCTATGGATCTGATACTTGACAAACAAATAAGCAAACAGATGAGAAAACATATAAGAAAATAGATAAGAAAATAGAAAGCATGGAATTCGATGGAAGACTTGGGAGGATCGCGTCATTGTATATAAAAAAGGCAAAAGAGAGTACAGAGCGACCATTCTCAACATCAGCTCCAGTCAGTGTTTACACCACGAGGATAGTTCACCTGGAACAACTGTGACAGCGACTGCCACTCCAAAGTATGCAATTAAAGCTACAATAGACAATATATATTAGCATAGGCAAGCCAAGTGCCACAAAATATATTGTCTCATGAAACACGGAGGCCGATAATGACGACTTGGGAGGTTTTGTGTTAAGACGAAACATCTGCTATTCTGCAACCTCCATATATTCCTCAAGATGTGCCATAGGCTGATTTTGTTCGTCTCGAATCTCAGTATTGTACCCTATCGCGTGTTTTTTTTTTATGTTGGGTCGAAAACACTGCTAGTCTCTCATTTTGTGGAATTGAGTTTTGAGAGCTTCTTGAAACCAGTCTGTATTTATTTCTACTGCAATCAATATAATTATTTTCAAGCCCGTCCGCGTGGTGTCGGAGCCAGCAAGGGAAGCAAAGAATAGTACCACTGCAACCTTCAATACATGTCGTAAGATTTAGGCACTAGGGATGCTACCCTAGTAATTAAAAAGCAGTGCAAAAATCGGATGTACTGGCCTACTTATAGACGCATAACGGGCACAACGTACAATCGCTCTTTGGTTCAGATCACATACAAATCAAACAGAGTGATTGATAAGTGGTCGAGATGATGCGTTTGAAGAAGACGAAGAAGAAGATTATCAAGCTCTCATTTGTCGTTGTAGCCATCTCTTTTATTGTATCAAGCTCTCATTTGTCGCTGTAGCCATCTCTTTTATTGTATCAAGCTATCATTTGTCGCTGTAGCCATCTCTTTTATTGTATCAAGCTATCATTTGTCGCTGTAGCCATCTCTGTTATTATGCTTATTGTCAAGCTCTCATTTGTCGCTGTAGCCATCTCTTTTATTGTATCAAGCTCTCATTTGTCGCTGTAGCCATCTCTTTTATTGTATCAAGCTATCATTTGTCGCTGTAGCCATCTCTGTTATTGTATCAAGCTCTCATTTGTCGCTGTAGTCATCTCTTTTGTTGTATCAAACTCTCATTTGTCGCTGTAGCCATCTCTTTTATTGTATCAAGCTCTCATTTGTCGCTGTAGCCATCTCTTTTATTGTATCAAGCTCTCATTTGTCGCTGTAGCCATCTCTTTTATTGTATCAAGCTCTCATTTGTCGTTGTAGCCATCTCTTTTATTATTGACAATTTCAGAAATCCAGTGTATTATTTTAAGTGGTCTTTCCTTTTTAGGGAGAGTGGGGAAGGGAATTCCTCCGTTCTTATGCCTTCTGTCTTCAATTAGCTTATACCTTTTGTCTTCAATTAGCTTATGCCTTCTGTCTTCAATTAGCTTATACCTTCTCTCTTCAATTAGCTTATGCCTTCTCTCTTAAATTAGCTTATGCCTTCTCTCTTCAATTAGCTTATACCTTCTGTCTTCAATTAGCTTATGCCTTCTGTCTTCAATTAGCTTATACCTTCTCTCTTCAATTAGCTTATGCCTTCTCTCTTCAATTAGCTTATGCCTTCTGTCTTCAATTAGCTTATGCCTTCTCTCTTCAATTAGCTTATGCCTTCTCTCTTCAATTAGCTTATGCCTTCTGTCTTCAATTAGCTTATACCTTCTCTCTTCAATTAGCTTATGCCTTCTGTCTTCAATTAGCTTATACCTTCTCTCTTCAATTAGCTTATGCCTTCTCTCTTCAATTAGCTTATACCTTCTGTCTTCAATTAGCTTATACCTTCTCTCTTCAATTAGCTTATGCCTTCTCTCTTCAATTAGCTTATACCTTCTCTCTTCAATTAGCTTATGCCTTCTCTCTTCAATTAGCTTATGCCTTCTCTCTTCAATTAGCTTATGCCTTCTGTCTTCAATTAGCTTATGCCTTCTCTCTTCAATTAGCTTATGCCTTCTGTCTTCAATTAGCTTATGCCTTCTCTCTTCAATTAGCTTATGCCTTCTCTCTTCAATTAGTTTATGCCTTCTATCTTCAATTAGCTTATACCTTCTCTCTTCAATTAGCTTATGCCTTCTGTCTTCAATTAGCTTATGCCTTCTCTCTTCAATTAGCAATTTGGAAAGTGCTCCAGTAGTAAGGGTTGAGCCTTGTCGAGTCAGAGGTACCGGAACTATACCTGCCTGAGTGTCCATCACAAGACCAGCTCCACAATGTTTTGAAGATATAGAAAATTTCCATTGCGATTTTGTGCTTATTCTTGATTTCTGTTGCGTGTCGCTTGGCTGATTGCCACCGTCTTCATCATATTGACTTTCTAGAGTAGACTGTGGTCTTTCTCTGATGTAAGATTGCCTGGCCGGCCTTAGTCTCCAGTCACTGGTGGCTCTAATTAAACCTCATCTACACATCAATGAGCTGAATTCGATATGGTAATAAACACAATGAAAAACATGCTAGTTATCATATCTCTCTACAACTTTCTTCTCCCAACAAACACTATGACAAACATACTAGTTATCATATCTCTCTACAACTTTCTTCGCCTAACAAACACTATGACAAACATGCTAGTTATCATATCTTTCTACAACTTCGTTCTCCTAACTAATATTATGACAAACATGCTAGTTTAGCATGGTCCACTACTTACTATTTTTCTTTCCTTGTGCTGCATATACTGCGAAATTAAATAAATGAAATATATTTATTTAGAAAATTTAAAGTTTGATATTTTATTACTAATTACCTCGTTTGTTATTTATTCTGTACTTGTCTTCTTGTATATCCCTTTTTTGTTTCTGTCCCTCTCACATTTGTCTCTAGCCATTGATTTTTATGTTAGTTTTATAAATATTTGCAACAAAGTGGCCGCTTCTCATATATATATATTGTCAGATGAAGATTCAGTAGACTAATAAATACTAATGTTACTTTTAAATGTCCGTACTTGTGAGTTTATTTTATCTTCCAGTTATAATTGACTAGACATTAACGCGAAGGATGAGGACATAGTTCAGACATTAGCTAAATATCAAACATACAAACTAGGCAGAAATTGACTGCACTGCAAGTTGTATTAAATTATTTTCTAATTTGTAAAATAATTGTTGCAAAAGTACAATCAGTAATGGTAATGAGAGCATGCATAATTTATGAAATGGTTAGAGATAATAATAAGAACATATTTGTTTTTCTACAAGAGAATAAGTCAACAACCATTTAAGCCATGATTTAAGTTGAGAAATTTGGATTGGAATAAGATAAAATCTCAAGAAAAATCTTTAAGAATAGCATGCATTTTACTTGGCTTATACTCAACATGAGAATCGATGAGTGACTTTCACAGAAAATATGAAGAAGAACAATAGAAGAAAAGAGTGGCTTACAAACAAAATAGGAAAATAAACCAGTAAAACAGTATGACAAATTTGGATAGTTAATCTAGTTTTCTGCCATTTTAGATTCGAATAATTTATTCAAACAATGCTTTATATGATGTGTTATTTTAATAGTTAGTTAATATGATCGTTCACTTACATTCGGTATTATCTGATACCGGAATTTCTGCAAAATGAAATTAGGAAATATTTATTAGCTACACTAAAGTTGAACACATTGTTATAAATGTTGACACAGCCAGTCATCGTTTTTTATATACTAAAGTTGAACACATTGTTATAAATGGTGACACAGCCAGTCATCGTTTTTTATATACTAAAGTTGAACACATTGTTATAAATGGTGACACAGCCAGTCATCGTTTTTTTGTCACTTCTCTTGTATTCCTTCTTCAGCAATCTCTGGTCATGCGCTTAATTTACTGTGGACCACAAACTGGGCAGTCAGCTTCAGGTCTGTCAGGTTTCCCCAAAGCTTAGTTTTCACGTCGACTGGGTGTGGCCACATGTTGCTTCTCAGCTCACACAGGAGAGGACAATCTTGCAAGATATGCTCTGGTGTCTGTTCCGCCTGCTGACACTGGCAGAGAGCTGTTTGACTTAATCTTAGTCTATATAAGTGTTTGTTGAGTCTGCAGTGTCCGGTGCGTAGTCGAAATATAATGACCTGTTCTGTTTTTCTTAGGTCTTTGGGGAAGTCTTTTCCATAATCATATCCAGTTTTTGTCTTCCAGTCTACTGCAGATTTTCTCTGTATGAGGGTTTTAACCTCTTGAAAGCACAAGGGTTGTTAGATTTGCTGTTTTACACTGCCCGCCTTAGCTAAGACATCGGCATTCTCATTGCCTGCAATGCCACAGTGAGATGGAATCTACTGCAAGTGAATTTCTGCCTTTTCTGAAAGCTGAGCAAGTTCTCTTTTAGGTTTTGTACTGTGCTGTCAGCGGATTTAGCCTCCATGGCTTGTATAGCTGACAGTGAATCTGTAAGAAATACCATCTTTCCTGCAAGTGCTTGCAGCTTATTCATGTGCTGTGCTGTCAGCGGATTTAGCCTCCATGGCTTGTATAGCTGACAGTGAATCTGTAAGAAATACCATCTTTCCTGCAAGTGCTTGCAGCTTATTCTTCTGCTTCTTATTCATGTGATGTACTACCATCAGAATGATTTCTCCTCTTCTTTCGATTGTTCTAAGGCCATTTTTATCATTTTTATTGTGATGTATAAACAGCCAAACATCAGAACGTAATGTACGTGCACCAGCCTTCAGCACCTATTTGAGCACAGTTGCTTATCCTTCGGTGGTGTGTTCGATTTCAGCCAGCGTTTGTGTGCGGTTCGCTCTCCACTAGCCTTTGGCTGTCCCCAGCCGTAACCCACAAGGCAGTGGGTTGCCATTTTCTTTTAAGGCAGCGACCCTTAGACGGCCTGCCCTCCCGGGCTTATGAGCGCCATCTGCCCAGCAAAACCGGTCGTTTTAATGAACACCTTGGTTTGTCACCCGTTCAGTTTTATGTACGGTTTGCTCCGCTTGCTTTTGATTGTCCCCAATCAAACTACAAGGCAGCAGTAGTCTCCTGCGAGCGGAAACGCGCACTGGCTTTACCTCTGCTGGGCTTTCCAGTTGTTCTGCACATTTGGGTGGGACGCAGATCCTCTTTTGCCTGCCATGCTTGCCGCTGCCATGCTTGTCGCTGCAGTGCCTGCCTCGCTTTCCGCGCTTGCCGTTCGGGCCTGCCCTCGGTGGGGCCCACTTGGCTTTGCCAGTGTGCGTGCTCTCTCTGCCCTGGTGCCTACCTCACCATTTCCGTCAATTCCCGCTGGGCTGTCCGACTTCGAGGGAGTAGAATCCGAATTTCGCCACATGATGGCCCACGTGCAACTCAACTCGACTCCCAGCATACTCATCGTCTCTAGGGAAGTGGCTCAACTCGACTCCCAGCATGCACATCGGTTCTAGTGAAGTGGCTCAACTCGACTCCCAGCATGCACATCGGCTCTAGGGAAGTGGCTCAACTCGACTCCCAGCATACTCATCGGCTCTAGGGAAGTGGCTCAAGAGAGAGCATGCTCGGGCTCCGAATTTCGCCACACGCGGGTCAACGTCCCTTCGGTGACTTTGATTCGTGCCCCCATCTCTGTGATGGGCTAGACTTTTGACCTATGTGGACCAACGTGCGGCCCAACTTGTCACCCAGCAAACTCATCGGCTCAAAGAGGAAACTCAAGAGAGAAAATCCATGGGCTCTATGTTACACCCCGTGAAGTTCCACGTGTATCCTACTACCTTTTCCCATCGGCCGGGAGAGGCGAGCATTAATAGTCAATCTGGGAGTTCGCTCGTCTGTGTTGCAAGCGAATCCCATCAAGCATGACTATCTTTGCATCTCTACTTACCCCAGAGTAGCTCTACCACGGCACCTGCCCTCTTAGCAAGACCGGAACTACCGTCTGTTACCAGGGTCACCACGTGGAGATGAGAGCAGGGGATTAGAGTCATCTCCTAATCCTGCGCGCTGCTACCTTGACCCCATTAGAAAGACTAAGAGCTCTGCTTTGTAGTTGGAACATATTCTTCCAGTAGAGGCTGTTAAAGACACAGTAGTAGCATCTGGATGCCTGATGTACGCTCCTGCTCCTCCATTTATGGTTGCCTCCATTGCCGTTCCATCTGTGTAATTCTTATCCAGCTATCTTCTGGAAACATGTAATGGAGATGTTCCATTGTAGTTGCCTTCTTCACTAGATTAGGCTCAGCATCGTTGCTTAACAATTTAGGGATGTAGGTTGAGAAGTTTAGTGCTACTGAGTCTGGTTCCCAGTGATCAAAAAGTAATTCTTCAGGTATGGAATTATGATTTAGTAGTTCCAAGCATGACTTTCCTATTTCTTTTGCTTTGTGGTTTAGACTTGTGCGCTTTAGTCTGTTCTTTGTTCTAGCCGTCATTTTTTCGTGAGGCATCCTTTTGATTCGTTCAGTCTGCAGAATCATGTTTGTCCTTCTTCTGTCTTCCAAGGGCTGGATGTTGACTGCCTTTTCAATTTCTACAGTTGGTGTAGATTTTATGGCTAATAAAATAGTGCGCAGACACCTGTTTTGAGTTTTTTTTATTCTGTGTGTAAGTCTTCTCTGGCTTCCTTCCTTCATTTGTTTGCTTGAAATATTGTCTATATAATCATTGTTGTCTCTTGTATAAACTTCAGTCTTTTGTTTCTCACATAGAGATCTGTGCAGTTTACTTTCTTGTCTTGTTTCACTAGGCCAGTGTGTGTGTTTGCCTCAGTATATCATATTCAAGTACAGTCTTGAAGTATGTGTTCTGCAGTCTGGGGTGCCCGTCGACATGTACACATGACGGAATTGTAAAACCTTGAATTTTGCATACCCATGGCTGTGGAGTTGATTGTGTCTTGTTGGGAGGCAGAGAATGAAAAAAAAAAAATTTTTTTTTTTTTTTGGGGTTTTTTTAAAAAAAACTTTTTTGGGGGAAATTTTTTGGGGGGGAAAAAAAAAAATTTTTTTTCCCCCCCCCCCCCAAATTTTTTTAAATTGTTGCCCACGGGGAAAATAAAATCCCAAAACAATAACCCTTTTCCCTTGGTAAAAAAAAAAAAAGGGGCCCTTTTTTTTAAAATTTTTTGGGGGTTTTTTTTTTAAATTTTTTTTTGGGAAAAAAAATTTAAAAATTTAAAAAGGTTTTTTTCCTTTTTTTTTTTTTGGGGGGTTTTTTTTGGGGGGGTTTTTTTGGGGTTTTTTTTTTTCCCCCAAAAAAATTTAAACCTTTTTGGGTTTTTTAAAAAATTTTTTTCCCCTTTTTTTTTAAAAAGGGGGGAAAAGGGGGGAAAGGGGTTGGTTTTTTTTTTTGGGAAATTTTTTCCCCCGGGGGGGCCCCCTTTTCCCCCCAAACATTTTTTTCCTTTTTTTTAACCCGGCCCTTTGGTTTGGGGGTTTTTTCCGGGTTTTTTTTCCCGGGTTTTTTTTTATTTTTTTAAAAAATTTTTTTGGGGTTTTTTTAAAAGGGGTTTTTTTTTTTTTTCCCCCCCCAAACCGGGAAAAAAAAAAAATTTTTTTTTAAAAAAAAATTTTTTTTTTTTAAAAAAAAAACTTTTTTTTTTGGGGGGGGCCCTTTTTTAAATTTTTTTTTCCCCCCCCTTTTTTTTTAAAAATTTTTTTCCCCCCCTTTTTTTTTCCCCCCTTTTTTTTCCCCCCCCCTTTTTTTTTTTCCCCCCCTTTAAAAAATTTTTTTTTTTTTCCCCAAAAATTGGGAAAAAAACCCCCCCCCCTTTTTAAAAAATTTTTTTTTTTTTTCCCCCGGTTTTTTAATTTTTGCCCCGGGGCCCAAAAAAAAATTTTTGGGGGGAAAAATTTTTAAAATTTTTTTTCCCCCTTTCCCCCAAAAAAAAGGGAAAAAATTTTAAAAAAAATTTTTTTGGGAAAATTTTTTTTAATTTTAAAAAAAAAACCCCCGGGGGGTTTTTTTTTTTTAAATTTTTTTTTTCCCCCTTTTTTTTGGGGAAAAAAAAAAGGGTCTTTTTTAAAAAAAGGGGCCCTTTTTTTGGGGGGCCCCGGGTTTTAAAAAACCTTCCGGGGAAAATTTTTTGGACCCAAAAAAGGGGGGGGGGGAAATTTTTTAAAACCCCTTTGGGGCCCCCTTTTTTATCAAAATTTGGTTTTTTGGGCCCGGGGGCCAAAAAAAAACCCCCCCCCCCTTTTTTTTTCCTAAAAAGGGGGGGGCCCCCGGAAAAATTTAAAAAAAAAAACCCCCTTTTAAATTTTTTAAAAAAAAATTTAAAACAAAAAAAATTTAAAAAATTTTTTTTTTTTTTCCCCCCCTTTTTTTTTTAAAAGGGGTTTTTTTGGGGGTTTTTGGGGCCTTTTTTTAAAAATTTTTCCCCCTTTTTATTTTAAAAAAGGGGGTTTTTTTTTAATTTTTTTTTTAAAAAAAAAATTTTTGGCCAAAATTTGGCCCCCCTTTTTAAAAAAAAACCCTTTTCCCAAAATTAAAAAAAAAATTTTTTTTTTTAAAAAAAATTTTTTTAAAAGTTTTTTTTTTGGGGGGTTTTTTGGGAAAAACCCCCCCCAAAAATTTTTTTTTTCCCCCCCCCTTTTTGGAAAAAAAACCCCTTTTTTTAATTGGGTTTGGGGGCCTGGGGGGGGTAAAAAAAAAAAAAAATTTTTTTCCCAAAAAAATTTTTTTCCCAAGGGGAAAAAAAAAACCCCCAAAAAATTTTAAAATTAAGAAAAGGGGGAAAAACCCCAAATTTTTTTTTAAAACCTTACCCCCCCTTTTTTAAAAAAAAAGGGTTTTTTTCCCCGGGGTTTTAAAAAAAAATTTTTTTTGAAAAAAAAAATTTTTTTTTTCCCCCCCAAAAAAAATTTTTTCCCCTTTTTTTTTTCCCTTTTTTTTTTTCCGGGGTTACCCCCAAAAACCCCCCCTTTTTTTGGGGGTTTTCCCTTTTTTTTTTAAAAAAAAACAATTTGTTTTTTTTCCCCCTTTTTTATGTTTTACCCCCTTTTTTTCCCCGGTTTTCCCCTTTGGGCCCCCCCCCCCTTTTTGGGGGGGCCCCCTTTTTTTTTCCCAAAAAAAGGGGTTTTTTTTTTTTTAAAAAAATTTTTTTTTCCCTTTTTCCCCAAAAAAAAACCCCTTTTTTTTTAAAAATTTTCCCACCAAAAATTTTTTTTTTTTTAAAAAAATTAAACCCAAAACCCCCAAAAAAAAAAAAAAGGTTTTTTTTCCCCTTTTTTTTTTTAAAAATTTTTTTTGGGGGGGCCCCCCAAAAATTTTTTTTTTTTTTTTAATCCTTTTTCCCCGGTTTTTAAAACCCCTGGGGTTTTTTTTTTGGGTTTTTTTTTTTTTTGGGGGGAAAAACCCCCCCAAAAAATTTCAAAATAATTTTGCCCCCCCCCTTTTTTTGGGGGAAAAAATTTTGGCCCCCCCCCCAAAAAAAAATTTTAAAAAAAAAACCCCCCTTTCCCCCCCTTTTAAAAAAAGGGGGGGGGGGCCCCAAAAAATTTTTTTTTCCCTTCCTTTTTTTAAAATTTTTGCCCCCCAAAAAAAAATTTTTTCCCTTTTCCCCCCAAAAGGAATTCCTTTTTTTAAAAAAACCCTTTCCAAGTTTTTGGTTTTTTTTTTAATTCCTTTTTAAAAAATTTTGGGGGTTGGGGGGAAAACCCCTTTTCCCCCCCCTTTTCCCTTTTTTCTTGGCCTTTTTTCCCTTTTTAACCCTTGGAAAAATTTTTTTTAATTTTTGGTTTTCCTTTTAAAAAAACCCCTTTTTTTTTTTTTTTTTTTTTTTTTTTTCCCCCAACCCTTTTTCCCCCAAAGGGGGGTTTTTATTTTTTTTGGGTTTTTTCCCCGGGGGTTTTCTTTTTTTTTCCCCCTTCTTTTTTTTTTTTTTTCCCCCTTTTTTTTTTTCCCCCAGGGGGGCCCGGGGGGGGGGCCCCCCCTTTCCGGGTTTTTTTAAAATTTTTTTTTTTTTTTTTTCCCTTTTTTTTAAAAAATTTTTTTTTTTTTTTGGAACTTTTGTTTTTTTTCCCCCTTTTTTTTTTTGGGGTTTTTTAAAACCCCCTTTTTTTTTTTTTAAAAAAAATTTTTTTTTTTTTTTTTTTTTGTTTCCCCTTTTTTTTTTTTTTTTAAATTTTAGTTTTTTTTTAATTTTTTTTTCCCCCCTTTTCTTTTTTTTTCCTTTTCCTTTTTTTCCCCCCCTTTTTTCCCTTATTCCCAAAACCTCTTTAGCATGATCCTTTCCCTATTTTTTATCTGTTGCCAATGTTCCCCCAAATTCATATTTCACCAGCGGTTTCCCAAAGTTTTACTTGTTTGATACTGCGACTGAAAAACTGTCTCTTCTTCCGGTTCCTAAGCTCTTTCACTTTGGGAAAGCTTTTTAATTTGGGTTTTTTTTGAATATCTTTGTTTCAGCCTGATTTTTTTCTTAACAGGAGGGGGGAAACCGGGTGCCACGTCTGCAATTTTTCTGCACACCCTTTTTTAAAGTCTTTGTAATGATGTTCCCAAAATTTTTATCAATACATATGTGGGTTTTATCTGGGCTGTTATTTTGGTCTGGTGATATCCAAGGGCCTTTTGTACTTTCATGCGAAAATTTCCGGGCCCTTTATTAACTGGTTTGAAAAAACAAAAAATTTTGGGAAAATTTCCATTCCTTTCATTCTACCCCGCCCATGATTTCAGGTCTCTTTTTGAAACTGTTTTTGTCGTTTTCCCATCTTTTTATTTAAGTCCCCATCAAAATTATAATATCCTTTTTTTTTCCCGTCCATAATACTTTTTTACTTTTGGGAAAAACTTCTTAGCTACTTGTTCCCGATCGTTAGTTCGGCAACATTGGGTGACTTTTTGGAATTTTTTTTGTTCCCCAAAATTTGCCGATTCTACCCGGGTTGTTTTTATTTTATTAATGCTTTTTGGGTTCTTTTTGACAAACATGAGGGGGCCCTTTTCTATGGGGGGTTTCTTTTTCTTTTGCCCTGAGGACAGATTATTTCCCTGTGTGAAATTTAATTTTTTTCTTTTTCCCTTTTCCCTCTTGTCCCGAGACTTGTGAATGTTTTATCTTGTAGTTTTTTCTCCCGTCGCGGGGCTGGGCCTTTTTCCTGCTCCAGCAACGTTCCCCGTTCCAGCAAAAAATTTGGGTTTTTTTTCCGACAGGGAAAAAATTGGCAAACCCCCGGGGTCCTTCAATTTGGGTTTCCCCCGATTTTGGGCATTTCCCCTGTTGTGGGCCTTCCCGGTTCGGGTGGTTTAGCTTTTAGTTTTTCCCTATTGTTGTAAAAATCCATGTTTTTTGAAGTTTTTTTCTTATTTTTTCACAGGTGAGGTAAAGCCCCACGCCCAACCCCCTTTTCCTTTCCTTTCCACATGCCCCGGCAGGAGACATTTCCCCAAAACCCCCCTCCCTGTGGGGGCCCCCCCAGCACTTCCGGCCCGATCCCCCCTTTTGGGCGCCCCTTTTCGACATGCCTTTTTGGGGGCAGGGGTTGACCCTTTTTCTTCCCCCGGGGCCGGAAAAAACACGGGGGGGACAAAGTAATTGTTTTTTTTTTGATCATGATATGACGGGGTTAAAAATTCACAAAAAATTTTTTTAATTTTATCCGGGTATGAATTTTTAAACTTTGGATTTGTTTTTAAAGTAAACCCTTTTTTTTGGGTGGATTTAAACCCTTTTTCTTGGGGGTTAAAAATTGAAAAAATGGGAAAGAAATTAAACTTTTGGGGAAAAAGAAATTTTTCCTTTCATAAAAAAACATCAAAAGGGCAAAGGTTTTGCAAAATAAAAAGAATGGCACATATTTGTTTGATAATTTTAATATTATTAGAACCAGTTATTTGACCGCACTAAAACAGGTTGGGGTTTTTCCTTTCAGTCACGGCTCTCATTTAAACCCAAACAAATTTGGGGAAAGATACACTGGGTAAAAGGCCTGGGGTATGTTGTCCAATCACCTGTCGGGGATGTTTGTTGAAGAAAATACTACCTTTCCCAAATTTTTTCTCCCTACTTCCCCGTGTGCTGCCGGAGTTCCAAAAGGGGGGCAAAGAATAAACAACAGGGCCCGGAAAACCCTTTAAATAAAAATGCAGAAAAAGGATTTCCGGGGCCTTTCTTTGAATTTAAATGGCCCAACGCACAATTGCTTTTTGGCTCGGATTACAAAATCAAGAGTGGTTAAATTTTGGTCGATATGGAAGTTCGCAGAAGAAGAAGAAGATTATCGATCATTGCTCGGGTGTAGCCATCCTTTTTTTTGTATCATTTCATTTCGTTTAGCCATCCTTTTATTGTATCAAACTCCTGGCTTGGTTTTTTGGGTTTTAATTATTTTCCCTTTTATTGTAAAAAGCCCCCATTTTCGCCGAATTCCTTTTATTGTATCAAGCCTTTATTTGTCGCTGTAGCCATCCTTTTTTTTGTTCGTTTTTCCCCATTTGTCGGGAAAACCTTTTTTTGATCAAGCTCTCATTTTGTCGCCAGCCATTTTTTTTTGATCGTTCTATTTTTTCGTGTAGTCATTCCCATTTTATCAAACCCCATTTGTCGCCAGTATCTTTTATTTAAACAAGTTTATTTGGGCGTTTAGCCATTTTTTTTTTTGTTGACAATTTCAGAAATTAGTGTATTATTTTAATGGCCTTTCCCCTTTTTTGGGGGGGAAAAAGAAATTTTTTTCAATTCCCTTTTCTTTAAAGCTTTTGCTTCGTCTTCAAAGCTTATGCCCTTTTGCCCTTTACCAGCTTATTCCTTTTTTCTTTAAAGGTTGCCCTCTCCCAAAACTTCGCCTTTTCTTCCCCCAAAGGTTAGCCTCTTCAATCTGCTTTTTTTGTTTGTTTTTTGCCTTCTCTCTTTAAAGCTTTAGTTCTGTCCTTTACCGTTTGGGTTTTTTCCCTTTAATTAGGGCCCTTTTTCAATTGCTTATGCCCCTTTTCAATTAACTTAGCCTCTCCCCCTCTTCACCAGCCCGCCTTCTCTTCACCAGCTTATTTTTCCTTTTTCTCTCTTCAATTAGCCCTTCCCTTTCCCTTTTTCCCCTTTACCTTTGCTTAATTTTTTCCTTTTCCCTTTTTCAATTAGCTTTTGCCCCTTTTTCTTCTTACCGGGGGTTTCCCTTTTTCAATTAGCTTTCCCTTTTCTTCACCAGCCTTTTTTCTGTCTTCAATTTGTTTATGCCTTCTCCTTAAAGCAATTTTTGGGGGCTCCAGTAAGTGGGGTTGGGGCCTTGTCGAAACAGAGGGGCCAAAAATACCTTTCCCCGAGTGTCCAAAACAAGACCAGCTCCACAAAAGTTTTGAAGATATAGAAAAATTTTTTTGATTTTGGGGGCATATTCTTTATTTTTTGGTCGTTTTTGATTGCCACCGTTTTCATTTATATTGACTTCTGGGGGGTAGACCGGGGCTTTTCTGATGGGAAAATTGCCCCGGGCGGCTTTATTCCAGTCACTGGTGGTTTTAATTAAAAATCATCTCCATCAATGAGCTTAATTGATATGGTTAAAAAAATAAAAAATGACAAACAATTTTTTTTCCCTTTAAAAGTTTTTATAATTTTCTACAACTTTTGTTCTCCCCCCCTAATTTTTATGACAAACATTGTTTAGTGGTTCCCCTACCTTATTTTTTTCCGTGTGATATATCAAAAAAATTAAAAAAAATGAAATATATTTATTTAGAAAATTTAAAGTTTGATATTTTATTACTAATTTTTTTAGTTAAATTTTTTCTGTACTTGTCTTCTTGGATATCCCCTTTTTTTTGTTTCTGTCCTCCCCAAATTTTTCTCAAACCATTGATTTTTTGGTTTTATAAATATTTGGGAACAAAAGGGCTTTTCTTAAATATATATTTCAGATGAAGATTTTAGAATAATAAATACTAAGCTTTTTTAAAAGTCCGTCAGGGTTTATTTTATCTTCCAGTTATAATTTACTAGACATTAACGTGGGATGAGGGAAAGTTCAGAATTTCAAAAATCAAACATTCAAACTAGGAGAATTTACTGGAATTTTTTAAGTTTACAAAATTATTTTAATTTGGAAAAAATTTTTTTGCAAAAAGTAAAACAGTAATTTTTGGGAATAAAAGACGAAATTTTGGGAAAAGGTCAGAGATAATAATAAGAACATATTTGTTTTTTTTAAGAGAACAAGTCAAAAACTATTTCCGCTTTTGATTTGTTGGAGAATTTGGGTTGGAATAAATTAAATCCCCAAGAAAAAAACTTAAGAATAGATGAATTTTACTTTTTTTATACCTTAAAAATGAGAATCGATGAGTGACTTTCACAAAAGGAAAAGAAAAGTGAAGAAAAAAAACAATTTAAAAAAAATAAAAAAATAAAAAAAAGGGGACTTTTTTCTTTTTTAAAAAAAAGGGAAAAATTTTTGAAAAAAAGAAAAATAGAAGAAAGAATGGTCAGAAAAAAAATGAAAAGAAAAAATAGAAGAAAAAAAGTGGTTTTCAAAGAAAATTAAAAAAAAGGGGGAAGAACAAAAAAAAAGAAAAAAGAGTGGTTTTTCAAAAAAAGGAAAAAAGGAAAAAAAAGAAAACAATAAGACAAATTTGGGTAGTTAATTAAATTTTCGTTTTAGACTGGAAAACATCCATTCAATCAAGCTTTATATGATGTGTGGGGCAAAGGCGCAAGGAAGCGGGCGCCAGGGTTAGGGAGAGATGTTTTAATGATTTGCCCAACCCTCTACGGGAACCCGGAACAGATGGTGGGTTCCTCTGGCCAAGAGGGCAGGGTGCTGTTGGGGAGCCACGGGGGCAAGTAGGGGAAAGCAAAGGTTTTTGCTTGATGGGATCTGCCTGCCCCACAACGAGGGAAACCCCCGAGGACTAAAACGCCTCCCCCGGGGAAGGAAAAAACTTGAACGACACATGGGGGAACCCCACGAGGCGGAACGGGTCCCACGCATTTTTTTGCTGTAGTTTTTGGGGCCGGGAAAAGCCGGGCGACGAGTTGGGGCCTGCGCCTTGGGCCCCCATAGGCCCGGGGGAATCAAAAAACCCTTGGGGAGATTGAACCCCGCATGTGGGGGAAAATTTTTTTTTCCCCCATCTTTTTTTTGGGATATTTTTTGGCGGGGGATGCTGGGATGAGTTGAGCTGAATGGGGGAACATGGGTAAACCTTTGGGTTTTAAAATTTAAACCCCCCCGAAGGGCGGCGGGAATTTGAGGGGAAAGGGGGGCACGCCCAAGCGTATTTGGGGAAAAGGGTGGGGGCGCAAAATTGGGGCACGGAAAAAACGATAGTGACAGGGGATCGGGCAGGGGTAGCACCCCACGCTGACAAAATCCCAAATGTGCCTCATCGAGAGGCAGGTCAAAGGCGGGGGGTGGGGTCCCCTCACACGGGGAACAACCGGAAAGCCCGGGAGAAAAAAAACCAGACAACGCGGCAGGGGAAGGGGACCCGGGAGCAGCGGGCGCCCGAAAAAGCGGGGGGCGGCAGCAGAAAAACGGGAGGCCGGGGGGTGGGGTCCCACCAATGTACAGGGAACAACTGAAAGCCCAGCAAAGGGCAAAAGGGGGGTTTCCCCCAAAACAGGGGAATATTTTTGCCCCAGGGGGATTGGGACAATCAAAGGGCCCCCAAAGCGGGGAAAAAACCCAACCCTTAAAACGACCCGGGTTTGTTTAGGATGGTGCTCCAAAACCCGGGAGGGGAGGGGCCCCATCGGCCCTGAAAGAAAATTTGCAAAATCCCCCGCCTTGGGGGGTTTTTCCAGACAATCAAAAGGGAGGGGGAAGAAGCGAACCGGTTCCAAAATTTGCCAAAAAGAACACCCACCGAAAAAGGGGGCAATTGTGCCCAAATATGTTTAAGGTTGGTGCACGTAATTTTTGTTTTTGATGTTTAAGTTTTATATCACAAAAAAAATGATAAAAAAGGGCTTAGAAACAAACGAAGAAGAAGAAGATTATATGACGTGTTATTTTTTGGGTAGTTTAATATGATCGTTCACTTTCATTCGCTTTATTTGCTACCTGGGGTTTCTGTACACAAAAAAAAAAAGGGAAAAAAATTTTAAAAGCTAATTAAAGATTAAAAAATTTTTATGAATGATGACAGAGACAAATTTAATTTTTTTTGTGTGTTGTTTTTCTTCCAAGGGTCTTCCACGACTTTATTACTACCTACTTTTGTTTGCTGTAAATATTGTCTATATAATCATTGTTGTCTCTTGTATAAACTTCAATCTTTTGTTTCTCACATAGAGATCTGTGCAGTTTACTTTCTTGTCTTGTTTCACTAGACCAGCGTGTGTGTTTGCCTCAGTATATCATATTCAAGTACAGTCTTGAAGTATGTGTTCTGCAGTCTAGGGTGCCCGTCGACATGTACACATGACGGAATTGTAAAACCTTGAATTTTGCATACCCATGGCTGTGGAGTTGATAGTGTCTTGTTGGGAGGCAGAGAATGGCAACTTATTCTCATGCGCTGATATTATGGTAGTCGTGTTGAGTTTATTTTGATGGCTTTCTGATTGATTTCATCATTTGTTTAGATGACACGTAACTTGTATATCCGGTTGCTCTGTCTGTTTATCTATCTATTTGTCTTTACCTTTCATATATTTGTATCTCGCCACTCCATCGTTAACTACAAATCTTTAAATGTTTTTTAAAAAAATTAAATATGGACAATGAAAATAAAGCGAACAAATTAAAAACAATCAAATTAAGTCAATTAATTATCAGTTACATCACACTTGAGAATCTAAACTTTAAGTACCTCTGAAGTCGAATAAAGCTCGCCTGCATGGCGAGTGATTCCGATTAAAAAGGTAAGTCAGCCTTCACGCAGAAATTAGTCAAAGCTCTATACAAGTCGCCCTGACTACTCCTAAATTCATACTGGGCGAACACAGAAGAAAAGAAGAACAGAAGAAGAGAAGAATTATCAATATATAGTTGCATTCTTATTCAGTGGCTAAACCACTTCATTCTTTGTTTATCTATGTAAACCGTGCTTGAATTAGATAGATAAACAAAGAATGAAGTGGTTTCGTCACTTAATAAGAATGCATCCAAACTCCAAAGTATACAGTCTTCTACAATAGAACATCGGGAAAGAAGGCAAGAGGAAGACCAC
This sequence comes from Arion vulgaris, assembly GCA_020796225.1. Lineage (NCBI taxonomy): Eukaryota > Metazoa > Mollusca > Gastropoda > Stylommatophora > Arionidae > Arion > Arion vulgaris. Next base: position 19,561,836 of record CM036778.1, on the reverse strand, counting down.
GGAAAAGATGGTTAGATGGCGTAGCAGAATCCTGTGAAAGAGCAAAGATAACAATCACACACGAGCCACCAGAAGAGCGCAAGACAAAAACAGAAAACCACGAAAATGGGCAACAACCCGGTATCAGTGTGACAACAGAAGAAGAAGAAGTTGCGATTTAAACAAAAATATGCCTGTCTGCCCAGCGTGTTCGTAGTGCGTTGGACTAGGGTGACTATCCTCTGTGTGTCGGGTTCAATTCCGCGGGATGGCAGAAAAGCCACAGGTTCCCCAGATTTACGGTGTTCGAGGCACCGAACCGAAGAGTTACGATGTCCATGGCACCGAGCCGAAGAGCTGAAAAGCTCCAGTGCTTCTGGATCGGAAAAAAATAAATAAATAAACAAAAGTATACAGAATGCTGTGGTACCCGAGGATTGGCTTCATAGCTATTTACGACCACCCCATAAACATATAAGGATCCTAAACTGCTCAGCAGCTACCGCATACTCATCTTGAAAAATGTATATGGCAAATTACTAGAGAAGATAGAGGCCAGAAAGGTAATGTGTCACTTAGAGACTGATCACACCCTCCCCAACACTTCAGTAGCTACCGGCCAATGAAAGGTACATGGGACAATGCTGGTGCGTTTGCTTATGATGTTTATAAGGGCTCCCAATCCAAGCAAGTGACTGTTGTTATGGCCATCGACTTAGAGCAGTGGTTCTCAAAGGGTGTGCCCAGGCGCACCAGTGTGCCCGATGACATTCCAATGTGCGCCCTAGGAAATCCCAGATCAGGAGTCGGCAATGCTGTACCAGCTGGCACCAGAATAAAAAATCGCAAAGACACATCAGGTCCATGCTTCTCATAAGCAGCAATCAAATGATGAATAAAGGTACTTTGCATTTTCGAATTATTTCTGAATGTCTTTGCTTTTTGCTGTTTATTTATCAAGTTTTTGTGTATAGTGCGCCTATGATTTTTTGTAGGAGTTCAAGTGTGCCCAACTTCAAAAAAGTTTGAGAACTCCTGACTTAGATGATGCTTATAACAAGGTGAATTTTTCAATTATGGTACGTTCTTTGCTAAAAAAAACTACTCAGAATGGTCCCTGAAACACAGGCTGCGGTCAAATTTCACAATAAAAAATTTCATCCATTTAGCTCCGGATAAACCAACACTGCAAAGTTTCACAATATGCGTACATGCGTTAACAGTGTGATTATTAGGTGCGAACCATTTTACCGCTGCTTTTGTAGGGTTAACTAGTGCTCCAGAGATATCACACCAATCTGTGCTGCGGTCAAAGATCTTATTCCTGTCGTTCCCTGAAACATTTTTAATGTTCTTCTTCTTTTCTATATTCAGGTTATGCCTCACAGGGTCATGATAAGAAGAGATTTCTAGAACAGGGCTTTTGCGTGGCTTTATAAACAGTGGTTTTCGTTTTTAATGTTTATGATTATAAAAATGTGTTCAAATTCAAAATTAAGTTAGTAGCAAGCAGTTAACATACTTTATTTTATTATGCTTACCTGTCGTCATCCTCGCATCTACAAAATAAAAGAATGAAACATTTTATTGCTAGATCTACAGATTAACACATTATTACGATCTAATTAATTTGATCATCATATGACGGGTTAAAACTTCAGAAAGTATTTGTTTTAATGCTAATTCTTTTCTTTTAAGATGTGATTCTTAACCTTATTCTTGAGGTTAAAATAGAAATTATGGAACGAAATTAAACTATGTAGGGAAACAGTTAAATGGTCCTTTACATATCAACAACATCAACGGTCAAAGGTTCTGCAAAATAACAGAATGGCACATATTTGTTTGATAATTTACATATTATTATGAACTAGTTCATTTGACCGCACTAAGACAGGAAAGTTAAGTTTTTCCTTTCAGTCACGGCTCTCATGTTTATCCAAGCAAATTTGGGTAGCAGAGATACACTGGAAAGTAAAAGCGACCGGCGTAATGTTGTCCACATCACCCGTCGTGTGATGTTTGTTGAAGAAAAATACTGACCTCTCACATTATTTCTCAATATATCTTACGCCCGTGTGCTGCCGGAGCTCACAAAGGAGCAAAGAATAGCACCACTGTGACCTAGGAAGTTACCTAGTAAATAAAAACGTCGCAGAAATCGGATATGCTGACCTACTTGTAGACGCATAACTGGCACAACGCACAATTGCGTTTAGGCTCGGATTACATACAAATCACAGAGTGGTTAACATGTGGTCGATATGGAACGTTCGCAGAAGAAGAAGAAGATTATCAAGCTATCATTGCTCGCTGTAGCCATCCTTTTATTGTATCAAGCTCTCATTGGTCGCTATAGCCATCTCTTTTATTGTATCAAGCTCTCATTTGTCGCTGTAGCCATCTCTTTTATTGTATCAAGCTCTCATTTGTCGCTGTAGCCATCCTTTTTATTGTATCAAGCTCTGATTTGTCGATGTAGTCATCTCTTTTATTGTATCAAGCTCTCATTTGTCGCTGTAGTCATCTCTTTTATTGTATCAAGCACTCATTTGTCGCTGTAGTCATCTCTTTTATTGTATCAAGCTCTCATTTGTCGCTGTAGTCATCTCTTTTATTGTATCAAGCTCTCATTTGTCGCTGTAGCCATCTCTTTTATTGTATCAAGCTCTCATTTGTCGCTGTAGCCATCTCTTGTATTGTATCAAACTATCATTTGTCGCTGTAGCCATCTCTTTTATTGTATCAAGCTCTCATTTGTCGCTGTAGCCATCTCTTTTATTGTATCAAGCTATCATTTGTCGCTGTAGCCATCTCTTTTATTGTATCAAGCTCTCATTTGTCGCTGTGCATCCTTTATTATCAAGCTCTCATTTGTCGCTGTAGCCATCTCTTTTATTGTTGACAATTTCAGAAATTCAGTGTATTATTTTAAGTGGTCTTTCCTTTTTCGTGGGATGGTGGGGAAGAGAAATTCCTCTGTTCTTATGCCTTCTGTCTTCAATTAGCTTATGCCTTCTGTCTTCAATTAGCTTATGCCTTCTGTCTTCAATTAGCTTATACCTTCTCTCTTCAATTAGCTTATGCCTTCTCTCTTCAATTAGCTTATGCCTTCTGTCTTCAATTAGCTTATGCCTTCTCTCTTCAATTAGCTTATCCCTCTCTCTTCAATTAGCTTATGCCTTCTGTCTTCAATTAGCTTATGCCTTCTCTCTTCAATTAGCTTATGCCTTCTCTCTTCAATTAGCTTATGCATTCTCTCTTCAATTAGTTTATGCCTTCTCTTTTCAATTAGCAATTTGGAAAGTGCTCCAGTAGTAAGGGTTGAGCCTTGTCGAGTCAGAGGTACCGGTACTATACCTGCCTGAGTATCCATCACAAGACCAGCTCCACAATGTTTTGAAGATATAGAAAAATTTCCATTCCGATTTTGTGCATATTCTTGATTTCTGTTGCGTGTTGCTTGGCTGATTGCCACCGTCTTCACCATATTGACTTGCTAGAGTAGACTGTGGTCTTTCTCTGATGTAAGATTGCCTGGGCGGCCTTAGTCTCCAGTCACTGGTGGCTCTAATTAAACCTCATCTACACATCAATGAGCTAAATTCGATATGGTAACAAACACAATGACAAACATACTAGTTATCATATTTCTCTACAACTTTCTTCTCCTAACAAACACTATGACAAACATACTAGTTATCATATCTCTCTACAACTTTCTTCGCCTAACAAACACTATGACAAACATGCTAGTTATCATATCTTTCTACAACTTCGTTCTCCTAACTAATATTATGACAAACATGCTAGTTTAGCATGGTCCACTACTTACTATTTTGCTTTCCTTGTGCTGCATATACTGCGAAATTAAATAAATGAAATATATTTATTTAGAAAATTTAAAGTTTGATATTTTATTACTAAGTACCTCGTTTGTTATTTATTCTGTACTTGTCTTCTTGTATATCCCTTTTTTGTTTCTGTCCCTCTCACATTTGTCTCTAGCCATTGATTTTTATGTAAGTTCTAAAATATTTGCAACAAAGTGGCCGCTTCTCATATATATATTGTCAGATGAAGATTCAGTAGACTAATAAATACTAATGTCACTTTTAAATGTCTGTGCTTTGTGTTTATTTTATCTTTCAGTTATAATTTACTAGACATTAACGCGAAGGATGAGGACATAGTTCAGACATTAGCTAAATATCAAACATACAAACTAGGGAGTAATTGACTGCACTGCAAGTTGTATTAAATTATTTTCTAATTTGTAAAATAATTGTTGCAAAAGTACAATCAGTAATGGTAATGAGAGCATGCATAATTTATGAAATGGTCAGAGATAATAAAAAAACATATTTGTTTTTCTACATGAGAACAAGTCAACAACCATTTCAGCCATGATTTAAGTTGAGAAATTTGGATTGGAATAATGTAAAATCTCAAGAAAAATCTTTAAGAATAGCATGAATTTACTTGTCTATACTCAACATGAGAATCGATGAGTGACTTTCACAGAAAATATGAAAAAGAACAGTAGAAGAAAAGAGTGACTTTCCAAGAAAATATGGAAAAGAACAATAGAAGAAAAGAATGACTTTCAAAGAAAATATGGAAAAGAACAATAGAAGAAAAGAGTGGCTTACAAAGAAAATATGGAAAAGAACATAGAAGAAAAGAGTGCTTACAAAGAAAATATGGAAAAGAACAATAGAAGAAAAGAATGACTTTCAAAGAAAATATGGAAAAGAACAATAGAAGAAAAGAGTGGCTTACAAAGAAAATATGGAAAAGAACAATAGAAGAAAAGAGTGGCTTACAAAGAAAATATGGAAAGAACAAGTAGAAGAAAAGAGTGGCTTACAAAGAAAATATGAAAACTAAAAAGCTACAAAATATAAGAACAATGAAGTAAAAGTTGCTTAAAAATATGGAAAAGAATCAATGAAGAAAGGGTAAGCTACAAGTAATGGAAAAGAATTAGAAGAGAACATGGTGACTCGAAAGTATGGAAAGAACAGTAGAAGAAAAGAGTGCTTTCAGAAAATTGGAAAGAACAATAGAAGAAAAGAATGACTTTCAAAGAAAATATGGAAAAGAACAATAGAGAAAGAGTGCTTACAAAGAAAATATGGAAAGAACAATAGAAGAAAAGTGCTACAAGAAATATGGAAGAACATGAAGAAAAGAGTCTTACAAGAAAATGAAGAACATAGAAGAAAGAGTGGCTTACAAAGAAAATGAAAAAACATGAAGAAGAGTGGACAAAGAAAATATGGAAAGAACATCGAAGCAAGAGTCTTACAAGAAAATATGAAATAAGTATACAATGATTTGAAGACGTTCCAGATTGATCATTCATTCAATCAATGCTTAATGATGTGTGGGTCAAGGGCAAGGAAGCGCCAGATTAGAGATGTCTAATGACCTGCCTAACTCTGGTGACCCGTACGATGGATTCCGGTCTGGCCAGGCAGGTGCTGTGGAAGCCTCTGGCAAATGATGCAAAGTGTTGTGAGGTCCGCCCCAACAACGGCGAACTCCCAGAGTGACTATTGCCCTCTCGTCGAAGGAAGCGAACGACATGGAACCCGCTGGAATTCGGATCCCATTTCTCTCTTGTTGCATGTTTCTTGAGCGAGGAATGTCGGGGTGTCCGCGCTCGTTCACATGGTCAAGTTCGAATCAACCATGAAGTGAGGTTGACCGCGTGTGGCGAATTCGACACTCTTCTTCATATTTCTGACCGATGGATGCCAGGTATGGTTGGTTGCAGTGGGCACATGGGTAAACTCGGTTGCCCAATCGAGTCGAGCCCAATGATTGATAAATGGTGAGTAGGCACGGGCAGACACGCCTACCGACGTGCAAGGTTGGCGCCCGTGCGCAAATGTAGCACCGAAAGACGATGGTGACAGGCATCAGGCAGGGCTGACAGCGACAAAGTCATGGGTCATCGAGCAGGGACGGAGGAGGTGTGCGTCCCCTACACGAGTAGAACAACTGAAAGCCCAGCAGAGGCAAAACCAGGCAAGGCGCGGCAGCAAGCGCGGCAGCAGCAAGCGCGGCAGCAGCAAGCGCGGCAGTAGTAAACGCGGCAGCAGCAAGCGTGGCAGCAGCAGGTGCGGCAGCAGACAGCGCGGTAGGCAGGGTGTGCGTCCCACCCAAATGTACAGAACAACTGGAAAGCCCAGCAGAGGCAAAGCCAGTGTGCGTTTCCGCTCGCAGTGAACTACTGCTGCCTTGTAGTTGATTAGGGACAATCAAAGCCTAGCGGAGCAAACCGTACACAAAATTGAACGGGCGACAAACCAAGGTGTTCATTAAAACGACCGGATTTGTGGGTAGATGGTGCTCAAAAGCCCGGGAGTGCAGGCCGTCTAAGGGTCGCTGCCCTGAAAGAAAATAGTAACCCACTGCCTTGTGGGTTTTGGCTTAGGACAGTCAAAGGCTAGCGGAAGAAGCGAATCCGCACACAATACCTGACTTAAATCGAACACCCCACCGAATGATAAGCAACTGTGCTCAAATAGGTGCTGAAGGTTGGTGCACGTACATTACGTTCTGATGTTTGTCTGTTTATATATCACAAAGAGAATGATAAAAACAGGCCTAGAACGATCGAAGAAGAAGAAGATGATATGACGTGTTATTTTAATAGTTAGTTAATATGATCGTTCACTTACATTCGTCTTTATTTGCTACCTGAGTTTCTGTACACAAAAAAAAAGAAGGAAACAAATTTACATGCTAAATTAAAGATTAAAACATTATTATGAATGATGACAGAGACAGTCATCGTTATTTTGTGTGTTGTTTTCTGTTTGTAAGTCTTCCACGACTTTATTACTACCTACTTTTGTTTGCTGTAAATATTGTCTATATAATCATTGTTGTCTCTTGTATAAACTTCAGTCTTTTGTTTCTCACATAGAGATCTATGCAGTTTACTTTCTTGTCTTGTTTCACTAGACCAGCGTGTGTCTTTGCCTCAGTATATCATATTCAAGTACAGTCTTGAAGTATGTGTTCTGCAGTCTAGGGTGCCTCTCGACATGTACACATGACGGAATTGTAAAACCTTGAATTTTGCATACCCATGGCTGTGGAGTTGATTGTGTCCTGTTGGGAGGCAGAGAATGGCAACTTATTCTCATTCGCTCATATCTTGTTAGTCGTGTTGAGTTTATTTTGATGGCTTTCTGATTGATTTCATCATTTGTTTAGATGACACGTAACTTGTATATCCGGTTGCTCTGTCTGTCTATCTATCTATTTGTCTTTCCCTTTCATATATTTGTATCTCGCCACTCCATCGTTAACTACAAATCTTTAAATGTTTTTTAAAAAAATTAAATATGGACAATGAAAATAAAGCGAACAAATTATAAACAATCAAATTAAGTCAATTAATTATCAGTTACATCACACTTGAGAATCTAAACTTCAAGTACCTCTGAAGTCGAATAAAGCTCGCCTGCATGGCGAGTGATTCCGATAAAAAAGGTAAGCCAGCCTTCACTCAGAAATTAGTCATAAGCTCTATACAAGTCGCCCTGACTACTCCTAAATTCATACTGGGCGAACACAGAAGAAGAAGAAGAAGCAGAAGAAGAGAAGAATTATCAATATATAGTTGTGATTTCAACAAAAGTATACAGAATGCTGTGGTACCCGAGGATTGGCTTCATAGCTATTTACGACCGCTCCATAAACTTGGAAGGATCCTAAACTGCTCAGCAGCTACCGCATATTCATCTTGCAAAATGTATATGGCAAATTACTAGAGAAGATAGGGGCCAGAAAGGTAATGTGTCACTTAGAGACGGACCACATCCTCCCTGATACTTTTGGTAGCTACCGGCCAATGAAAGAGGACAATGCTTGCACGTTTGCTTATGATGTTTATAAGGGCTCTTAATTCAAGCAAGTGACTGTTGTTATGGCCATCGACTTAGAGCAGGGGTTCTCAAAGGGTGTGCCCAGTCGCACCAGTGTACCCGATGACATTCCTAGGTGCGCCCTAGGAAATCCCATATCAGGGGTCGGCAATGCTGTACTAGCTGGCAGCAGGGTAAAAATCTCAAGACACATCAGGCCTATGCTTCTCGTAGGCAGCAATCAAATGATGAATAAAGGTAATTTGCATTTTCGAATTGTTTCTAAATTTCTTTGCTTTTTGCTGCTTATTTATCAAGTTTTTGTGTATAGTGCGCCTATGATTTTTTGTAGGAGTTCAAGTGTGCCCGACTTCATAAAAGTTTGAGAACTCCTGACTTAGAGGAAGCTTATAGCAAGGTCAATTTTTCAATCATGGTATGTTCTTTGCTAAAGAAAAACAGCTCAGAATGGTCCCTGAAACACAGGCTGCGGTCAAATTTCACAATAAAAAATTTCATCCATTTAGCTCCGGATAAACCAACACTGCAAAGTCTCACAATATGCGTACATGCGTTAACAGTGTGATTATTGGAGGCGAACTATGTTACTATGTAGTTATTTTTTGTGTCTGCGCTTTGCTCATTGTCCATGTTTGGCTCTGGTAACATAAAGTAGGTATAAAAATGCTGTTGATCATTTATCTGTTGTTAGCTGTCTGGAAATTTTTGGTGCCTTAACAATGGTGCTAGCTTGTAGGTTACAAAAGCAAATGCTGTAACCTACCAGCTAGCCCCATTGTTAACGCACCCAAAAATTTCCCAGAGAGCTAAGCAACAGATGATCAACAGCATTTTTATGCATACTTTGTGTTACCAGAGCCAAATATGGACATTGAGCAAAGGGCAGTCACAAAAATAACTACATGTGAAATGCGTTGCCTGCGAAAAGTTACCAACAACACCAGAAAAGATACACCAACATCAGATAAGAAAGAAAGTTGGCACATAACCTTTCTTGAATTACATTGAGAAACAAAGAATGAAGTAGTTTGGCCATTTAATAAGAATGCATCCAAACACCACAGTATACAGAGTCTTCTACAACAGAACATCGGGAAAGAAGGCAAGAGGAAAACCACGAAAAAGATGGTTAGATGGCATAGCAGAATCCTGTGAAAGAGTAAAAATAACAATCATCCAAGCCACCAGAACAGTGCAAGACAAAAACAGAAAACCACGACACTGGGCAACAACCCGGTAGCAGTGTAACGACACTGGGCAACAACCCGGTAGCAGTGTGACGACACTGGGCAACAACCCGTAGCAGTGTGACGACACTGGGCAACAACCCGGAGCAGTGTGACGACACTGGGCAACAACCCAATAGCAGTGTGACGACACTGGGCAACAACCCGGTAGCAGTGTGACGACAAAATAAGAAGAAGAACTATATTACTGCTGCTTTTGTAGGGTTAACTATTGCTCCAGAGACATCACACCAATCTGTGCTGCGGTCAAAGATCTTATTCCTGTCATTCTCTGAAACATTGTTAATGTTCTTCTTCTTCTGTTCTATAATCAGGTTTATATCAGGGACTAGTGCTGAACGTGGTGGACTTGGTCTTCTGACAGTATGCAGAACATCGCGAGATAAGTTAGACAGGGTCCAAAATGAAGCGATGAGGCTTATACTTGGTTGCACACGTGACACTTAATGTGAGGCAATGCGCTATGTCCTTGGATTGTCAACTATGGCCATTAGACACAAAGTCGTTCAGGTAAAAGATTATCTGAGAGTTTCTGCTGACACAAATCATCCTCTGCACAAATTCATAAATGACAACAAGGGCAGGCGATTGAAGAGAGGTCGATCCTGGATGGCGAGGCAGAGGATGTTATTAAACAGGTCTGTACTCTAGATGAACTGAGGCATGGTGAAGAATGGATGCCTATATCAGAGGATATGACTGCTTACACCAGGGTTGTCAGTACACTTGGGAGACGCTGTAGAGACTGGGCCCGGCGTCGTCAATGCGGAAATTCTTGCACTCGTGGATCAGCACTCCCATCCAAGTGATATCATTATCTACACCGATGGCTCTGTCAGACGGGGAACCAGATTATTCAGCACAGCGAAATGGTCGCACACTTCATGAGGACTGCGGCGCTTTCGAAACATCGAGCACGACTATGAAGATCACTGCTGCCTCCAGGGCTCTGTCATGGGTGGCTGAGCAACAGGTTACCCATACGATTATTATATCAGACTCGATGAATATGCTTCAACTGATCGAATCTGGAAGTATGCGTGTGGAATGGGTGGACAGCATTCGGAGATCACATCTCAAGAAAATGACTTGGCTGTACACATCTGGACATGGTGGAGTGCAGGGTAACGAGCGTGCTGACTTTCTTGCAAACAATGCCCTGACTCAAGTGGGCAGAAGTATGGACAGAGCTGATATCATCAATGCTGTACGCTCTCAATTATGTGACATGGGTAAGTCTCAGACACTGACTGGAACGAGATCGAGAATTAGGTGTTAAGTTTGGACATGCCAGACAGTGTCGTCTTCGTGGTAGAGAGAGAAGATATAGTAATCAACTTCTCATGGGTACGGTGAGCAAATGGACTTTGAATGGCTGCTGCAGCGGAGGACAGACCACGAATGGGAATGCCCATCGTGCATTGACGTTGATCGCATTACATAACATATAAGCATGTTATGCCTCACAACGTCAGGATAAGAAGAATTTCAGAACCGGCTTTACGTGTTTTATCAATAGTATTTTTCGTTTTTAATTTTTATGATTATAAAAATGTGTTCAAATTCAAAATTAGTAGTAGCGAAGCAGTTAACATACTTTATTTTATTATGCTTACCCTCGTCGTCATCCTCGGCATCTACAAAATAAAAGAATGAAACATTTAGTTGCAGATCTACAGATTAACACATTATTACGATCTAATTAATTTGATCATCATATGACGGGTTAAAACTTCAGAAAGTATTTGTTTTAATGCTAATTCTTTTCTTTTAAGATGTGATTCTTAACCTTATTCTTGAGGTTAAAATAGAAATGTATGCGAACGAAATTAAACTATGTAGGGAAACAGTTAATATGGTCCTTTACATATCAACAACATCAACGGTCAAAGGTTCTGCAAAATAACAGAATGGCACATATTTGTTTGATAATTTATTGTTTGATAATTTACATATTATTATGAACTAGTTCTTCTTCTTGCCAACATTCTTCAGGCCAATTTGATCATTCTTATTGTGATGTATAATTGGTCCACTGGCAAGAACGGAGTGATCTACGTCGGACGATTGTGCGCCCATGGTGACTAGGCCCGCCCGTCCGTTTTCAGCCAGCTTTTGATTTACTAGGTGAGTTTCCTAGGTACGATCCTTTCGGATCTACGCCTTTCGATCAACTTTGCCGTATATTTGGGCTTTGTGATCTACGCCAAGACAGTGAGTTACGCTGCTTTACCCGTTCTGACTGAGAAATATTTCTCGGGCTTGTCAGCTTATCCTCGGACGGCGTCTTACTCGTATAAACACCGTGTAAAGTATCGGCCTTCGCCAATGTTCAGGACCCTGGCTTCCTGTTTGATCCGTACATTGTCGGCCTTGCTTTACCGTACATTTTTGAGTTTGATCCGGGAAGGAACATTCTCAGCCTTTTCTAGACGCGTATCGGTGCGTGGCAATTTGCCTCGAAAGCACTGGCATGGGGCCGAGTACAAGCAATGTAGAGGGTCGTTTCAGTGGGCACTATAAGCGTAACTGAGGATTTTGCGCTCGCCGCCATCACCCGCCCCAGTTATTCCGGGGATGTTAGTTACGACTGCAATCGAGCCTTGCCCAGTTGCCCCAAGGCTGGCAGTTCCGTTAGGCATCACCAACCTCAGTTCTTCCGGGATGTTAATTTTAATCGCACAGTACCTTGCACGGTTTTCCCAGGGCGGTAGTTTCGTTATGCACTAAACGCAACTTGTTCTTTTGCGCTCGGCAAACCTTGCCCAGTACATGTATCTGCACCAGGCTACCAATGCGGGTCAGCTGCAATCTTCTCTCGCACCAACACGAGGGTAGACTTTCATTCGTTACGGTCCTGTCTTATTTATTCTGCCGACGGGCTGGCAATGTTTGCTCCCTCCTCAGGGCTTCGAGCTTCGCCCTACGTGGGCATACGTTTGGTCACTGGATGCACCTCTCATCCATGTCTGAGTCGTTTCGTTGCTGTTTCTTTGCGTTCAGGGACTTGGGCAATATCTTGTTGGACATCGGTCAGGAGAATTGTGCATTTTATTTGTATGTATCTTTATCGTATTTCCGTAATTGCACTGCTACCACTACCAGTAGTTTCCTCTCCCGATCCCTGCCCCTCTTAGCCAGACCAGAACCAGAGTCTGTTTCCAGGGTCACCGCGTGGAGGTTAGGGCAGGGTCTTGGTTAGCGCGCCCCCTCGCTAACCCTGTCTCATGTTACCACCATGACCTCATGAGCCTTTTGACCCCATGAACTAGTTCATTTGACCGCACTAAGACAGGTAAGTTAAGTTTTTCCTTTCAGTCACGGCTCTCATGTTTATCCAGCCAAATTTGGGTAGCAGAGATACACTGGAAAGTAAAAGCGACGGCGTATGTTGTCCACATCACCCGTCGTGTGATGTTTGTTGAAGAAAAATACTGACCTCTCACATTATTTCTCAATATATCTTACGCCCGTGTGCTGCCGGAGCTCACAAAGGAGCAAAGAATAGCACCACTGTGACTCAGGAAGTTACCCTAGTAAATAAAAACGTCGCAGAAATCGGATGTGCTGACCTACTTGTAGACGCATAACTGGCACAACGCACAATTGCTTTTAGGCTCGAATAACATACAAATCACAGAGTGGTTAACATGTGGTCGATATGGAACGTTCGCAGAAAAAGAAGAAGATTATCAAGCTATCATTGCTCGCTGTAGCCATCCTTTTTATTGTATCAAGCTCTCATTTGTCGCTGTATTCATCTCTTTTATTGTATCAAGCTCTCATTGGTCGCTATAGCCATCCTTTTTATTGTATCAAGCTCTCATTTATCGCTGTAGCCATCTCTTTTATTGTATCAAGCTCTCATTTGTCGCTGTAGCCATCTCTTGTATTGTATCAAACTCTCATTTGTCGCTGTAGCCATCTCTTTTATTGTATCAAGCTCTCATCTGTCGCTGTAGCCATCCTTTTATTAGTTGACAATTTCAGAAATTCAGTGTATTATTTTAAGTGATCTTTCCTTTTCGTGGGATGGGGGTAGTAGAGAGAAATTCCTCTGTTCTTATACCTTCTCTCTTTAATTAGCTTATGCCTTCTGTCTTCAATTAGTTTATGCCTTCTGTCTTCAATTAGCTTATGCCTTCTCTCTTCAATTAGCTTATGCCTTCTATCTTCAATTAGTTTATGCCTTCTCTCTTCAATTAGCAATTTGGAAAGTGCTCCAGTAGTAAGGGTTGAGCCTTGTCGAGTCAGAGGTACCGGTACTATACCTGCCTGAGTATCCATCACAAGACCAGCTCCACAATGTTTTGAAGATATAGAAAAATTTCCATTCCGATTTTGTGCATATTCTTGATTTCTGTTGCGTTGCTTTGGCTGATTGCCACCGTCTTCATCATATTGACTTGCTAGAGTAGACTGTGGTCTTTCTCTGATGTAAGATTGCCTGGCCGGCCTTAGTCTCCAGTCACTGGTGGCTCTAATTAAACCTCATCTACACATCAATGAGCTAAATTCGATATGGTAACAAACACAATGACAAACATACTAGTTATCATATTTCTCTACAACTTTCTTCTCCTAACAAACACTATGACAAACATACTAGTTATCATATCTCTCTACAACTTTCTTCGCCTAACAAACACTATGACAAACATGCTAGTTATCATATCTTTCTACAACTTCGTTCTCCTAACTAATATTATGACAAACATGCTAGTTTAGCATGGTCCACTACTTACTATTTTGCTTTCCTTGTGCTGCATATACTGCGAAATTAAATAAATGAAATATATTTATTTAGAAAATTTAAAGTTTGATATTTTATTACTAATTACCTCGTTTGTTATTTATTCTGTACTTGTCTTCTTGTATATCCCTTTTTTGTTTCTGTCCTCTCTACATTTGTCTCTAGCCATTGATTTTTATGTTAGTTTTATAAATATTTGCAACAAAGTGGCCGCTTCTCATATATATATATATATTGTCATATGAAGATTCAGTAGACTAATAAATACTAATGTCACTTTTAAATGTCTGTACATGTGTTTATTTTATCTTCCAGTTATAATTGACTAGACATTAACGCGAAGGATGAGGACATAGTTCAGACATTAGCTAAATATCAAACATACAAACTAGGGAGTAATTGACTGCACTGCAAGTTGTATTAAATTATTTTCTAATTTGTAAAATAATTGTTGCAAAACTACAATCAGTAATGGTAATGAGAGCATGCATAATTTATGAAATGGTCAGAGATAATAATAAGAACATATTTGTTTTTCTACATGAGAACAAGTCAACAACCATTTCAGCCATGATTTAAGTTGAGAAATTTGGATTGGAATAATGTAAAATCTCTAGAAAAATCTTTAAGAATAGCATGAATTTTACTTGGCTTATACTCAACATGAGAATCGATGAGTGACTTTCACAGAAAATATGAAGAAGAACAATAGAAGAAAAGAATAACTTTCAAAGAAAATATGGAAAAGAACAATAGAAGAAAAGAATAACTTTCCAAGAAAATATGGAAAAGAACAATAGAAGAAAAGAGTGGCTTACAAAGAAAATATGGAAAAGAACAATAGAAGAAAAGAGTGGCTTTCAAAGAAAATATGGAAAAGAACAATAGAAGAAAAGAGTGGCTTACAAAGAAAATATGGAAAAGAACAATAGAAGAAAAGAGTGGCTTACATAGAAAATATGAAGAAGAACAATAGAAGAAAAGAGTGGCTTACAAAGAAAATATGGAAAGAACAATAGAAGAAAAGAGTGCTTACAAAGAAAATATGGAAAAGAACAATAGAAGAAAAGAGTGGCTTACAAAGAAAATAGGAAAATAAACCAGTAAAACAATAAGACAAATTTGGATAGTTAATCTAGTTTTCTGCCATTTTAGATTCGAATCATTCATTCAATCAATGCTTTATATGATGTGTGGGGTCAAAGGCAAGTAAGCGGCTCTGCCAGGATTAGAGAGATGGTTTCTAATGACCTGCCCTAACCTCCACGTGGTGACCCTGGTAACAGATGGTAGTTCCGGTCTGGCCAAGGGGGCAGGTGCTGTTGGAGAGCTACTCTGGGACAAGTAGAGATGCAAAGGTAGTCATGCTTGATGGGATCCGCCCGCAACACAGACGAGCGAACTCCCAGAGTGACTATTAATGCTCGCCTCTCCCGGTCGAAGGGAAAAGCTTGAACGACACATGTGGAACCTCGCGAGGCGGAACTCGGATCCCACGCATTCTCTCTCTTGTTGCATGTTTCTTGAGCCGATGAGAATGCCGGGCGAGGAGTTGTTCCGCGCGTTCGTTCACATAGGTCAAAAGTTCGAATCAAAACCATTGAAGTGAGGTTGACCCGCGTGTGGCGAAATTCGGAGCCCACGCATTCTCTCTCTTTTTACATATTTCTTGAGCCGATGAGGATGCCGGGTTATGAGTTGAGTTGCACGTGGGCAGCATGGGGTAAACTCGGTTTTTGCCCAATCGAAGTCAGACGGCCCAATAGGAATTGATGGAAATGGTGAGGTAGGCACCAGGGCAGAGCGAGCGCGCATACCGACGTGCAAGGTTGGCGCCACATGTGGCGAAAAATGTGAGCACGGAAAAGACGATGGTGACAGGGCATCAGGGCAGGGCTAGCACACACGCTGACAAAGTCTAGTGGGCCTCATCGAGGGCAGGCCGGCACGGCAGGAGGTGTGCGTCCCCTACACGAGTAGAACAACTGAAAAGCCCAGCAGAGGCAAAACCAGGCAAGCGCGGCAGCAGCAAGCGCGGCAGCAGCAAGCGCGGCAGCAGCAAGCGCGGCAGCAGCAAACGCGGCAGCAGCTAGCGTGGCAGCAGCAGGCGCGGCAGCAGACAGCGCGGTAGGCAGGGTGTGCGTCCCACCCAAATGTACAGAACAACTGGAAAGCCCAGCAGAGGCAAAGCCAGTGTGCGTTTCCGCTCGCAGTGAACTACTGCTGCCTTGTAGTTGATTAGGGACAATCAAAGCCTAACGGAGCAAACCGTACACAAACCTGAACGGGCGACAAACCAAGGTGTTCATTAAAACGACCGGATTTGTGGGTAGATGGTGCTCAAAAGCCCGGGAGTGCAGGCCGTCTAAGGGTCGCTGCCCTGAAAGAAATAGCAACCCACTGCCTTGTGGGTTTTGGCTTGGGACAGTCAAAGGCTAGCGGAAGAAGCGAATCCGCACACAATACCTGACTTAAATCGAACACCCCACCGAATGATAAGCAACTGTGCTCAAATAGGTGCTGAAGGTTGGTGCACGTACATTACGTTCTGATGTTTGGCTGTTTATATATCACAAAGAGAATGATAAAAACAGGCCTAGAACGATCGAAGAAGAAGAAGATGATATGACGTGTTATTTTAATAGTTAGTTAATATGATCGTTCACTTACATTCGTCTTTATTTGCTACCTGAGTTTCTGTACACAAAAAAAAAAAGAAGGAAACAAATTTACATGCTAAATTAAAGATTAAAACATTATTATGAATGATGACAGAGACAGTCATCGTTATTTTGTGTGTTGTTTTCTGTTTGTAAGTCTTCCACGACTTTATTACTACCTACTTTTGTTTGCTGTAAATATTGTCTATATAATCATTGTTGTCTCTTGTATAAACTTCAGTCTTTTGTTTCTCACATAGAGATCTATGCAGTTTACTTTCTTGTCTTGGTTCACTAGACCAGCGTGTGTGTTTGCCTCAGTATATCATATTCAAGTACAGTCTTGAAGTATGTGTTCTGCAGTCTAGGGTGCCTCTCGACATGTACACATGACGGAATTGTAAAACATTGAATTTTGCATACCCATGGCTGTGGAGTTGATTGTGTCCTGTTGGGAGGCAGAGAATGGCAACTTATTCTCATGCGCTGATATTATGGTAGTCGTGTTGATTTTATTTTGATGGCTTTCTGATTGATTTCATCATTTGTTTAGATGACACGTAACTTGTATATCCGGCTGCTCTGTCTGTCTATCTATCTATTTGTCTTTACCTTTCATATATTTGTATCTCGCCACTCCATCGTTAACTACAAATCTTTAAATGTTTTTTAAAAAAATTAAATATGGACAATGAAAATAAAGCGAACAAATTATAAACAATCAAATTAAGTCAATTAATTATCAGTTACATCACACTTGAGAATCTAAACTTCAAGTACCTCTGAAGTCGAATAAAGCTCGCCTGCATGGCGAGTGATTCCGATAAAAAAGGTAAGCCAGCCTTCACTCAGAAATTAGTCATAAGCTCTATACAAGTCGCCCTGACTACTCCTAAATTCATACTGGGCGAACACAGAAGAAGAAGAAGAAGCAGAAGAAGAGAAGAATTATCAATATATAGTTGTGATTTCAACAAAAGTATACAGAATGCTGTGGTACCGAGGATTGGCTTACTAGCTATTTACGACCGCTCCATAAACTTGGAAGGATCCTAAACTGCTCAGCAGCTACCGCATACTCATCTTGCAAAATGTATATGGCAAATTACTAGAGAAGATAGGGGCCAGAAAGGTAATGTGTCACTTAGAGACGGACCACATCCTCCCTGATACTTTTGGTATCCACCGGCCAATGAAAGAGGACAATGCTTGCACGTTTGCTTATGATGTTTATAAGGGCTCTTAATCCAAGCAAGTGACTGTTGTTATGGCCATCGACTTAGAGCAGAGGTTCTCAAAGGGTGTGCCCAGGCGCACCAGTGTACCCGATGACATTCCTAGGTGCGCCCTAGGAAATCCCATATCAGGGGTCGGCAATGCTGTACTAGCTGGCAGCAGGGTAAAAAATCTCCAAGACACATCAGGCCTATGCTTCTCGTAGGCAGCAATCAAATGATGAATAAAGGTAATTTGCATTTTCGAATTGTTTCTAAATTTCTTTGCTTTTTGCTGCTTATTTATCAAGTTTTTGTGTATAGTGCGCCTATGATTTTTTGTAGGAGTTCAAGTGTGCCCGACTTCATAAAAGTTTGAGAACTCCTGACTTAGAGGAAGCTTATAGCAAGGTCAATTTTTCAATCATGGTATGTTCTTTGCTAAAGAAAAACAGCTCAGAATGGTCCCTGAAACACAGGCTGCGGTCAAATTTCACAATAAAAAATTTCATCCATTTAGCTCCGGATAAACCAACACTGCAAAGTCTCACAATATGCGTACATGCGTTAACAGTGTGATTATTGGAGGCGAACTATGTTACTATGTAGTTTATTTTTGTGTCTGCGCTTTGCTCATTGTCCATGTTTGGCTCTGGAACATAAGTAGGTATAAAAATGCTGTTGATCATTTATCTGTTGCTTAGTTGTTAGAATTTTTGGGCTTACAATGGTGCTAGCTTGTAGGTTACAAAAAGCAAATGCTGTAACCTGCCAGCTAGCCCCATTGTTAACGCACCCAAAAATTTCCCAGAGAGCTAAGCAACAGATGATCAACAGCATTTTTATGCATACTTTGTGTTACCAGAGCCAAATATGGACATTGAGCAAAGGGCAGTCACAAAAATAACTACATGTGAAATGCGTTGCCTGCGAAAAGTTACCAACAACACCAGAAAAGATACACCAACATCAGATAAGAAAGAAAGTTGGCACATAACCTTTCTTGAATTACATTGAGAAACAAAGAATGAAGTAGTTTGGCCATTTAATAAGAATGCATCCAAACACCACAGTATCAAGTCTTCTACAACAGAACATCGGGAAAGAAGGCAAGAGGAAAACCACGAAAAGATGGTTAGATGGCGTAGCAGAATCCTGTGAAAGAGTAAAAATAACAATCATCCAAGCCACCAGAACAGTGCAAGACAAAACGAAAACCACGACACTGGGCAACAACCCGGTAGCAGTGTAACGACACTGGGCAACAACCCGGTAGCAGTGTGACGACACTGGGCAACAACCCGGTAGCAGTGTGACGACACTGGGCAACAACCCAATAGCAGTGTGACGACACTGGGCAACAACCCGGTAGCAGTGTGACAACAAAATAAGAAGAAGAACTATATTACTGCTGCTTTTGTAGGGTTAACTATTGCTCCAGAGACATCACACCAATCTGTGCTGCGGTCAAAGATCTTATTCCTGTCATTCTCTGAAACATTTTTAATGTTCTTCTTCTTCTGTTCTATAATCAGGTTTATATCAGGGACTAGTGCTGAGCGTGGTGGACTTGGTCTTCTGACAGTATGCAGAACATCGCGAGATAAGTTAGACAGGGTCCAAAATGAAGCGATGAGGCTTATACTTGGTTGCACACGTGACACTTAATGTGAGGCAATGCGCTATGTCCTTGGATTGTCAACTATGGCCATTAGACACAAAGTCGTTCAGGTAAAAGATTATCTGAGAGTTTCTGCTGACACAAATCATCCTCTGCACAAATCCATAAATGACAACAAGGGCAGGCGATTGAAGAGAGGCCGATCCTGGGTGGCCGAGGCAGAGGATGTTATTAAACAGGTCTGTACTCTAGATGAACTGAGGCATGGTGAAGAATGGATGCCTATATCAGAGGATATGACTGCTTACACCAGGTTGTCAGTACACTTGGGAGACGCTGTAGAGACTGGCCCAGCGTCGTCAATGCGGAAATTCTTGCACTCGTGGATCAGCACTCCCATCCAAGTGATATCATTATCTACACCGATGGCTCTGTCAGACGGGGAACCAGATTATTCAGCACAGCAAAATGGTCGCACACTTCATGAGGACTGCGGCGCTTTCGAGACATCGAGCACGACTATGAAGATCACTGCTGCCTCCAGGGCTCTGTCATGGGTGGCTGAGCAACAGGTTACCCATACGATTATTATATCAGACTCGATGAATATGCTTCAACTGATCGAATCTGGAAGTATGCGTGTGGAATGGGTGGACAGCATTCGGAGATCACATCTCAAGAAAATGACTTGGCTGTACACATCTGGACATGGTGGAGTGCAGGGTAACGAGCGTGCTGACTTTCTTGCAAACAATGCCCGACTCAAGTGGGCAGAAGTATGGACAGAGCTGATATCATCAATGCTGTACGCTCTCAATTATGTGACATGGGTAAGTCTCAGACACTGACTGGAACGAGATCGAGAATTAGGCGTTAAGTTTGGACATGCCAGACAGTGTCGTCTTCGTGGTAGAGAGAGAAGATATAGTAATCAACTTCTCATGGGTACGGTGAGCAAATGGACTTTGGAATGGCTGCTGCAGCGGAGGACAGACAACGAATGGGAATGCCCAGTCATTGACGTTGATCGCATTACATAACATATAAGCATGTTATGCCTCACAACGTCAGGATAAGAAGAGATTTCTAGAACGGGCTTTTACGTGTTTTTTATCAATAGTATTTTTCGTTTTTAATTTTTATGATTATAAAAATGTGTTCAAATTCAAAATTAGTAGTAGCGAAGCAGTTAACATACTTTATTTTATTATGCTTACCCTCGTCGTCATCCTCGGCATCTACAAAATAAAAGAATGAAACATTTAGTTGCAGATCTACAGATTAACACATTATTACGATCTAATTAATTTGATCATCATATGACGGGTTAAAACTTCAGAAAGTATTTGTTTTAATGCTAATTCTTTTCTTTTAAGATGTGATTCTTAACCTTATTCTTGAGGTTAAAATAGAAATGTATGCGAACGAAATTAAACTATGTAGGGAAACAGTTAATATGGTCCTTTACATATCAACAACATCAACGGTCAAAGGTTCTGCAAAATAACAGAATGGCACATATTTGTTTGATAATTTACATATTATTATGAACTAGTTCATTTGACCGCACTAAGACAGGTAAGTTAAGTTTTTCCTTTCAGTCACGGCTCTCATGTTTATCCAAGCAAATTTGGGTAGCAGAGATACACTGGAAAGTAAAAGCGACCGGCGTAATGTTGTCCACATCACCCGTCGTGTGATGTTTGTTGAAGAAAAATACTGACCTCTCACAGTATTTCTCAATATATCTTACGCCCGTGTGAGTTCGGAGCTCACAAAGGGAGCAAAGAATAGCACCATTGCGACCTAGGGAAGTTACCCTAGTAAATAATAAACGTCGCAGAAATCGGATGTGCTGACCTACTTGTAGACGCATAACTGGCACAACGCACAATTGCTCTTAGGCTCGGATTACATACAAATCACAGAGTGGTTAACATGTGGTCGATATGGAACGTTCGCAGAAGAAGAAGAAGATTATCAAGCTATCATTGCTCGCTGTAGCCATCCTTTTATTGTATCAGCTATCATTGCTCGCTGTAGCCATCCTTTTATTGTATCAAGCTCTCATTGGTCGCTATAGCCATCTCTTTTATTGTATCAAGCTCTCATTTGTCGCTATAGCCATCCTTTTTATTGTATCAAGCTCTCATTTGTCGCTGTAGCCATCTCTTTTATTGTATCAAGCTCTCATTGGTCGCTGTAGCCATCTCTTTTATTGTATCAAGCTCTCATCTGTCGCTGTAGCCATCCTTTTTATTGTATCAAGCTCTAATTTGTCGCTGTAGCCATCTCTTTTATTGTATCAAGCTCTCATTTGTCGCTGTAGCTATCTCTTTTATTGTATCAAGCTCTGATTTGTCGATGTAGTCATCTCTTTTATTGTATCAAGCTCTCATTTGTCGCTGTAGTCATCTCTTTTATTGTATCAAGCTATCATTGCTCGCTGAGCCATCCTTTTATTGTATCAAGCTCTCATTTGTCGCTGCAGTCATCTCTTTTATTGTATCAAGCTCTCATTTGTCGCTGTAGCCATCTCTTTTATTGTATCAAGCTCTCATTTGTCGCTGTAGCCATCCTTTTTATTGTATCAAGCTCTCATTTGTCGCTGTAGTAATCCTTTTATTGTATCAAGCTCTCATTTGTCGCTGTAGCCATCTCTTTTATTGTATCAAGCTCTCATTGGTCGCTGTAGCCATCCTTTTTATTGTATCAAGCTCTCATTGGTCGCTGTAGCCATCCTTTTTATTGTATCAAGCTCTCATTTGTCGCTGTAGCCATCTCTTTTATTGTATCAAGCTCTCATTGGTCGCTGTAGCCATCTCTTTTATTGTATCAAGCTCTCATTTGTCGCTGTAGCCATCTCTTTTATTGTATCAAGCTCTCATTTGTCGCTGTAGCCATCTCTTTTATTGTATCAAGCTCTCATTTGTCGCTGTAGCCATCTCTTTTATTGTTGACAATTTCAGAAATTCAGTGTATTATTTTAAGTGGTCTTTCCTTTTCGTGGGATGGGGGAGAGAGAGAGAAATTCCTCTGTTCTTATACCTTCTGTCTTCAATTAGCTTATGCCTTCTGTCTTCAATTAGCTTATGCCTTCTCTCTTCAATTAGTTTATACCTTCTCTCTTCAATTAGCTTATGCCTTCTGTCTTCAATTAGCTTATGCCTTCTCTCTTCAATTAGCTTATGCCTTCTCTCTTCAATTAGCTTATGCGTTCTGTCTTCAATTAGTTTATGCCTTCTCTCTTCAATAGCAATTTGGAAAGTGCTCCAGTAGTAAGGGTTGAGCCTTGTCGAGTCAGAGGGACCAGTACTATACCTGCCTGAGTGTCCATCACAAGACCAGCTCCACAATGTTTTGAAGATATAGAAAAATTTCCATTGCAATTTTGTGCATATTCTTGATTTCTGTTGCGTGTCGCTTGGCTGATTGCCACCGTCTTCATCATATTGACTTACTAGAGTAGACTGTGGTCTTTCTCTGATGTAAGATTGCCTGGCCGGCCTTAGTCTCCAGTCACTGGTGGCTTTAATTAAACCTCATCTACACATCAATGAGCTAAATTCGATATGGTAACAAACACAATGACAAACATACTAGTTATCATATTTCTCTACAACTTTCTTCTCCTAACAAACACTATGACAAACATACTAGTTATCATATCTCTCTACAACTTTCTTCGCCTAACAAACACTATGACAAACATGCTAGTTATCATATCTCTCTACAACTTCGTTCTCCTAACTAATATTATGACAAACATGCTAGTTTAGCATGGTCCACTACTTACTATTTTGCTTTCCTTGTGCTGCATATACTGCGAAATTAAATAAATGAAATATATTTATTTAGAAAATTTAAAGTTTGATATTTTATTACAAATTACCTCGTTTGTTATTTATTCTGTACTTGTCTTCTTGTATATCCCTTTTTTGTTTCTGTTCCTCTCACATTTGTCTCTATAAAGCCATTGATTTTTATGGAAATTTTATAAATATTGCAACAAAATGGCCGCTTCTCATATATATATTGTCAGATGAAGATTCAGTAGACTAATAAATACTAATGTTACTTTTAAATGTCTGTGCATGTGTGTTTATTTTATCTTCCAGTTATAATTTACTAGACATTAACGCGAAGGATGAGGACATAGTTCAGACATTAGCTAAATATCAAACATACAAACTAGGGAGTAATTGACTGCACTGCAAGTTGTATTAAATTATTTTCTAATTTGTAAAATAATTGTTGCAAAAGTACAATCAGTAATGGTAATGAGAGCATGCATAATTTATGAAATGGTCAGAGATAATAATAAGAACATATTTGTTTTTCTACAAGAGAATAAGTCAACAACCATTTAAGCCATGATTTAAGTTGAGACATTTGGATTGGAATAAGATAAAATCTCAAGAAAAATCTTTAAGAATAGCATGAATTTTACTTATGCTTATACTCAACATGAGAATCGATGAGTGACTTTCACAGAAAATATGAAGAAGAACAATAGAAGAAAAGAATGACTTTCAAAGAAAATATGGAAAAGAACAATAGAAGAAAAGAATAACTTTTAAAGCAAATATGGAAAAGAACAATAGAAGAAAAGAGTGGCTTTCAAAGAAAATAGGAAAATAAACCAGTAAAACAATAAGACAAATTTGGATAGTTAATCTAGTTTTCTGCCATTTTAGATTCGAATCATTTATTCAATCAATGCTTTATATGATGTGTGGGGTCAAAGGCGCAAGTAAGCGGCGCGCCAGGATTAGAGAGATGGCTCTAATGACCTGCCCTAACCTCCACGTGGTGACCCTGGTAACAGATGGTAGTTCCGGTCTGGCCAAGGGGGCAGGTGCTGTTGGAGAGCTACTCTGGGACAAGTAGAGATGCAAAGGTAGTCATGTTTGATGGGATCCGCCCGCAACACAGACGAGCGAACTCCCAGAGTGACTATTAATGCTCGCCTCTCCCGGTCGAAGGGAAAAGCTTGAACGACACATGTGGAACCTCACGAGGCGGAACTCGGATCCCACGCATTCTCTCTCTTGTTGCATGTTTCTTGAGCCGATGAGAATGTCGGGCGAGGAGTTGTTCCGCGCGTTCGTTCACATAGGTCAAAAGTTCGAATCAAAACCATTGAAGGGAGATTGACCCGCGTGTGGCGAAATTCGGAGCCCACGCATTCTCTCTCTTTTTGCATATTTCTTGAGCCGATGAGGATGCCGGGTGATGAGTTGAGTTGCACGTGGGCAACATGGGATAAACTCGGTTTTGCCCAATTGAAGTCAGACGGCCAAGTAAGAATTGACGGAAATGGTGAGGGAGGCACCAGGGCAGAGCGAGCGCGCATACGGACGTGTAAGGTTGGCGCCACATGTGGAGCAAAATGTGAGCACGGAAAAAGACGATAGTGACAGGGCATCAGGGCAGGGCTAGCACACACGCTGACACAGTCATAGTGTGCCTCATCGAGGGGCAGGCCGGCACGGAGGAGGTGTGCGTCCCCTTACACGAGTAGAACAACTGGAAAGCCCAGCAGAGGCAAACCAGACAAGCGCGGCAGCGGCGAGCACGGCAGCAGCAAGCGTGGCAGCAGCAAGCGCGGCAGCAGAAAGCGCGGTAGGCAGGGTGTGCGTCCCACCCAAATGTACAGAACAACTGGAAAGCCCAGCAGAGGTAAAGCCAGTGCGCGTTTCCGCTAGCAGGAACTACTGCTGCCTTGTAGTTGATTAGGACAATCAAAGCCTAGCGGAGCAAACCGTTCACAAACCTGAACGGGCGACAAACCAAGGTGTTCATTAAAACGACCGGATTTGTTGAGTAGATGGTGCTCAAATGTCCGCGAGGGCAGGCCGTCTAAAGGTCGCTGCCCTGAAAGAAAATAGCAACCCACTGCCTTGTGGGTTTTGGCTGGGGACAATCAAAGGCTAGCGGAAGAAGCGAATCCACACACAATAGCTGGCTAAAATAGAACACCCCACCGAAGGATAAGCAACTGTGCTCAAATAGGTGCTGAAGGTTGGGGCACGTACATTACGTTCTGATGTTTGGCTGTTTATATATCACAAAGAGAATGATAAAAACAGGCCTAGAACGATCGAAGAAGAAGAAGATGATATGACGTGTTATTTTAATAGTTAGTTAATATGATCGTTCACTTACATTCGTCTTTATTTGCTACCTGAGTTTCTGTACACAAAAAAAAAAAGAAGGAAACAAATTTACATGCTAAATTAAAGATTAAAACATTATTATGAATGATGACAGAGACAGTCATCGTTATTTTGTGTGTTGTTTTCTGTTTGTAAGTCTTCCACGACTTTATTACTACCTACTTTTGTTTGCTGTAAATATTGTCTATATAATCATTGTTGTCTCTTGTATAAACTTCAGTCTTCTGTTTGTCACGTGATGTTTATGAAGGCTTCCAATCCAAGCAAGAGACTGTTGCTGTGGCCATCGACTTGGAGGATGCTTATAACAAGGTGAATTTTTCAATAATGGTGCGCTCTTTGCTTAAATGTGAGGTTTATCCTTGGCTGGTAAAGCTGCTTCTTTAATGGAGAGAACCTTTGCACTACGTTTAGGACAGCGTGTTTGTAGCGCGTTGGACTACGGGTGACAAGTCCTCTGTGAGTGCGGGTTCAATTCCGCGGACTGGCAGAAAAGCCACAGATTCCCAGATTTACGGTGTTCGTGGCACCGAACCGACTTCCGGTTTACAAATGGCGCTGAGCGAACGTATCGGTTAGCGTCAGCAATAAATTTTGATCACTTCATCTTGCTTCCGTGGCCTGGATTACTACTTTTCCTTCATTTGGACGCAGGATATATTGTGTTATTCATGGATATATTTTGTGGTGTAGTTAAGCCACTCGGAAGTACGATGGTGACCGATCAGAATTGTGATCGCTACCGACACGCCGCTTTCGCTATGTGTTAAATACGGCGGTCCGGGGTAGGTAGAACCCTTGAGCCGAGAAAGGCAATCTGCCTATGGTAGGAGGATTCCTCCAGAAATGAAATCTCAACCGTCGAAGTCGGAAGATGCATGCCCAAGCGGCACGGGAATAAAAACGCGCATCTACGCACTACAACCGAAGCTATGCAACCAACACTACTCCGGTACGGTGTCATATTTACAGGTCGAAACCAGGTAGGTCGCCCGTGTGCTGCCGGGGCTCGCAAAGGGAGCAAAGAGTAGCGGCACTGCGACCTACAAGGCATGTCGTAAGAGGCGACTAAGGTGGGGTTTGGCGTAGGGCTGGCTACCCTATCCAGTAGAAAATTTTAGCCACAAAATCCAACCAACCATGAACAAGTCACATAAAATAAAATAAAAACTGTGCCAACCAAGAGGAAAGGAAGCTCTTCTAGAAGAGGTATGAAGCGATGCAGAGAAAGCCGCAAGGAGTCTACACCGCAGATTATCTTCCTTTCACCTAGGAAAAGCTTCAGAATTGGCACCTGGAATGTTAGAAGTATGTATCAAATGGGAAAGACAGCACAGGTTGTAAATGAGATGAAATTTCACGGGATTGGCATCTTGGGATTATGTGAAACTAGGTGGAATGGTGCAGGCAAACAACGTCTAAACACAGGAGAAACAATGCTGTTCTCAGGTCATATGGAAGAAAATGCCCCCATAGTGAAGGAGTGGCTTTAATGCTATCTAAAGAAGCGGAGACTGCACTAATAAAATGGGAAGCAGTGAGTCCTAGGATAATCACAGCAACATTCAGAACCACCAAAAGAAAGTATTCTTGAATGTGACCCAATGTTATGCACCTACCAATGATAAAGAGGAAAAGTAAAAGAGGAATTTTACATAAAACTTCAAAATACTATAGGTGATCAGAGAAATGGGAGCATCAAAATTCTGATGGGTGACCTCAATGCCAAAATAGGTTCGGACAACATAGGCTACGAGGAGATCATGGGAAACACGGACTAGGGATAATGAACGAAAATGGAGAACTATTCACTAATTTCTGTGCAGCGAATCAATACGTCATAGGTGGAAGTGTCTTTCCACATAAAAGAATACATAAAGCAACCTGGGTATCACCAGATCACAGAACAGAAAATCAAATTGACCACATATGCATAAACAAGAAATTCAGGTCATCTCTACAAGATGTAAGGGTCCTAAGGGGGCAGATGTAGATTCGGATCACCATTTGCTGATAAGTAAAATTAAACTGAAGCTTAAGCGATACATAACATCCCATGAACATAGACACCAATATAATGTAGGATACCTCAGAAGTCAAGAAACAAAGGAACAGTTCACGGTCACAGTCTCTAGTAAGTATGAGGTTTTGCGGCAATTAGAAGATGCGGTGAGTGCAGAAGAATGCTGGCAGCAAGCCAAAAATATTTGGAATGAAACATGCACAGATGTATTAGGAAAGAAGGAGCGGAATCATAAGGCATGGATAACTCCAGAAACTCTCAAGGAAATAGAAGAAAGGAAAAAGAGGAAAGCAGATTTAAATAATAGCAAAACTAGAACTGCCAAAGCCATAGCCCAGGAAAAGTACACAGAAGCTAGCAAGAAAGTGAAGAAACAAATAAAGTTAGATAAAAGACAATACGTAGAAGATCTAGCAAGAGAAGCAGAGGTAGCTGCAGGAAAAGGAAACCTTAGGGATCTTTACAGCATCACTAGAAAGCTAGCAGGAAAATACAGTCCATCAAATGGGTTGATCAAAAATAGTAGTGAGGAAACTATCACTAATGTTAGAGACCAAATGGAAAGATGGATGGAATACTTCAAGGAACTCCTGAACAGACCAGCACCTACAAACCCCCAGATATCCAACCGGCAGAAATTGACTTGGACATCAACTGTGAGAAACCATCCAAGGAGGAGATTAGTAAAGCCATTAAACTTTTAAAAGATGGAAAAGCGGCCGGTCCAGATGGTATTCCAGCAGAGGCGGTTAAAGCCAACATAAACACATCCACAGAAATACTGTATAAATTATTTAGCAGAATCTGGGAGACCGAAGAAATACCAGCAAACTGGAGAGAAGGATACCTGGTGAAGCTACCAAAGAAAGGGACCTTCAGAAGTGTGAAAACTATAGGGGAATAATGCTGTTGTCAGTACCTGGGAAAATACTAAGCAGAGTCATCCTGGGGAGACTGAGAGATGCCATCGATATAAAGCTAAGAGATGAACAGGCAGGCTTCCGACCAAATAGATCCTGTGCTGACCAGATAGCCACATTACGTATAATAATAGAGCAAAGTATTGAATGGAAATCCCCACTTTATATCGGATTTGTTGATTATGAGAAGGCTTTGACAGTATTGATAGGGAAACCCTTTGGAAATTAATGAGGCATTATGGAATCCACAGAAAATTATTAACCTAATAAAAGCAACATATACAGATATGAAATGTAGAGTTCTTC
The DNA here is from genome assembly GCA_020796225.1 of Arion vulgaris. Classification (NCBI taxonomy): domain Eukaryota; kingdom Metazoa; phylum Mollusca; class Gastropoda; order Stylommatophora; family Arionidae; genus Arion; species Arion vulgaris. The sequence continues at coordinate 19,533,027 of CM036778.1, read as the reverse complement.
ATGAAGGTAAACTAACAGATACTTTCGGAATAGAAACAGGAGTGCGTCAGGGATGTCTTCTATCACCTTGTTGTTCTTACTGACAATAGACTGGATTATGAAGACCACAGTAACTAACACCAGAAATGGAATCCAATGGACTCTGACAGAGCAACTAGATGATCTGGACTTCGCTGATGATATAGCCCTTCTGTCACATACACGAAATCAGATGCAGGATAAGCTAAACACATTGAATCAAAGGTCCCAGCAACTAGGGCTGAACATTCATAAGGGAAAGACAAAGATATTGAGAATTAACCAAGCAAACGACAACTCGATCTCCTGGGGAAATCCACTTCAAGAGGTAGAATCATACACATATTTGGGCAGCAACGTAGACAAAGAGGGTGGAACAGATAGAGATGTTAAAATAAGAATACAGAAGGCAAGAGGAGCTTTCATTGCACTGGGAAACATTTGGAAGTCCAAAGAAATCAAATCTAGAACAAAAATTCGGATATTTAACTCTAATGTTAAAGCAGTTCTACTGTATGGGTCAGAAACATGGAGAACAACTAAAACAATAGCGCATAAATTGCAAACATTCATCAACTGGTGTCTGCGCAGAATAGAGGAATAAGATGGTATGATAGGGTCACAAATGAGGAACTTATGGAGAGAACAAGACAGATTCCAGTGAACGAACAGGTTAAAAAAGACGCTGGCGCTGGATAGGACACACTTTGCGAAAACCGGAAGGGAATATAACGAGAAGGGTCCTTGCCTGGAACCCGCAGGGACAGCGAAAGAAGGGGAGGCCGAGAAATACATGGAGACGAGATTTGGAGGCGGAGATCAACAATATAAAGAAGAGCTGGAGGGAGCTGCAGGAGATAGCTAGAGATAGGAAGACTTGGCATGAGTTGGTTGAGGGCCTATGCCCCAACCGGGTAAAAAGGCAAAGAGAGAGAGAGAGAGAGACCAGGTAGGTTGAACACCGGGCCCCCATTCTCCAAACACAACAGCAACCACAATTCCTCACACTCTCAGACCAACCAGAGAAGACGAGAGTAAATACACGGTCAAGATTTGAAAATAATGCAGTGGAACGCGGAAGGCATTAGAAACAAACAAATAGAGCTGCAAAACTTTCTGAAGGAGCACGCCATCGATGTGTGCTGCATCCAAAAAACACATCTTACTAGCACGCAAAGAGTCTCCATTAGAGGCTATGAAATCTTCAAGCAAGACAGGGAAGACCGACCCAAGGGGGAAGTCATGACGGCCGTCAAAAACAGGTTCTCAGCCTGGGAAACGCATCGCTCCCAATCAACCGATACAGAGGCAATAACCATCTGCCTAAAAACAAATGACAAAGAAATCACAATTTGCAACATATATTCACCACCAAACAAATTTATCCACCTAAACAACATACAACCAAACACAGAAAACTGGATTATGGTTGGAGATTTCAACAGCCATTCTCCAAGCTGGGGTACTCTGACCTAAATGTAAAAGGAGAGGAAGTAGAAGACTTCATCATCAACAACAGTCTTGTTCTCCTAAACAAACCTGGTGACCCACACTCATACTACTCCTGACCTTGGAGAACAACCAGCAACCCAGACCTAGCAATAGCGACTGAAGATGTTGAAAAATTCACAAGTCGAAGTGTGTGCAATCAACTAGGGGACAGTGACCATAAACCCATAATAATCTCCATGAAGGGACAGAGGAACACCCCAAAGGGAACACTCACCCCAGCTGGAACTATAAGAAAGCAAATTGGAATATCTTCTCCTCACACCTAGAAGAAGCAATTAAGAACATGAAAATAAAGAAAATAGCCATAAACCGTAAACTACAAACATTCAATAACTGGGTTCTAGATGCAGAAAAATAAGTATACCAAGAGGAAGAAGGAAGACTACCGACCCTATTGGTCCCCTAAACTGGAAGAGCTTCACGCTGAACTCAGCATACAAAGAGAAAACATGGAAGCAGACCCCACAGATGAAAATGTTACCCTACACAACAAGACAAAGGCAATATTTACCAAAGAAAAGAAGAAAAGCATGAGAGACAGTTGGCATGAAAAAACTGCCTCCTTAAATCTAGAGAAAGACACTAAAAACTATGGAACCTCACAAAAACCCTAAATGGTGACAGGACAGAAAGGACCAAAACTGTGCTACACACAGACACAGGATTTGTCACCGGCAGAGCAGAGGCAGACCTTTTAGCTAGAACATATAAATCGGAAAGTCAAGTCCAAATTCAACAGGCAAGAAAAAGGAAGTTAAAAACCAGTCAAAGCAACTATTGAATAGTCTTAACTCTACAATCCCAACAGACAGCATGACAGCTATGTTTACCATGCAGGAGCTAGAAGACCAAATAAAAAAGCTAAAGGAGAAAAAGGCACATGGAGCGGATGGAATTACCAATGAATTCCTTAAACACCTTGGTCCTCTTGGCAAAGGTTTCTCCTCAGCATTTTCAACCAGAGCTGGAAAACAGGTCAAGTTCCATCAACCTGGAAGGAGGCACACATCTACCCCATCTTGAAACCAGGCAAGGACAAAAATGACCCAAAGAACTATAGACCCATCAGCCTTCTCAGCTGTGCAGGGAAATTGATGGAGAGGCTAGTAAACAAGAGACTGACATGGTACCTAGAAACCAATTCATTGCTCACCCCGCCCAGACCGGATACAGACAAAACAGAAGCACAGAGGACCAACTGGCTTACATCACCCAGGACATTGAAAAACGCCTTCCAGGAAAGAAAGAAAGTAACAGCCATATTCTTTGACCTGTCCAGGGCATTTGATACGGTATGGCACGATGACCTAATGCTGAAAGTCCTACAAACAGGAGTCTCCCACAACATGTTCTCTTGGATCAAAAACCTCCTCTCCCAACGTACAGCCAGAGTAAAAATAGACAACCACCTCAGCAAGATGCAAAAATGAAGGAAGGAGTTCCACAGGGCAGTGTGATAGCACCAACGCTATTCCTAATATACATAAATGACATCACCAAATGCTGCCCCCAGAAGGTCTCAAACAGCCTACATGCAGACGACTTCGCAATCTGGACAGCTGCAGAACACACTCAAAAAACGTCCTATCTACTAAAAAAACAGTGGAAAAAGTGGAGAACTGGACAAAAAGCTGGGGCCTCAAAATTAATCCGTTCTCATGTGACAAGACAAGCTCATTCAGGACATAAGACAAAATATCAGCTTGTTGTCAAAAAAATCCGAACTGGTCTTACAGTGGATACCAGCTCACTGTGGCATACCAGGAAACGAAAAAGCTGACAAACTCGCAAAGGCTGGGGGAGCCTAACACAACACCACCCAACACAAAGTTTTACAGAAGCAAAGACTCTCCTGAAACAATCCAGGAAAATGATCTGGAGAAAAACAAATGGAGGATACAATCCAGAGCACGACAGTATAAATACACTAAACAGAAAAGCACAGACCACAATCTTCAGACTTAGAACGGGACACTGCAGTCTCAGAGCACACCTCCACAGAATGGGTCTCAGGGACTCGGCGGCCTACACCTGTGGAGCACCAAAGCAGTCCCCAGAGCACATCCTGCAAGACTGCCCTAGTCTGAGTAGTGAGAGATTGGAGATCTGGCCAACAGAAACAACCCTACAAGACAAACTATGGGGAACCGGTGAAGACCTCAAGCGCACCGCCCTGTTTATGACACATACCGGAGTAGTCGCATAGCAAAAGTTGATCGCAGAAGAAGAAGAAGTGGCACCGAACCGAAGGGTTACGATGTCCATGGCACCGAGCCGAAGAGCGTTCAGCTCAAGTGGTTCTAGATCGGAAAAAAAAGGAACATGGACTTCGGATCCTGCACGTATATGCCCTGGTTTACCCCAGGGTTCTCCTCTATCACCCGTGTTGTTTAATATTTACAATGCAAATGTAGCTAAAATTCAGCCAATCGGGTTGAGTCGGACATTGACATTTGCAGATAATATTTTAATATTAATCTTGATAGTGAATTATTATAAATGTGTTTTATATCTCCACAGAGAGAGAGAGAATAGAAAATATGAACATGTTTTGAATATCTTGGTTCACTGCTAACAACAGATGGAAATGTGAACATGTTTTGAATATCTTGGTTCACTGCTAACAACAGATGGAAATGGGATGAAGGAAATTAAAAGAAGAACAAACATGGCTTTACAAAAATTAAACAACTAAAAACAGTATGGAACGAAACTGATAAGAAAATAAAGATCAGAATACTAAGAGCATGCATATTCCCAGTGGCAACGTATGGGTGTGAAGCATGGACATTTAATAAAGCAGTGGGAAAATATATATGTGCTTTTGAATATAAGTGTTATAGAAGAGTCCTTCGTATATCATGGACAGAGAAGAGAACAAATAGATCTATCCAGAAAGAACTCAAAATCAAAGAAAACTGGCTGATGCTACAAATAAGAAAGAGAAAATTGAGATATTTTGAACATATAAAAAGACATGAAGGGCTGTAGAAGACCATCATGGAAGGAGGCATACCGGCAAAGAGAAGAAGAGGAAGACCACGGAGAAGATGGATTCAGAATGTAACTGATGGTTTGAACATGACGGCTGCAGAGGCAGGACATCTGACCTATGAGAGAGAAATTCCGGAGGACTGTTGGGGTGGCAAAGTTCTGCTCAGGATAAGCTATTTGATGATGATCTTAATATATAGGACTGGGTCAGATAGACGAGAGATGGTCGACGACATTCAGAAAACATTGCATACCATCTCGGGTTGGTGTAGAGAGTCTCGCTCTCAGGTCAATCCTGAAAAAGCGTGTATGTTGTGGTGCTCGTTGAATAAATAATCACATCGTGAAGGCTGACCTACCCTGTGTAATCTTTGATGAACATACCATCGAGCGAAGAGACAGGTTGCGCTATCTTGGAATAACCTTTGATCGTAGTCTATCTTTCAAACACCATATTGAACAGACGATACAACGGTGCAAGCGTGGTCTTGCGGCTCTCAAAGTTATGGTGGCCGCACACTTGAGCAGAGACTACTTGCCCTTTTGTTCGATCGACTGGTTATGTCAGTGGTAGATTACGGACTCGGAATTCTTACGATATCAAGATCACAATGTGAACAACTCGAACGGGTTCAGAATGAAGGAATGCGTATAGTCCTGGGCTGCACTAGAGATACCCCGATTGTGAAGATGAGATATATGCTTGGCCTTCTGTCACTACGCTGACGTCATGCAATCGCCCAAACCAAGGCATATATGCGGGTTACTTCGGATAAGAGACATCCACTACACAAGAACACTAATGATGTTAAGGGCACGAGAATCAAGCGTGGCATGTCGTGGATGGCCCAGGCTGAGAGAACAATTGGCCAAGTCACTACGGTTGCGACCAGGGGCGGCTCGTCATTAAGGGCCAGTAGAGCCCGGCCCCACCAAAAAATTGAGTAACCTGTACTTATTATTTTAGACATTATTTGTTCATAATTATTACTTTCAACGAGATACTGATTAGCTTTGAAAGTTGATATATAACGCTAAAATAGCATACAAAGTCTGGAATATGAAATTCATAATCTTTTACCACTAATTAATATACGCCTCTTGTCATTAGGGGCCAGTAAGAACCGTCCTACCAAACCAAAAAGAATTAACGTGTACTTATTATTTTAGAAATTATTTTTCGTAATTATTACTTTTAATTTGACACTGATTAGCTTTGACAGTTGAATATATAACACTAAAATATAAATATTATATCAGAATAATATAACAATCCTGTTATTTATATAATATATCCTTATTAAAATATATTATATGTACTGAAGCAGAGCCAACTATAAACTACTATAAACTACTATAAACTACTATAAACTACCGGGCTATAGCCTGGCTGTGACTGAAGCCTGTAATAATTCAAGCATTGTGTCTTCCATTATTTCTGGGGCTAGTTTACAAGTGCCTACATTGCGACCTCTGACCTTTGATCGCTATTGCAATGATATTGCCAAAATAATGTCATTTTCATTCGCCGGAAGATATATTCATTCTTACGCAGCCAAACTACTTCTCAGATAAACGAGCACTCTAGCTCAAATAGTTCGTTTAATTATCGATTGAATCCCCAATTTTATATAAAAATAGTATAAAATTATAGAAAGTAATGGTATTAAATAGCAAACCTTCTTATAATAATATTAGTTTTATGGAATTGGCCTTGCATTAACACATCTTCTCTACAGCAATAAATGAAACGGCATTCCTGACTTTTGAGCCTGGCTGGTTCCCCTGTACGTCCGCTCCGTGAACTAGTACCGGTCGACTGACGTTACTCTCTGATATAACCAAGGTTCTCCTTAGGTTGAAAGGGCCGTGCCTCGGCTTAAAGAGGCTTTAATCCCCTACTAAACAAACAAACAAACTTGATCTAGTTTAGCTAGTTTACCCTTTTAATGGCGAAACACGTAATAACAAAGTACTGTAATTTTACAAATTACAAACACAATGACAATATACAGCAACGTTTCGACCAACAAGACCTTTATCAAGCAAATGAACAACAGGAGTGACGAATTAAAAAACCACTAACATATGGACGACTACATACGGAGACATAATGGCAATATGTTTACAATGCCCTGATCTTTCACAAGTTCCTGGTTTGTTGTCATGCGGGTGCCATATTTTCAATTTGTGTTCCAGACAAGTTAAAAAAAAAATATTCTCTAGGCGCTCTTGTCATTTGATGTGTTCGAAATATTTAATTGTCCTTGATTTTATATTATTTAATAGCCAACTCTCTTTAGTATCAAGCTGTTGCAGAACAGAAGCGTTTGTTCTTTTCCTAAACGGGGTAATGGGTCTAACGCACATAGGGACAACGTCGCGCAAGGATTAGTGAGCTGGCACTAACCGAGATCCTACCCCACCTCCACGTGGTGACCCTGGAAACAGACAACGGTTCTTATCTGGCTAATCGCGTAGGGATCGAAGGAGAGCTACTCTGGTATAAGTAGTGATGCAGACGCAGTTACGTTGGATGAGATCCGCTCGCAACACAGACGAGCAGAATCCCAAAGTGACCATTAATGCACATCTCTCCCGGCCGATGGGAAAAGCTGAACAAATAAACATAAAGGGGTGCATCCAGAGAAGAGACTGGGCCCATATCGGACGAAACTCGAGCCACGAAGTGGAGCTCGAATTGAATTGCGTGTCATGACAGTATTGAGGCATAGTAAATGTGATCACGGTGAGAAAACAGATAAACACGGTGAGCAGGCACCAAAGTAGAGCGAACACGCACACGGACGATAGACAGGGAGCCCACTGGTGGGGACAGACAAGCACGGTGCTGATGATAGAGCGACAAAAAGACGTGGCAAACGTAGGGGTGAGCGGCGACCCAATAGTGTAGAAAAACTGGAAAGCCCAGCAGAGGCTTGAATCCAGTGCAAAAGTTCCTACCAAATGGTGATAAACTGTGCACTGTGCACAGTGAGATAGAAATGGGTAACGTATCGCCCAGTAAAACAATATGAGCACAAGTGGCGGGAAAAAAGGGACGGACCAGTCGGTGGACGAGGACACAAGCAGAAATGGGCACCAAAAATAAACGCGAGGTGGTGAACGTCGAAGATGGGGTCTCCATCCAGAAAGCAATAACCGCGTTTCTCCTCGCAGATAACTACTACTGCCGTGTAGTTGATTGGGGACAATCAAAGGCTAGTGGAACAAACCGTACACAAAACTGGACGGCAGGCAAACCAAGCAGTCCAAAAAGAGACTGGTAAACTGGGCAGATGACGCTCAACAACCCGGGAGGAAAGATTGTCTAAGGGTAGCTACCTAAAGAAAATAGTAGCCTGCTGCCATGCAGGTTGGCTGGGGACAGCCCGAGGTGACGGAGTGCGAACACAGTAAACGCTGGCTAATACTGGACACATTGCCGAAGGATAAGCACCAGGGCTCCAAATTGCGCTAAAGGTGTGACGAAATACACCCATGCTAATGCTGCATGAATCAGATTTCCACATGAAAGCAAAATTATGGGAAATCTTGTATATCAGTCTAAGCGGTGATCGAGAGAGAGAGAATTGAAGAGAGAGAGAGGCGTGTGAGGAGAGAGAGAGTGCGTGTGAGAGAGAGAGGGAGAAAGGGGTAATAACTTCCCGGAATAGACACAAAATAGTAAATACTCCAAAAACCCCAATTTTTCCGAAATTTGTGCCGTCCCCACCAAAAAAAAGGACAACGAGCTGCCACTGGTTGTGACCCTACCAAAAGGGGAAGAATGGATCCCAACAGATGGTAGCATGACCAACTATCTCAACGTTATCATTACTCTTGGAAGAGAATGTAGAGATTGGGGCAACATGAAGGCTGATCTCGCAGTTAAGCAGCTGATAGAAGATAATGCTAGGGATGATGATGTTGTTGTATATACCGATGCGTCGGTTCATCGTGGTGAGAAGTCCGGCTGGGGTTTCTTGGCTAATGCGCATGGTAGGGTTGATGCAGAGCAAAGTGGGGCATACAGGACAACTACTTCTAGTATGAGGTTGGAGGTTGAGACCGTTACTGCTGCCCTCCATTGGATCTCTGGGACTTTATTTACTGGGGCAGTTGTTGTATCTGACTCTCAGTCGATGCTTCACAAGATCCAGAAGGGTAGGTTTCGGTATGAGTGATGTCGTCTATAGAAGTTTCTAACCTCCAGAGGCTTACGTAGATATACTGTCCTGGGCATGCGGGTGTTTACGGTAATGAGAGAGCGGACAGGCTTGCATCAACAGCATTGATTGTTGGGGAGTTGAAGATGGATAAAGGGGACGTTCTTTGGTCTCTTCGCGACTGTCTGTTGGATGAGGACACTAAAATCGATATTGAATAGATCAAGCGATTTAGGCAGTTTGGAGCTACCCGTTGTACAAGTCGAGAGCCAGTGAGAGATGTGTTTAATCAGCGAGCCACAGGAACCATCAGTATGCATACTCTTCTATATCTGTTGGGGAGACTGGGCACCTATGGATCTGCCCGGAGTGCAATGACGGCAGTTTAGTAACCAATAACCAATCACATAGAGATCCGTGCAGTTTACTTTCTTGTCTTGTTTCACTAGGCCAGTGTGTGTCTGTTTGCCTCAGTATATCATATTCAAGTACAGTCTTGAAGTATGTGTTCTGCAGTCTGGGGTGCCCGTCGACATGTACACATGACGGAATTGTAAAACCTTGAATTTTGCATACCCATGGCTGTGGAGTTGATTGTGTCCTGTTGGGAGGCAGAGAATGGCAACTTATTCTCATTCGCTCATATCTTGTTAGTCGTTTTGAGTTTATTTTGATGACTTTCTGATTGATTTCATCATTTGTTTAGATGACACGTAATTTGTATATCCGGTTGCTCTGTCTGTCTATCTATCTTCGTCTTCTTCTTCTTTCGATCGTTCTAATGCCATTTATTATCATTATATTGTGATATATAAACAGCCAAACATCAGAACGTAATGTACGTGCACCAACCTTCAGCACCTATTTGAGCACATTTGCTTATCCTTGAGTGGGATGTTCGACTTCAACCAGCGTTTGTTTGCGGTACGTTTTCCGATAGCCTTTCGCTGTCTCCAGCAGAACCCATAAGGCAGCGGTTGCCATTTTTCATGGCAGCGACCCTTAGACGGTCTGCCCTCCCGGGTTTATGAGCGCCATCTGCCCAGCAAAACTGGTCGTTTTAATGAACACCTTGGTTTGCCGGCCGTTCAGGTTTGTTTACGGTTTGCTCTGCTTGCTTTTGATTGTCCCCAATCAAACTACAAGGCAGCAGTAGTTCACTGCGAGCGGAAACGCGCACTGGCTTTACCTCTGCTGGGCTTTCCAGTTGTTCTGTACATTTGGGTGGGACGCACAAACTGCTTGCCGCTGCCGCGCTTGCCGTGCTTGCACTGGTTTTGCCTCTGCTGGGCTTTCCAGTTGTTTTGCTCATGTGGGTGGGATTCACAACCTATTGCCTGCCATGCTTGCCGTTGCCGCGCTTGCCGTGCTTGCACTGGTTTTGCCTCCGCTGGGCTTTCCATTTGTTCTGCTCAAGTGGGTTGGACGCACACCCTCTTGCCTGCCATGCTCGCCGCTGCAGTGGTTGCCTCTCTTTCTGCGTTTGCCGTGCTGGCCTGCCCCTCGATGGTGCCCACTATGGCTTTGCCAGCGTGCGTGCTCACTCTGCTCTGGTGCCTGCCTCATCATTTCCGTCAATTCTGGGCTGTCTGATTTCGAGGTAGCAAAAACCGAATTTCGCCCCATGATGCCCACGTGCAACTCAACTCGACTCCCAGCATATTCATCGGTTCTATGGTAGTAGCTCAAGAGAGAGCATGATTGGGCTCCGAATTTCGCCACACGCGGGTCAACGGCTCTTCGATGGATGAGGTCGTGCCCCAACTCTGTGATGGGGGTCAGTGCTTTGACCTATGTGGCCCAGCTTGCGGTTCAACTCGGCACCCAGCATATTTATCGGCTCTAGAGAGTGGGCTCAAGAGAGAGCATACGCGGGCTCCGAATTTCGCCACACGCGGGTCAACTTCCCTTCGATGGTTTTGATTCGTGTCCCCATCTCTGTGATGGGGGTTAGACATTTGACCTATGTGGACCAACGTGCGGCCTAACTCATCACCCAGCATACTTATCGGCTCAAGAGGTGTGCATCAAGAGAGAGAATGCGCGGACTTCGAGTTCCGCCCCGCAAGGTTCTATATATATCGTTCTAGCTTTTCACATCGGCCGGGAGAGGCGAGCATTAATAGTAACTCTGGGAGTTCGCTCGTCTGTGTTACGAGCGGATCCCATCAAGCATGACTACCTTTGCATCTCTACTTGCCCCAGAGTAGCTTTCCCACGGCACCTGCCCTCTAAGCCAGACCGGAACTACCGTCTGTTACCAGGGTCACCACTTAGAGGTGAGAGCAGGGGATTAGAGACATCTCTTTAATCCTGGCGCGCCGCTTCCTTGCGCCTTTGACCACGTCTATCTATCTTCTTCTTCTTCTTCGATCGTTCTAGGCCTGTTTTAATCATTCTCATTGTGATATATAAACAGCCAAACATCAGAACGTGATGTACGTGCACCAGCCTTCAGCACCTATTTGAGCTCAGTTGCTTATCCTTCGGTGGGGTGTTCGTTTTCAGCCAGCTTTTGATTTACTAAGGTGAGCTTTCCCTAGGGTTCGATCAGCTTTGCCGTATTTTTGGGCTTTGTGATCTACGCCGGGACAGTGAGTTACGCTGTTTATGCCCGTTCTGACTGAGAAATATTTCTCGGGGCTTGTAAGCTTATCCTCGGACGGCGTCTTACTCCTATAAAACACCGTGTAAAGTATCGGCCTTCGCCAATGTTCAGACCCGAACTTCCTGTCTGATCCGTACATTGTCGGCCTTGCTTTACCGTACATTTTGAGTTTGATCCGGGAAGGAACATTCTCAGCCTTTTCTAGACGCGTATCGGTACGTGGCAATTTGCAATTAATCTCGAAGCACGGCATGGGGCCGAGTACAAACAATGTAGAGGGTCGTTTCAGTCGGCACTATCAGCGTAACTGAGGATTTTGCGCTCGCCGCCATCACCCGCCCCAGTTATTCCGGGGATGTTAGTTACGATTGCAATCGAACCTTGCCCGGTTGCCCCAAGGCTGGCAGTTCCGTTAGGCATCACCAACCTCAGTTCTTCCGGGGATGTTAATTTTTAATCGCACAGTACCTTGCACGGTTTTCCCAGGGCTGGTAGTTTCGTTATACACTAAACGCAACTTGTTCTTTTGCGCTCGGCAAACCTTGCCCAGTACATGTATCTGCACCAGGCTACCGATGCGAAGTCAGCTGCAATCTTCTCTCGTACCAGCACGAGGGAGACTTTTATTCGTTACGGTCCTGTCTTATTTATTCTTGCCGACGGGCTGGCAGTGTTGCCCCTCCTCAGAACTTCGAGCTTAGCCCTACGTGGGCATACGTTTGGTCACTGGATGCACCTCTCATCCATGTCAGAGACGTGTCGTTGCTGTTTCTTTGCGTTCAGGGACTTGGGCAATATCTTGTTGGACATCGGTCAGGAGATTTGTGCATTTGTTTATATGTGTCTTTATTGTATTTCCGTAATTGCACTGCTACCACTACCAGTAGTTTTTCTCTCCCCGATCCCTGCCCCTCTTAGCCAGACCTAACCAGAGTCTGTTTCCAGGGTCACCGCGTGGAGGTTGGGGCAGGGTCTTGGTTAGCGCGCCCCCTCGCTACCCTGGCTCATGTTACCACCATGACCTCATGAGCCTTTTGACCCCGTCTATCTATCTATTTGTCTTTCCCTTTCGTATATTTGTATCTCGCCACTCCATCGTTAACTACAAATCTTTAAATGTTTTTTTTTTAAATTTAATATGGACAATGAAAATAAAGCGAACAAATTAAAAACAATCAAATTAAGTCAATTAATTATCAGTTACATCACACTTGAGAATCTAAACTTTAAGTACCTCTGAAGTCGAATAAAGCTCGCCTGCATGGCGAGTGATTCCGATAAAAACGGTAAGCCAGCCTTCACGCAAACATCAGTCAGAAGCAGTAACGTGTCCCTTAGAGACTGACCACATTCTCTCTTACACTTCGGTAGCTACCGGCCAATGAAAGGTACATGGGACAATGCTGGCGCGTTTGCTTATGATGTTTATAAGGGCTCTTAATCCAAGCAAGAAACTGTTGTTATGGTCATCGACTTAGATCAGGGGTTCTCAAAGGGTGTGCCCAGGCGCACCAGTGTGCCCGATGACATTCCTAGGTGCGCCCTAGGAAATCCCAGGTCAGAGGTCGGCAATGCTGTACTAGCTGGCAACAGGGTAAAAAATCGACAACAAAATCAGGCTCATGCTTCTCGTAGGCAGCAATCAAATGATGAATAAAGGTAAGTTGCATTTTCGAATTATTTCTGAATGTCTTTGCTTTTTGCTGCTTATTTATTAAGTTTTTGTGTATAGTGCGCCTATGATTTTTTGTAGGAGTTCAAGTGTGCCCGACTTCAAAAAAGTTTGAGAACTCCTGACTTAGAGGATGCTTATAGCAAGGTGAATTTTTCAATTATGGTATGTTCTTTGCTAAAGAAAAACAGCTCAGAATGTTCCCTAGTGAAACACGTACAAACAAAGTACTATAGTTTTACAAAATACAGAAACAGTGACGATAAACAGCAACGTTTCGACCAACAAGGCCTTTATCAAGCAAACGAACAAACAGGAGTGACAAATTAAAATGAAACACAAATGGACAACCAAATACCAACGTATCTAAGGAAAATCTGGAATAAAAACGAATAACGAAATAAATGTAACACAAAAACACACATAAAAACTAGAAATAGAACGGAAAAGAAACAATGAAACATCTAGTAAATATATAACTTGAATACATGCAACATATACCCATATAGATTACAAAGCATGGGAAGAGAAAGTACTAAGAAGCATAAGAATGTAATACATGCAACATATACCCATATAGATTACAAAGCATGGGAAGAGAAAGTACTAAGAAGCATAAGAATGTAATACGTTGAGCCCGCGTGGTCGCAAGGTACCATACAAAGAAATCAACCGATTCTCCAGAGCAAATCGTCCTCGCTACAGAGTTTGATGCACATAGTTTTCTTCTTTATACCTCTTTCCATTCCCAGGCTTGTCGTGATTCTTTACCATTCTCTCAACTCTTGCGCCTTCGTCGCCTCTGGAGCGAGGACGACGATTTTCTCGATAAAGCTCACGAGATGCTGGATTTCTTTCGTAAGCGCGTATACCCGGATAAGGTGCTTGCTTCTGCTATGCGGCGCGTTCAGCAAATTTCTCGCCAGGAGGCTCTCTCTAACCAGCATAGAACTTCCAATTCTGACAGGGTGAAACTTGTCTTAACTTTCCACCCTCATAGTTCCCTTGTGAAGAAAGTCTTATTCCGTCATCTCTCCATTCTTCAGTCTGATCCTGAGACACGTTCAATCTCCAACACTATCCTTTGGTGGCGTACAAACGGGACAGAAGCCTTAAGGATATGTTGGTTCACAGTCGCCTCAAGCCTCATATCCAGAGTCATTTTGGCACCATCAGTGTGGCCGTCGGCGCTGCAACACTTGTGCTTATGTAATACAGACCCGCACGGTGTCTTTTCCAAAAGCCACGTTCGTTGTTGAAGACAGTTTCACGTGCGAGTCCGTAATATTATCTATGCCATTATCTGCAAGCGGTGCAACAAGGCCTATATTGGGAAACCGGCAGGAGACTCAGTGACCGATTCGCCCAACTCTTGCGCGATATACGCCAATGCTCTGTGACCCCTGTAGCTACCCATTTCAATGATACTGGCCATTCAGGAGCTTGCGATGCCCAGGTCACAGCCATCCGATCATGTTCCTCTGATGATCGTAGTCGATTTGCTCTGGAGAATCGGTTGATTTCTTTGTATGGTACCTTGCGACCACGCGGCAGTATTACATTCTGCTTCAGTATTTCTCTTAGCTTTAATTATGTATATGCTTTATTACATTCTTATGCTTCTTAGTACTTTCTCTTCCCATGCTTTGTAATCTATATGGTATATGTTGCATGTATTACATTCTTATGCTTCTTAGTACTTTCTCTTCCCATGCTTTGTAATCTATATGGGTATATGTTGCATGTATTCAAGTTATATATTTACTAGATGTTTCATTGTTTCTTTTCCGTTCTATTTCTAGTTTTTATGTGTGTTTTTGTGTTACATTTATTTCGTTATTCGTTTTATTCCAGATTTTCCTTAGATACGTTGGTATTTGGTCGTCCATTTGTGTTTCATTTTAATTTGTCACTCCTGTTTGTTCGTTTGCTTGATAAAGGCCTTGTTGGTCGAAACGTTGCTGTTTATCGTCACTGTTTCTGTATTTTGTAAAACTATAGTACTTTGTTTGTACGTGTTTCACTATTTACCAAGTTTTACTGCAGTCTTCCCCCTATTCAGAATGTTCCCTGAAACACAGGCTGCGGTCAAATTTTACACTCAAAAATTGCATCTACGAGTATTTAGCTCCGGATAAAACCAACACTGTGCTCCAGAGATATCACACAAATCTGTGCTGCAGTCAAAGATCTTATTTCTGTCGTTCCCTGAAACAATTGTAATGTTCTTCTTCTTTTCTATATTCAGGTTATGCCTCACAGGGTCAGGATAAGAAGAGATTTCTAGAACGGGCTTTTGCGTGGGCTTTATAAACAGTGGTTTTCGTTTTTAATGTTTATGATTATAAAAATGTGTTCAAATTCAAAATTAAGTTAGTAGCGAAGCAGTTAACATTATTTTATTATGCTTACCCTCGTCGTAATCCTCGGCATCTACAAAATAAAAGAATGAAACATTTATTTGATAATCTACAGATTAACACATAGTAAGCATAGCAAAGGAAAACGTCGATGACACCAAGAGAAAAGCAAGGACCCTCCAAGGCGAGCCAAGAAAAGCCGATAGGTAACTAACGGATATATTCACCAGAAATGAGTTGGAAGAGGTATTAAGAGAGCTGAAGCTTAGAAAGTCGCCCGGAAAAGATGGGATTACCAATGAGATGCTTAAAAACTTGGGTAATAGAGCATTGAGTAAGGCAGCTCTACTGTCCGTTCTAAGCATGTCGTGGAGAACAGGCATAGTACCACAAGAATGGAAGGAAGCCCATGGTACCCATCCTCAAACCAGGCAAAAATAAACTCGACCCAGCGAGTTACAGACCAATAAGCCTCCTAAGCTGCACGGGTAAACTCATGGAACGTATGGTGAACAAACGGTTATCTTGACACTTGGAAAGCAAAGGTCTTCTCATGGCACAACAGGGAGGCTTTTGGAGATACCGATCTACAGAAGATCAAGTAACATACATTGCCCAGGAAATCGAGGATGGTTTGCAAGAAAAGAAACAGACACTGGCGGTCTTGATAGATATGGAGAAGGCGTTTGACACAGTCTGGAAGGAAGGTCTAAGACTGAAACTCCTCACCCTCGACATAAAGGGAAGAATGTACAAGTGGCTTGATAGCTACCTAGAGAACAGAACAGCAAGGGTTCAGGTTCAGGGGTACACAAACATAAAGGCCACACTAGAGCAAGGAGTCCCCCAAGGAGGAGTGCTCTCACCAATCCTCTTTCTAATCTTTGTCAATGACAGCATGCCTGCCAGAGCGAGTACACTCTCCCATGTATGCCGACGACCAGGCAATATGGGCGAGAAAAGAGTCAATGCCCATAGCAACAAATCGACTACAAGTTATGTTAATAAACTGGAAGTGTGGACAAAAAAGTGGAATATGAGCATAAATGCTTCAAAGACCACTTACACTGTGTTCTCCCAGAACAACCAGGATTATAAAATTAAGCTTAAAGTCAATGGGCACGATCTTCCAGCAAGCAAGACCCCAACGTACCTTGGAGTCACACTCGACCGTAAACTGACCTAGTGCCCTCAAATTGAAAATGCTACGGCAAAAGCGAGGCACAGGCTCACGATGATGCGCAAACTCGCAGGCTCCACGTGGGAGCAAACGCCAGGATTCTTAAAACACTCTACTCTGGTAGAGTGCGGCCGGTCCTAGAGTACGGTTAGCAGCCTGGAGCAATGCATCCAACAAGCAATTTGTCAAAGTGTCCAACAGTCAGAACCGTGCAATGTGCATTATCACTGGAGCCATGAAGTCCACGCCTATCAAGGCGATGGAAACAATCACAGACATCCAACCAATGACAGATCGAAGGGACAGAAAAGTATTAGTACTAGCGGAAAAACTAAAACGGCTCGATTCACACCCAATGCACGGAAGAATGTTTGAATTCGGAAGGAGTAGGATACAGAGATCTAGCTTCGCAAAATCTCCAAAGCACTGACCGCAGATCATCCAGTCCTATCAAAATGCAAAGTCAAACCAATCCCGGCAACCGACATGTGTCCGCGTGGAAAACCAGAATGCCAGAACTAAGGAATCAATCCCAGCATACTGAATAAAGGGGAGCAAAAAACTTCGAAAGAAAAGCGGCCACAGAAGAGTACATAGAATCCGAGTACCCTGAAAAAAATGGACGCACGTGTATACTGACGGATGGCCAATAACGCAATCAGCGATGGCGGAGGAGGAATAGTGCTTAAACTCCCAAAGAAAGTGACGGTCACGAAAGCGATTGCCCAGGCAAATATTTGAATAACAACCGGCAGAGGCTAGAGGCAATAAAATCTGCGGCCGAAATGATCCTAGAGAGAATAGGCACTGCTCGCAACAAGGTCGTGATATTCACCGATGCTCTATCGGTCATCACGGCACTCAAAAGTGTTTGCAAAACAGAACTGAATGAGCTCAAAACGGCCCTCGATGAACTAACGCGCTCACTCAAACGCACCGCCATTCAGTGGATACCATTACACTGTAACGTAAGGGGAAACGAAGCAGCCGACAAACTAGCTAAAGAAGGCTGGCGACTACCTCAGACTGATCTCAAGATCAGTTATGAGGAAGCAAGAACAACCATCGGCTCGCACTATAGAAACAAATGGACAAAAGACCATCCTCAGTACACCAACAGCTACGAATACTATGGTCTCTCTCGTAGTGAACAAGTTGCCATATTTCGCCTCCGTACCGGACACAACAAGCTCAGAGCCCACATGTTCCACAAATTTAAGATTGGCACAACTAGCCTGTGCCCCTGCAAAAGGCGGACATGACGGCAGAACACGTTCTGCAAGACTGTCAACAGTTAGCAGGTATAAGAAAAAACATGGCCCCAAACACAGAGCTTCGCGAGAAGTGTCGGGGAACAGAGTCCCTTAAAACCACGGTAAAATTCATGATAAAAGTTGGTCCATCAGTCTAGGCCGGGAACGCAAGAGAGAGAGAGATTAACACATTATTATGATCTAGTTAATTTGATCATGATATGACGGGTTAAAACTTCACAAAGTATTTGTTTCAATGCTAATTCTTTTCTTTTAAGATGTGTTTCTTTACCCTTTTTCTTGAGGTTAAAATAGAAATTTATGGAACGAAATTAAACTATGTAGGGAAACAGTTAATATGGTCCTTTACATATCAACAACATCAACTGTCAAAGGTTCTGCAAAATAACAGAATGGCACATATTTGTTTGATAATTTACATATTATTATGAACTAGTTCATTTGACCGCACTAAGACAGGTAAGTTAAGTTTTTCCTTTCAGTCACGGCTCTCGTGTTTATCCAAGCAAATTTGGGTAGCAGAGATAAACTAGAAAGTAAAAGCGACCGGCGTAATGTTGTCCACATCACCCGTCGTGTGATGTTTGTTGAAGAAAAATACTGACCTCTCACATTATTTCTCAATATATCTTACGCCCGTGTGCTGTCGGAGCTCACAAGGGGAGCAAAGAATAGCACCATTGCGACCTGCAAGGCATGTCGTAATAGCGATTGAGGTAGATACATAGAAATATACCCTAGTAAATAAAATGCGTCGCAGACCTACTTGTGCTGACCTACTTGTATGCGCATGAACTGGCACAATGCACAAACGTCTTTAGGCTCGGATTACATACAAATAACAGAGTGGTTAACAAGTGGTCGATATGAAGCGTTCGCAAAAGAAGAAGAACATATTTCATGGTTTGAAAATGGGTAATTTTACTGTATTTTCTTAATACTAGAGAAAGCGTAAAAATGAATTGTGTTTCATGAAGAATGTCCACATATGGCTGCCAGCTTCTGTTTATTAGTTAATCTGCATTTTTGTCTGAGGATGAGGACATAGTTCAGACATTAGCTAAATATCAAACATAGAAACTAGGGAGTAATTGACTGCACTGCAAGTTGTATTAAATTATTTTCTAATTTGTAAAATAATTGTTGCAAAAGTATAATCAGTAATGGTAATGAGAGCATGCATAATTTATGAAATGGTCAGGTATAATAATATGTATATATAATTCTCAAAATGTGGGTGTGTCATTTTATACACGGCCTCAATTTACATTCAAAATTCGCCAAACTTGGTAGAAATACTTCTGAGACCCAAATTAGATCAACAGAAGAAAAGATTTCGAAATCGTTTCAATATTCGTTTGAAAAATAAATAAAATAAAATTTGTGATGTCTTATCCGCCTTTTCTTTACATTTCGGTAGTTCCCACCACGCAGTGAAGAATGGTTACTACATCTGCATAAATCAAAAGGAAATAATCACTAAACTTACCAGGTGGCCACTACCACAAAAGCATGGATTACGTCCCTTATCGTGTCTCTAATCAAAATACGTCACAAGCTATTCAACGTATCCTACATAAGTTCAGTAGCTATGTCAGAAGTTTTCAAACGGTATTAGACTTGTTGCCCACGGAGGGCATGAAAATTGCAATCCGCGCCGACATAGTTCCGGCCGGTCAACACGAGCGGACTTATATCGTACCCAGTAGTAAGTGAATTTGTCATTATCCACCGCCAATTATTTAGAATTGGCTGTGCATTATCATAGCAGGAAACGATTTCGGAAAGCGGGACGTAATCTTGTAAAAACGTGACAGCAAGTTGCAAATTATATCCGAGCGAAGCCGGGTTAATTATCTAGTAAGAACATATTATTTGTATATGAGAACAATTTGAGAAATTTGAATTCTCATAAGAAAAAATCTCAGGAAACAATCTTTGAGAATATCAAGAATTATACTTGGCTTATACTCACATGAGAATCGATGAGTGCCTTTCAAAGAAAATATGAGGAGGACAGTAGACGAAAAGGATGACTTTCACAGAAATATGAAGAAGAACAGTAGAAGAAAAGGATGACTTTCACAGAAATATGAAGAAGAACAGTAGAAGAAAAGGATGACTTTCAAAGAAAATATGAAGAAGAACAGTAGAAGGAAAAGGATGACTTTCAAAGAAAATATGAAGAAGAACAGTAGAAGAAAAAGGATGACTTTCAAAGAAAATATGAAGAAGAACAGTAGAAGAAAAAGGATGACTTTCACAGAAATATGAAGGAGGACAGTAGACGAAAAGGATAACTTTCAAAGAAATATGAAGAAGAACAGTAGAAGAAAAGGATGACTTTCACAGAAATATGAAGGAGGACAGTAGACGAAAAGGATAACTTTCAAAGAAATATGAAGAAGAACAGTAGAAGAAAAGGATGACTTTCACAGAAATATGAAGGAGGACAGTAGACGAAAAGGATGACTTTCAAAGAAAATATGAAGAAGAACAGTAGAAGGAAAAGGATGACTTTCAAAGAAAATATGAAGAAGAACAGTAGAAGAAAAGGATGACTTCAAAGAAAATATGAAGAGAACAGTGAAAAAAGGATGACTTTCACAGAAATATGAAGGAGACAGTAGACGAAAAGGATGACTTTCAAGAAATAGAAGAAGAAGTAGAAGATAAAGGATGACTTTCACAGAAATATGAAAGGGGGACAGTAGACGAAAAGGATGACTTTCAAAGAAATATGAAGAAGAACAGTAGAAGAAAAGGATGACTTTCAAAGAAATATGAAGAAGAACAGTAGAAGAAAAGGATGACTTTCAAAGAAAATATGAAGAAGAACAGTAGAAGAAAAGGATGACTTTCACAGAAATATGAAGGAGGACAGTAGACGAAAAGGATAACTTTCAAAGAAATATGAAGAAGAACAGTAGAAGAAAAAGGATGACTTTCACAGAAATATGAAGGAGGACAGTAGACGAAAAGGATGACTTTCAAAGAAAATATGAAGAAGAACAGTAGAAGAAAAGGATGACTTTCAAAGAAATATGAAGAAGAACAGTAGAAGAAAAGGATGACTTTCAAAGAAAATATGAAGAAGAACAGTAGAAGAAAAGGATGACTTTCACAGAAATATGAAGGAGGACAGTAGACGAAAAGGATGACTTTCAAAGAAATATGAAGAAGAACAGTAGAAGAAAAGGATGACTTTCACAGAAATATGAAGGAGGACAGTAGACGAAAAGGATGACTTTCAAAGAAAATATGAAGAAGAACAGTAGAAGAAAAGGATGACTTTCAAAGAAAATATGAAGAACAGTAGAAGAAAAAGGATGACTTTCACAGAAATATGAAGGAGGACAGTAGACGAAAAAGGATGACTTTCACAGAAATATGAAGGAGGACAGAAGAAAACACAATATGACGATAAATTTGAATAGTTATTCTAGTTTTCTGCCATTTGAGATTCGAATGTTTTATTCTAACAATATGATGTGTTATTTGAATTGTTAGTTAATATGATCGTTCACTTACATTCGTTATTATCTGCTACCAGAGTATCTGCAAAATAAAATTATGAAATATTTATTAGCTAAACTAAAGCCTAACGCATTATTATGAATGGTGACACAGCCAGTCATCTCCCCTCCCCTCCACTCCATGTTGTAGTCTGTAAGCCTTCTCTGACTTTCTTCCTTCCTACTTTTGTTTGTTTGAAATATTGTCTATATATTCATTGTTGTCTCTTGTATAAACTTCAGTCTTTTGTTTCTCACACAGAGATCCGTGCAGTTTTCTTTCTGATGTTGTTTCACTAATCCAGTGTGTGTATCTCAGTGTTTCGTATACGAGGACAGTCTTAAATGGCGCACAAAATGCAACCTGTACCAATCGCACACAAGAATTTTTACATCATACAGCGAGTCATTATCAGGTGCGTATCCTTTATAAGACGTTGCTCTCTTTGCAGCACATCTGAAATTCACTCTGTCTCTTGCTAGTTCACCCACTTTGTCGATGGTCATGTTCATGGTTTCTTTAATATCGTGTAGCCATCTTCGTCTTGGTCTGCCTCTGTCTCTGCGTCCTGGGACACTGCCTTCTAGTATTGCTCTCTCCAGGCCATCGTGACGCTTGATGTGACCAAAGTATGTAATTTTTCTGTATAGTATATTGTTTATCAGCCAATTCTCTTTAACATTTGTATTATACAGCGAGTTTCCAGTGCCAAATTTCCTATTAATTATATAAAATATAATGTACAATTTCTATTTAATTACTCGTTAGGATTATAAGTCAGGATTAAGTTCTCCAATAGCATTCTCCAAATCTCTTCTCTAAGCTTATCATTCTTTCGCTTTCCCTGTGCGTTCCAGGAAAAGGGTCATCCTTGTTCTATTCCTCTCAGATTTTATCAAGGTGTGTCCTATCGAGCGTTTGCGTCTTTTCTTCACCTTTTCGGTTCACTGGAAACTGTCTCGTTCTCCTCATGTGTGACCCTGTCCCTCTATTCCTCGCTTGCTACACTGGAAACTGTCTCGTTCTCCTCATGTGTGACCATGTCCCTCTATTCCTCGCTTGCTACACTGGAAACTGTCTCGTTCTCATCATGTGTGACCCTATCATAATGCCTCAGTCCAGTGGCGGCTCGTGATAATTTTTGTTGGTGGGGCCAGCCATTTTTTTCCGGATAAATCATGGTTTTAGTTGCTATATTTTAATTTATAAAATAATAAATACACGTTATATCTTATTTTTAGTGGGGCCCGGCCCCACTGACCCTTAATGACGAGCCGCCACTGCCTCAGTCCCTCTATTCTTCGTCTGCTACACTGGAAACTGTCTCTTTCTCTTCATGTGTGACCATGTCCCTCTATTCCTCGCTTGCTACACTGGAATCTCAGACGTGTGCTGCTGCACCTCTCTGGTGTGTGCGGAAGTAACTGTAGAGTCTAATTCTAGAACACAATCCCCAACCACAGGTGGGGCATACATGATCAAGGTTAGACATGTGCGTGTTGTGTGTTTTGTTTTTTCGCGCAGCTCGCTTTCTCTGTGCCTCACCGGCACAACGATTCTCAGCTATGCGAGTTCCCCTTGTGTTGTTACATCGTCACATTTGACGATCTTGCGCAAAGGATTCCCAGCACAGGGTGTCTATATCGAAGCATTTCAGAGGCACTTTAAGAGTGTCTTTGAAGAGTTTTTCTGTCTACCAGCTGAACGTCTGTCCCCTTCAAATTCGCCATACATCAGCTGTTTTATAGTCTGTCCATTAATTCGTGAGCACGTTTGAAATTGATTTTCTCGACAACTACCTGTTGGATCTCAGTGATTTTTGCAAGCAGCCTTAGAATATCCATGACGCTAGAGAAATATTTTTTCCAAGAAAATTTGATGTAGTTTGAAATATTTCTTCTTCAGGTTATACTAAAATCAACCTCACTGGATTGTACACAATAGTAACAGATCTACGTACACAGACGCGTTGTTCTAAAAATACATTATGGTAAGATTGAAATATCGTGAGTAAACAACAATTTCACGAATTCCGTGCACCTAACCCAGTCGACTTTGAAAGCGGAAAGCATATGACGTTATAATTGGGATACCGTTGTATAGTTATAGGTGTATCTCGCTATTTGTATGAAGCTATTGTATCATATTTGTTGGCTTATCAAAACTGACATTGATATCACATTCATAATGAGTCTGAAGTGACATTTATAACAATGCAGAAGGTTACAGTTTTACTATACCAACATTTCCCGTAGGGAATCTAAGAGAGGTCATCTATATTGCGATATTCATAACCTGAGAAACGAACGCAACTGGCGCTTGGTCTGAATAGAGAATCATTTTCCCGATGGATTAAACAGGACACAAAGTGCACTAATGTCAAGCAAGGAAGGAAAGAACAATTGACGACTTTGACATAGATGTCATAAGACAGGAGCTCTTGAAAATGTTTGCGACAAATCAACTTGTTACTCTCAGGAAACTGAAATTAAAACTGCAATCAGATTGCAGCATAGACATTTCTAAAAGTACTCTATGGAAAATTGTAAGAGCCGCCCGCTTCACCTTCAGAAAAACTATAGGCGGCAGGAATATTATTTGTGAAAAGCCACATTTAATTGCTGCCCGAAATAAATACCTGAGGCAGATCCGTGAGCGGCGGAGGCAAGGCTATGATATTGTATATTTGGACGAATCGTGGGTCAATGCTCACCCCACCAATGCTAAAGAATGGCAATCAGTAGACGGTGAACAGAAAGAAAAATACCAAGCAGCAAAGGCCAGCGTATTATACTAACACATGCAGGAAGCAGTGAAGAAGGTCTTGTCCATGACGCTGGACTTATTTTCCAATCAAAAGTACCGACGGTAGGGACTACCACACCGAAATGAATGGACATATTTTCAGGCACTGGATGGAGAAAGTTCTACTTCCAATTCTAAACAGACCATCATGCTTGGTAATGGATAATGCATCCTATCACAACGCAGTATCAGCGGAAGACAAAGTACCAACTGTATCAAATACAAAAGATCAAATTAGGACTTGGCTTGCTAAGGAAAATACAAATCATATTTTGATTACAGACTGAGAAATAGCAACGTATACATTTCCATATCAAAATGCGTCTACCATCATACAATTTGTGGTGAGTTAGGCACCTGGGGTCTAATGGTGACCGAAGGGGAGGACTAACTGTTGCATATTGTATCCAAGTTCATCTGGGTTGTGCGTCTGCAAACTGTGCCTTCCCGTTTTGAAAATAACCGGACGGGCGAGCCAGTCAGCGAACGCGGTTCCCAGTGTCGATAACCAATTGCGTGCATAGTCTCTAACGGCTGCGCGTGCCTCCTCGCTTTTTCACGCGAACGGGCTCCCAGCGAATAAGGGACAAGGTAGCGTCTGCTATTAAGACTCGCTCGCTCGCCGCGCGCGTCTTATTGGTGTGTGTGTGTCCGTATATCGGAGTTTCTCGGTCGCGGTGTGATGCAGTCAGTCTAAAATTTTAAACGCTCGACGGTGGTCTCGTTAAAGGCCCGGCTCTCGCAACGAGCTTGTGGGTCCGCAGGTAGTAACATGGTGTCGTTTTTGCTTGGCGAGGCGCGAGTCTTGCCGGCAAAACTGTGGGAAGCGAGCGCTCGGTCGTTTCGCTTCAATTCGCATTTTCGCCGGGGACGTCGGGATCCGCTCTGCACAGAGCGCTGTCTCCTACCCGAGCATTGTCGGTCGGTCTCGTCCATGACAGCTATCTGGTTGATCCTGCCAGTAGTCATATGCTTGTCTCAAAGATTAAGCCATGCATGTCTAAGTTCACACTGTCTCACGGTGAAACCGCGAATGGCTCATTAAATCAGTCGAGGTTCAATAGAAAAGGCTCATGAGGTCATGGTGGTAACATGAGCCAGGGTTAGCGAGGGGCGCTAACAAGACCCTGCCCTAACCTCCACGCGGTGACCCTGGAAACAGACTCTGGTTCTGGTCTGGCTAAGAGGGGCAGGGATCGAGGAGAGGAAACTACTGGTAGTGGTAGCAGTGCAATTACGGAAAGACGATAAAGATACATACAAATAAAATGCACAATTCTCCCGACCGATGTCCAACAAGATATTGCCCAAGTCCTGAACGCAAAGAAACAGCAACGAAACGACTCAGACATGGATGAGAGGTGCATCCAGTGACCAAACGTATGCCCACGTTGGGCGAAGCTCGAAGCCCTGAGGAGAGGGCAAACATTGCCAGCCCGTCGGCAAGAATAAATAAGACAGGACCGTAACGAATGAAAGTCTACCCCCGTGTTGGTGCGAGAGAAGATTGCAGCTGACCCGCATTGGTAGCCTGGTGCAGATACATGTACTGGGCAAGGTTTGCCGAGCGCAAAAGAACAAGTTGCGTTTAGTGCATAACGAAACTACCCGCCCTGGGAAAACCGTGCAAGGTACTGTGCGATTAAAATTAACATCCCCCGGGAAAAACTGAGGTTGGTGATGCCTAAAGGAACTGCCAGCCTTGGGGCAACTGGGCAAGGTTCGATTGCAGTCGTAACTAACATCCCCGGAATAACTGGGGCGGGTGATGGCGGCGAGCGCAAAATCCTCAGTTACGCTTATAGTGCCCACTGAAACGACCCTCTACATTGTTTGTACTCGGTCCCATGCCAGTGCTTTCGAGGTAAATTGCAAATTGCCACGTACCGATACGCGTCTAGAAAAGGCAGAGAATGTTCCTTCCCCGGATCAAACTCAAAATGTACGGTAAAGCAAGGCCGACAATGTACGGATCAAACAGGAAGCCCGGGTCCTGAACATTGGCGAAGGCCGATACTTTACACGGTGTTTTATACGAGTAAGACGCCGTCCGAGGACAAGCTGACAAGCCCGAGAAATATTTCTCAGTCAGAACGGGTAAAGCAGCGTAACTCACTGTCTTGGCGTAGATCTCAAAGCCCAAATATACGGCAAAGTTGATCGAAAAGGCGTAGATCCGAAAGGATCGTTCTAAGGAAAGTTCACCCTAGTAAATCAAAAGCTGGCAGAAAACGGACGGGCGGGCCTAGTCACCATGGGCGCACAATCGTCCCGACGTAGATCACTCCGTTCTTGCCAGTGGACCAATTATACATCACAATAAGAATGATCAAATTGGCCGTGAAGAATGTTAGCAGAAGAAGAAGAAGTATCCAAGTTCACGATTGCACATAAAGGGCAACACACTTAATTACTTGACCTATCAAGTTAATATGGAGATACACCTATGAATAGAATTGACATGGACAAATTCTAGGGATTACTGTAAAATCTAAAATTTGAGCCCCGTATTTGCAATTGTCATAAAAGATCAAAGGAATTCGCCGATGTGCAAAATCCGTAGCATCTATGGACTACTGGTTAGCTTTATTTTAGCGTCATGGATATTCTAAGGCTGCATGCAAAAATCACTGATATCCAACAGTCAGTTTTCGAGAAAATCAATGTCAACCGTGCTCACGAATTAATGGACAGACTATAGGATGCGTGTATCAGGCATTCGAGCAACGTGACCGGCAAATATAAGCAAAAAATGACTGCCGCAGAAACTACAACTGATATTATAAACGCAACCTGTCCATCTTAGACATGACGTCCACTTTATGACGTCATCTAGTGAAAGTCTGTTAGATGGACAGAACAATACTGACCGCTTTATGACGTCATCTAGTGGAAGTCTATTAGATGGACAGAACAATACTGACCGCTGTATGACGTCATCTAGTGAAAGTCTGTTAGATGGACAGAACAATGCTGACCGCTGTATGACGTCATCTAGTGGAAGTCTGTTAGATGGACAGAACAATACTGACCGCTGTATGACGTCATCTAGTGAAAGTCTGTTAGATGGACATGTGAATACTGATCGCTTTATGACGTCATCTAGTGAAAGTCTGTTAGATGGACAGAACAATACTGACCGCTGTATGACGTCATCTAGTGAAAGTCTGTTAGATGGACAGAACAATACTGACCGCTGTATGATGTCATCTAGTGAAAGTCTGTTAGATGGACAGAACAATACTGATCGCTGTATGAGTCATCTAGTGAAAGTCTGTTAGATGGACAGCAATACTGATCGCTTTATGACGTCATCTAGTGAAAGTCTGTTAGATGGACAGAAATACTGATCGCTGTATGACGTCATCTGTGATCTTAGATGAAGAACAATAGACCGCTTTGACGTCAAGTGATCTGTTAGATGGACAGAACAATACTGACCGCTGTATGGCGTCATCTAGTGAAAGTCTGTTAGATGAACAGAACAATACTGACCGCTTTATGACGTCATCTAGTGAAAGTCTGTTAGATGGACAGAACAATACTGACCGCTGTATGACGTCATCTAGTGAAAGTCTGTTAGATGGACAGAACAATACTGACCGCTGTATGATGTCATCTAGTGAAAGTCTGTTAGATGGACAGAATAATACTGACCGCTGTATGACGTCATCTAGTGAAAGTCTGTTAGATGGACAGAACAATACTGACCGCTGTATGATGTCATCTAGTGAAAGTCTGTTAGATGGACAGAACAATACTGACCGCTGTATGACGTCATCTAGTAGAAGTCTGTTAGATGGACAGAACAATACTGACCGCTGTATGATGTCATCTAGTGAAAGTCTGTTAGATGGACAGAACAATACTGACCGCTGTATGATGTCATCTAGTGAAAGTCTGTTAGATGGACAGAACAATACTGACCGTTGTATGATGTCATCTAGTGAAAGTCTGTTAGATGGACAGAACAATACTGACCGCTGTATGACGTCATCTAGTAGAAGTCTGTTAGATGGACAGAACAATACTGACCGCTGTATGATGTCATCTAGTGAAAGTCTGTTAGATGGACAGAACAATACTTACCGCTGTATATGTCATCTGATCTGTTAATGGACAGAACAATACTGAACTGTATGATGTCAATGAAGTCTGTTAGATGGACAGCAATAAAGCTGTGATGTCATCTTAAGTCTATTAGATGGACAGAACCAATACTCGACCGTCTGTATGATGTCATCTAGTAAGTCTGTTAATGGACAGAATCTGACCGCTGATGACGTCATCTAGGTGAAAGTCTGTTAGATGACAGAAATATACCTGTATGACGTCATCTAGTGAAAGTCTGTTAGATGGACAGAACAATACTGACCGCTGTATGATGTCATCTAGTGAAAGTCTGTTAGATGGACAGAACAATACTGACCGCTGTATGATGTCATCTAGTGAAAGTCTGTTAGATGGACAGAATAATACTGACCGCTGTATGACGTCATCTAGTGAAAGTCTGTTAGATGGACAGAACAATACTGACCGCTGTATGATGCCATCTAGTGAAAGTCTGTTAGATGGACAGAACAATACTGACCGCTGTATGACGTCATCTAGTGAAAGTCTGTTAGATGGACAGAACAATACTGACCGCTGTATGATGTCATCTAGTGAAAGTCTGTTAGATGGACAGAACAATACTGACCACTTTATGTCGTCCCGTAATAAATGACAATATGAAAGAGAAAAGTAAGGACATCAAAAAAGCATGGATTACAAGATTAATTACGAAAACCAACACTACCGAAGATCTGTATAGAATATAATACTAATGATAACTATAGTTGCTGTCCTATGCTCCACAGGTTGCCAGAAGTTTTACTAGTAAATATTTATACCTGCAGGATTTGAAGAAGCAGATGCTGCGGCTGTAGTACGTTTTGGAGATTGAAAAGCAACATGCGAATGTAATGAAACATTGACATGTGTTATGTCATATTTATTCTCGTCTGCTCTTGTCTTTCTTGCTTCTGGCGTTATCTGGGAAGGAGACACAAACATCAAATATCATTTATCTTGTATACTGAGTTATTTTACTACAGAACTCCTCCGTTGACCCACAGATGATTAACTCATTCCGTACCCAGTTATGTCTTCCGTTGACCCACAGATGGTTAACTCATTCCGTACCCAGTTATTTCCTACCGAGCTCCTC
Source organism: Arion vulgaris (assembly GCA_020796225.1). Lineage (NCBI taxonomy): Eukaryota > Metazoa > Mollusca > Gastropoda > Stylommatophora > Arionidae > Arion > Arion vulgaris. The sequence continues at coordinate 19,503,710 of CM036778.1, read as the reverse complement.
CGTTGACCCACAGCTGATTAACTCATTCCATACCCAGTTATTTCCTACGTTGACCCACATATGATTAACTCATTCCATACCCAGTTATTTCCTACGTTGACCCACAGCTGATTAACTCATTCCGTACCCAGTTATTTTCTACGTTGACCCACAGCTGATTAACTCATTCCGTACCCAGTTATTTCCTACGTTTTACACAGTTCAGTTAAAAGACACACAAAAAAGGAATTTTTCAAAACAAAATCGTAACTACTCGTCAATAAATCATCATCATCATCGGGTGCCGTCCCCACATTGAAGGTGGGCCGCAATGAATCTCCAGCATCATCTGTCTTTCGCCTTGGTGTTGCACTCTGCCAGACTGTAACCTGTCCATTTCTTAAAGTTCCCCTGTCACTTATCTCTCAGTCTTCCTCTTGCTCTTCCCTCCTCCACTTTCTTCTCTAGTAAAAATGTTATCATGGTGTCATATCTTTTTATGTGCCCAAAATACTGTATTTGTTTGAATTTTATTTCTCTTAATAAATAAACATATATATATTCTCTTTGTCCTCATGACAGTGCGAAACGAACACTCCAGTGCTATATTGAACCAATACTTATGTATGGCAGCGAATCATGGACAATGAACAAACAATCAATACGATCATTGGAAGCCACAGAGATGTGGTTTTACAGAAGAATGTTGAAAATTCCATGGACAGCAAAGAAAACAAATGATGGGGTTTAACATCAGGCCTGCACACAAAGAAACCTTATCAAAAGAATAAGAATCCGACAATCATGGTTCTTTGGGCATATAATGCGAAGAGAAGGTTTAGAACATTTGGTGACAACAGGTAAAATTCAGGGAAGGAGAGATCGTGGAAGACAGAGGTAGAAGATGTTGGATGGCCTGACATCATGGATGATTAATTATGTTCACACAAGACGACGGAATGATTACATGCGTTGTCATGCGTGTCAATAGTTGTGAGAGACGATCGCCTACGCAGGTACAGCATGATTGATTGTTATCATTTATCATGTACTAATTTGAAGAAAACTGACAACATGTTAGAATTACACAGTTAAAAGATGATTAGTCACGACACCAACAGATTAGATTAATTATACTCATCCATCTACCAACGGAGATTAATTATGCTCATCCATCTACCAACAGATGATTATTGCCGTCCATCTACCAACAGAAGATTAATTATGCTCATCCATCTACCAACAGATGATTAATTATGCTCATCCATCTACCAACAGATGATTAATTATGCTCATCCATCTACCAACAGAATGATTAAATTTTGCTCATCCATCTACCAACAGAAGATTAATTATGCTCATCCATCTACCAACAGATGATTAATTATGCTCATCCATCTACCAACAGATTATTAATTATACTGATCCATCTACCAACAGAAGATTAATTATGCTCATCCATCTACCAACAGAAGATTAATTATGCTCATCCATCTACCAACAGATGATTAATTATGCTCATCCATCTACCAACAGAAGATTAATTATGCTCATCCATCTACCAACAGATGATTAATTATGCTCATCCATCTACCAACAGATGATTAATTATGCTCATCCATCTACCAACAGATGATTAATTATGCTCATCCATCTACCAACAGAAGATTAATTATGCTCATCCATCTACCAACAGATGATTAATTATGCTCATCCATCTACCAACAGATGATTAATTATACTCATCCATCTACCAACAGATGATTAATTATGCTCATCCATCTACCAACAGATGATTATTTGCCATCCATCTACCAACAGAAGATTAATTATGCTCATCCATCTACCAACAGATGATTAATTATACTCATCCATCTACCAACAGATGATTAATTATGCTCATCCATCTACCAACAGATGATTATTGCCATCCATCTACCAACAGAAGATTAATTATGCTCATCCATCTACCAACAGATGATTAATTATGCTCATCCATCTACCAACAGAAGATTAATTATGCTCATCCATCTACCAACAGATGATTAATTATGCTCATCCATCTACCAACAGATGATTAATTATGCTCATCCATCTACCAACAGATGATTAAGTAATTAGCTCATCCATCTACCAACAGAAGTTAATTATGCTCATCCATCTACCAACGATGATTATTTCAGTCCATCTACCAACAGATGATTAATTATGCTCATCCATCTACCAACAGAAGATTAATTATGCTCATCCATCTACCAACAGATGATTAATTATGCTCATCCATCTACCAACAGAAGATTAATTATGCTCATCCATCTACCAACAGATGATTATTGCAGTCCATCTACCAACAGATGATTAATTATGCTCATCCATCTACCAACAGAAGATTAATATGCCATCCATCTACCAACAGATGATTAATTATGCTCATCCATCTACCAACAGATGATTAATTATGCTCATCCATCTACCAACAGATGATTAATTATGCTCATCATCTACCAAAGATGATTAATTATGCTCATCCCAACGAATTATTGCCGTCTATCTACCAACAGAAGATTAACTATGCTCTCCATCTCCACGAAATTAACCTATAAAGCTCTCCTACCAACAGAAGATTAATTATGCTCATCCATCTACCAACAGATGATTATTGCCGTCTATCTACCAACAGATGATTAATTATGCTCAACTCCCACGATCTACCAACAGATGATTAATTATGCTCATCCATCTACCAACAGATGTTTCCGTTAACATATTCTAAAATACTTTTGTTAGAACATTTACTCTTGAACTTTCTCCCTCTCTCTCTTTCTCTTGTCATTTCTTTCTCTGGCCTTTCTCTTGTCATTTCTTTCTCCCTTTCTCTGGCACTTTCTCTGACACTTGCTCTTGCACGTTCTCTCGCTTGGTGGAAAGAACTTTCTCTCGCTTGGTGGAAAGAACTTTCTCTCGCTTGGTGGAAAGAACTTTCTCTCGCTTGGTGGAAAGAACTTTCTCTCGCTTGATCGGATCAAAAGTCTTTCGACGAATGTTTGCCAACGATGCACCTGCACCAGAATCCGAAATTAAAGAGTACCAATATCGTCTAGAAGTAGAGTCAAAAAATCATTCATTGAGTGCATCAATATCGGACTAACATCAGGACCAGTATAGAGAAGCGTTGCATAAATCATTCATTGAGTGCATCAATATCGGACTAACATAGACCAGTATAGAGAAGCGTTGCGATAAATCATTCGTTGAGTGCATCAATATCGGACTAACATAGACCAGTATAGAGAAGCGTTGCGTCAAGATATTTAGTTATTGAATGGTTCAAATTGCATTTTGATTTCGCTGCATTTGCCGTCTCCCTTACGGTCCCGCCTGATGTGGCCGCCTCTCTGTATCATAGCACGGCACGGCCTTGGTTCCAGTGTCTGAAACCCTCCCATATCTCATATATGTGAGTGTACCGCATTTATGACATCGGCTCTGTCCATACTTCTTCCCGCTTCAATCAGGACAGTGGGGCGGTCACTTGCCGGCTGCTTCGTGTGTTCATTGCTCTTTCATTAACCATCATTTTTCGCCGTATATTTGGGCGTTATAATCTACTCTTAAGAGTATATCTACACTGTGCGCCCTTTCTGGACTATGTGAAGTCGTTCCGGATTAAGAACATTTTCATCCATTAGGGACACATAAGCTTGTCACTCGCTACGGCATTCTACTGTTTTCGTCTGTTCGATTAGCATTTCGTTTGATCGTAGCCTGGGATGACATCCTGCTCGTGTAGGTCACCGTGAAAAGTGTCAGCCTTCGTCAATGTTTGGATTTGGAAGACCTGTCAAACCTTTATACTGTCAACCTTACTTTTCTAGCCACTGTGAGTTTATTCCGGAGTAGGAACATTCACATCCTTTTCGAGACGCGTATCGGTACTTGAAAATTTGCATATTCCACTCTGTATTTTCCCGGGAAACACTGGACTAGGACTGCGCACAAATAATCCAGAGGTCTGTTTCAATCGGCGCTAGCAATGCAACTGAAAATGTTGCGCTCACCAGCATCACCCACCCCAGTTTTTCCAGGGATGTTAGTTGTTAAAGCCACAGTACAGTGCCCGGTTGTCCCAGGGAGGGTAGTTTCGCAAAGTTAGGATTTGCGATCGGCCAACCTTACCCAATAGATGTGTCTGCGCTTGGCCTCTGATACGGAGTTTATTTGCAAACTTTACTTGTGTCTTCACGACACATTGCATTTTTTCTGACGATTCTTGCCAAGAGCTGGCAAATTTATTGCGACCATTGTTTCGAGGAAGGGGTGTAACTCTGGACGACTCAACCTTGTACATTCTTAGGATTCATTTTTATATATTCAGCTTTTCCCATCGGCCGGCAGAGACCGGCAGAGCGGCAGAAAAGGCACAGGCAGACCGGCAGAGACCGGCAGACCGGCAGACAGAGACAGGCAGAGACAGGCAGAGACCAGCAGAGACAGGCAGAAACAGTCACTGTGATTCTGTTCTTGCACCACTACTTATACCAGAGTCGCTCTCCCTCGATCCCTACCCGCTTAGCCAAACAGGATCCTCTGTCTGTTTCCAAGGATCACCACGGGGAGGTGGGTTAGGATGTTGTTTAGTGCCAGCTCCGCCCGAGTGGTTACCGGGGCCCAAATTTGGGGTGTAAAGAATGGAATCACTGTTACCTGCAACGCATGTCGTAAGAGGCGACTAAGGAGGTTTGGCTGAAATCGGATGCACATGTCCTAAACGTGTAGAAGTCTATGCATTTAGGAGCCTACCAAACCAATGTGCAACGTATACACGTTCTTGGCAAAGATCAAACATATCACAAAGAGTGATTAAAATTGTTCGTAAAGAACGAACGTGAAGAAGAAGAAGAAGAAGTGCCAGCTGACTAAACCTAGAGTGAGCGACGTTGTCCCTATGAAGAAGTGTCAGCTGACTAAACCTAGAGCGAGCGACGTTGTCCCTAAGAAGAAGAAGAGGAAGTGCCAGCTGACTAAACCTAGAGCGAGCGACGTTGTCCCTATGACTACGCCTATGACCCCATCAAACACAGTAAACAAGTTGTTGATTTTCTAAGCACTACTTATACCTTCAGTAGTATGTCATTGCTTTCTGAACGGTGAGGTCTATTTTTACTTTTCGTAAGAATCCCAAATTTGATTCCACACTACATGCCGTGGAGTTTAAACCAGACATGCTGAAGTTGTGATCGAGCTTACTACCACTTAAGCTACAGACGCCCACCAGCTGCAGATTATACAGGGTGTTCAACTTAAAAGCAGCCCCATTGATAAATAGAAATTTGCCAGGTACGCATTGCATCTCGTCTATTTACTATTTAAACCGGTTCTGACTAGCTTGTCCTACGTCACATTTGTTCATCGCCCCTTCCCACACTACAATTACACACCATCACACAACCTTGACCTATACTACGTCATAACTGAACCTTCTCATTTCCATACATATATGCCAGATTAGCTCCATTCACGGGCTGCTTTTAAGTTGAACACCCGTATATATATATATAGTGTTTTTTTGTGTGTGTGTGTGTGTGTGTGTGTGTGTGTATGTGTGTGTGTTATGGCACGGTCACCATCTCTGAAATGGTATGAACATCATCTCGGATTGTCTAATAGTAGCAGAAGATAAGAGAATGTTTCAGTAGACGTATGCTTACATTCTTAGCCTGATGCTATTTTAATATTCCACGACATTTTCCGGCAAGATACAACGCTGCTGCCAGATTGTATGTCAAAATTGTGGACAAGAACACTAATATCAGACGTGGCGCTAACTTCGTTAATAACATTATTAATGTTATTAAGTTTCAAAAATTAGTGTATATACTAGGATACGTTGTGGTTCTAACGACTCGAATGATGACCAGCAAGACAGCAGTGACTTTTGTAGTCAGTATTAACAGTACTTCCTGAGATCAGACTCCGCCTATGAGCGCAAGAAACAGTTGTACTATTAGTATACTGGTAGGTTACTTATTTGAACATTTGTCAGAACTGATGTCGTCTGTTTGTTGGTTATTATCGATTTGAAAACAAGATGAGCAGATCTTCGATATCCCAAACACACTGAGAAGGCGGAGTTTAGAAAACACAAACCCAAGCGAGATTTAGAGCAAAAAACCGAAGTAGGAACTTATACTCATCTTCACACAGTACCACATATCTGGTCCATGTTCGTCTCTACCTTCACACAGTACCACATATCAGGTCCATGTTCGTCTCTACCTTCACACAGTACCACATATCAGGTCCATGTTCGTCTCTACATTCACACAGTACCACATATCAGGTCCATGTTCGTCTCTACATTCACACAGTACCACATATCAGGTCCATGTTCGTCTCTACATTCCACAGTACCACATATCAGGTCCATGTTGTTCGCCTCTACTTTCCCACAGTACCACATATCTGGTCCATGTTGTTCGTCTCTACTTTCCCACAGTACCACATATCTGGTCCATGTTGTTCGTCTCTACTTTCCCACAGTACCACATATCTGGTCCATGTTGTTCGTCTCTACTTTCCCACAGTACCACATATCTGGTCCATGTTGTTCGTCTCTACCTTCACACAGTACCACATATCTGGTCCATGTTCGTCTCTACCTTCACACAGTACAACATATCTGGTCCATGTTGTTCGACTCTACCTTCACACAGTACAACATATCTGGTCCATATTCGACTCTACTCTTCACACAGTACCACATATCTGAGTCCATGTTCGATCTCTACTTCCCACAGTACCACATATCTGATCCATGTTCGTCTCTACCTTCCCACAGTACCACATATCTGGTCCATGTTCGTCTCTACCTTCACACAGTACCACATATTGGTCAATGTTCGTCTCTACTTCACAGTACAAAATATCTGGTCCATGTTCGTCTCTACCTTCACACAGTACAACATATCTGGTCCATGTTCGTCTCTACCTTCACACAGTACCACATATCTGGTCCATGTTCGTCTCTACCTTCACACAGTACCACATATCTGGTTCATGTTCGTCTCTACATTCACACAGTACCACATATCTGGTCCATGTTCGTCTCTACCTTCACACAGTACAACATATCTGGTCCATGTTCGTCTCTACCTTCACACAGTACCACATATCTGGTCCATGTTCGTCTCTACCTTCACACAGTACAACATATCTGGTCCATGTTCGTCTCTACATTCACACAGTACCACATATCTGGTCCATGTTCGTCTCTACCTTCACACAGAACCACATATTTGGTCAATGTTCGTCTCTACATTCACACAGTACCACATATCTGGTCCATATTCGTCTCTACCTTCACACAGTACCACATATCTGGTCCATATTCGTCTCTACCTTCACACAGTACCACATATTTGGTCAATGTTGTTCGTCTCTATATTTGCTATTGTCTACTAGTCCTCTAGTGAAGTTGGCACAGCATGGCACACGATGTTGATTGAATTCTAGTGGGAACAAATGAAGTAATATTTCACTATGGCATACCGTAATAACACAACAGATGTTAAACCAAATTTAGGTTGAACAACCTATCCAAACGTCTACAGACGTACTAAATCTCAGTAAATTATTGCCTACTTGCTGACATTTATTTCAAATAATGTTGACAAACCTGTCACTTTCTCAATCATAATTTACTAGTTAACATAATGAATATGTCCTTATAGAATAATACATCAATTTAAAATATATGCTTTATTCTATTTCTGTCAGATAAAACACAGATATATATACTGCTATAAATATAGAACTAGAATTAGTGGTGTTATAAATCTATTATTTCTGATGTCTTTTACGTTGCTGGTATAACTTTATTGTTGTTTTAAGTCATATATTAGTCATGATATACTGCTGGTACCAGCTGTTGTTCTTTTTTTTATGGTGGTCGAAATCCACTGATTTCACTGGGCTGCTGCTGCACACATCAATGTGGTCAACGTCCCACTCAATAAAACGCTGCTCTGTTACATCACTGGCTATTTACGTGTTGTCCTGAACACTTTTCTTTCTCTAATCTTATTTGACCTCACAGCGTCAGGATAAGAAGAGATTTCTAGAACGAGCCCTTGTGTGCGCTTCATAAATGGTGTCTTTCGTTGCCTCTGTTATCTCTGAGGTTCATCTTTTGCGTGGCCCGTCTTTTGCTTTATATCCATTGTATCGGGGCAACATTGCTCTTTGAGGTACACTATCTGTTGATAATCTGTTTACGTGGCCGAACCATTTAATTTGTTTCTTGATGAAGTTTAGTACTGATGGTGTACTCACTTTTTACCTGATATCTTCATTTCTCAACCGGTCTCTTCTTGTTACACCCAGCATTCTGCGTAGACACTTCATCTCTGTCGTGACTAGTTTTCTTCTATCATTTGTTGTCAGCGTCCAGGTTTGGCACTGATAAAATAATGTTGGGAGAAAGATTGTGTTGAACATTGCTCTTTTTGTGTTCATGGTGACATGTTTGCATTTTTAAATTGGCGCCATTTGTCCTATCATTTGTCCTAACATTTGTCCTATCATTTGTCCTATCATTTGTCCTATCATTTGTCCTATCATTTGTCCTATCTATTTGTCCTATCTATTTGTCCTATCTATTTGTCCTATCATTTATCCTATCATTTGTGCTATCATTTGTCCTATCATTTGTCCTATCATTTGTCTATCATTTGTCCTATCATTTGTCCTATCATTTGTCCTATCATTTGTCATATCATTTGTCCTATCATTTGTCTTATCATTTGTCCTATCATTTGTCCTATCATTTGTTCTATCAATTGTCCTATCATTTGTTCTATCAATTGTCCTATCATTTATCCTATCATTTGTCCTATCATTTGTCCTATCATTTGTCCTATCATTTGTCCTATCATTTGTCCTATCATTTGTCTATCATTTATCCTATCATTTGTCCTATCATTTGTCCAAATCATTTGTCTATCATTTGTCCTATCATTTGTCCTATCATTTGTCCTATCATTTGTCTATCATTTGTCCTATCATTTGTCCTATCATTTGTCCTATCATTTGTCCTATCATTTGTTCTATCATTTGTCCTATCATTTGTCCTATCATTTGTCCTTTTCATTTGTCCTATCATTTGTCCTATCATTTGTCCTATCATTTGTCCTATCATTTGTCCTATCATTTGTCCTATCATTTGTCCTATCATTTGTTTTATCATTTGTTCTATCATTTGTCCTATCATTTGTCTATCAATTGTCCTATCATTTGTCCTATCATTTGTCCTATCTTTGTCCTATCATTTTCCTATCATTTGTCTATAAATTTGTCCTATCATTTGTCCTATCATTTGTCCTATCGTTTGTCCTATCATTTGTCCTATCATTTGTCCTAGTTTTTGTCCATATCTTTTGCCTATCATTTGTCCTATCATTTGTCCTATCATTTGTTCTATCATTTGTCCTATCATTTGTCCTATCATTTGTCCTAACATTTGTCCTATCATTTGTCCTATCATTTGTCCTATCATTTGTTCTATCATTTGTCCTATCATTTGTCCTATCATTTGTCCTAACATTTGTCCTATCATTTGTCCTATCATTTGTCCTATCATTTGTCCTATCATTTGTCCTATCATTTGTCCTATCATTTGTCCTATCATTTGTCCTATCATTTGTCCTATCATTTGTCCTATCATTTGTCCTATCATTTGTCCTATCATTTGTCCTATCATTTGTCCTATCATTTGTCCTATCATTTGTCCTATCATTTGTCCTATCATTTGTTCTATCATTTGTTCTATCATTTGTCCTATCATTTGTCCTATCATTTGTCCTATCATTTGTCCTATCATTTGTCCTATCATTTGTCCTATCATTTGTCCTATCATTTGTCCTATCATTTGTCCTATCATTTGTCCTATCATTTGTCCTATCATTTGTCCTATCATTTGTCCTATCATTTGTCCTATCATTTGTTCTATCATTTGTCCTATCATTTGTCCTAGTGTTGGATTTACGACAATATCTTCTTCGAGCGCTCCATATCGACCATGTGTTAAAGCACTCTTTGTAATTTGTATGTGATATGAGCCTAAGAGCGATTGTACGCTGTGCCAGTTATGCGTCTACAAGTATGCCAGCACATCCGATTTCTGCGTCGCTTTTATTTACTAGGTAGCTTCCCTAGGCCCCTACCTCAGTTGCCTCTTACGGCATGCCTTGTAGGACACAGTGTTACTATTCTTTGCTCCCCTTGCGAGCCCGGGCTGCACACGTGTGAAAGTTGTACTCTAATACTTATCATGATTGATTAACCCCTACACGATTGATTAATTCAATCACAGATCGATCAGATATGGATCGATCATTGATCATGTTTTCTGAATGATTAATTCAATCAAAGAAACAGGTATGGATCGATCATTGATCATGTTTTCTGATTGATTGATTATTCTGTAAGCAGCCCATTTTTCATTTGAGGATCGTCGGACATGTCAGTAATTGCTCCGATCTCCTCCCAAGCATGTATTTCAGTGTGTTTAGACCACAGCCAGGCTATAGCCCAGGCCGTACAACTCGCCAGGTATTCCCTGACCTAGATAAGAAAAGGGGGCTGACTATATTTTTAAGATCTCTTTACGAAATCCATTACTGTACAGACATACATTTCATGACAAACATCGTAAATGGATTATAGATAATAATAAACTTGAGATATGGTCATAAAATGAATTTTATTTTAATCAAATGATCATGGTTTTATTCATATTTAGTTTTATTCATATTTAACACAGCTTTAAGAAAATTCAATGTAGAAGCTCAAAATGATTAACAATATTTGTTTCACTGATACTAGATAATTAGAACCAGACAATTGACGATATTTACCAAAGCGGGCTTCTAAGTTATCAGTTTGTAATTTTCCCAAAAGTATGAATTCTACATTGAAAGTAGAAAAGGAATACTCAGCCAGTTCAATCATAACAGTTACAGAATGCAGTAAAGCAGAATATGTCTCTCTGGTTAGTTTCCCAATGGAAGTAGGCAACTTGTCCCATTCAGTCAACCACACAACAAAATTTTTCAAATAAAGAAACAATTCGCTGTTAATTGAAGTTAGTGGATTAGCAAAATTATTACGGCTATTCCTTCCTGCGAATTTACTCTTAACATTCATAATGTGCCACCATCTCCAAATGACCTCAATGAAATCTGCTGTTTCTTGACTTCCTAGGAACCTCAAAGCTGCAATATTGTACTCACTGAAAATTGCAAGAGCTAGTGAAACTTTCTGCCTCTCTATACTTGAGGGCAAGGGCTTTACTAGTTAAAGTTGGTGCCAACTTCACAATACTCAGACGCTCATTTTGATACAGTTTTTCAAATGTGAAAAAGAAGCACTTGCTACTTGGCTAGAATTAGTACAATTTGAGATTGATGTTTTATTCAGAAGTAACTCGGTTATGGCGGGATATGATAATGTCTGCTCTGCATCTTTCTGGTTCAGCCAATTTCTCCACAGACATTTCAACAGATGCACTGAGTCATACAATAAAAATATTTTTTACCAGCAATTCCAGGATTTTCTATATATGTACTGTTGTTTTTAGAAGGTTATTATAAACTTTACGGTTAACTGAGTTGTTGTCTGCAAGTACTGTCAGAACTGTGAAACCGCACTTTTGTACACTGTTGATGATCTGAAGCAATTTTGTGCCAAGATCCTCTGATGTCATCCTGTACATAGGCGACAGCTCGACAACTTCTCGATAACTTCCAAACACTGAGGAAATCAGAAAAGCCTGTACTGTTATTGCTGATTGCATAGAGTTTTCAGCCCTACCAAGTAACCTACCACCTGAGTATGTTACAGCTGATTTGATATGAATTTCATCCATTTGTACTGCCACAATCTTTTCCAACTCAGAAAGTCTGCACCCTTTAAATTTCATGTATGTAGAAATGCTGCCATCATCATTAGACAATGAATAAGGAGAAGTTAAATTTTTTAATGTAGATGGATGTGGGAGACATAATAAGAGATTTTCTGATAAATCTATAGCATGCAGGAGATTTCAAGAAAACCATATAGGAAAAGCATAATGTACAACTACTGTAGCGTCTTCTGTATTTGTCCTTATTGACAAGTTGTACCTGCTCTAAGATAAATGTTAGTTGTTTTTCATGTATGTGTGTATTAGTATCTTCAGATGATAATATTAATTCTCTAACAATTTCTAAATTACTATATGCTTCTTCTAATAAATCACTAATACTCTTTATGTTTGGAGAAGTAGCAGGATCAGTATCTTTGTAGTGGATCAGTAAATTTTCCAGCTGTGACCACCTCTCAAGTTTACTGTTAATTAAAATCCAATCAAGATATTTACCAGACACTTGTTTATTTTCTACATAAACTTGTACACTCATGTCTGGTAAAACATTTACACTTACAGAAATGGATGGTGCACTGTTTGCTTTCACATTCATAGTATACAAAACAAGACAAGTAAATATATCCTCTGTGACTGTATGCATTCTCCAGTTTTTATCTAACAAGTCTTTTAACTTTGCTGTTATCTCACACTGTAAAGTTGGAAAATCTTGTATAATATCTGCAGACAACCACTCAGCTGTTCTATTGTCATGTTTGCTGACGATTTCTGCTACTCTTTTTTCTGGATCTTTACGAGATTGTGGTTGTTGACTCGATAAATAAGATGGCAATTCAGGAAAAAGAGATGGATAAGCAGTTTTTTTAAAACCAGGATGCTTCCGGGGAAGTTCATGTTTAATTCCACATTTATCTATAAATGTATCAGACAATATAATGTCACATGGATGAAAATGTTTACGACACACAACGCTTGATTTAGCTGGTGACCAGTCTTTTCGTGGAATGCATTTCTTCCATCTGTCTCTCCTATCAGAATTTGATGGGAATTTAAAAACACTCACATATTCTTTAGTCGAGTCGTAGTTCGATTTACATCCAGGAACACAGCACGTTTTTGCCCATTTTAAGATGAAAACAATATGCACAAATTTAATTTAACACTCTGCAATATCAGTAATCCAAATATTTGTTGTAGATAAATATCCAAGGACTCAAAATCGAGTAAAATAACAAGACACGCTGACGTTCTATCGTTTACCGACACACACAAAATGTCAGACCACTTTAGTTCGATTTATATCCAGAATCACAGCACTTTTTGCCCATTTTAAGATGAAAACAATACACACAAATTCAATTTAACACTCTGCAATATCAGTAATCCAAATATTTGTTGTAGATAAATATCCAAGGACTCAAAATCGTGTAAAATAACAAGACACGCTGACGTTCTATCGTTTACCGACACACACAAAATGTCAGACCACTTTACGGAAGAGAGAAAACCTGGTGTCCGGCCCAGTAGTTTATAGTTGGCTCTGGTTTAGACTAACAACTCACGTTCTGTGTTGGTTGATGTATCTACTAGGGTTTCTCTCATGGTTTTCCCGTCTTGCCGCACCTGTCGGGATGCACAACTTGCGCAACCGAGATAGAGAATACCCTTTATCTTCTTCGTTGAAATCTTCAGAGCGTATGTTTTTCTTAGAGCGTTGATGATGTCGCTTTGGTCCGTAGAAGATCCATTCTCGATCGCAGCATTGCTCCTAAGTGCATCCGCTCTTCAATGCCCATGACCTTGGTACACAACCGGTCTTGATATTCTGTATCATGCTCATAGAGTCTATGAGTGAAAACTTGCGTCTTTAAACACTCCCAAGATTTATGTCATCGCTTTGACCTACATTGTAGATAGTTAGATCTAGTTCTAATCACAAACGAGATGCTTAAGAACCTGGGTACTAGAGCAAAGACAGCCCTACTGGCCGTCCTTAACATGTCATGGAGAACAGGAATAGTACCACGAGAATGGAAAGAAGCAATCATGGTACCCATCCTTAAACCAGGCAAAAATAAACTCCACCCGGCGAGTTACAGACCAATAAGCCTCCTAAGCTGTACGGGCAAACTTATGGAACGCATGGTGAACAAACGGCTATCTTGGCACTTGGAAAGCAAAGGGCTTCTCATTTTACAACAGGAGGCTTTCGAAAGCACTGATCTACAGAAGATCAAGTAACCTATTTCACCCAGGAAATCGAGGATGGTTTCCAAGAAAAAAACCAGACACTGGCAGTTTTGGTAGATATGGAGAAGGCGTTTGACACGGTTTGGAAAGAGGGCTAAAACTGAAACTTCTCACCCTCTGTATAAAGGGAAGAATGTACAAATGGCTTGATAGATACCTAGAGAACAGAACAGCAAGGGTTCAAGTTCAGGGTACACTAGCATGAAAGCCACATTAGAGCAAGGAGTCCCCCAAGGAGGAGTGCTCTCACCAACCCTCTTTCTAATCTTTGTCAATGACATAGCAACATGCCTACCAAAGCGAGTACACTCTGTCATGTATGCCGACGACCTGGTAATATGGGCGAGGAAAGAGTCAATGCCCATAGCAACAAATCGACTGCAAGCTACGTTAAATAACATGGAAGTGTGGTCAAAAAAGTGGAATATAAACATAAACGCTTCTAAAACCACTTACACTGTGTTCTCCCAGAACAACCAGGATCACAAAATTAAGCTTAAAGTCAATGGGCAAGATCTTCCAGCAAGCAAGACCCCAACGTACCTTGGAGTCACACTCGACCGAAAACTGACTTGGTGCCCCTATATTGAAGATGCTACGGCAAAAGCGAGACACAGGCTCACGATGATGCGCAAACTAGCAGACTCCATGGGGGTCAAACACCAGAGTCCTCAAAACAATCTTCACTGGAAGAGTGCGACCGGTCCTGGAGTACGGCATTGCAGCATGGAGCAGTGCATCCAACAAGCAATTCGCCAAAGTGAGTAATAGTCAGAACCGTGCAATGCGCACTATCACAGGAGCCATGAAGTCCACGCCTATCAAGGCGATGGAAACAATCACAGGCATCCAACCAATGGCAGATCGAAGGGACAGAAAAGTCTTGGTATTAGCGGAAAAACTTCAACGGCTCGATTCCCACCTTATGTACGAAAGAATGAACGGATTCGGAAGGGGCAGAATACAGAGGACCAGCTTCGCCAAAAACGCGAAAGCACTGATCGCTGACCATCCGATCCTAGCAAACTGCAAATTCAAATCAATCCCGGCAACCGATAAGTGCCCGCCGTGGAAAACCAAAATGCCTGAACTAAGGGAATCAATCCCAGGCATACTAAAAAAAGGCCAGAAAGAAAACTTCGAAAGAAGAGCGGCCACAGAAAAATACATAGAGACAGAGTACCCTGAAAATAAGTGGTCACACGTCTATACTGACACATCGGCTAGGAACGCAATCAGCGACGGCAGAGGAGGAATAGTGCTTAAACTCTCAAAGAAAGTGACAGTTACAAAAGCGATTGCCACAGGTAAATACTCAAATAACTACAGGGCAGAGGCAATAAGAACAGCGGCCGAAATGATCCTAGAGAGAAGAGGCACCTTTCGCAACAAAGTCGTGATATTCACCAATGCTCTATCGGTCATCCCGACACTCAAAGGCGTAGGCAAAACAGAACTGAATGAGCTCAAAGCGACCCTCGATGAACTAGCGTGCTCTCTCAAACGCACCGTCA
This sequence comes from Arion vulgaris, assembly GCA_020796225.1. NCBI lineage: Eukaryota > Metazoa > Mollusca > Gastropoda > Stylommatophora > Arionidae > Arion > Arion vulgaris. Next base: position 19,488,047 of record CM036778.1, on the reverse strand, counting down.
TTCAGTAGATACCATCACACTGTAATTTAAGCGGAAACGAAAAAGCCGACAAACTAGCTAAAGAAGGCGGGCGACTACCTCAAACTGATTTCGAGGTCAGTTATGAGGAAGCCAGAACAACTATCGGCTGGAACTATAGAGACAAATGGACAAAGATCATCCTCCCCACAATAACAGCGACGGATACTATGGTCTGTCTCGTAATGAGCAAGTTGCCATACTTCGCCTCCGTACCGGCCACAACAAGCTACTCGCCCACATGTTTCACAAATTTAAAATTGGCACAACTAGCCTGTGCCCCTGCAAAAAGGCGGACATGACGGCAGAACACGTATTGCAAGATTGTCAACTGATAGCAGGTATAAGAAAAAAAACATGGCCCCTAAACACAGAGCTTCGCTAAAAGCTGTACGGAGGAACGGAGTCCCTTAAAAACACGGTAAAATTCATGTTAAAAGTTGTTTCATCAGTCTAGGCCGGGATCGCGAGAGAGAGATCTAGTTCATCATCATCATCATCAAATAGTTTGTCCTGAGCAAAACTTTGCCACCCCAACAGTCCTTCGAAATTTCTCTTTCTCATAGGCCAGATGTTCCGCCTCTGTAGCCGCCATGCTCAATTCCTCAATTACATCCTGAATCCATCTTATCATTGTCTTCCTTTTCTCCTCTTTGTGGGATACCTCCTTTCATAATGTTGTTTAGTATGTCCAAAATACTTCAACTTTCCTATTCTCATTTGTAGCATCAGCCAGTTTTCGTTGATTTTAAGTTCTTTCTAGATAGATCTATTTGTTCTCTTCTTTGTCCTTGATGTACGGAGGTCATTTCTGTAATAATTATATTCTAACGCACATATGTGTTTTTCCACTGTTTTGTTAAATGTCCATGCTTCCCACCTATACGTTGTCACTGGGAATGTGCATGCTCTTAGTATTCTGATCACTGTTTTTCTATCAGTTTAATTTCATCTTTTTTAGTTGCGTGTAAAGTCATGTTTGTTCTTCTTTAATTTCCTTCATCCCATTTTCATCTGTTGTTAGCAGTGAACCAAGGCATACAACAGAACTGTTCACATTTTCTATTTTATCTCCGTTTAGATAAAAAAAATATCCGTTGTGATGTTTGCTTGGTCCGTTGTCATACACACAAAAAATAACTACATGTGAAATGCGGTGCCTGCGAAAAGTTACCAACAACACCAGAAAATACAAAGTTACCAACATCAGCATAAGAAAGAAAGTTGACACATAACTTTGCTTGAATTACATTGAGAAACAAAGAATGGAGTGGTTTGGCCACTTAATAAGAATTCATCCAAACTCCACAGTATACAGTGTCTTCTACAACAGAATATAAGGAAAGAAGGCGAGAGAAAGACTCCAAAATAGATGGTTATATGACATGGCAGAATCTTGTTACCGGACAGAAAAACGATCACCCCAGCCATAGAGCAGTGCAGAACAACGACCCACCAGCCACTAGAGCAGTGCAAGAACAAACGATCACACCAGCCACTAGAGCAGTGGAAGAACAAACGATCACCCCAGCCACTAGAGCAGTGCAGAACAAACGATCCCAGCACTAGAGAGTAAGAAAAAAGAAACCACGAAACTGGGCAACAACCCGGTAGCAGCATGGCGACCCAAAAAAATCAGAAAAAGTTGTCTTATCCGTAGGTATTATAGATCAAGTTACAGATGTACAAATATTACAATTGACATTCGATACAGATGTCAACCACACTGTATAAATATATTACCACGCTCTCTTATGCCTTTTTAACCACGGATTGTTTGATGATTGATTGATTGATTGATTGATTGATTGATTTTGATTGATTGATTGATTGATTGATTGAGATTGATTGATTGATTGATTGATTGATTGATTGATTGATTGATTGATTGATTGATTGATTGATTGATTGATCAATTTAAGACCGTCATTAAAAGACAAAGATGGAGGTGGGTTGGGCTAGATGTCGTATGCTAATATGGGCGTGGTCTATGACATCTCTCTAATGGACAGCTGGTGAGATAGGAAAGCCCAGACGTCCAAATAAAACATGGATTAGAATGGTGGAAGGAAAACATGGATTAGAACGGTGAAAAGAGAATTCAAACCGCATCTACTTATTCTTCCGTTCCCCTCTATGAAATCATATCGCCTTGTATGGCTTCTTCACCTTGAATTGCGCTTCTATCTGATTTTTACTTGAAGGCAAGCTTTCCTTATTATCAGTACCCCCGCCAGTCCCCCTATCCCCCGCCATATATGCGTGCCTTCTCCCACTTCAGTAGTAAAACAACATATAAACACAGGAGAAAACAATATATAAATACAGGAGAAAACAATATATAAATACAGGAGAAAACAACATATACAGGAGAAAATAACATATAAACACAGGAGAAAACAACATATAAATACAGGAGAAAACAATATATAAATACAGGAGAAAACAATATATAAACACAGGAGAAAACAATATATAAATACAGGAGAAAACAACATATAAACACAGGAGAAAACAACATATAAACACAGGAGAAAACAACATATAAACACAGGAGAAAACAACATATAAACACAGGAGAAAACAACAGATAAATACAGGAGAAAACAACATATAAACACAGGAGAAAACAACAGATAAACACAGGAGAAAACAACAGATAAACAGAGGAGAAAACAACAGATAAACACAGGAGAAAACAACAGATAAACGGGGAAAACAACAGATAAACGAGAGAAAACAACATATAAACACAGGAGAAAACAACATATAAACACAGGAGAAAACAACAGATAAACACATGAGAAAACAACAGATAAACACAGGAGAAAACAACAGATAAATACAGGAGAAAACAACATATAAAAACAGGAGAAAACAACAGATAAACACAGGAGAAAACAACATATAAACACAGGAGAAAACAACAGATAAACACAGGAGAAAACAACAGATAAACACAGGAGAAAACAACAGATAAACACAGGAGAAAACAACATATAAACACAGGAGAAAACAACAGATAAACACAGGAGAAAACAACAGATAAACAAGGAGAAAACAACAGATAAACACAGGAGAAAACAACAGATAAAAACAGGAGAAAACAACAGATAAACACAGGAGAAAACAACAGATAAACAGGAGAAAACAACAGATAAACACAGGAAAACAACAGATAAACACAGGAAACATATATAAACACAGGAGAAAACAACAGATAAACACAGGAGAAAACAACAGATAAACACAGGAGAAAACAACAGATAAACACAGGAGAAAACAACAGATAAACACAGGAGAAAACAACAGATAAACACAGGAGAAAACAACAGATAAACACAGGAGAAAACAACAGATAAACAGAGGAGAAAACAACAGATAAACACAGGAGAAAACAACAGATAAACACAGGAGAAAACAAAAGATAAACACAGGAGAAAACAACAGATAAACACAGGAGAAAACAACAGATAAACACAGGAGAAAACAACAGATAAACACAGGAGAAAACAACAGATAAACACAGGAGAAAACAACAGATAAACACATGAGAAAACAACAGATAAACACAGGAGAAAACAACATATAAACACAGGAGAAAACAACAGATAAACACAGGAGAAAACAACAGATAAACACAGGAGAAAACAACAGATAAACACAGGAGAAAACAACATATAAACACAGGAGAAAACAAAAGATAAACACAGGAGAAAACAACATATAAACACAGGATAAAACAACAGATAAACACAGGAGAAAACAATATATAAACACAGGAGAAAACAACAGATAAACACAGGAGAAAACAACAGATAAACACAGGAGAAACAATATATAAACAGGATAAAACAACATATAAACACATAGAAAACAACATAAACACAGGAGAAAACAATATATAAACACAGAGAAACAACAGATAACACGAGAAAACAAATATAAACACAGGGAAAGCATATTAAACACAGGAGAAAACAGACAGATAAACAGGAGATACATATAAACAGAAAAATTCACAGGACTTAGGAAGCACAGATAAACCATACACAGTTAGAATGATCCTGCTAAGAATGTCTCCAAAGTCGTTCTAATCTATGGGCAACTCGGTCATTTCTCCAGGAACTGGGACTGATGTTTCTCTGCCCTCTCTGCAGTCAAAATTCGTTTCAGGGTCTCCTTAGGTCGTCCTCTCTTTCTTGAACCCTTTGCATCCTACTTCAATGCCTGCTTTGATATTCGTTGATCATTTCTCCTCAAGGTGTCCCAACATATCTCCATCTTCTCTTTCCTGTAACAGTTGTCACTAGTGGTTGACTAGACATTTCTCTGATTTCATCACTTCTGAATTATGTCCATTTTATATTCATTATTTTTCGCAGACATCTATTTTCAAATGCATTTAACTTGCTTTCTATATCTTTCTATGGTAATTGCAACTTTCAAATATATTGTACTGATTTCTACAATTATGTTTAGTATTAAACGATTTCTTACAATTATGTTTAGTATTGAAATGTGATTTCTTACAATTATGTTTAGTATTGAAATGTGATTTCTTACAATTATGTTTAGTATTGAAATGCAACAAAACAAAAAAAGAGGGTAGGTAAGCCAAAACAAAACTGGGGTGGAGAAACAGATAGATTTAGTATCCAACATGATATCAAAGATACGCGGTGCACAATATCTAGTATCTAGCGAAACGCGTAATCACAAAGTACTGAGTTTGACAAATTACAAAAATAATGACAATATACAGCAACGTTTCGACCAACAAGGCCTTTATCAAGCAAACGAACAACAGGAGTGACGAATTTTTAAAAACAATTACATATGGACGACTATATACAAAGACATTCAAACGTTTCTAATGAAAATCTGGGAATAAAAATGAATAACGAAATAAATGTAACACAAAACTAGAAGTGGAAAAGAAGAGAAACAATAAACAATCAAATGTAAATATAGCTTATATATATAACTTATATTTTTCATCTCATGCCTTGTAATATATATGTGTATCTGCTTCATATATATAAGTTATTATAAGCCTACTATATTAAAAGCACACATAAAAACTAGAAATAAAAAAGAATAGAAATAATGAAAAATCAAGTAAATATATAGCTTGAATACATGCAACATATGCACATTTAGGTTACAAGGCACGAGAAGAGAAGTACTAGAAGTATAGGAATGTAATACGTTGAGCCCACGTGGTCGCAAGGTACCATACAACGAAATCAACCGATTCTCCAGAGCAAATCGACTGCGATCATCCGAGAACATGATCGGATGGCTGTGACCTGGACATCGTAAGCTCCTAAATGGCCAGTATCATTGAAATGGGATGATCGCAGTTGATCAGCAGTACTAAGTAAATAGTAGCAAGATGTTATCTGATCGTGGGCTTCTCTCTCTCTCTCTCTCGCTAGCGAGTTCTCTCTCTCTCTGTCTCTCTCTCTGTCTGTATGTTTCCTACACCCCAGCCATATGTCTTCCAGCACTACAAAGTAAACAGTAGCAAGTTGTTATATGATCATGTTCCTCTCTCTCTCTCTGTATGTTTCCTACACACCAGCCATATGTCTTCCAACACTACAAAGTAAACAGAAGCAAGTTGTTATATGATCATGTTCTTCTCTCTCTCTCTCTCTGTATGTTTCCTACACCCCAGCCATATGTCTTCCAACTACTACAAAGTAAACAGAAGCAAGTTGTTATATGATCATGTTCCTCTCTCTCTCTCTCTCTCTCTGTATGTTTCCTACACCCCAGCCATATGTCTTCCAACTACTACAAAGTAAACAGAAGCAAGTTGTTATATGATCATGTTCTTCTCTCTCTCTCTCTCTCTCTGTATGTTTCCTACACCCCAGCCATATGTCTTCCAACTACTACAAAGTAAACAGAAGCAAGTTGTTATATGATCATGTTCTTCTCTCTCTCTCTCTGTATGTTTCCTACACCCCAGCCATATGTCTTCCAACTACTACAAAGTAGACAGAAGCAAGTTGTTATATGATCATGTTCCTCTCTCTCTCTCTCTCTCTCTGTATGTTTCCTACACCCCAGCCATATGTCTTCAACTACTACAAAGTAAACAGAAGCAAGTTGTTATCACAAATTCTGCCCCTGCCTAGGTCCAAAATAAAGATATCATTTCCGCCAGTCTGCCCCTACCAGATCTAATAATGGCTGACAGATTCCAGAATCCATAATAAAGTTGTTTATGTAGTATTTTATTTAGATTTGTCATTCCTTGGATCTAAATTAATATTTAGCTCTATTTTTTGTTATAAAGACAGGTAAGATTTGATCATACATGCCACATAAACTGATAAAAGTAATTTGAAAAAAATCAGTTGTGCCACCAGTTGGCCTTGACCTAGGCTATTTGTTCATTTTTAGCTGTCCTGTCGGCGTTTGTCTAATTTAAAAAATCATAACATTTTTTAAAGTAAAGTCAGCTTATTGAAGAATTAATATGGTCAAAATTACAGACGTGAGAACGTATTAGTTAGCAAGCAACATGGCAAGTTTGTCTTGTGGCTGTATTGAACGTCAACTTTAAAATAATGGTAGGATTCAGTCACTCGACTCACTGTGTTTACATTTCCTTTCGACGTAGCTGGAAAGCAAAAATCTCAAGAGACGTATACTTTTCCACTAACGAAAAGCACTTTACTAACTGTTAGTTTATTAAATATGGAGTTTTCTTTACTAATAATTAACATCGCATGTATTGTATGTGAAGTTTAGGTTAGGAGATCGTAACTCATTAGGAAGAAGAGGAGATCATAATCAAGTCTAGTCTGTCCGACTAGTTTAGTTTCAGTCTGAGTTCATTTCAAGTCAATCAATAAATGAATTTTACTCATACTTCTTCGTAAGCTCCTTATCGACCACTTGCTAACCACTCTTTGTGATTTGTATGTGATCTGAGCCTAAGAGACATTGTATGTTGTGTCAGTTACTCGCCTTTAAGTATTTCTGCCGTGCTTTTATTTACTAGGAGCTTCCTAGATCCGTACCTCATGCGCTTCTTACGACCTGCCTTGTAGGGTGCAGTTTTACTATTCTTTGCTCCCCTTGTGAGCCCCAGCAACACACAATTGATATGGCGTCAAACAGATAAGAGATATAAACAATATTTAGAGAATAGATATTGAGGTGGATAGTGAAAGAACAAGGAACAGCTGGAGAGAATCGAACAGAATTCACTCTGCCATGTATGCCGACGACTTGGCAATATGGGCGAGAAGAGTCAATGCCCACAGCAGAAAATCGACTGCAAGCTACGTTAAATAACCTTGAAGTGTGGTCAGCAAAGTGGAATATGAAAATAAATCCTTCAAAGACCACTTACAATGTGTTCTCCCAGAATAACAAGGATTACAAGATAACGCTTAAAGTCAACGGGCAGATCCTTCCAGTGAGCAAAACCCCAACGTACCTAGGAGTCACACTCGACAGAAAGCTGACTTGGTGCACCCAGATCGAAAATGCTACGGCAAAGCGAGGCACAGGCTAACAATGATGCGTAAACTCTGGTTCCACATGGGAGCAAATGCCAGAATTCTCAAGACACTGTACTCTGGTAGAGTGCGACCGATCCTAGAGTACGGCATGGCAGCGTGGAGCAATGCATCTAACAAGCAATTTGCAAAAGTGAGCAGCAGTCAAAACCGGGCCTTACGTATCATCACTGGAGCCATGAAGTCCACGCCCATCAAGGCGATGGAGACAATCTCCGGCATCCAACCAATGACTGACCGAAGTGACAAAAAGTAGTAGTACTTGCAGAAAAACTCAAACGGCTCGAATCTCATCCAATGCATGAAAGAATGTATGAATTCAGAAAGTGGAGAATACAGAGATCTAACTTCGTTAGAATCTCTAAAGCACTGACCATGGACCATCCAGTCCTTTCCAAATGCACACCCAAACCAATCCCGGCAATCGACAAGTGCCCGCCATGGAAGACCAAAATGCCAGAACTAAGGGAATCAATCCCAGGCATACTGAACAAAAGGGCCCAAAAAAACCTTGAGAGAAAAATTGCAACAGAAGAGTACATAGAATCAGAGTACCCTGAAAATGAGTGGGCCTGACGTCTACACGGACGGATCGGCAAATAACGCAATAAGCGATGGCGGAGGAGGAATAGTGCTTAAAATCTCAAAGAAAGTAACGGTCAAGAAAGCGATTGCAACTGGCAAATACTTGAATAACTACCGAGCAGAGGCAGAGGCAATCAAAGAGGCGGCCGAAATGATCTTGGAGAGAAGAAGCACTACACGTGACAAGGTCGTGATATTCACCGATGCTCTATCGGTCATCACTGCACTTAAATGCGTTGGCAAAACAGAGATGAATGAGCTCAAGCGTCCCTCGCTGAACTAACGAACTCCGCAAACGCACCGTCATCCAGTGGATACCGTCACACTGCAACGTTAGGGAAACGAAGCAGCCGACAAGCTAGCCAAAGAGGGCGGGTGACTACCTCAGACTGATCTCGAGATCGGTTATGAGGAAGTCAAAACAACCATCGGTTCGCACTATCGAAGCAAATGGGCAAAGACCACCCGCAGTACACAGACAGTGACGGATACTATGGTCTCTCTCGCAGTGAACAAGTTGCCATATTTCGCCTCCGTACCGACCACAACAAGCTCCGAGCCACATGTTCCATAAATTTAAAATTGGCACAACTAGCCTGTGCCTCTGCAATATGGCAGACATGACGGCAGAACACGTCTTGCAAGACTGTCAACGTTTAGCAGGTATAAGAAAAGAGTACTGGCCACAACACACAGAGCTTGCAAAAGCTGTTCGGAGGAACGGAGTCCCTAAAAACAACAGTAAAATTCATGATAGAAGTTGGTCCATCAGTCCAAAATTCCAAGAGAAAACAAAAACAGACTTGCAAGGAAAAGTCCCAACCATCTGGCCAGAGAATTTCATATGCAACATACAGACATTCTAGAAACTGACCCAGAAATGTGGGAACCCATAATACCAGAGCCATGGACATGCTACCAAAACACGGCCCAAATACACCTAGAAGTCTCAGGAATAATCTCCACAAAAATACAAACAGAGACAGAGCAAAGAGCCATTTCACTCCAAATGCTACGAGAGCAATATCCCACCAGCACATGGACACATGTGTTCACAGATAGCTCAGCCACAGATGCTACCAGAAAGGGAGGCAGCGGAATCTACATCACTCACCCTCAAGGAATCACAGAAACACACTCTCTGGCAGCAGGAGAAACATGCACCAACTTTAGAGCAGAGGCAACAGCCCTTCTTGCAGCCATACAGATTCTCAACGACCAGCAAGTGTCAGCAAAAATATTGCAGTCTTTAGCGACTCAAGATCCGTTCTCCAGGCTATCTCAAGTCCCAGACAAGACAAGCTCATTCAGGACATACGGCAAAATATCAGCTTGTTGTCAAAAAATCCGAACTGGTCTTACAGTGGATACCAGCTCACTGTGGCATACCAGGAAGCGAAAAGGCTGACAAACTCGCAAAGGCGGGAGCCTAACACAACACCACCCAACACAAAGTTTTACAGAAGCAAAGACTCTCCTGAAACAATCCAGGAAAATGATCTGGAGAAAAACAAATGGAGGATACAGGCCAGAGCACGACAGTATAAATACACTAAACAGAAAAGCACAGACCACAATCTTCAGACTCAGACGGGACACTGCAGTCTCAGAGCACACCTCCACAGAATGGGTATCAGGGACTCGCGGCCTGCACCTGTGGAGCACCAAAGCAGTCCCCAGAGCACATCCTGCAAGACTGCCCTAGTCTGAGTAGTGAGAGATTGGAGATCTGGCCAACAGAAACAACACTACAAGACAAACTATGGGGAACCGGTGAAGACCTCAAGCGCACCGCCCTGTTTATGACACATACCGGAGTAGTCGCATAGCAAAAGTTGAATGCAGAAGAAGAAGAAGAAGAAGGTCCATCAGTCTAGGCCGGGAACGCATAAGAAAGGAACAGAATAAGTCTGGTGGGAGTGGGCTGATGATGACATATACAGGATAGTGGAAGAAAAAAAATAGAAACAGAGTAAGACTGACAGGAGTTGGTTGATGGGAACATGCACATTACATGATAACAGAAGAAAAGATAGAAACAGAGTAGAACTGACAGGAGTTGGTTGATGGTGATTTGCAAGCTACATGATAACAGAAGAAAAAATAGAAACAGAGTAGGACTGACAGGAGTTGGTTGATGGTGATATGCAAGCTACATGATAACAGAAGAAAAAATAGAAACAGAGTAGGACTGACAGGAGTTGGTTGATGGTGATATGCAAGCTACATGATAACAGAAGAAAAGATAGAAACAGAGTAGAACTGACAGGAGTTGGTTGATGGTGATATGCAAGCTACATGATAACAGAAGAAAAGATAGAAACAGAGTAGAACTGACAGGAGTTGGTTGATGGTGATTTGCAAGCTACATGATAACAGAAGAAAAAATAGAAACAGAGTAGGACTGACAGGAGTTGGTTGATGGTGATATGCAAGCTACATGATAACAGAAGAAAAAATAGAAACAGAGTAGGACTGACAGGAGTTGGTTGATGGTGATATGCAAGCTACATGATAACAGAAGAAAAGATAGAAACAGAGTAGAACTGACAGGAGTTGGTTGATGGTGATATGCAAGCTACATGATAACAGAAGAAAAGATAGAAACAGAGTAGAACTGACAGGAGTTGGTTGATGGTGATATGATACATGATAACAGAGAAGATAGAAACAGATAGAACTGACAGAGTTGGTGATGGTGATATGCAAGCTACATGATAAAGAAGAAAATAGAAACAGAGTAGGACTGACAGGAGTTGGTTGATGGTGATATGCAAGCTACATGATAACAGAAGAAAAAATAGAAACAGAGTAGAACTGACAGGAGTTGGTTGATGGTGATATGCAAGCTACATGATAACAGAAGAAAAAATAGAAACTGAGTAGAACTGACAGGAGTTGGTTGATGGTGATATGCAAGCTACATGATAACAGAAGAAAAAATAGAAACAGAGTAGAACTGACAGGAGTTGGTTGATGGTGATATGCAAGCTACATGATAACAGAAGAAAAAATAGAAACAGAGTAGAACTGACAAAAGTTGGTTGATGGTGATATGCAAGCTACATGATAACAGAAAAAAATAGAACAGGTACAATGGATGGTTGATGGTGATATGCAAGCTACATGATAACAGAAGAAAATAGAAACAGAGAGACTGACAGAGTTGGTTGATGGTGATATGCAAGCTACATGATAACAGAAGAAAAGATAGAAACAGAATAGAACTATTAGGAGTTGGTTGATGGGAACATGCACATTACATGATAACAGAAGAAAAAATAGAAACAGATTAGGACTGACAGGAAAAACACGGTTATTGGCAATTAAACTGATGTCATTGCACTCCTGGCATTGCACTTCGCTTTGCCCCTCAGGCATCCAGTTCAACTTGCACAACAGGTAACTCCAAACTGCTAGATCGATTCAAAATCTATTTAGTGCCCTCATCCAACAGGTAGTCGTGAAGAGATTGGAGAACATCCCCCCTTATCCATCATCAACTCTCCAACAATTGATGCTGTTGATACTATTCCTTATTGCATTTGGTTTTAAATGCTCTTACTGCTTATATGCATAAATTGATATCTCTGAGTTAAATAATATCATGAAAGTTAACAAATGGTGTGCAACAGCTGGTATTGATGGGCAACAGCTGGTATTGGTGGGCAACATGTTGCCGTGTGGTGCAGGGTCCGCATGGAATAGTATCATTGTGGCCTACAAGACATGTCGTTAAGAGGCGACTGATGTAGGACCTAAGGAAATTACCCTAGTAAATAAAAAGCATTGCAGAAATCAGATGTGTTTGCCTAATTGTAGGCGCATAACTGGCACAACATACAATCACTATTAGGCTCAGATGACATACAAAACACAAAGAGTGGTTTAACAAGTGGTCGATCTGGAGCGTTCAAACTGTTTATATTCACAGATTTATATCTGAGTAAAAGAACAGATCATGAAAGTTAATGAATGGTGTGCAACAGCTTGTTTTGGTGTGAGACTTGGGGTAGTTTGATGATTTCACAATTTGTCATGTTTTCTCTCTTGCGCGCCATCACCATTTAGACTGATGTACCAGATTTCCACATGAATTCTGCTGTTGCTATTAGTGTAACCGTATGGAGCGGGTTGGATTTACTCTTATACTGAATACATTTAATCACGTATAACTATCCTACACACTTATAATTCATAAACACGTGGTATCAAAATTATCATATACGTAATTTCCTTTTTCTTAGATTCTATTCTCTGTATCAAGATACTTACATCTCCAATTCACTTCTCTACGTTACATACGTGCATAAACATTTCATGCAACAATTACATAAGTATTATAAAAAATACACATAATTAAAATACACCTTACTAATTAATTACCCGATGTCCTTGGAATTTATCAGTCTATCTCTACACACAAGATTTCTCGTTTTGAATTCCAACTTCAGCCCTCCTAGATCCGACGGTGTACCAGTTAATTTGAAGCTCGAGTTAATTGCTGAAGTAGCACTGGATCGTCATTTCTGACTAAACCAAAGGCTGATAACTGACACACATGGTAACTATTTCACTGAACAGTTCAAATCAGGTTGAGAGATGATTAAATGCGACAAACTCATACGTTCTCAAAGAACGACACTGTAGAATGAAAGTCTGTCAACCTAAGATGGAAGTTCTTCTGCCACGTGGTTGATCTGCAGAGTTTGCCACAAGCTGGGGTTTGGTGAAACTTGATGAAATTATATGTCGCCACGTGTTGATAACTAGCTCTCTGACACGTTATATCCACGTTAAGTAATAGAACAATTATCACGAGGTTGGCACTTTGATATATCAAAACTAATAAACTCAGCCTTACTTTATCTAAGACTTCATTAACTTATTTTAATATGTTCCTACTACCTGTATCACTTTCCTGCCTAAGTCTGAATCTTCCGTGCTTCTCTTCTGTTCTGGGGTTCTCTGTCGTCTCTCGTAATCCTAGGTTTCGTGTGCTGACTGTGTCCTCTTATATAGCACCCTCACCCGGGAATTTGATTGTCAAATCTGCTGCCCATCTGGTCGTCCATCTGGTCGCAAATGTCCGGTCATATGTTATTTGAATACCTCTGAAAACAAGGGCCGTAATTTAGTGTATCGCCTTTGCTACCCTATTACATTAGGGACTCCTTCCCTCCGTACAGCTTCTCATTTAGTTTGATATTTTCCGGCCAGGATTCGTTTTTCAGGCCTGCTAGTAGTAGGCAGTCTTACAGTAGGTGTTCTGCCGTCAGGCTAGTTGTGCCAATTTTAAATTTGTTACACAGGTGGTACCGGAGTATGTTATGGCCGACACGGAGGCGGAATATGATAACTTGTTTGCTACGGGACAGACCATAGTACCCATCTTTGGCACTGTGTTGAGGGTGATCTTGCAACCACTTCTCTCTATATCACCATCCGATGGTTGTTTTAGCCTCCTTGTAGCTGATTTTGTAATCAGTTTGGCAGTCACCCTCCTGCCTTTACTAGCCTGTCTGCCTCTTTGTTTCCCCTTATGTTGCAGTATGATGGGTTCCACTGTATGACTGCGTTTGAATGAGTTTGTTAATACTCAGAGGATCGTGTTTAGCTCAGTGCGGTTGAGCTTTAGTGCTTTTTGACGGCGACTGGACATCCGTGAATATCACTGCTTTGTTATGTGTTGCGCTGCTTCTCTTTAGGGTCATTTCGGTGGCTATTCCTAGTCTCTGCATGGTAGTTGTTTGAGTACTTTTCTGTGGCTATCGACTTCGTGACCTTCACTTATTGTGGGAGTTTAAGCACTATTCCTCGTCCTCCATCGCTAATCGCGTTCTTTGCTGATCCGTTGGTGTACATGTGTGTCCATGCTCTCTCAGGGTACTCTGTCGTTATGAATTCTTCTGTAATCGCTCTCCTTTCGTAGTTTGCTTGCAGCCCTTTTTGTGTATGCACGGTATTGATTCTCTTAGCTCTGGCATCTTGGTCTCCCACAGCGGGTTCTTGTTGGTTGCCGGTATAAGTCTGGGTTTGCAGTTGGCGTTTTGACATGTCCATCAATTGAGCTGATCATTTCCTTGTTCTAAAAACAAATATTTATATTTTACAGAACCAATTTTGACAACTAGAAGTTTTCTGGGAAGAGAGAAAGAGGGCTACAGAAAGAGGAGATACTGCTGGCATGGAAGAATGTCAACATACAAGTTGATCACCAATGTTGGGGACAGAGTTAGGGAGATTCACGTTCGCAAACAACTAACAGCCATGGCACGTGATGATAATGAATATATTTTAAAATACAGAAGATTGATGTTTGTGAATTATTGATCAAAGCATAGCAGAATCAATGAGGCCCATAGATACTCAGTCTCTTATAGCAGGTGGCAGCGCCTGCACATGTTGAGTACTACTTTAACTTCTGGCTGATACACAGATCACAGTGGTACACCATTCAGCAAATATGTACTCTCATGTTATTGTGATCAGAATTTCATAGAGCACATTGGCACACCCTTCCGCAAATCTGCGTTCTCAGATCTTTGGGATCACTTCTTCGTAGACCACAGGGAAACCATTCTACATATCTGTGTTCTTGTGCCATCTCGCAGCTTCAACATGCCCTTTCCTTTAGCTACATCTGTAATCACTATAATAGCCAGTATGTCTGCTAATTTGCTACTACAGACATCAACACGTCCAGGACAGACAATCGACATCAATTTTCAAATACAAGACCTCTTCGCTTGGTATTCATTCATCTCAGTGTCGTACAAACCCATAGAAGGCAAGAACTGGGCTAGAGCAGCTAGCCTGATTAGCTAGACACCAGACAGCAACTTCAAAACTGCAACAGCTCAGACATTACAAGACTCCAGACAGCAACTTCAGGTCTGCAACAGCTCAGACATTACTAGACTTCAGGGCTGCAACAAGAACTGGGATATAGCAGCTACTATGATTAACTAGACTTGGTACAGCAACTTCATCGCTGGAACCAAAATTGAGACAACCAAACCACGGACAGCAATATCAGGGCTGCAACAAGAACTGGGATATAGCATGAATAACTAGATCAGGTACAGCAACTTCATCGCTGGAACATGAAATGAGACATAACCAGACCCCAGACAGAAACTGTCTGAATTTCTATTCTCGTACTGTAGCTTTAATGTTTTATAAGATGGTCCCTGCTTGATGACAATTTGGCCGGCGGGCATGGCACTTGATTGACTCTAGCTCAGAATCATCATTTTGTTTCACGCAGTATAGACTCAAATCACTGAATACACCACCATATTCAACAGCTGTTTACACCTGTGTAGTTGTTGATATGATGTGTTCAGATACTTGATTTTAACGTTGCCATGGGTACAGTTTACCTCCGTTACCATTGGTTACTGTGGACTTTATTGATCATGTTGCTGGTGAGTGTACTGTATATGTTGTTATGTCTGATCTCTAGGTAAACTATTAGTTACTTGGTAACTTATATGTTGTTATGTCTGATCTCTAGGTAAACTATTAGTTACTTGGGAACAGGTAATCCACCACCTTGTAAATAGGTAGTCCACCTTAGGAACAGGTAGCCACCACCTTGGAGACAGGTAGTTTCCACCTTGGAAACAGGTAGCCCACAGAATGTGAAACAAATTAATAGAGAATCCCTCACTGTAAGACCTTCTTTGAGTTCGTTCTTTCGACCAATTTTAATCACTCTTTGTGATATGTTTGATCTTTGTCAAGAACGTGTATACGTTGCGCATTGGTTTGGTAGGCCCCTAAGCGCATAGACTTCTACACGTTTAGAACATGTGCATCCGATTTCAACCAAACATCCTTAATCGCCTCTTACGACATGCGTGGCAGGTAACAGTGGTTCTATTCTTTACACCACAAATTTGGGCCAGGTAACCACTTGGGCGACTGTAAAACCGGACTGGAGATTGTTGTGTATAGGACTAGCACATTTATCATATCAAATATTGTTACAGTTACTACCAATTTCAGTTCTAGTGGTAAACTCCATGCTACAGAATAAATCAACAGATAACCTGTAAACTACTGGTACTACATAACATGTTTCTTCTCTCAACAATTTCAGTTCTAGTGGTAAACCCCATGCTACAGAAGAAAATCAACAGATAACCTGTAAACTACTGGTACTACATAACATGTTTCTTCTCTCAACAATTTCAGTTCTAGTGGTAAACCCCATGCTACAGAATAAATCAACAGATAACCTGTAAACTACTGGTACTACATATCATGTTTCTTCTCTCAACAGAAACAGGAAGTGTCTGGTCAGTGTGTCCTCAACTGCAACTGTTACAGGTGCACAAAGAGGAGATTCGTTACATGCTGCTATCCCACACGGTGTGGTGTCGGTAAGTTATGTGTAGAGTTTAGTTCGTGTCTGGTTCTGTGATCCATCTATTAACTATAATAATATTACATTATAACTGTAGTAACAGAAGTCGGTAGAGGATTGTAACAGAGGCTCAGTAGTAAGCCATGAAAAGTCTGCATGGACCTTCTCTGCAAGCTCATACAGCAGAAAGATCAAGGAAGCCAGTGTTGCATTTAGTATGACAACAAGCAGCATGACAATAGAGGTGACTAAGGCACTACTCTGGCTGTGGTCACAATACTACACTTGTGCATATATTCTGGGTGATTCATTTAGTATGACAAGTAGCATGACAATGGAGGTGCTTGCAGTGACTGAGGCACTACTTTGGCTGGAGTCACAAAACTATACTCATGCGTGCATTCTGAGTGATTCATTGAGTATGATCAGAAAGGTGGAGACTGGTTCAGTGCACAGGTAATGGATTGAATCACTACAAGCGTCAAAAATTTGCAGAATTACACTTATCTTCTTTCCCGGGCGCATGGGTGTTGTTGGCAATGAGATGGCTGGTTCTGCCACCATATTAGAGGGCCAGCCAATGGACTGAGCTGACATTCTGAACGCACTCATAGAGTGTAGCCGCAAAGAGAATTTTCATTGAAACCAATCCATGTCAGCTGATAGATTGCAAGAGCTAGGATTGAAGGGGTCAGAAAATAACAGCACAAAAGGTATGTAAGTAAGGAAGCATTGTTATACCTCGTGATATATTGGGTAATACGGTGTTAGGTCCATGTTTTTCATTGACCGTCAGCATATGATGGGTGATGTTGTCAGCGTCACCTCTCTCTTTGCCTTTTACCCGGGTTGGGGCATAAGCCCTCAACCAACTCATGCCAAGTCTTCCTATCTCTAGCTATCTCCTGTAGCTCCCTCCAGCTCTTCTTTATATTGTTGATCTCCGCCTCCAAATCTCGTCTCCATGTATTTCTCGGCCTCCCCTTCTTTCGCTGTCCCTGCGGGTCCAGGCAAGGACCCTTCTTGTTATATTCCCTCTGGTTTTCGCAAAGTGTGTCCTATCCAGCGCCAGCGTCTTTTTTAACCTGTTCGTTTACTGGAATCTGTCTTGTTCTCTCCATAAGTTCCTCATTTGTGACCCTATCATACCATCGCAAGTAAAACTAGCAGTAAAGGAGAAAAAACACAGATACAACTTATGGGCAAAAAACAAACATCAAAACGACCTCACTGAGTATAGAACAGCTAGAAAACAAGCCAAGGAGATAATAAAGAAGTCTAAAATACAAGCATGGCAAGATTATGGCGAAACATTAAATTCAGACTACAAAAATTCAACAAGACATTTTTACAAGAAAATTAAAGCTATGCGGGAAAGACAAGAACAATATGACCCAACTGAAATTATTACGATGAAACGGCCAAGCTCTTAATGATCCAAAATGATAATGAACAGATGGCGACAATACTTTAGTGAACTTCTCAACCTACAACAAGAGGACCAACCGAACACTCAAGAACACACAGTAAATGTAACTCAGAAGTAGAACCAAGCATAACACTATCAGAGATCAGAAATGCTGTAAATATGGCCCCACCTAATAAAACACCAGGCCCAGACAATATCCGGCCGACCTAATCAAAGCAACTAAAGAGGTAGGAATCAGCTGGCTCCATAGACTATTCAACCACGTCTGGATCACACAAGAAACACCAGAAGATTGGAGGAATGCTACAATTATTCCCATCTGGAAGAAGAAAGGTAGCAAGAGGGACTGTACAAAGTATAGAGGCATAGCGCTACTGAGCCACACTGGGAAAATATTCTGCAAAATACTTGAGAAAGGCTCCGCCATATCCTTGAGCCACAGCTTAATGACTCCCAAATGGGATTCAGGAAGAACAAAAGCTGTACAGACGCAATATTAGCCCTCAGACAGTTAGTAGAAAGGACTATCGAATCAACAAACAGTTACACATTGCATTTGTAGATCAGGAAAAAGCGTTCGACCGCGTAGATAGGCACAAGTTGTGGAAAATACTAACAACCTATGGGGTTAATGAACACCTAATCAACCTTTGCAAGAACATTTATACTGACAGCCAATATACGATTAGAACAAATACAGGATTATCAGAAAAGTTTCACGTAGGGTCAGGAGTAAGACAAGGTTGCGTACTATCCCGCTGCTATTCATCACGTACATTGACCACATTTGTAAAATAGCTAACACCAGCGAAGGAAACAACCTCGGAGAACTCTTAAATGAATTTCTTTTTGCAGGCGATCAGGCAATCATATCAACAACAGAAGAACAGCTACAACAACACATCAACAGACTCCAGTTAGCATGTACGAATACAACATGAGAATTAACATCGACAAAACAGAAGTAATGACATTTGCCAGAGAGGAAAACACTACCAACATCTCCATCGATAATCACCTACTAAATCAAGTAAAAGATTTCACATACCTAGGGAGCATTTTTCAGCAAATGGAAGAATAACTAATGAAATTCAACACAGATGCAACAAAGCAAATCAAATGATAGGGCAAATGGCGCCAATTTTAAGATGCAAACACGTCACCATGAACACAAAAGAGCAATGTTCAACACAATCTTTCTCCCCACATTATGTTACCAGTGCCAAACTGGACGCTGACAACAAGCGATAGAAGAAAACTAGTCACAACAGAGATGAAGTGTCTCGCAGAATGCTGGGTGTAACAAGAAGAGACCGGTTGAGAAATGAAGACATCAGGAAAAAGTGGGTACAACATCAGTACTAGACTTCATCAAGAAACAACAAATTAAATGGTTCGGTCACGTAAGCAGATTACCATCAGACAGTGCACCCCAAAGAGCAATGCTGCTCCGATACAATGGGTACAAAGCAAAAGGCCGGCCAGCAAAAGATGGACCTCAGAGATAACAGAGGCGCGAAAGAGACTATCTCGAAGCGCATACTAGGGCCCGTTTTAGAAATCTCTTCCTGACCTGCGCTGTGAGGCATACAGGATTCGAGAAAGAAAGAAGAATCATACCATCTTATTCCCTCTATTCTGCGCAGACACCAGTTGATGAATGTTTGCAATTTATGCGCTATTGTTTTAGTTGTTCTCCATGTTTCTGACCCATACAGTAGAACTGCTTTAACATTAGAGTTAAATATCCAATTTTTGTTCTAGATTTGATTTCTTTGGACTTCCAAATGTTTCCCAGTGCAATGAAAGCTCCTCTTGCCTTCTGTATTCTTATTTTAAGATCTCTATCTGTTCCACCCTCTTTGTCTACGTTGCTGCCCAAATATGTGTATGATTCTACCTCTTGAAGTGGGATTTCCCCAGGGAGATCGAGTTGTCGTTGCTTGGTTAATTCTCAATATCTTTGTCTTTCCCTTATGAATGTTCAGCCCTAGTTGCTGGGACCTTTGATTCAATGTGTTTAGCTTATCCTGCATCTGATTTCGTGTATGTGACAGAAGGGCTATATCATCAGCGAAGTCCAGATCATCTAGTTGCTCTGTCAGAGTCCATTGGATTCCATTTCTGGTGTTAGTTACTGTGGTCTTCATAATCCAGTCTATTGTCAGTAAGAACAACAAAGGTGATAGAAGACATCCCTGACGCACTCCTGTTTCTATTCCAAAAGTATCTGTTAGTTTACCTTCATGAAGAACTCTACATTTCATATCTGTATATGTTGCTTTTATTAGGTTAATAATTTTCTGTTGGATTCCATAATGCCTCATTAATTTCCAAAGGGTTTCCCTATCAATACTGTCAAAAGCCTCATAATCAACAAATCCGATATAAAGTGGGGATTTCCATTCAATACTTTGCTCTATTATTATACGTAATGTTGCTATCTGGTCAGCACAGGATCTATTTGGTTGGAAGCCTGCCTGTTCATCTCTTAGCTTTATATCGATGGCATCTCTCAGTCTCTCCAGGATGACCCTGCTTAGTATTTTCCCAGGTACTGACAACAGCATTATTCCCCTATAGTTTTCACACTTCTGAAGGTCCCTTTCTTTGGTAGCTTCACCAGATATCCCTCTCTCCAGTTTTCTAGTATTTCTTGTCTCCCAGATTCTGCTAAATAATTTATACAGTATTTCTGTGGATGTGTTTATGTTGCTTTAACGCCTCCGCTGGAATACCATCTGGACGAGCCGCTTTTCCATCTTTTAAAAATTTAATGGCTTTACTAATCTCCTCCTTGGATGGTTTCTCACAGTTGATGTCCAAGTCAATTTCTGCCGGTTGGATATCTGGGGGTTTGTAGGTGCTGGTCTGTTCAGGAGTTCCTTGAAGTATTCCATCTATCTTTCCATTTGGTCTCTAACATTAGTGATAGTTTCCCCACTACTATTTTTGATCAACCCATTTGATGGTCTGTATTTTCCTGCTAGCTTTCTAGTGATATTGTAAAGATCCCTAAGGTTTCCTTTTCCTGCAGCTACCTCTGCTTCTCTTGCTAGATCTTCTACGTATTGTCTTTTATCTAACTTTATTTGTTTCTTCACTTTCTTGCTAGCTTCTGTGTACTTTTCCTGGGCTATGGCTTTGGCAGTTCTAGTTTTGCTATTATTTAAATCTGCTTTCCTCTTTTCCTTTCTTCTATTTCCTTGAGAGTTTCTAGAGTTATCCATGCCTTATGATTCCGCTCCTTCTTTCCTAATACCTCTGTGCATGTTTCATTCCAAATATTTTTGGCTTGCTGCCAGCATTCTTTCGCACTCACCTCATCTTCTAATTGCCGCAACACCTCATACTTATTAGAGACTGTGACCGTGAACTGTTCCTTTGTTTCTTGACTTCTGAGGTATCCTACATTATATTGGTGTCTATGTTCATGGGATGTTATGTATCGCTTAAGCTTCAGTTTAATTTTACTTATCAGCAAATGGTGATCCGAATCTACATCTGCCCCCTTAGGACCCTTACATCTTGTAGAGATGACCTGAATTTCTTGTTTATGCATATGTGGTCAATTTGATTTTCTGTTCTGTGATCTGGTGATACCCAGGTTGCTTTATGTATTATTTTATGTGGAAAGACACTTCCACCTATGACGTATTGATTCGCTGCACAGAAATTAGTGAATAGTTCTCCATTTTCGTTCATTATTCCTAGTCTGTGTTTCCCCATGATCTCCTCGTAGCCTATGTTGTCCGAACCTATTTTGGCATTGAGGTCACCCATCAGAATTTTGATGTTCCCATTTCTCTGATTGCCGCTGTAGCGTAGTTGTTAGTGAACTCGCTTCGCAAGGCTGGTGGTCTGGGTTCAGCTCCCGGAATGTGCGTGGAATTTTTCCCGACCACAGCGGCTCTCAGGTCGACCCAGCCTCAACTGGGTACCAGACATTCTCTGGGAAAGTAAAGGCGGCCGGCGTGATGCTGACCACATCACCCATCATGTGCCGAGGGTCAATGAAAAATACAGGCCTAACACTGTATTGACCCATATACCACGAGGTATGAAAGGGTTCCTTTACTTACTTTACTTTACATTTCTCTGATTACCTATAATATTTTGAAGTTTTATGTAAAATTCCTCTTTTACTTTTCCTCTTTATCATTGGTAGGTGCATAACACTGGGTCACATTCAAGAATACTTTCTTTTTGGTGGTTCTGAATGTTGCTGTGATTATCCTAGGACTCACTGCTTCCCATTTTATTAGTGCCTTCTCCGCTTCTTTAGATAGCATTAAAGCCACTCCTTCACTATGAGGGGCATTTTCTTCCATATGGCCTGAGAACAGCATTGTTTCTCCTGTGTTTAGACGTTGTTTGCCTGCACCATTCCACCTAGTTTCACATAATCCCAAGATGCCAATCCGTGAAATTTCATCTCATTTACAACCTGTGCTGTCTTTCCCATTTGATACATACTTCTAACATTCCAGGTGCCAATTCTGGAGCTTTTCCTAGGTGAAAGGAAGATAATCTGCGGTGTTGACTCCTTGCGGCTTTCTCTGCATCGCTTCATACCTCTTCTAGAAGAGCTTCCTTTCCTCTTGGTTGGCACAGTTTTTATTTTATTTTTATGTGACTTGTTCATGGTTGGTTGGATTTGTGGCTAAAATTTTCTACTGGATAGGGTAGCCAGCCCTACGCCAAACCCCACCTTAGTCGCCTCTTACGACATGCCTTGTAGGTCGCAGTGCTGCTACTCTTTGCTCCCCTTGCGAGCCCCGGCAGCACACGGGCGAACGTCACACTGGGCACCTTTTTCTTCCAAGTGCTTCTCCTAGTACCCCATTAGCAGCTGGAGTGACCTGAGAGCGATGAGGTTGGAAAATATTCACACCCTCTGTGGAATTGAACCCAGCCACTAGCCTAGAAGCAATTTCACTTCAAACAACTATGCTACTGCAGCTCTCTAGTCTAAGAAGTGATTTCACTTGGAACAACTATGCTTCTGCAGCTCTCTAGTCTAAGAAGTGATTTCACTTGGAACAACTATGCTTCTGCAGCTCTCTAGTCTAAGAAGTGATTTCACTTGGAACAACTATGCTTCTGCAGCTCTCTAGTCTAAGAAGTGATTTCACTTGAAACAACTATGCTACTGCAGCTCTCTAGTCTAAGAAGTGATTTCACTTGGAACAACTATGCTACTGCAGCTCTCTAGCTAGAAGTGATTTCACTTGAAACAACTATGCTTCTGCAGCTCTCTAGTCTAAGAAGTGATTTCACTTGGAACAACTATGCTTCTGCAGCTCTCTAGTCTAAGAAGTGATTTCACTTGGAACAACTATGCTTCTGCAGCTCTCTAGTCTAAGAAGTGATTTCACTTGGAACAACTATGCTTCTGCAGCTCTCTAGCCTAAGAAGTGATTTCACTTGGAACAACTATGCTTCTGCAGCTCTCTAGTCTAAGAAGTGATTTCACTTGGAACAACTATGCTTCTGCAGCTCTCTAGTCTAAGAAGTGATTTCACTTGGAACAACTATGCTTCTGCAGCTCTCTAGTCTAAGAAGTGATTTCACTTCGAACAACTATCTACTGCAGCTCTAGCTGAAGTGATTTCACTTAACAACTATCTTCTGCGCTCTATCTAAGTGATTTCACTTGAACAACTATGCTTCTGCAGTCTCTAGTCTAAGTGATTTCACTTGGAACAACTATGCTTCTGCAGCTCTCTAGTCTAAGTGATTTCACTTGGAACAACTATGCTCTGCAGCTCTCTAGCCTAAGTGATTTCACTTGGACAACTATCTTCAGCTCTATATATGCTACTGCGAGCTCTCTAGCCTAAGAAGTGATTTCACTTGGAACAACTATGCTTCTGCAGCTCTCTAGTCTAAAGTGATTTCACTTGAAACAACTATGCTACTGACAGCTCTCTAGTCTAGAAGATGCACTTGCTCGCCAGTATTTCACTTGGAACAACTATGCCTTAAAGCTCGCAAGGCAACAATGCTCTAGCTATAGGCTCTAACATGGTAAAGGGTTTTAAAGCCGAAGGTTACTTCATTGCCGGGTTTTACCCATAGTCGTCCTCTCAGAAATGGCACGCCACCTGCCGAGTATTGCACAAGCACAACTCCGTAGCTCAGCAACAATCCTAGGGTCTCTGGAAAAACTGACTCGTGAACAGAGGCGGTCGTTCAAACCACGACCTTCGACTCGCAAGGCAAGGCAACAGTCAGCCAGAAACCCTATATCAGTAGACTTATTAATGAACATCAAACTGATACGGTCAGTTGCTGGACGCTGTTAAAGATATTGCGAAGGAGGTCAGAACAACTATGGACATGTCCAGAATGCAATGAAGATATTTCAAACTGAAACTGAAGTTTACTACAACTAAATCAACATGAGCTATTGTATGCAGCTCAACTAAAATAGATAAAGATGTATGAAGTGTCTAAAGACAAAAGAATGACTTCATTGCATCAGTTTTTACCTCATATGACTTGGCCCCCTCTCTGCAGAAATGACACACCACCTGCTGAGAGTATTCCACAAAGTAGGAACTCTGTAGCTCCTGCAACAATCCAAGAGATCTATGAAAAAATACACCAGTGAACAGAATGTGGCAGTTCAGACTTGAACCTAGTAACTTCAGAACACAAGGTAGCAGAGCTTAACCATTGATTGATTGATAGGACCATCTTTGCACTTCGGTAAATAACCATTTATGTTCCGATATCTTTCTTACACAGGAAGATTTCAGCTGCAGTGCGCGAACTCCGTAGCACCGGCGAGGGTCGTTGATGTAATTTGGAAGTGGTGAAGAGAGACCCCCTCCTTCCCAAATGAAAATGTATACACTGTCACCATGCAGGAAATAAGTGTACACAATACAATCTTCAATAAGAAATCTGATATAGTCTCTTCAACTGACACTTACTATTATTTCTAAGTTGAAGAAGTGGATGCTTGTGTTGAGAATGGAACACAGGACACCTGCTTGCCATGCAGGAAATAAGTGTACACAATACAATCTTCAATAAGAAATCTGATATAGTCTCTTCAACTGACACTTACTATTATTTCTAAGGTGATGAAGTGGATGCTTGTGTTGAGAATGGAACACAGGACACCTGCTTGCCATGCAGGAAATAAGTGTACACAATACAATCTTCAATAAGAAATCTGATATAGTCTCTTCAACTGACACTTACTATTATTTCTAAGGTGATGAAGTGGATGCTTGTGTTGAGAATGGAACACAGGACACCTGCTTGCCATGCAGGAAATAAGTGTACACAATACAATCTTCAATAAGAAACTAATAAGAAATCTGTTATAATCTCTCCAATTGACACTATTCTATGTCAGGTGAAGAAGTGGTTGCCTGTGTTGAGAATGGAACACAGGACACCTGCTTGCCATGTAGTGACACCCAGAACCAGTCGTCAAAGACATCATCATTTACTATGGAGCGTGCACCGACTGGCCGCTAAATAAGGAGTGTAGAGATGGTAAGTGCTATGTAGTCTGTGCTCTACATTATACTATTCTATTCTCCATCACTGTTTTGTCTTTCAGCGTCAGGCCAAATAAAGAGGCACCTGGAGCGAGTCTCCCTATGCACGTTATACACAGTGGAATTTAGTGCCTCGGATATCCCGTCCATCCATCGAATACATGTTTGACCTCTGCATCATTATCCACTGTGATTGTTTGCATAACACTTGTGTGTTACCAGGGCACACAAGGGGAACAAAGACTAGTAACACTGCCACCTACAAGGCATGTCGTAGAGCGACTGAGGTAGGGGCTTAGAGGGCCCAACCTCCTTAGTCACCTCTTACGACATGTGTGCAGGTAACAGTGGTTCTATTCTTTACACCCCAAATTTGGGCCCGGTAACCACTCTGGCTCTTTCTTAGATAAACCACAGATTCCCTACCCCACCTCATAACCACCCATCCTTCAAACTTATTTAATCCATATTTACCCAGTTCTTGATTGATTGATTGAGCCATCATCATTGCACATCTATAAATAAACATATGTGCTGTGATCTCTTTCTTACACAGGAAGATAACACAATTTTATTTTGCCTGCAAGGAAGTGGGAACATTAAACACAAGACAAAACACAGATGTCCCATCAAAACAGAACACTATGAAATAAAGCAAGGCAATTCTTACAAAGTACACGAACATTTAAGTACATATATCATGAACAGAGAAAAGAACACAAGACAAGACACAAGATGAAACACAAAACAGAACACTTTGAAATAAAACAAGGAAATCCTTACAAAGTACACAGACATATAAGTACATATGAACAGAGAAAAGAACACAAGACAAGACACAAGATGAAACACACAACAGAACACTATGAAATAAAACAAGGAAATCCTTACAAAGTACACAGACATATAAGTACATATATCATAAACAGAGAAAAGAACACATAGATCTATCCAGAAGAAAACTGGCTGATGCTACAAATAAGAATGAGAAAATGGAAGTATCTTTGACAAATACAAAAACATGAAGGATTGGAGAAGACAGTTATGTAAGGAGATATCCCAGAAAATATAAGAAGAATACCATGGAGACGATAGATTCAGGATGTAACTGATGATTTCAGCATGACGGCTGCAGATGTGGGACATCTGGCATATGAGAGAGAAATTCTGAAGGACTGTTAGGTTGGCAAAGTTCTGCTCAGGACAAGCTATTTGATGATGGACAGACTTCCAGTCAAGTCCTCTAGGTGTGTAGTATCTCTTGCTGTCTATTGTAGATATAAAATGATGTTTATTTATCAAACCTGTGTATGTGTTAATGAAACATGTCACATCATATTTTATTGCAGTCAGTAATCCTGGAACCAAGAGGAATATCTATAATGAACAGACTAAACTCTGCATGTGCAACATTGAACAAGGCAAGAGGTTTGATCCCCCTGAGATCGAAAATCCAGGGGCCTCAATGGATACTTACTGCCAGCGTAGACATGACCCATGCCAGCCAGGATACGAACCACAGGTGGATGGTCAGTATCATATTGAATATAATCTCTGTGTGAGACACTGGTAGATGGTTAGATGGTGCAGTGTTTAAGACTAATACTACAGGTCTTTCTTATAGATCATCGATAAATATAGTTATAAACTGAGACGCAGGTTTATGTCTGTCTATATTATCATTGGTCTCTTTGTCTACGGAGACAATAGGTTTTGCATCACGTAGTATGTTCTGTGCTTCCTTCCGTTCGCCTGAAATATTGTCTATTCAATGTATTTCTTCTTAGAAGGCTCCATATCAACCACTCTGTGTGATCCAAGCTTAAGAGCCTGCAGTTTTTGCCTTGGCAACATATGGTTGTGAGACATGGAACATTGACAAAGCGGCGGAGATCATTAATACCTTTGAATGTAAATGTTACAGAAGAGTACTTAGAATATCATCGCCTGTGTGGTACCGGGGCCCGCAAGGGAAGCAAAGAATAGTACCACTGATTCCTACAATGCATGTCATAAGAGGCGACTGATGTAGGCCCTAGGAATGCTACCCTAGTAAATTAAGCAGTGCAGAAATTTGATGTGCTGGCCTACTTATAGGCGCATAACTGGCACAATGTACAATTGCTCTTATATTCAGATCACATACAAATCACATAGAGTGATTGACAGGTGGTTGATATGGAGCATAAGAAGAAGAGGAATTCAAATGCCACAGAAGAGTACTTAGATTATCATGGACAGAGAAAAGAACAAATGCCACAGAAGAGTACTTAGATTATCATGGACAGAGAAAAGAACAAATGCTTCTGTTCTGCAACAGCTTGATATGAGAGTCAGCTATTAAAGAGCATAAAATCAAAGAAAGTTAAATATTTCGGACACATCAAACGACACAAGGGCCTAGAGAAAATAATTTTGGAAGGAATCGTGCCTGGAAGAAGAATGAGAGGAAGACCTAGAAGGCGATGGGTGCAAGATGTCATTGACGATCTGAGAATGACTGCTACTGAAGCCGTCAACTTGCACAGAACAGAGACTTTTTCAGGATTGCTGTTATGGGGCCAAGTTCCGGAATGGACAATCTACTTGATGATGATGAGTACTACTGTAGTTGTGAACAACCTAATTCCAGTTTGAACCTACATGTTGTAAATAAAGTCATGTCAAATTGTTACCTTTTGTACAGGTGGCTGTAAACCATGTAAGGAGAACTATTTCAATTCTATAGAAGGTTACAGTCTCTGCCAGCCAGCAACAAAGTAAGTTGACTAATCACTAAACAGTTGACTACTGGCTATACATAATGTACAAACATAACAAATTTATGTGACATGAGCGAGTCTCAGACACTGGAGCGGTTCTTCTGCATTCTCACTAGATTGGGATTTCAAATTCTCTAATAAAGAAGCCGTCTGCCTCAGATTATCAGCCATGCCATACAGTTTGTCTTAGATGCTAGTGTAAGTGGGCCACCTCTTTCTTCTCAAGTGTGCACACTGGGGGCAGTTCTGTAGGATATAATTCCTATGATTTCTGCTTCCCTTTTTGTACCGACCTCTTCCCGCAGTAAGTTTTGGCCAACCTTGTGATGGTAGGTCTGACATTTTTACTGCGTGGCTAAATCTCAGAGACAGATTGGCGACCGTAGAATCTATTATCTCATTATGAGGGGTCGTTGCCCCATGTTATGCGCCTTACGGTCTGGTGCACCTGTTTTCTGCAAGCATTTGTTTTGGGTTAGCATTCCCTAGCAGACATGTGCATCTGATTTCACCCTACCCTCCTTAGTCGCCTCTTACGACATGCATGGCAGGTAACAGTGGTTCTATTTTTACACCCCAAATTTGGGCCCCGATAACCACTCGGGCGGAACGAGTTCAAGAATTAGACATTAAGTTTGGACATGCCAGACAGTGTTGTCTTCGTGGTAGAGAGAGAAGATATACTAATCAACCTCTCATGGGTATGGTGGGCAAATGGACTTTGGGATGGCTGCTACAGCGATCGATCGTATAACATAACAATTGAGCTAAATTATCGTGTTTTTAATATCACTCTGATATGTGATTTTTGCTAGGGAAAGGGTTTTAGATTATGGGTGGCCAGGGTTCAAAGGATTAAGACAAATAAATATCTGGTGTCCTGATATTCTTCTGAAACCATATGAGAGGGAAATGTTGATGATAATCTGACAAGAGGAAGACAGTGATGTTACTGGGAAGGAAACATTTAGAGAAACTTATTTAGAGGCTCTACAAGCACATCATCTCTGCTTTGTTCCCTAAGGCACTACATATTTAGGGTGGGGGCTCTACAAAAATAACACTCCTGCCTTGGGAAGTAAAACACAACATGCCAGCTGTGTCACATAATAATAACAATAATTCCTCTTGTACCATTATATAGTACTTGCAAGTAATTTCTCCATACAGCTCTATCCTGGGCAACTCACTCAATCTCTTCCATGGAATTGAGAGTGATATTTCTTGCCTCTCTCAACAAAGATTGTTTCATGGTCTCCCTAGGGCGAGTCCTCTCTTTTTTGTCACATGCTCATATATTATTCTGTGTAGACAAAGTTTGCTAAATAATTTGAACAATTTTATCACACTTGCCATTTTGTTGATTAATATAACCAAACTTTTATCTCCCATTAGCTGCATTCTTCTGGGACTGAAGTTTACTTTCCGGTCAAATAGAACATCAGACAGCATCTGCAGTAAACCAGATCCCATTGTAACAGCGAAACCTTCCATTACATGTATGTAAATATTTGTTTTCAGTTTTACCATCCTACATTACTGTCTGCATTATATTATAGAAATAGGCGCTGGGGTTGCTGGGACCCACAGTGGGAGCAAAGAATAGTAACACTGCGACCTACAAGACGTGTCGTAAGAGGCGACTGAGGTAGGGGCCTAGGGAAGCTACCTAGTAAATAAAAAGCAGCGCAGAAATTGGATGTGCTGGTCTAATTGTAGGCGCACAACTGGCACACCACACAATTGCTCTTAAGCTCAAATGACATAGAAATCACACCGAGTGGTTAACAAGTGGTCAATATGGACGTTCAAAGAAGAAGAGAAATAGAGACGAGATGCCAAAAAGCAAATGCAGTGACCTACCAACTGGCACTTTTACTACAACACCCAAAGATCAAGATGGAAGTAAATAGACAGATGCTATTAAGTATTTTTCTACCAACACTTTGTTACCAGTGCCAAACTTGATCTCTGACAGCAACACTTTGTTACAAGTGCCAAACTTGATCTCTGACAACAGCACTTTGTTACCAGTGCCAAACTTGATCTCTGACAGCAGCACACCACAGAAAGCTCACCAAATGAAATGAAATGCTTGAGGAAGACAGTGGGAGTCACCAGGAAAGACAGACTACGAAATGAGGACATCAGAAGCAGAGTGGGCATAAATTCATGCACCGAATACATCGAAAGACAAAAATGCAGTGGTTTGGACATTTAATGAGAATGAAATACAACGAACCACCAATAACAACATACAGTAAAAAGAGATCAGGTACTAGAGCCAAGGGAAGACCAAGAAAAGATGTATAGACAATATCAAGACCACACTGAATAAACATGGATATAACACAACAAGGGCGACTCATCTGGCACTGGAACGCAAATTAAAGCTCCCACCCTTCAGCAACAGCAAGAGTGCACAACTAATACCATCATGCACCTAGGGAAAGACAATAGACAATACTGTCAGTGTTTGCATTCATTATTTCTTAACATTCAATCATAGACTTGACTTAGTTGTCATTTGTATTGTTTAATTATTCATTTTTTCCTTGATTATGTAATACTATATATACCTGTCTTTGCCCAAATTTGCCCACTATCCAAGTTGTGTTGCTTGTTAGTTGTTGCATCAATCATAGTAGTAAGTATATCTAGTGTGTTTGTCTCATGTGTATCCAAGTTGTGTTGCTTGTTAGTTGTTGCATCAATCATAGTAGTAAGTATATCTAGTGTGTTTGTCTCATGTGTATCCAAGTTGTGTTGCTGGTTAGTTGTTGCAACAATCATAGTAGTAAGTATATCTAGTGTGTTTGTCTCATGTGTATACTGTCACTTCTTCCTTGAACTTTCCATATCGACCACTTGTTAACCACTCTTTGTGATTTGTATGTGATCTGAGTCTAAGAGAGGTTGAATATTGTGACAGTTATGCCCCTACAAGTAGGCCAACACATCTGATTTCTGCGCTGCTTTTTATTTACTAGGGTAGCTTCCCTAGGCCCCTACTTCAGTTGCCTCTTACAACATCTTTTGTAAGTCTCAGTGTTATTATTCTTTGCTTCCCCCGCAACACACTAGCGAACAATCAATCATTCGTTATCATGATTTCATGTTTCAGACAAACCTTATCTTGTGACCACCACAGTCCAGTCCAGAACAACATTGAAAGTGATCAGTCAGAAGAGCACAACACCTTCAGAAACAACAGGAAACAGTCATGTTGAACATGTCCGTACAACATCTGCTTCACTAGCTAGACAGAATAATGACATAATATGGCCGATTGTGTAAGATTTCTTGATTTGATATTACACAAGAATATTGTACATGTATATATTCACAAAATAGATGAGACTGCAGTAAAACTATTTGATTGGCAAAACACGTAATCACAAAGTACTGTAGTTTTACAAATTATAAAAACAATGACTTAATACAGCAACGTTTTGACCATTACTAGATTTTTCATTGTTTCTCTTCCGTTCTATTTCTAGTTTTTATGTGTGTTTTTGTGTTACATTTATTTCGTTATTCGTTTTTATTCCCAGATTTTCATTAGAAACGTTTGTATTTGGTCGTCCATTTGTTTTTTAAATTTGTCACTCCTGTTGTTCGTTTGCTTGATAAAGGCCTTGTTGGTCGAAACATTGCTGTACTTTGTGATTACGTGTTTTACATGTATATAGCAAGATTATTGAGCATGCTTGAGGGTGACACATGTACGCAGAGACGTGTCGATCGACACATGTCATGGAGAGAAAGAGAGAGTTGTAGAGAGATGAACTAAATGCCATAGAAAATTATCACAAGTTTGTTGCTGCCATGCAAGGCGTCATCATCCTTTCGTTCGCTTGAAATATTGTCTATATCTTCTTCTGCATTCATCCGCTGTGAACAAGGGCGTTAGCCATGACGCCTGCTGCCATGCAAGGCGTCATCATCCTTTCGTTCGCTTTAAACATTGTCTATATCTTCTTCTGCATTCACCCGCTGTGAACAACGGCGTTAGCCTGGTATGGCGCTTTTGACTGATTTTTGCGTGAAAACCTGCTTTACCATTTGACTGGTGTCTCTCGCCTTGCATGCTATTTATTGTCTATATATTCAATATTGTCTCTTGTATAAACTTCACTGTCATTTGTAACCCACACAGAGGTCAATGTAGTTTTTTTATCGAGTGTTGTTTCATTAGGCCAGTGAGTTTGCCTCAGTGTATCATTTTCCTGGCAGTCTTGAAGTATGTGCTCTGCAATCTGATGTGCCTGTCCACATGTACACATGGCTGAATTGCCAAGTTGTGATCATTATATAACTTGTCCTCAGAAAAACTTTGCCACCCCAACAGTCCTTTAGAATTTCTCTCTCATAGACAAGATAGGTTTCTTTCTTTTCCCTAACCCCTCCTCGCAGTTATCATACTCAAATCATAAATTACATCCTGAATTCATCTTTTTCATGATCTTCCTCTTTTCCAGGATGCCTCCTTCCATGATGATCTTCTCCAGCCCTTCGTGTCTTTTTATGTATCCAAATACTTCATTTTTGTATTTGTAGTATCGTCCAGTTTTCTTTGATTTTGACTTCTTTCTGGATAGATCTATTTATTCTCTTCTCTGTCCATGATATATGGAGGATTCATCTGTAACACTTTTATTCAAAGTACACACATATATATGTTTTCTGACTTGTTGAAAGAACAGTGTTGAACAAGTCTATACAAAATAGGAGAATAGGGAAAATGAAGCCTTGTGCCGTAGTTTATTTCTTGATATTAACCTTCTTGACTGTAATCAAGATATTGTTTATGTGAATAATATATTTATAAACTTGTCTACTAGAGGATCTCTGTTGGGTGGCCTGCTTATAATAGTATCTGTTGTTTATGTCAATAATATATTTATAAACTTGTCTACTAGAGGATCTCTGTTGGGTGGCCTGCTTATAATAGTATCTATTGGAATAGTATTGTTTTGCTGCAGACGAAGAGGAATGTCCATATTTGCTTGTGGTGAGTAATGTTGTATAGCAGACATGTTGGTCGCTTGGTTGCACTTGATGACTGCTTGTATTCATCATACATAGACTTTGCTTATCATGTATCAGTTGGTCTAATCAGAGAGAAATGGACCCTAATAAGAGACAAATAGATATCAGACAAATAGACATCAGACTATTAGATCTAATAATGGACAAGAGTCAAATAGACATCAGACTATTAGATCTAATAATGGACAAGAGACAAATAGATATCAGACAAATAGACATCAGACTATTAGATCTAATAATGGACAAGAGACAAATAGATATAAAACAAAATAGAGCTAACGAGAGGCCATGGCTCCAGATAACATAAGATCAACTAGGACAGGTCAAAACTTTCTCAGAAATCAGAATACAACCGACGTTTGACCGTCACATTCCAGTATTGTTAGATAGAGATGAATTTATTGGGAAAAACAAGACAATATGTTAGAACCAGTTGATATTATATCATAAATAACAAAGAGAGACTTGTTGCTAGAAATATATAGTATATCACTTGTTGCTAGAAATATATAGTATATCACTTGTTGCTAGAAATAATAAGTATATCACTTGTTGCTAGAAATATATAGTATATCACTTGTTGCTAGAAATATATAATATATCACTTGTTGCTAGAAATATATAGTATATATGTTTAGAAATATATAGTATATCACTTGTTGCTAGAAATATATAATATATCACTTGTTGCTAGAAATATATAGTATATCACTTGTTGCTAGAAATATATATATCACTTGTTTAGAAATATATATATACACTGTTGCTAGAAATATATAGTATATACTGTTGCTAGAAATATATAGTATATCTTTGCTAGTTTTATTTTCATGTTGTAAATATATAGTATATCACTTGTTGCTAGAAATATATAGTATATCACTTGTTGCTAGAAATATATAATATATCACTTGTTGCTAGAAATATATAGTATATCACTTGTTGCTAGAAATATATAATATATCACTTGTTGCTAGAAATATATAGTATATCGTTTGTTGCTAGAAATATATAGTATATCACTTGTTGCTAGAAATATATAATATATCACTTGTTGCTAGAAATATATAGTATATCACTTGTTGCTAGAAATATATAGTATATCGCTTGTTGCTAGAAATATATATATCGTTTTGCTAGAAATATATAGTATATCACTTGTTGCTAGAAATATATATATATCATTTTGCTAGAAATATATAATAATCACTTGTTGCAGAAATATATAGTATATCTTTCTAGAATATATATATATCATTGTAGAAATATATAGTATATCGCTTGTTGCTAGAAATATATAGTATATCACTTGTTGCTAGAAATATATAGTATATCGTTTGTTGCTAGAAATATATAGTATATCACTTGTTGCTAGAAATATATAGTATATCACTTGTTGCTAGAAATATATAGTATATCACTTGTTGCTAGAAATATAAGTATATCGTTGTTGCTAGAAATATATAGTATATCGTTGTTCTAGAAATATATAGTATATCACTTGTTCTAAAAAACATCATGGCAAAATATTACTTCATTAACCAGTTCATACAAATATTCACTTCATTACACCAGGTTCCTATCAAATATTCACTTCATTACACCAGGTTCCTATCAAATATTCACTTCATTACACCAGGTTCCTATCAAATATTCACTTCATTACACCAGGTTCATATCAAATATTCACTTCATTACACCAGGTTCATATCAAATATTCACTTCATTACACCAGGTTCCTATCAAATATTCACTTCATTACACCAGGTTCCTATCATATTTTGTATAAAATATATCCATATTTTCATCAGTTGCCATATTGCGTTTGAAATTTATCACTATTTCCATCATTTGTCATATTTCATATGATATTTATCATTATTTTAATTTGTCTTTTCCCTGTAGCCAACAGGAACAGCACTGGGGCAGAAGAAAATCATGTGGAAGTTTTCATCTCATCAGAGCCAAGGAATCATCTAGTGAAACATAGCATGGACAATGGCGGCAGCGTTATGTCTGGAAACTTGACCAATGCGAATAAGGTCAGAAGTAATGGAAGCAATGGGGATGTCTTACCTGGCATAGAAGATTTGACTAATGGCCATATATATGATGATAATCCACATGGCCACTTTATCCAAACTGACTACCAAAATGGGGGAACTCTTCAGTATTCTAATCCTAACAGTCATTACTCTGTTGCAGAACATAGGCCAGGTGTTCTGAGAACCGACAGTAGAAATATTATGTTTGGTCAGAGACAGGCCAATTTGGTAGGTTTGACAGTTGACAGGTTGGATAATGTTGGGGATGGGCTTGAAGCTAATTCAAACCTTGATGAAACTGACTGTCTGCTCGTTTCGCGACATTCCAGGAGAGTAGCTAGCCCTCACATTCCAAATCTAGCAACATCAGTTGATGACTCACCAACTGTAACCAAGATTTTGACAGGAAATAGAAAACCAAATTGTGGTCAGTTATTTGTCAAAAATGTTCATTTTTCACAATCTGTTTTACCAGATAGAGCAACTTATATACCTGCTGCTGACACGGTGAAGTTTACTAGAAGTGTCTCGTTGATTGCTAGCCCCGAAGGAGAGGTTGATGAGGGTAAAGAAGAGACTAGATTCCCTAGATTTAGTCAACTCTTACAAGACAACGAAGATAGTTACAACGCTGACTCAGCACTTGATTATTCTATGCCAAGTCCTACAAACCAGCAAGTTCCTTCTGTTCTACCCAAATCCCAGAGAGACATTCCAATAACACAGCAGCATTACCATCAAGGTAACCAAGCTCTTCTGCAGCAGGTTCCTTCAGTTCTACCCAAATCCCAGAGAGACACTCCAGTAACACAGCAGCATTACCATCAAGGTAACCAACCTCTTCTGCAGCAAGTTCCTTCTGTTCTACTCAAATCCCAGAGAGACACTCCAGTAACACAGCAGCAGATGCCTTCAGGTGTACCCAAATCGCAGAGAGATACTCAGATAACTCCCACAAACCACCACATCATGAACTTAAAAGAACAAGAATTGATTGAACCCACCGAACTTTCATCCAGTGGCTCGGAGACTTTTGTTAAAACTGTAATGGGTCAAAGGTTAACTACGATTCCTTCCTCTGTGATATCTGAAGATACGTACCAACAAACAAAGCTCAAAACTGCATCATCATCTCCTACAGCAGACAAATTTTCAAATATTTCTTCGAATATCACACACAAAAAAAACATCAACTCATTCGAAGACATCCATCTTAAACAAAAGAATAATGAAGAAATATCTCACAAGCTGGCAGACAGAAATAGACATAAAAGTGCAGGCATGAACTTGGCGTGTAATAATGAGAAAAAACAAATAGATATTCCAAATTTCTCAACTCAAGATCAAGTATCTAGCAGAGATAGTAACAGACACAATAGTTCCGAGCAGCAGCAGCAATATACTGATAGAAGTAATCATCATAGACCTCGTATAGAAGCAACATCTTCAGAAGAAAGTGATACAGCCATGGCAAGACGCCAACAGTATCATCGACTCGTTTCATTTGAGGACAATAACAACGTTGTGATTGCTAACAAACGATGCCTTGATAAAACCGACCAATTACAATCTTCCAGGTCTCAAAACTCACCAATAACAGTCACTACTAGTTCTGAACTACGGGCCCCACTGAGGGCATTGTCAGACCTCGAGCAGGGGCCGAACTCTAGTAGTGAGATTGAAGAGACTGAGGGGAAACAGCTTTACCATAATGTTGCTAGATCAAATACTTCTAGTAAGACATCAGTGAACAGTGAGCTGAGCCAGGCATCTGATGGTAGCAATAATCCGAATACTGCTGTAAGTAGCAATTATTCTACTTTTTTAATGCTTTTTCTGTCTTTCACGCTTTTTTGTCTTTCACTCGCTGTGAATTCAGGCGTAGTCTTGGTGCCACCGCCTCCTTCTTCCAACACTCCATATCGACCACTTGTTAAACCACTGTTTGTGATTTGTATGTGATCTCAGCCTAAGAGTGATTTGTATGTGATCTGAGCCTAAGAGTGATTGTATATGATCTCAGCCTAAGAGTGATTGTAGGGTGATCTCAGCCTAAGAGTGATTGTACGTGATCTCAGCCTAAGAGTGATTGTACGTGATCTCAGCCTAAGAGTGATTGTACGTGATCTCAGCCTAAGAGTGATTGTACGTGATCTCATCCTAAGAGTGATTGTATGTTGGGCCAGTTATGCGCTAACAAGTAGGTCAGCACATCCAATTTCTGCAATGCTTTTTATTTACTAGGGTAGCTTCCCATGAGCCCTACCTTAGTCCTTCTTACAACGTCTTGTAGGTCACAGTGGTACTATTCTTTGCTTCCATTGTGTGCCCCGTCAACACACAGGCGGTTCACCTGCTATGAATTTAGGTGTAGTCTTGGTATCTCTGACTAATTTTTGTGTGAAGACTTGCTTTCCTTGTTACCAGTGTCCGTCAACATTCTTGTTCTTCACCGTTCAACTCCCAACAGAGCACATGTCTTCAACAAACTTCTTCCAGCCTGTCCTCTCTCTTGCAATCCCTTCCAATTTCTTTCCACGTCTTATCTATCCTTTTAGTATCAGTCTCCATCTCTGTTGCCAACTGGCCTGTTTTGACCTGCTCATTTTTCCACTCCAGCCTTTCCGTTTTAGCAATCTTGTTTTCTTTTGTAACTATTTAATTATATCTTCTCGCGATCGTTAACCATTCAATTATATGAGGACTATCATCATAGCACTCCAGAAATATGTTATGCAATCGACGTTATGGCACATTGGGCATTCCCATGCATGCTCTGTCCTCTGTTGTAGCATCCATCCCAAAGTCCATTTGCCCACGTACCATGAGAAGTTGATTAGTACATCTTCTCTCTCCACTATGAAGACGACACATCCATGTCTGGCATATCCAAACTTAACTCCTAATTCTCTGGTTTGTTCTGGTGTCGGAGACTCGCCCATATCACATAAATGAGAGCGTACTGATGACATAGGCTCTGTCCATGCTTCCGCCCGCTTGAGTGGAGGCATTGTTTGCAAGAAAGTCAGCATGCTCGTTACCATGCACTCCAGCATGTCCAAGTGTGTACATCCAAGTACTATAGAACTATCCATACGTGCTCCGATTCCCCACCTCAATAAACTAATGTATACACTTTCATGTCTTATAGTACCAAAAATGGTCTATAGTCGAAGGATTGACTTCATTGCACCGGGTTTTACCCCATATGATTCGGTCCCTCTCCGCAGAAATGGCATGTCACCTGCCGAAAGTATTGTACAAACTCGATAGCTCTGGCAATAATCCTAGGTGTCTGTGGAAATAAATGACCCAATGAACAGAATGACATGGTTCAGATTCGAACCCAAGATCTTCAGAA
Organism: Arion vulgaris; assembly: GCA_020796225.1. Classification (NCBI taxonomy): domain Eukaryota; kingdom Metazoa; phylum Mollusca; class Gastropoda; order Stylommatophora; family Arionidae; genus Arion; species Arion vulgaris. The sequence continues at coordinate 19,449,357 of CM036778.1, read as the reverse complement.
CACAAGGCTTAACTGCTTAGCCAGAGACCCCCCTTTACATGTCTGACAGTACAAAGTTTGCTAACTAATATGTACACTTTACATGTCTGACAGTACAATGTTTGCTAACTAATATGTACACTTTACATGTCTGACAGTACAAAGTTTGCTAACTAATATGTACACTTTACATGTCTGACAGTACAAAGTCTGCTAACTAATATGTACACTTTACATGTCTGACAGTACAAAGTTTGCTAACTAATATGTACACTTTACATGTCTGACAGTACAAAGTCTACTAACTAATATGTACACTTTACATGTCTGACAGTACAAAGTTTGCTAACTAATATGTACACTTTACATGTCTGACAGTACAATGTTTGCTAACTAATATGTACACTTTACATGTCTGACAGTACAAAGTCTACTAACTAATATGTACACTTTACATGTCTGACAGTACAATGTTTGCTAACTAATATGTACACTTTACATGTCTGACAGTACAATGTTTGCTAACTAATATGTACACTTTACATGTCTGACAGTACAAAGTTTGCTAACTAATATGTACACTTTACATGTCTGACAGTACAATGTTTGCTAACTAATATGTACACTTTACATGTCTGACAGTACAAAGTCTACTAACTAATATGTACACTTTACATGTCTGACAGTACAATGTTTGCTAACTAATATGTACACTTTACATGTCTGACAGTACAATGTTTGCTAACTAATATGTACACTTTACATGTCTGACAGTACAAAGTCTGCTAACTAATATGTACACTTTACATGTCTGACAGTACAAAGTTTGCTAACTAATATGTACACTTTACATGTCTGACAGTACAAAGTCTACTAACTAATATGTACACTTTACATGTCTGACAGTACAAAGTTTGCTAACTAATATGTACACTTTACATGTCTGACAGTACAATGTTTGCTAACTAATATGTACACTTTACATGTCTGACAGTACAAAGTCTACTAACTAATATGTGCACTTTACATGTCTGACAGTACAAAGTTTGCTAACTAATATGTACACTTTACATGTCTGACAGTACAAAGTCTCCTAACTAATATGTACACTTTACATGTCTGACAGTACAAAGTCTGCTAACTAATATGTACACTTTACATGTCTGACAGTACAAAGTCTGCTAACTAATATGTACACTTTACATGTCTGACAGTACAAAGTTTGCTAACTAATATGTACACTTTACATGTCTAACAGTACAAAGTCTGCTAACTAATATGTACACTTTACATGTCTGACAGTACAAAGTCTACTAACTAATATGTACACTTTACATGTCTGACAGTACAAAGTCTACTAACTAATATGTACACTTTACATGTCTCACAGTACAAAGTCTACTAACTAATATGTACACTTTACATGTCTCACAGTACAAAGTCTACTAACTAATATGTACACTTTACATGTTCTCACACTACAAAGTCTACTAACTAATATGTACACTTTACATGTCTCACAGTACAAAGTATACTAACTAATATGTACACTTTACATGTCTGACAGTACAAAGTTTGCTAACTAATATGTACACTTTACATGTCTGACAGTACAATGTTTGCTAACTAATATGTACACTTTACATGTCTGACAGTACAAAGTCTGCTAACTAATATGTACACTTTACATGTCTGACAGTACAAAGTTTGCTAACTAATATGTACACTTTACATGTCTGACAGTACAAAGTCTACTAACTAATATGTGCACTTTACATGTCTGACAGTACAAAGTCTGCTAACTAATATGTACACTTTACATGTCTGACAGTACAAAGTCTACTAACTAATATGTACACTTTACATGTCTGACAGTACAAAGTCTACTAACTAATATGTACACTTTACATGTCTGACAGTACAAAGTCTATTAACTAATATGTACACTTTACATGTCTGACAGTACAGAGTCTACTAACTAATATGTACACTTTACATGTCTCACAGTACAAAGTCTACTAACTAATATGTACACTTTACATGTCTGACAGTACAAAGTCTGCTAACTAATATGTACATTTTTACATGTCTGACAGTACAAAATTTGCTAACTAATATGTACACTTTACATGTCTGACAGTACAAAGTCTACTAACTAATATGTACACTTTACATGTCTGACAGTACAAAGTCTGCTAACTAATATGTACACTTTACATGTCTGACAGTACAAAGTCTGCTAACTAATATGTACACTTTACATGTCTGACAGTACAAAGTCTACTAACTAATATGTACACTTTACATGTCTGACAGTACAAAGTCTACTAACTAATATGTACACTTTACATGTCTCACAGTACAAAGTCTGCTAACTAATATGTACACTTTACATGTCTGACAGTACAAAGTTTGCTAACTAATATGTACACTTTACATGTCTGACAGTACAAAGTCTACTAACTAATATGTACACTTTACATGTCTGACAGTACAAAGTCTTAACTAATATGTATACTTTACATGTCTGACAGTACAAAGTTCTAACTAATATGTAACTTTACATGTCTGACAGTACAAATGCTCTCCAATGCTTCCTTTACATGTTGCAGAAAAGTCACTGCTAACTAATATGCACTTTAGCATGTCCAAGTACAAAGTCTACTAAAATATGTCACTTTCATTCCCACAGTCAATAAACTAATATGTACACTTTCATGTCTTATAGTACCAAAGGTCTATATCAAGATTGATTACACTTTTACATGTTCGTGACAGAAATGTTTCCCCTGCTAATATGTACAAACTTTATGTCTGGAAAGTAACAAGTTCTGTAATAATGTACACTTAAACAGTGCAGGGATCAGTTCAAAGTTTGCTAACTAAGGCTAACTGTACAGACCTTTACATGTCTGACAGTACAAAGTTTGCTAACTAATATGTACACTTTACATGTCTGACAGTACAAAGTCTACTAACTAATATGTACATGACAGTACAAGTCTACTAACTAATATGTACACTTTACATGTCTGACAGTACAATGTTACTAACTAATATGTACACTTTACATGTCTGACAGTACAAAGTCTGCTAACTAATATGTACACTTTACATGTCTGACAGTACAAAGTCTACTAACTAATATGTACACTTTACATGTCTGACAGTACAAAGTCTACTAACTAATATGTACACTTTACATGTCTGACAGTACAAAGTCTTCTAACTAATATGTACACTTTACATGTCTGACAGTACAAAGTTTGCTAACTAATATGTACACTTTACATGTCTGACAGTACAAAGTCTACTAACTAATATGTACACTTTACATGTCTGACAGTACAAAGTTTGCTAACTAATATGTACACTTTACATGTCTGACAGTACAAAGTTTGCTAACTAATATGTACACTTTACATGTCTGACAGTACAATGTTTGCTAACTAATATGTACACTTTACATGTCTGACAGTACAAAGTCTGCTAACTAATATGTACACTTTACATGTCTGACAGTACAAAGTTTGCTAACTAATATGTACACTTTACATGTCTGACAGTACAAAGTCTACTAACTAATATGTACACTTTACATGTCTGACAGTACAAAGTTTGCTAACTAATATGTACACTTTACATGTCTGACAGTACAAAGTCTTCTAACTAATATGTACACTTTACATGTCTGACAGTACAAAGTTTACTAACTAATATGTACACTTTACATGTCTCACAGTACAAAGTCTACTAACTAATATGTACACTTTACATGTCTACAGTACAAAGCCTACTAACTAATATGTACACTTTACATGTCTGACAGTACAAAGTCTACTAACTAATATGTACACTTTACATGTCTGACAGTACAAAGTATACTAACTAATATGTACACTTTACATGTCTGACAGTACAAAGTTACTAACTAATATGTACACTTTACATGTCTGAAGTACAAATTTGCTAACTAATATGTACACTTTACATGTCTGACAGTACAAAGTTTGCTAACTAATATGTACACTTTACATGTCTGACAGTACAAAGTTTGCTAACTAATATGTACACTTTACATGTCTGACAGTACAAAGTTTACTAACTAATATGTACACTTTACATGTCTGACAGTACAAAGTCTACTAACTAATATGTACACTTTACATGTCTGACAGTACAAAGTCTACTAACTAATATGTACACTTTACATGTCTGACAGTACAAAGTCTACTAACTAATATGTACACTTTACATGTCTGACAGTACAAAGTCTATTAACTAATATGTACACTTTACATGTCTGACAGTACAGAGTCTACTAACTAATATGTACACTTTACATGTCTCACAGTACAAAGTCTACTAACTAATATGTACACTTTACATGTTGACAGTACAAAGTCTACTAACTAATATGTAAAACTTTACATGTCTGACAGTACAAAGTTTACTAACTAATATGTACACTTTACATGTCTGACAGTACAAAGTCTACTAACTAATATGTACACTTTACATGTCTGACAGTACAAAGTCTACTAACTAATATGTACACTTTACATGTCTGACAGTACAAAGTCTACTAACTAATATGTACACTTTACATGTCTGACAGTACAAAGTTTTCTAACTAATATGTACACTTTACATGTCTGACAGTACAAAGTCTACTAACTAATATGTACACTTTACATGTCTGACAGTACAAAATTTGCTAACTAATATGTACACTTTACATGTCTGACAGTACAAAGTCTACTAACTAATATGTACACTTTACATGTCTGACAGTACAAAGTCTTCTAACTAATATGTACACTTTACATGTCTGACAGTACAAAGTTTACTAACTAATATGTACACTTTACATGTCTGACAGTACAAAGTTTGCTAACTAATATGTACACTTTACATGTCTGACAGTACAAAGTCTACTAACTAATATGTACACTTTACATGTCTGACAGTACAAAGTCTACTAACTAATATGTACACTTTACATGTCTGACAGTACAAAGTCTACTAACTAATATGTACACTTTACATGTCTGACAGTACAAAGTCTACTAACTAATATGTACACTTTACATGTCTGACAGTACAAAGTTCTAACTAATATGTACACTTTACATGTCTCAGTACAAAGTTACTAACTAATTTGTACACTTTACATGTCTGACAGTACAAAGTTTGCTAACTAATATGTACACTTTACATGTCTGACAGTACAAAGTTTACTAACTAATATGTACACTTTACATGTCTGACAGTACAAAGTTTTCTAACTAATATGTACACTTTACATGTCTGACAGTACAAAGTTTGCTAACTAATGTGTACACTTTACATGTTGCAGAGTATGAAGTACAGACGTAGTCAGAGTCATAGTGCTCCAAGCAGTTGTGATTCATCTCATAAACCTCCACCAAGATCCATGTCAGAAGAGAAACCTCAGAAACTGGATCGACCTGTTGCCAAAGTTAAACGTAAGTTGTTTTGTTTATTTATTGTAGCCCAGTAAACCTGGGAGGAGACACCAGAGCTCATGTGATAGTAAACACATACCACAAGCAGTGGAGTAAATAGGTTAACACCTCAGTATGGTAGGGTTCGCCCATGTGCTGCTGGAGCCAGCTAGGGAAGCTAAGAATAGTACCACTGCCACCTACAAGGCATGTTGTAAGAGACGACTGAGGTAGGGACCTAGGGAAGCTAAGAATAGTACCACTGCCACCTACAAGGCATGTTGTAAGAGACGACTGAGGTAGGGACCTAGGGAAGCTAAGAATAGTACCACTGCCACCTACAAGGGATGTTGTAAGAGACGACTGAGGTAGGGGCCAAGGGAAGCTAAAAATAGTACCACTGCCACCTACAAGGCATGTTGTAAGAGCGACTGAGGTAGGGGCCAAGGAACTGATGACCACTGCCACTAAAGAGTTAAAGCGATGAGTTGTTTGATTATTGGAGCCAGAAACCTGGGAAAGAGCTAGGATAGTACACTCCACAACATGGGATGTTTAGAGACGACTGAGGGGAGCCAAGGGAAGCTAAGAATAGTACCACTGCCACCTACAAGGCATGTTGTAAGAGACGACTGAGGTAGGGCCAGGAAGCTAAGAATAGTACCACTGCCACCTACAAGGCATGTTGTAAGAGACGACTGAGGTAGGGGCCAAGGGAAGCTAAGAATAGTACCACTGCCACCTACAAGGCATGTTGTAAGAGACGACTGAGGTAGGGGCCAAGGGAAGCTAAGAATAGTACCACTGCCACCTACAAGGGATGTTGTAAGAGACGACTGAGGTAGGGGCCAAGGGAAGCTAAGAATAGTACCACTGCCACCTACAAGGGATGTTGTAAGAGACGACTGAGGTAGGGGCCAAGGGAAGCTAAGAATAGTACCACTGCCACCTACAAGGCATGTTGTAAGAGACGACTGAGGTAGGGACCAGGGAAGCTAAGAATAGTACCACTGCCACCTACAAGGCATGTTGTAAGAGACGACTGAGGTAGGGCCTAGGGAAGCTAAAATATAACTGCCACCTACAAGGCAGTTGTAGAGCGACTGAGTAGGGCCAGGAAGCTAAGAATAGTTCCCACAGCAAACGATGGTGGCCTGGGCTACCTAATGGTACTTGTAGGCACATAACTGGCACAGCGTACAATCGCTCATAGGCTCAGATGACATACAAATCACAAAGAGTGGTTAACAAGTGGTCGATATGGAATGTTCGAAGAAGAATAAGAAGTATGTGATCCGAGCCTAAGAGTGATTGTATTTCTCACCACTATTTCTCATGATTGTTTTCTTTGTTCCCAATAGCGATGCCTGCTAGTGAGAATTGTGCCAACCAGCAACCTTCAGATGACATAGACAGAACAACACAACAGTTTGTCCAGACAAACACAGCTAATAACAATAATACAGCTTCAATATTCACTTCCAACAGTCAGGACAGTCATCAAGAGGTAGGACTCTAAGATTCAATCATGAAAATGTCACAGAGAAAAGCTCAACACTAAAATGTATATCTTCTTCTTTTGTCATCACACTGTTACCAGGTTGTTGCCCAGTATCACGTTTTTCTGTTTTTGTCTTACGCTACTCTAGTCTTATTCTTTTGTCATCACATTGTTACCAGCTTGTTGCCCAGTATCGTGTTTTTCTGTTTTTGTCTTACGCTACTCTAGTCTTCTTCTTCTCGTTCGCTGATGTTTAATGTCTACACTCTGAGTGTCCAATTCTCAGGATGTATGTTGTTGTGTTTGTTAATTCATCACATCAAGGCTTCCAAACAACTTCATTGTTTAGTGAATGCTTTCATTTTCTCTCTGTTTTTTAGTGCTCCAGTGATGTTTTTTCTTTTCCTGACAGCCCAGTTGATTCATCCATTTTTCAGTTGAACATGTTTCTTTCTGCAGTTGATTCATCCAGTGACATGTTCTTTCTGCAGTTGATTCATCCAGTGACAATTTTGCATGATGCTACTCTAGTGACTTGTGTAATAGTTAATTTTACTTTTCTGCTATGTCATCTATCCATCTTTTTCATGGTCTTCCTCTCACCTTCTTTCCTGATGTTCTGTTGTAGAAGACTCTATACTGTGAAGTTTGAATGCATTCTTATTAAGTGGCCGAACGATTCTTTGTTTCTCAATGTAATTTTCTTTCAACGCTCTATATCAACCACTCATTCTGATTTAACCAGTTATGCTCCTAAATGTAGGCCAGCACATCCGATTTCTGCGATGCTTTTTATTTACTAGAGTAGGTTCCCTAGGTCCTATTTTTTTTTTTTTTGCGATCGCTATTTTGATGATGGTACCATTAGACATGTTCTTATGATGAAGTCAACTGTTGTCTGGAGCTCATCTCTGGTGCCATGTAGTTTTGATGATTATACCGTTAGACGCGTTCTTATGATGAAGTCGACTGTTGTCTGGAGCTCATCTCTGGTGTCATGTAGTTTTGATGATTATACTGTTAGACGCGTTCTTATGATGAAGTCGACTGTTGTCTGGAGCTCATCTCTGGTGCCATGTAGTTTTGATTATTATACTGTTAGACGCGTTCTTATGATGAAGTCACTGTTGTCTGGAGCTCATCTCTGGTGCCATGTAGTTTTGATGATTATACGTTAAACATGCTCTTATGATGAAGTCGACTGTTGTCTGAGCTCATCTCTGGTGCCATGTAGTTTTGATGATTATACTGTTAGACGGCTCTAATGATGAAGTCAACTGTTGTCTGGAGGTCATCTCTGGTGCCATGTAGTTTTGATGATTATACCATTAGACTTGTTCTTATGATGAAGTCAACTGTTGTCTGGAGCTCATCTCTGGTGCCATGTAGTTTTGAATGTAGTGTTGTGGGGCCAGCATTCCTTTGGTCCTATATCAGTCACCTCTTACGACATTACTTGTAGGTCGTAGTGGTACAATTCTTTGCTTCCCATGCGGGCACCGGCACTACACAGGCGGAATTTAGAATATTAGCCTGATCTATTGTTCACCCACTTTTTATAGCAGCCATACCTGCAAGCCTATCAGCGTGTTCATTTTCCCTTACACCTGCATGCCCTGGCACACTAATTTTTGTCAGCCTACACCTCTTTTGAGAGTCCAACCATTGTCTCCGAGCCAAGCCTGTCTGAATCTTCCTCAGCATACTTATAAGCCCAGCAGAGGCTTGAATCCAGTGCAAACATCCCTACCGAATGGTGACACACTGTGTATTGGGCACAGTGAGATAGAAATGGGAACGGTGTCGCCCAGTAGAACAATGTGAGCACAAGTGACGAAGAAAAAGGGGGCGAGCCCAGTCACTAGACGAGGGCACAAACAGAAAATGGTGGCGAGTCTCGAAGATGGGGTCCCCATTCAGAGAACAGTAACCGCATTTTCCTCGCAGAGAACTACTACTGCCTTGTAGTTTGATTGGGGACAATCAAAGCCTAGCAGAGCAACCCGTACACAAAACTGGATGGCAGGCAAACCAAGTAGTCAAAAAAAAGACTGGTAACCTGAGCAGATGATGCTCAACAACCCGGGACGGAAGGTTGTCTAAGGGTACCTTAGAAAATAGCACTAACCCTAAAAGAAAATAGCAACCTGCTGCCTTGCAGGTCGGCTGGGGACAGCCCAAAGGCTGACGGAGAGCGAACCCAGTAAACGTTGGCTAAAACCAGACACATCTCAGAAGGATAAGCACCAGAGCTCCAAATGTCGCTGAAGATGTGACAAAACACACCCATGCTAAGGCTGCATGAATCAGATTTGCACATGAGTGAGATTTAGGGGGAAATCTGGTAGATCAGTCTGGGCGTTGATCGTGAGAGAGAGATATACCTAAAGAATAGCTACACCAGTTATGAGGGGATGTATGGATGATTCAAGTATTTCATACTGTTTCTCAATTAGTCTTGTGTTCTGATAACTGATAGAAGAATAAAGAAGAAGAATCGCATGCTCCATGTTTGTTGTTGTCTATAGATTTCTTGTATATTATCTCCCCAGGCTGGCATGGAAGTCGGGCAACGATCAGATTTACAGGAGGAGGAACAAGAAGAAGAAGACAGACGGACAAATCAGGATTTAGTCAACACTATCATCTAGATGAGACATTTTGTTGTTATTCTGTTTCTTGATTTCTCTGATTTACTTTCCATGAGAACGGTTAACATCTGTCACAGACAGCTATCAACAAGTTTGTTGTCTGTACCATGTAGGGATGTCACAGACAGCTGCCAACAAGTTTGTTCTCTGCACCATGTAGTGATGTCACAGACAGCTGTCAACAAGTTTGTTGTCTGTACCACACAGTGATGTCACAGATAGCTGTCAATAAGTTTGTTCTCTGCACTACGCAGTGATGTCACAGATAGCTGCCAACATAGTTGTTGTCTGTACCATGTAGTAATAGCATCGACAGATAGCTGCCAACACAGTTGTTGTCTGTACCATGTAGTAATAGCATCTACAGATAGCTGCTATCATGCTATAACCTTCTTCTTTGAATGCTCCATATCGCAAAGATGCCGAGCCTAATCTAGTGAAAAAAGCAATTACAATGGAACATCTCCATTACATGTTTCCAGAAGACAGCTGGATAAGAATTTACACAGATGGATCGGCAATGGAGGCAACCATGAATGGTGGAGCAGGAGTGTACATTAGGCACCCAGATGCTACCACTGTGTCTCTAGCGGCTCCTACTGGAAGAATATGTTCCAACTACAAAGCAGAACTCATAGCCCTTCTGATGGCAGCACAGCACATGAATAAGCTGCAAGCAGCTGCAAGCAAGATGGTATTTCTTACAGACTCATTGTCAGCTATACAAGCCCTGGAGGCTAAATCCACTGACAGCACAGTACAAAAACTACAAAGAGAACTTGCTCAGCTTTCAGAAAAGGCAGAAATTCACTTGCAGTGGATTCCATCTCACTGTGGCATTGCAGGCAATGAGAGTGCTGATGTCTTAGCTAAGGAGGGCAGTGCCAAAGAGCAAATTTACCAACCCTTGTCTTTTCAAGAGGTCAAAACCCTCATACAGAGAAAATCTGCAGTAGACTGGAAGACAAACACTGGATATGATTATGGAAAAGACTCCTCAAAGACCTAAGCAGAACAGACCAGGTCATTATATTTCGACTACGCACCGGACACTGCAGACTCAACAAACACTTATACAGACTAGGAATAAGTCAAACAGCTCTCTGCCAGTGTCAGCAGGCAGAACAGACACCAGAGCATATCCTGCAAGACTGTCCTCTTCTGTGTGAGCTGAGAAGCAACATGTGGCCACACCCAGTCGACCTGAAAACTAAGCTTTGGGGAAACCTGACAGACCTGAAGCTGTCTGCCCAGTTTGTGGTCCACAGTAAATTAAGCGCATGACCAGAGTTCGCTGAAGAAGAAGAAGAAGAATGCTCCATATCGACCAGCTGTTAAACCACTCTTTGGGATTTGTATATGATCCGAACCTAAGACCGATTCAGTCTGTTCAGCTTGGTTAGAACTTCCAAGAGTTAGACTCCCACCAACATAGCCTGAAGGATCATCAAAACACACAAACCTTCCAACCATGATACAGTAAGATAATGTGTGGAGGGAGACAGTATAGATGTTGTGTGTATATATATATATACATATTAATTAATAGAATTGTATTGTAAATACTAAATTTCCCAGTGTGTGTGCATAAAAAAAAAAACACTGTTGTTACTGCATGTAATACCGCTTTCTGGGCTGGGTAGGACAAGAGGGCATGAGCCTGTGGAATTTAATAGCTAGTGCAGTTGCCGTGACACTGTTCAGGTTATAATGTTTTCTTTATGCCCTCAACAGAAAAAACTCCTTGGTCTTACCGTGGATTGAACCTGAGTCTCCTGAATGGGAGCAGCGAACTAATCCATTCAACCAGATGCTTCACTGTGTATAGATATCTCTCACATATCTTCAACACATTACCGAGGCCCGAGCGGTTACCGGGGTCCAAATTTGAGGTTTAAAGAATAGAACCACTGTTACACCTGCCACGCATGTCGAAATAGGCGACTAAGGAGGTTTGGATGAAATCGGATGCACGTGTCCGCTAGGAATGCTAACCCGAAACAAATGCTTGCAGAAAACGGATGCACCAGGCCGTATGGCGCATAACATGGTGCAACGACCCCTCACAATGCAGAATGGGATCACGGATTCTACGGTCGCCAATCTGCCTCTGAGATTTAGCCACGCAGTAAGAATGTCAGACCTACCATCACAAAGGTGGCTAAAACTTACTGTGGGAAGAAGTCGGCACAAACGGGAAAGCAGAAATCATAGGAATTATGTCCTACAGAACTGCCCCAGTATGCAGACTTGAGAAGAAAGAGGTGGCCCACTTACACTAGTGTCCAAGACAAACTGTATGAACAAACTGCCTGATAATCTGAGGCAAGCGACTGCCTTTATTAGAGAATCTGAAATCCCAATCTAGTGAGAACACAGAAGACAAACTGTATGGTGTGCCTGATAATCTGAGGCAGGCGACTGCCTTTATTAGAGAATCTGAAATCCCAATCTAGTGAGAACACAGAAGAAGAAGAAGACATTATTATGATAGGTATAGCTGACACTTGTTTGTTATCTCTTATCTTGAATGTGTATATATATGTTCAACATCTGGATTGTTCTCATCATTTCTCATGTTCTTTTTGAAAGCTCCGTATCAACCACTTGTTAACCACTCTGTGTGATTTGTATGTGATCCGAGCCTAAGATCGATTGTATGTTGTACCAGTTATGCGACTACAGGTAGCCAACACATCCGATTTCTGCTATGCTTTTATTTACTATTGTAACTTCCTAGGTCCTACATCAGTCGCCTCTTACGACATGCCTTGTAGCTTGCAGTGGTACTATTCTTTGCTTCCCCTGTGGATCCCGACACTACACAGGCGCTCATGTTCACAATTGCTAGCAAAGAGATGAATTGCTTCCATAAATTCCAGTGATGAACTATAAATTCCAGTGATGAACTATAAGTTCCAGTGATGAACTATAAATTCATGTGATGAACTATAAATTCCAGTGATGAACTATAAATTCATGTGATGAACTATAAATTCCAGTGATGAACTATAAATTCATGATGAACTATAATTCCAGTGATGAACTATAAATTCATGTGATGAGCTATAAATTCATGTGATGAACTATAAATTCCAGTGATGAACTATAAATGCCGGTGATGAACTATAAATGCCGGTGATGAGCTACAAATTCCGGTGATGAGCTATAAATGCTGGTGATGAGCTATAAATGCAGGTGAACTATAAATGCTGGTGATGAGCTATAAATTCCAGTGATGAACTATAAATTCCAGTGATGAACTATAAATTCCAGTGATGAACTATAATGGTAGCACCCTTCATGATTAGATCACTGGACATAAAACTACATAGACCTCTGAGCTACAAGAGACATTGTTGAATGTATAGACAATATTTCAAGCGAACTAAAGGAAGGAAAGATTATCAGATCAACCTCTGAAATTAGAGAAGGCAGGCCTTCATGCAACAATAAGTTGGAAGCATCATATCAAGCGCTCTGACTACATCATAGCGAGCAAACACAAGAAGAAATCAGATATCTCAGCATAGTCTCTCATCCATTAACTTCCACAGGTACATGACCCTAACTCTGTCCTAAAATCTGGTATTCCAGGCAGTAAAGACATGTTTGATTTCTTGACTGGATTTGGGAGAATTTGAATATAATTGTATGGTTGTATGTTTATTGTCTGTTGATGTATATGTTGATGTCGATTGTGCTTGTATAGGATTTCATTGTCTCTGTACTGTTTACATCTTATATCTAGTCCTGATAGAGATCTGAAGTTCCTTTCAGTAGCATCTTCTCATTTTTGCCTTTGTGTATGTAATTAATTATCCATTTTGTAGGTTCTGTAAATTTATGCTTTATATTGTTTGTTTACTTGTAAAACTCAGCTATGTAGCTCATTGTAGTTACAGTTTTTGTGTATCATCATTGCTACATTAGTTTTACTCCAGTCTTTTCTTATATTGATAGTATGTTTCATCATTGCTACATTAGTTTTACTCCAGTCTTCCTTATATTGATAGTATGTTTCATCATTGCTACATTAGTTTTACTCCAATCTTTCCTTATATTGATAGTATGTTTCATCATTGCTACATTAGTTTTACTCCAGTCTTCCTTATGATAGTTGTCATCATTCAGTTTATGTCTTAATGATTATGTCATCATTGCTACATTAGTTTTACTGCAGTCTTTCCTTATATTGATAGTATGTTTCATCATTGCTACGATAGGCTTTACTCCAGTCTTTTCTTATATTGATAGTATGTTTCATCATTGCTACATTAGTTTACTCCAGTCTTTCCTTATATTGATAGTATGTTTCATCATTGCTACATTAGCTTTACTCCAGTCTTTTCTTATATTGATAGTATGTTTCATCATTGCTACATTAGTTTTACTCCAGTCTTTACTTATATTGATAGTATGTTTCATCATTGCTACATTAGCTTTACTCCAGTCTTTTCTTATATTGATAGTATGTTTCATCATTGCTACATTAGACATTTACTGTCTCAGTCTTTCCCTTATATTGATAGTATGTTTCATCATTGCTACATTAGTTTTACTCAGTCTTTACTTATATTGATAGTATGTTTCATCATTGCTACATTAGTTTTACTCCAGTCTTTACTTATATTGATAGTATGTTTCATCATTGCTACATTAGTTTTACTCCAGTCTTTCCTTATATTGATAGTATGTTTCATCATTGCTACATTAGTTTTACTCCAGTCTTCCTTATATTGATAGTATGTTTCATCATTGCTACATTAGTTTTACTCCAGTCTTTCCTTATATTGATAGTATGTTACATCATTGCTACATAGTTTTACTCCAGTCTTTTCTTATATTGATAGTATGTTTCATCATTGCTACATTAGTTTTACTCCAGTCTTTCCTTATATTGATAGTATGTTTTCATCATTGTCTAGTTTTTATATTAGTATTTCTCAGTTCTTTCCGTTTCATATTGATAGTATGTTTCATCATTGCTGCACATTAGCTTTACTACCAGTCTTTCCTTATATTGATAGTATGTTTCATCATTGCTACATTAGTTTTACTCCAGTCTTTCCTTATATTGATAGTATGTTTCATCATTGCTACATTAGTTTTACTCCAGTCTTCCTTATATTGATAGTATGTTTCATCATTGCTACATTAGTTTTACTCCAGTCTTCCTTATATTGATAGTATGTATATGCCACATCATTTGATTAGCATAGCATAGTTTTACTCCAGTCTTTTCTTATATTGATAGTATGTTTCATCATTGCTACATTAGTTTTACTCAGTCTTTCCTTATATTGATAGTATGTTTCATCATTGCTACATTAGTTTTACTCCAGTCTTTCCTTATATTGATAGTATGTTTCATCATTGCTACATTAGCTTTACTCCAGTCTTTCCTTATATTGATAGTATGTTTCACCATTGCTACATAGTTTTACTCCAGTCTTCCTTATATTGATAGTATGTTTCATCATTGCTACATTAGTTTTACTCCAGTCTTCCTTATATTGATAGTATGTTTCATCATTGCTACATTAGTTTTACTCCAGTCTTTTCTTATATTGATAGTATGTTTCATCATTGCTACATTAGTTTTACTACAGTCTTTCCTTATATCGATAGTATGGTTGTACGATTAAATGAATAATGGAAGTCCAAGAGAAAAAACAAAATCTATTTCTCAATGTGGCAAAAATAATGGTTGATTGATAGGACCATCATCATTGCACTTTGGTGAGTAACCATGTATGTTCTGATCTCTTTCTTACACATGAAGATCTCAACTGCAGTGTACAAACTCCGTAGCTCCAGCGAGGGGCCGCAATGTAATTTTGAAGATGCTGAAGATATTTTTGTAAGCACTTTTATTTTTAATCTTTTTCTAATAAATTTTTTCCCGGCAGCTGCTTTCCAACCTGTTCGTATTGATTTTGAACTGCTGAGTGTTCTTTTACGTGCTTACATTGAACACTGACCTACGTTTTATCGTCTGTCTTCAATAGGACTATGAACTCGATCTCACCTACACTGTGATCAGGGATCTCCGGAACCAACATGACAAATGATATATTTATCAATGGAGAGAAAGTAGAAAATGTAGACCAGTTTTGAATATCTTGGTTCACTGCTAACAACAGATGGAAATGGGATGAAGGAAATTAAAGAAGAACAAGCAAGGCTTTACAAAAATTAAACAACTCAAAACAGTATGGAACGGAACTGATAAGAAAAAAAAGATCAGAATACTAAGAGCATGCATATTCCCAGTGGCAACGTATGGGTCTGTAGCATGGACATTTAAAAAGGCAGTGGGAAAAACATATATGTGCTTTTGAATATAAGTGTTACAGAAGAGTCCTCCGTATATCATGGGCAGAGAAGAGAACAAATAGATCTATCCAGAAAGAACTCAAAATCAAAGAAAACTGGCTGATGCTACAAATAAAAAATAGAAAATTGAAGTATTTTGAACATATAAAGAGATACGAAGGGTTCGAGAAGACCATCATGGAAGGAGACATCCAGATAAAGATAAGTAAAGATGGATTGAGGATGTAACTGATGATTTGAGCATAACGGCTGTAGAAGTGGGACATCCATCTATGGAAGAGAACAATTCTGAAGGACTGTTAGAGTGGCAACGTTCTACTCAGGACAAGCTATTGAATGATACTTGTTGTAATGCCTCTGAAGTTGGAAACGGCACTCCTGTATGGTGGGGACACTGATAAAAAGGAAAGCATACCTTCACGAAAAAATCAGTCAGAAGCGCCATACATGCCTGAATTAATAGCGGGTGGACACAAGATGAAGAAGAAGATAATTGTATGACTAGTTTGTTTATGTTGATATCTCTAATGACTAGTTTGTTTATGTTGATATCTCTAATGACTAGTTTGTTTATGTTGATATCTCTAATGACTAGTTTGTTTATGTTGATATCTCTAATGACTAGTTTGTTTATGTTGATATCTCTAATGACTAGTTTGTTTATGTTGATATCTCTAATGACTAGTTTGTTTATGTTGATATCTCTAATGACTAGTTTGTTTATGTTGATATCTCTAATGACTAGTTTGTTTATGTTGATATCTCTAATGACTAGTTTGTTTATGTTGATATCTCTAAGCATATTTCTCTAATGTTGATGTACATGTTGAACTGCTCAAACTAAAATCTATTGTGACAAGTTAACTTGTCAAATAAAGCAATTAATTGTCAATAAAGTCTTTGATTAATATGAAATTTCTTCTAGATAGTTCTACTAGCAGGTGGTGGGCAGAGAACAGGCAAACAAATTATGAAGAGATTTCTTCTTCTTTTAACACTCCATATCGACCACTTGTTAACCATTCTGTGTCATCTGTATGTGATCTGAGCCTAAGAGTGATTGTACATTGTGCCATTGATGCACCTACAAGTAGGCCAGCATATCCAATTTCTGCGACGCTTTTTATTTACTAGGTAGCTTCCCTAGGCCCCTACCTCAGTTGCCTCTTGCGACATACCTTGTAGGTTGCAGTGGTACTATTTGTTGCTTCCCTTGTGGGCCCCGGCACCACGATGATGAATTTTTGTGAATAAAGTCTGTGATCAATAAAATATTTCTTCTAGATAGTTCTACCAATCCAGAGAATACCTCTCTTCTTTCTTCTTCTTCTTGTTTGCGTTCGTTCTTTACGACCACTTTTAATCACTCTTTGTGATATATTTGATCTTTGCCAAGAACTGTATACGTTGCACATTGGTTTGGTAGGCCCCTAAAGGCATAGACTTCTACACGTTTAGGACACGTGCATCTGATTTCAGCCAAAGCTCCTTAGTCGCCTCTTACGACATGCGTGGCAGGTAACAGTGGTTCTATTCTTTACACCCCAAATTTGGGCCCGGTAACCACTCGGGCGAAGAGAGAATACCTAATACTGAGATCACACAGGCATCAACAATATCAATAAGGAAATTCTTCTTCTCCTGCGTTCTCATTAGATTGGGATTTTGGATTCTCTAATAAAGGCAGCCGTCTGCCTCAGGTTATCAGCCACGCCACACAGTTTGTCTTGGATGTTAGTGTAAGTGGGCCATCTCTTTCTTCTCAAGTCTGCATACTGGGGGTAGTTCTGTAGGATATAATTCCTATGATTTCTGCTTCCCCGTTTGTGCAGACCTCTTCCCGTAGTAATTTTGGCCACCCTCGTGATGGTAGGTCTGACATTCTTACTGCGTGGCTAAATCTCAGAGGCAGATTGGTGACCGTAAAATCCGTTATCCATTTCCTCATTGTGAGGGGTCGTTCCACCATGTTATGTGCCTTACGGCCTGCAAGCATTTGTTTTGTGTTAGCATTCCCTAATGGACATGTGCATCCAATTTCAGCCAAACCTCCTTAGTCGCCTCTTATGACATGGGTGGCAGGTAACAGTGGTTCTATTCTTTACACCCCAAATTTGGGCCTAGGTAACCACTTGGGCGGGCTTAGGTAATCACATGTGCGGGCCCAGGTAACCACTCGGGCGAATAAGGAAATAAGAAGTGTCTAAAGCCAACGGATTGACTTTATTGCACCAGGTTTTACCTCGTATAACTCTGTCACTCTTGATTGACTTTATTGCACCAGGTTTTACCTCGTATAACTCTGTCACTCTCGATTGACTTTATTGCACCAGGTTTTACCTCGTATAACTCTGTCACTCTCGATTGACTTTATTGCACCAGGTTTTACCTCGTATAACTCTTGTCACTCTCGATTGACTTTATTGCACCGGTTTTACCTCTATAACTCTGTCACTCTTGATTGACTTTATTGCACCAGGTTTTACCTCGTATAACTCTGTCACTCTTGATTGACTTTATTGCACCAGGTTTTACCTCGTATAACTCTGTCACTCTTGATTGACTTTATTGCACCAGGTTTTACCTCGTATAACTCTGTCACTCTTGATTGACTTTATTGCACTGGTTTTACCTCGTATAACTCTGTCACTCTTGATTGACTTTATTGCATCGGGTTTTACCTCGTATAACTCTGTCACTCTTGATTGACTTTATTGCACTGGGTTTTACCTCGTATAACTCTGTCACTCTTGATTGACTTTATTGCATCTGGTTTTACCTCGTATAACTCTGTCACTCTTGATTGACTTTATTGCACTGGTTTTACCTCGTATAACTCTGTCACTCTTGATTGACTTTATTGCATCGGGTTTTACCTCGTATAACTCTGTCACTCTCGATTGACTTTATTGCACCAGGTTTTACCTCGTATAACTCTGTCACTCTTGATTGACTTTATTGCACCAGGTTTTACCTCGTATAACTCTGTCACTCTTGATTGACTTTATTGCACCAGGTTTTACCTCGTATAACTCTGTCACTCTTGATTGACTTTATTGCACCAGGTTTTACCTCGTATAACTCTGTCACTCTTGATTGACTTTATTGCACTGGTTTTACCTCGTATAACTCTGTCACTCTCGATTGACTTTATTGCACCAGGTTTTACCTCGTATAACTCTGTCACTCTTGATTGACTTTATTGCACCAGGTTTTACCTCGTATAACTCTGTCACTCTCGATTGACTTTATTGCACCAGGTTTTACCTCGTATAACTCTGTCACTCTTGATTGACTTTATTGCACCAGGTTTTACCTCTATAACTCTGTCACTCTTGATTGACTTTATTGCATCGGATTTTACCTGTATAACTCTGTCACTCTTGATTGACTTTATTGCACCAGGTTTTACCTCGTATAACTCTGTCACTCTTGATTGACTTTATTGCACCAGGTTTTACCTCGTATAACTCTGTCACTCTCGATTGACTTTATTGCACTGGGTTTTACCTCGTATAACTCTGTCACTCTTGATTGACTTTATTGCACCAGGTTTTACCTCGTATAACTCTGTCACTCTTGATTGACTTTATTGCACCAGGTTTTACCTCGTATAACTCTGTCACTCTCGATTGACTATTGCATCGGGTTTTACCTCGTATAACTCTGTCACTCTCCTCAGAAATGGCACGCTACCTGTCAAGATTATTGCACAAAGTACGAACTCTGTAGCTCCAGCAACAATCATAGGAGTCTCTGGAAACAAATGCATTTATGAACAGAATGGCGCGGTCCAGATTCGAACCCACGACCTTCGGAGACCTCGAATTAAAAGATGCAGAAGACCAGACACCCACATGTGGCTTTGAAATGGAATCTAGGAGGCAAGAGAGAAGTAGGGGGAGACATGGAGATGAAATGTAGACAGAAAGAGAAGATGTCGGATAGACCTTGAATGAACTAAGCTAGCTAGCTTCTTCTTCTTTGCGTTCGTTCTTTACACCCCAAATTTGGACCACTCGGGCGAGCTAGCTAGCTCAAGACAGTTCTAGTTGGAGGACATTTCTTGATGCATTATGCTTTAGGGGCAGTTAAGAGAAAGATCTACCCGCAGTTGGTGGTAGGCAGAGAACAATCAAAGAAATTATAAAGAGACTGAGTTTCATTGTAAGAGACAGGTTGATGGAGAAGAAAGTTAGAAAACTATTAGTTTGATCAAACTTGCCGGGAACCAAGACAAATATTCCAAAGAAAGAAAACTCATACTCCCATGGAGATGGCAAAAATAACAAACAGCAAGATGATTTTATCAAACACAATATCATTTTAATAAACTGCTGGAGGATTTTTGTAGAATTTGATTTTTATCCCACAAAAACATGTTTGTATTTAGTTTTTTCAAATAGAATGCGCCCGAGTGGTTACCGGGGCCCAAATTTGGGGTGTAAAGAATAGAACCACTGTTACCTGCCATGCATGTCGTAAGAGGCGAATAAGGAGGTTTGGCTGAAATCAGATGCATGTGTCCTAAGCCTGTAGAAGTCTATGTGTTTAGGGGCCTACCAAACCAATGTGCAACGTATACACGTTCTTGGCAGAGATCAAACATATCGCAAAGAGTGATTAAAATTGGTTTAAAAAACAGTAAGAAATAGAATACAGGGTAAATTTTGGTTGAAAATGTGAGAGAAGGAACACTGTGCTAGTATCAGTTTGAAATATCTTCATTGCACTCCGATATGTCTATAGGTGCTCTGATCTCCTTCAATATCTTTAACAGCGTTCAGCGACTGACCATACCAGTTCGATGTTGATTGATGAGCCTACTCATATACCTGTTGTACTGTTCTTTTCTGGCCACTTCAATCTTCAATTCCAGCTCCTGCAATCTAGTAGTTGACGTGGATTGGTTTAAATGAAATCTTCTTTGCAGCCACTCTCTATGAGAGCATTCAAAATGTCAGCTCTATCCATTAGCTGTCCCCCTGATATACTGGCAGAGCTAGTCAGCTGTAGATAACTCTATATCCTTCTTCATGTCCAGTTTAACACATACAGGCTTTCACAAGAGAGTTCCATTGTTGTCATTCTGCCACCTTTCTACTAATTGTTTCCCATGTCGGAGCTCAATCTTTCAACTCTCTATTTCTACTAATTGTTTCCCATGTCGGAGCTCAATCTTTCAACTCTCTCTTTCCACAGTTCTTCTCTATTTTTGGACATCCATACCTTCTTCTCCCATTCCATCAGAGAGCTGTCCTAGCCAATGCCCCTGCTGACTTATGTTCTCAGAGCTTTGTGCCTCTTTGCGCTTTCATCTTCTGCATCTTTTGTTGGAGCATAGCACTTAGTAGCAGACAGCTACCTCTAGTTGGAGCATAGCACTCAGTAGTAGACAGCTACCTCTGAAGTTGGAGCATGACACAGTAGCAGACAGCTACCTATAGTTGGAGCATAGCACTCAGTAGTAGACAGCTACCTCTGAGTTGGAGCATGACACAGTAGTAGACAGCTACCTATAGTTGGAGCATAGCACTCAGTAGTAGACAGCTACCTATAGTTGGAGCATAGCACTCAGTAGTAGACAGCTACCTCTGAAGTTGGAGCATAGCACACAGTAGTAGACAGCTACCTCTGAAGTTGGAGCATGCACACCTGCATGGCGGAGGACATTGATAATAAGAAAAGCAGGCCTTCACACAAAAATCAGTCAAAAGTGCCATACTAGATGCTCTAACTATGCCTAAATTTATAGTGGGTGAATGCTAGAAGAATAACGGACAGTTTTGCAAATCTGTCAGATACAACCACATCAATCTCTCAGTTACAGCCAATTGCCAGGGCTGCTAAGGGACAGAGAATAATAACACTTCAACCTACAAGAAGTGTTGTAAGAGGCTACTGAGGTAGGAGCCTAGGAAGCTACCTAGTAATTACAAAGTGTTACAGAAATCGGATGTGCTGGCTTACTTCTAGACGTATAACTGGCACAATGTTCAATCGCTCTTAGGCTCAAATCACAAAGAGTGGTTTAACAAGTGGTTGATATGGAGCATTCGAAGAAGACACAGCCAACACAATCTCAACATTTATCAGTGTCATACAACTATCCAACCAACATAATCTCTCAATATAAACAACACATTCTCTCTCTCAGATATAAACAATCAATTACTTTTCCAATCTTCTTCTTTGCGTTCGGTTTCGTATGCTCATCTAAATCATGAGATGGTTGCCTCTATGAAGCTGCATGTCAGTTGGAGTTCTTCGAGAGTTTCCCATAGCTTGGTCTGTAAGCTTTGTTCGTGAGGCCATGTTTTATTTCGTTGGTGTATGTATGATGGACATGACTGCAGGATGTGCTCTGGAGTCTGTGTTTCTGTCTGGCATGCACACTGTGCAATCTGAGAAGGCTTTATTCTGTGCATGTGGTGGTTGAGCCTGCAGTGACCTGTTCTTAGGTGAAAGATTGTTGTGTGCTGTTTTCTGTTTAGTCTGCTGATGGGATCTTGTGGGTGTTTGCTGTGGGTTTGTTACCTCCATACCACTTTGTACTTTCTTTTGATATGTGTCTTGATTTCTGGTAGTGATACTGGGTGTTTCTGTTGTGTAAGTTTTGTTTCCTCCTTAGCCAGCATGTCTGCTCTCTCATTTCCTGGAACGCCACAGTGGGCTGGTATCCACTGGAGAATAATTTTGTTGTGTTCTGAGAGCTTGTTTAGCTGTAGTGTTAGCTCTCTTTCCATGTTATCTTGTGGTTCCCTTTGCGTGGCCTGCAGGACTGACGAGCAGTCGCAAAGGAAGACAAGTTTGTTGTTTTGGATATTTCTTTGCTGCAGTATTTTGAGGCATCCACAATTGCCTGTTGTTCGGCTCTAAAATTTGTTGATAGTTCTCCAGTGGCACTTGAATTTTCTCTCAGATATAAACAACACATTCTCTCTCAGATATAAACAACACAATCTCTCTCAGTTATAAACAACACAATCTCTCTCTCAGATATAAACAAACATCTCTCAATCTCTCTCTCAGATATAAACAACACAATCTCTTAACATGTGAAATATTCCTTCTCCTACATGGAAGAGCACATTGTAAGTAACAGATTGGATCTAGGCTTCTGTAAGATCATCATTAAAATAAAGATGAATCGCATGAAGATATGTTTCCTCGTTCATACGCAGTTCATAAAACTCATCATCTTCATCTTGGATTCCGTTCTCCTGCAACGTTTTAGTCATGTCCAGGTTTCTGCCCTCATATTTCCAGGTATAACTGCCGGCGTGGGCGTTGTGTTTCATGTAACGCACCTGTATTTCTGTCATCGTTTCCTCGGAGCACACCTGTGATCAAACATCAACGTATCAGTCTAATTTAATTTGTACAATCAATAGATTATCATCATTACTAATATCATCAATAGATTATCATTACTAATATCAATAAATTATCATCATTACTAATATCAATAGATTATCATTACTAATAGCATCAATAGATTATCATCATTACTAATATCATCAATAGATTATCATCATTACTAATATCATCAATAAATTATCATCATTACTAATATTCAATAAATTATCATCATTACTAATATCTAGTTACATCATTGTAATCGGCCAAAAAATTGTTTGGATGTGATTGTTTTACATATGTAGGATGACATCCCTGGCTCAGATCATATAAAGGCCAATTAAACAGCTGAAAATTGATCGTACGTGTGACAAACCCCAGAAGGGTTGAGAATGTTCCTGATCCAGAACGACCTCACCAAGTCAGAACGGTTGCAAAGTAGTAAATACACTTTGGTGTAGATCCAAGTCCAAATATACAGTGTTAAGGGATCATTAAAGAGAAATGTACACACGAAGGAAAGGAAAGTGTTTGACTGTCAGCGAGACAGATTCTAACATTTCCTTAGGCCGAAAATTTCAGATGTGCCAGTCCTACACTAGTAGGGGCGCAACATCTAGTCGTTCTTGGCAAAGACCATTTATCCATTACAATAACAAAATGGTGGAGAAGAACATATGTAAACAAACCACTAATATCATCAATAAATAATCATCGTTACTAATATCATCAATAAATGATCATCGTTACTAGAGGAAGGAGGAACCCTTTTTCCATACCTTGGGGTATATTGGGTAATACAGCGTTAGGCCTGTATTTTTCATTGACCATCGGCACATGTTGGGTGATGTGTTGGGTGATGTGTTGGGTGATATGGTCAACACATCACCGGCCACCTTTACTTCCTAGCACTTTTCTTGGTACACACTTGAAGCTGGGTCAACTTGAGATCAGTTACAGCCTGAACAAAATGTCCACACCCACTGTGGAATTGAACCCGGCTCACTAGCCTAAGAAGCGAGGTCACTAACAACTACGCTACTGTGTCTCTCAACATTACACATTACTAATATCATCAATAGATTATAATTACTAATATCATCAATAGATTATAATTACTAATATCAAATAAATCAGATCACAGTGTCAGATAAGACTATCCATTCAGATCACAGTGTCAGATAAGACTATCCAATCAGATCACAGTGTCAGATAAGACTATCCAATCAGATCACAGTGTCAGATAAGACTATCCAATCAGATCAGTGTCAGATAAGACTATCAGATCACAGTGTCAGATAAGACTATCCAATCAGATCAGTGTCAGATAAGACTATCCAATCAGATCACAGTGTTAGATAAGACTATCTAATCAGATCATAGTGTCAGACAAGACTATCTCATCAGATCACAGTATCAGACAAGTCCAATTAGATTTCAGGATATCTTTGATGTACAAAACACAATATAAGTTGCAAGATTCAAACCTCGATAACTTGTTCCTGAGATGCCAGGGTATTGATGATCTTAATAAGTCTTGTTTTATTCGATAAAATTCCCACCGAGTAGGCATCATCTTTCCACCATGGGAGTCCAAAGTCATTAGCCCAGCCAGAGTCTGGATATGGTGGAGGAATATGAACAAATCGACCATTTGGACAGTATGGAATGATGCAATTTGTCTGCGGATCTACATGCATACGAACCTGAGAAACAGACATGTTTAGTTTTAGACAGAATTAAATGCAGATATTATTCTTCATAGTTAGTTGTTAAACCACTCTTGATTTGTATGGATCTGAGCATAAGAAGTCGATTGTGTGCACATTTAATCGCCTACAGTAGGTCAGCACATCTGATTTCATGCCAAACAGCTGTTTATTTTAGGAGTTCAATGGATCTATATCATTGCTTGGTAAAAGTTATTGTCAGTGTCATCCACATACGAGTTGTTGCCAATGTATCCCACAATAGCCAGATTGATTGTTGCCCAATGTCATCCACTTACGAGTTGTTCGTCCTAATATCATCCCACTGTACGAGTTGTTGTGTCATCCACTACTACCGAGTTGTTGCCCAATGTCATCCCACTACTACCGAGTTGTTGCCCAATGTCATCCCACTACTACCGAGTTGTTGCCCAATGTCATCCCACTACTACCGAGTTGTTGTTCAGTGTTATCCCACTACTACCGAGTTGTTGTTCAGTGTCATCCCACTACTACCGAGTTGTTGCCCAATGTCATCCCACTACTACCGAGTTGTTGTTCAGTGTCATCCCACTCTACGAGTTGTTGCAATGTCATCCCACTACTACCGAGTTGTTGTCATGTCATCCACTGCTACCGAGTTGTTGCCCAATGTCATCCCACTACTACCAAGTTGTTGTTCAGTGTCATCCCACTACTACCAAGTTGTTGCCCAATGTCATCCCACTGCTACCGAGTTGTTATTCAGTATCATCCCACTACTACCGAGTTGTTGTCCAATGTCACCCCACTACTACCGAGTTGTTGTCCAGTGTCATGGTTAGCTGTTTTTGTCTTGTGCTGTTCTAGTGGCTTGGGTGATAGTTATTTTTGCTTTCTTACTGTATTCTACTATGCCACCTAACCATCATTTTTGTGGTCTTCTTCTTACCTGTTGTTCTGTTGTGGAAGACTGTGTTCATTGAAGTTTGGTTGCATTCTTATTATGTGGCCGAATAACATCATAACAACTAGATATGCAAAATCTGTATAAGTTGACATGCAAATGTGTCTCAGAAACAAGATATTTTTATTATGTGGCCGAATAACATCATAACTAGATATGCAAAATCTGTATAAGTTGACATGCAAATGTGTCTCAGAGACAAGATATTTTTATCAGTAATCATTGAACTACCTACATCTTTTGTTTTAGAGTTGAACCAGTGTGAGATATCGGTTCCTGCTGAGACAATGATTGGTTTCAGAAGAACATCACCTACAATAGACATTTTTGAGACAAGTCATTTTGTGTTACATCTGCAAGCTTCAGTTACTCAATAACTATTAGTTTAGTTGTCAGATCATCATCACTGCACATTGAACTAATTAGTCTATAAGTGCTCCAATCTCTTCCTGAGTATGTCTCTCAGTGAGTCGCGACTAACGACACTGGTTCTTTGTTGGTGTACTATTCTTCTTTGGCTACTTGTATAGTGCTCAACCTGGCCAGAAAATACCGAAGTTAATGAGAAACTATAAGGAGGGGCAGAGTCCCTAAATACAACAGCACAATTCATGGGAAAATTTGGTACATCAGTCTAGGCAAGGCTCTTGTCTTGCTACACTACATTTGACTTGGTATTCCTGCCCTCTGGTTAGTGTTGCAGATTCACCACTATTACTTGAATCATTTACATGCCCTCTCTCCTTAGGAATTCATGATATCAGTCTGGTCTATTGCCTGCCCAATAACTCTTATAGTTTATATATTCAAGATTTGGTTACTCAATCACTCTTGCAAACACAATCTCTTTCATTCCTTCTTGTACACATTAGAACACAACTTAACATTTTTTTATTAGTTGTCTAATTTGTTATTTAATACTTGTAATGAAATAGTTGCAGGTGTGACAATAAAGACAAAATTAGAAATGAAGAAATCAGAAGAAGACTGGATGTGAAACCAGTCATGCAATTCATAAAAGAACAACAGATTAAATGGTTTGGACACCTGACAAGAATGCCCTGGTATCGCCTACCAAAAAGAGCCACACAGAATAAGTATAATGAGTACAAAGCAAAAGGAAGTCCATGCAAAAGCTGGAGCGATGACATCAAGAACAGCCTTACGAACATGAATATCAGCTTACAAAGTGCCTTAAAACAACACACACAAGATCACTGCCCCCCAACAAGTAAATGATGGAAGAGAAGAAGAACAAGCACACATATGATCACTGCTCCCCCAATACTTCTATAAAGAAGTAAATGATGGAAGAGAAGAAGAACAAGCACACATAAGATCACTGCTTCCCCAACACTTCTATAAAGAAGTAAATGATGGAAGAGAAGAAGAACAAGCACACACAAGATCACTACCCCCAACACTTCTATAAAGAAGTAAATGATGGAAGAGAAGAACAAGCACACACAAGATCACTACGCCCCCAACACTTCTATAAAAAGTAAATGATGGAAGAGAAGAAAAGCACAAGATCTGCCCAACACTCTATAAGTAAATGGTGGAAGAGAAGAACAAGCACACACAAGATCACTACCCCCAACACTTCTATAAAGAAGTAAATGATGGAAGAGAAGAAGAAGCACAAGTAAATGATGGAAGAGAAGAAGCACAAGTAAATGATGGAAGAGAAGAAGAAGACAAGTAAATGATGGAAGAGAAGAAGAAGCACAGTAAATGATGGAAGAGAAGAAGCACTAGTAAATGATGGAAAAGAAGAAGCACATAAATGATGGAAGAAAGGAAGCACAAGTATGATGGAAGAGAAGAAGAAGCACAATAATGATGGAAGAGAAGAAGAAGCACAAGTAAATGATGGAAGAGAAGAAGAAGCACAAGTAAATGATGGAAGAGAAGAAGAAGCACAAGTAAATGATGGAAGAGAAGAACAAGCACACACAAGATCACTACGCCCCCCAACACTTCTATAAAGAAGTAAATGATGGAAGAGAAAAAACACAAGTAAATGATGGAAGAGAAGAAGAAGCACAAGTAAATGATGGAAGAGAAGAAGAAGCACAAGTAAATGATGGAAGAGAAGAAACAGAAGAATGAAATTATTAAAATAGTGTTGACATAGGAATCAACTCTGATTGTCTGTTGGTATAATACCTGTATCAGTTATCTTACTTTATATTTCTCAAGTGAAGTTAAATTATAAACTCTTCAAAAGGACACATAGATCGTCTGTTGTGTTGAGAAGATACTTCTTGGTTGTAAATACTTCCGTTAGCTCAACCATTTTCCGTGACTACATTCACGTTAATGTCAACAGAAGCGATATCGCAATGATTCTTTAAGTGAACTTTTAATTATACAAAACAAACTTGATAAACCTAGGTTAATGGTTTAATCTCCGAGTGGTTACGGCAAATTGAGTTCAAATGAACCACTGTTACTCCATGCATGTCGTAAGAGGCAGCTAAGAACGTTGGCTGAATCGGATGCATGTGTCCTACGTGTAGAGTCTATGCGTTTGCCTACAAACAATGCAACGTATACACGTTCTTGGCAAAGATCAAACATATCCAAGAGTGTTTAAAATGGATCTAAGAACGAACTCAAAGAAGAAGAATGGTTTAATTAAATGAACCGTGCAATGTGCCAGTGTAGTACAGACATAATATAGTCAAAACGATTGAACCTTGGAGAGTAACTACGAAATATGATTGAATTATAGAGTTTAGAATATGAGTAGTAATGCATCACTAGCAGCTGCCGTCCCCATGGAAGGTTGTCAGCAATTGACTTCAACATCTATCCTTGGCATTATGTTGTTTCACTCTGTCCAGTTGTAATTTGTCCATCTCTTGATGTTTCCAACTTGTGTCTCATTCTCCTTTCGCTTGCGCCCAAATATTTTATTTGTTTCACTTTTACTCCTGCAGTTAATTCTTCTTCGTTCCAGTTTTTTTTAGAACTTCTGTATTTGTTTGTCTGTCCATGAACAGCGAATTTATTCTTCTGTATATCTACATCTCACACACAATAATTCCGTCTTCCTTATTCTTCTGTATATCTACATCTCACACACAATAATTCCGTCTTCCTTATTCTTCTGTATATCTACATCTCACACACAATAATTCCGTCTTCCTTATTCTTCTGTATATCCACATCTCACACACAATAATTCCGTCTTCCTTATTCTTCTGTATATCTACATCTCACACACAATAATTCCGTCTTCCTTATTCTTCTGTATATCACATCTCACACAATAATTCCGTCTTCCTTATTCTTCTGTATATCCACATCTCACACACAATAATTCCGTCTTCCTTATTCTTCTGTATATCCACATCTCACACACAATAATTCCGTCTTCCTTATTCTTCTGTATATCCACATCTCACACACAATAATTCCGTCTTCCTTATTCTTCTGTATATCTACATCTCACACACAATAATTCCGTCTTCCTTATTCTTCTGTATATCCACATCTCACACACAATAATTCCGTCTTCCTTATTCTTCTGTATATCCACATCTCACACACAATAATTCCGTCTTCCTTATTCTTCTGTATATCCACATCTCACACACAATAATTCCGTCTTCCTTATTCTTCTGTATATCCACATCTCACACACAATAATTCCGTCTTCCTTATTCTTCTGTATATCCACATCTCACACACAATAATTCCGTCTTCCTTATTCTTCTGTATATCTACATCTCACACACAATAATTCCGTCTTCCTTATTCTTCTGTATATCCACATCTCACACACAATAATTCCGTCTTCCTTATTCTTCTGTATATCCACATCTCACACACAATAATTCCGTCTTCCTTATTCTTCTGTATATCCACATCTCACACACAATAATTCCGTCTTCCTTATTCTTCTGTATATCCACATCTCACACACAATAATTCCGTCTTCCTTATTCTTCTGTATATCCACATCTCACACACAATAATTCCGTCTTCCTTATTCTTCTGTATATCTACATCTCACACACAATAATTCCGTCTTCCAAATGCTTGTTCAATGTCCATATTTCTGAACCATACAAATATCAACCAATCAAGTGCCATGCCTGCCGACGTAGGTGATCGTGTCTCTCCACAACTAACCTTTTTGCAGGTAATCAGTTCTGACGTCGAAGTTTTTGTTCGAACCACGATGTCAGACCATCCAACATCTTCTCCCTCTGTCTTCCACGATCTCTCCTTCCCTGGATTTGACCGGTCGTTACCATACAGAGTAAGTAATTCTAGCTCTCGTATGTCATTGAATGTACTTTTGACAGTTCATATTCTCTTCCTAATATCTTTTTCCACATCTGACATCGTCTGTGATCATGTCTCATAGATATTTTTTTTTTTTGTGATCCAGAAGCTCTTGAGCTTTCAGCTCTTCGGCTCGGTGCCATGTACATCGTAACCCTTCGATTCGGTGCCACGAACACCGTAAACCTGAAGAATTTGTGGATTTTCTGTCAGTCCGCGAAATTGAACCTGCACTCACAGAGGACTTGTCACCGCAGTTCAACGCTACGAACACGCTGGCTGTCATATATAAACATGCAGTACGCGGTGCTCCAGGGCAAGAATAGTAACACTATAATCTAAGCATGTCAAGAGGGACTGAGTAGGGCCTCAAAGCATGTCAGAGCGACTGAGGTAGGGCCTCAAGCATGTCAAGAGGCACTAGGTAGGCCTACA
This sequence comes from Arion vulgaris, assembly GCA_020796225.1. Lineage (NCBI taxonomy): Eukaryota > Metazoa > Mollusca > Gastropoda > Stylommatophora > Arionidae > Arion > Arion vulgaris. The sequence continues at coordinate 19,418,671 of CM036778.1, read as the reverse complement.
AGCATGTCGTGGGCGACTGAGGTAGGGCTCAAGCATGTCGTAGAGCGACTGAGGTAGGGCCTACAAGCATGTCTAGAGGCGACTGATGAGGCCCAAGCATGTCGTAAAGGCGACTGAGTAGGCCTCAAGCAGTCTAAGGCGACTAGGTAGGCTAAAAGGCATGTCGTAAGAGGCGACTGGGTAGGGCCTAAGCATGTCGAGAGCACAATAGGAGCTCAAACAGTCGTAGAGGCGACTGAGGTAGGCCTACAGCATGTCTGAGCAACTGTGCTGTCGTAAAGCGACGAGGTCGGAATAGTTCTTTCGTTTGTTGTCACTGTTTCGGTTGTCGTCGCACTGTTTCCGGTTTGTTGTCGCACTGTTTCGGGTTGTTGCCCAGTGTCGTGGTTTTTGTTTTGTCTTGCGCTGTTCTAGTGGCTTGAGTGATCATTATTTTTGCTCTTGGACAGGATTCTACCATGCTACCTAACCATATTTTTCGTGGTCTTCTTCTCCCCTTGTTTCCTAAACCGTCCGCTTTGTCATAGTGCATTTGTTTTGGAAACCGTTGTTGCAGCGTTTTTTTCTTTAGTATTCCTCTCAATTCTTATGCAATAGGGCTTGTAGTAAATAAAAGCGTCGCAAAAATCGGATGTGCTGGCCTACTTGTAGGAGTATAACTGGCACAACGTATAATCGCTCTTAGGCTCAGATCACATACAAATTACAAAGATTGGTTCTTCTCCTTCTTCTTTGCGTTCGTTCTTTACGACTAATTTTAATCACTCTTTGTGATGTGTTTGATCTTTGGCAAGAACGTGTATACGTTGCACATTGGTTTGTTAGGCCCTAAACGCATAGACTTCTACACGTTTAGGACATGTGCATTCGATTTCAGCCAAACCTCCTTAATCGCCTCTTACGACATGCATGGCAGGTAACAGTAGTTCTATTCTTTACACCCCTAAGTTGGGCCCCAGTAACCACTCGGGCGGAGATTGGTTCAACATGCGGTCGATATGGAGAGTTCGTAGGAGAAGATATCTTCTTCTCCCTCACATTTCTCCCTCACACACTCTTTCTCTCCCACATCTTGCTTTCTATGACCAACACTAACTAGAAATATATCTTCTTCTCCCTCACATTTCTCCCTCACACACTCCTTCTCTCCCACATCTTGCTTTCTATGACCAACACTAACTAGAAATATATCTTCTTCTCCCTCACATTTCTCCCTCACACACTCTTTCTCTCCCACATCTTGCTTTCTATGACCAACACTAACTAGAAATATATCTTCTTCTCCCTCACATTTCTCCCTCACACACTCCTTCTCTCCCACATCTTGCTTTCTATGACCAACACTAACTAGAAATATATCTTTTTCTCCTCACATTTCTCCCTCACACACTCTTTCTCTCCCACATCTTGCTTTCTATGACCAACACTAACTAGAAATATATCTTCTTCTCCCTCACATTTCTCCCTCACACACTCCTTCTCTCCCACATCTTGCTTTCTATGACCAACACTAACTAGAAATATATCTTCTTCTCCCTCACATTTCTCCCTCACACACTCTTTCTCTCCCACATCTTGCTTTCTATGACCAACACTAACTAGAAATATATCTTCTTCTCCCTCACATTTCTCCCTCACACACTCCTTCTCTCCCACATCTTGCTTTCTATGACCAACACTAACTAGAAATATATCTTCTTCTCCCTCACATTTCTCCCTCACACACTCCTTCTCTCCCACATCTTGCTTTCTATGACCAACACTAACTAGAAATATATCTTCTTCTCCTCACATTTCTCCTCACACACTCCTTCTCTCCCACATCTTGCTTTCTATGACCAACACTAACTAGAAATATATCTTCTTCTCCCTCACATTTCTCCCTCACACACTCCTTCTCTCCCACATCTTGCTTTCTATGACCAACACTAACTAGAAATATATTTTTTCTAAATTAAAAAAAAAGAACTTAGCCTTTACAAACATTGGGGTATTGAGTACTTGTCACTTCACCTTTCTAGACCCAAGTGTGCAGGAGATAGGAGAACCAAATCTTTTCCTCCGTCTGGAACGTCAAATGTGTAGCTGAACCAGAGCCAACTATAAACTACTATAGCAAGGCTGTGGCTGAACCAACAACACTCTTGTATCTGATTCGCTTGCAAGCGAACACAATATAAATTAATCTATTTCATTCCCGGCATTGTTACGACCGAAATCGTTGTGTTTCATTTACTTCTTTGAAGGTGCCCAGTTTTGTGCGGGTTTTTTTTCCCTTTTGAGGGCAAACAATTAATTCAGGCGTAGTCATGGACCTAATAGGACGACACTGATTAATTTTTGCGTGAAGATTTGCTTTCCTTATCACCAGGGTGTCTCGCCATTTAGGAAGTATTAGTGCGACTTCAGGGGTACTTGTATATTAGATTCCCAAGTAATGTTCATAAAACAAATCTCATAACGAACGATTTTCTGGCCAACACTATGTTACCTGTGTCAAACATGGCCAATAACAGCAGCTAATGAGCGGAAAATCATAACGACAGAGATGATGTGTCTTAGAAGAGCTGCAGGTGTGACAATAAGAGACAAAATTAGAAATGAAGAAATCAGAAGACTGGATGTCTTCTTCTTCTTCGCGTTCGTTCTTTACGACCAATTGTAATCCCTCTTTGTGATAGGTTTGATCTTTGTCAAGAACGTGTATACGTTGCACATTGGTTTGGTAGGCCCTAAACGCATATACTTCTACATATTTAGGACACATGCATCCGATTTCAGCCAAACCTCCTTAGTCGCCTCTTACGACATGCGTGGCAGGTAACAGTGGTTTTATTCTTTACATCCCAAATTTGGGCCCGGTAACCACTCGGGCAGAGACTGGATGTGAAACTAGTTATGCAATTCATAAAAGAACAACAGATTAAATGGTTTGGACATCTGACCAGAATGCCCTAGTATCGCCTACCACAGAGAGCTACACAGAAAAAGTATAATGAGTACAAGGCAAGAGGAAGACCACGCAAAGATGGAGCGACGGCATCAAGAACAGCCTTATGAACATGAATATCAGCTTACAAAGTGCCTTAAAAAAGCACACACAAGATCACCACGTTTCACCCCCAACACTTCTATAAAGAAGTAAATGGTGGAAGAGAAGAACAAGCACACACAAGATCACTACGTTTCACCCCAACACTTCTATAAAGAAGTCAATGGTGGAAGAGAAGAAGAAGAAGAAGTAATATTCATACCAACTTTGTGTTACCAGAGCCAAACATGGACAATGAGCAAATCACTGTCGGAAACAATAACTACATGGGAAATGCAATGCCTACGAAAAGTTACGAACAACACCAGAAAAGTCAAGAGTCGCCAACATCAGCATAAGAAAGAAAGTTGGGACAGAACCTTGCTTGAATTACATTGAGAAACAAAGAATGAATTTGTTTAGCCACTTAATAAGAATGCATCCAAACCCCACTGTACACAAATTCTTCTACAACAGAACATCAGGAAAGATGGCAAGAGGAAAATCACGAAGATGAATAGAAGGTGTAGGATAATTCTGTCCAAGAGCAAAAATAACAATCACCCAAGCCACTAGAACAGCGCAAGACAAAAAAAACCCAGAAAAGCACGACACTGGACAACAAACCGGTAACAGTGGGACTTCAAAAGAAGTAGTTAATTAATGATATTTCAAGTTTCAGTTTCAGTTTGGAATATCTTCATTGCACTCCGGACATGTCCATAGGTGCTCCGATCTCCTTCGCAATATCTCCAACAGCGTCCAGCGACTGACCGTACCAGTTCTATTTTGATTGATGAGCCTACTCGTATACCTGTTGTACCGTTTTTTTCTTGCCACACCAATCTTCAAACCCAGTTCTCGCAATCTAGTAGTTGACGTGGAGTGGTTTAGATGAAGGTCTTCTCTGCGGCCACGCTCTATGAGGGCTTTCACGATGTCAGCTCTATCCATTGGCTGGCCTTCTGATATAGCGGCAGAGCCAGCCAGTCTGTCTGCTCTCTCATTGCCAACGACACCCATGTGCCCTGGAACAAAGGCAAGTGTAATTCTGCAAATTGTTGACGCCTGCAGTGATTCAGTCCATTGCCTGCGCACCGAATCGGCCCCCACCTTTCAAGTAGTATGAACATCACCTTCAAAAATATTGCCGTAAAACATTTAAAAGTTGACTATATAGTGCTCAGCAATGATTCATCATCATCAAATAGCTTGTCCTGAGCAGAACTTTGCCACCCCAACAGTCCTTCGGAATTTCTCTCTCATATGCCAGATGTCCCGCCTCTGCAGCCGTCATGTTCAAACCATCAGTTACATCCTGATCCATCTTCTCCGTGGTCTTCCTCTTCTTCTCTTTGCCGATATACCTCCTTCCATGATGTTTTTATCCAGCCCTTCGTGTCTTTTTATATGTCCAAAATACCCACATTTTCTCTTTCTTATTTGTAGCATCAGTCAGTTTTCTTTGATTCTGTGTTCTTTCTGGATAGATCTATTTGTTCTCTTCTCTGTCCATGATATACGAAGGACTCTTCTGTAACACTTATATTGAAAAACAAATATATGTTTTTCCACTGCCTTGTTAAATGTCCATGCTTCAAACCCATAATCAGAGCGCCACAGGAACCATCAGTATGCATACTCTTCGATATCTGTTGGGGAGACTGAGCACCTATGGGTCTGCCCGGAGTGCAATGACGTCAGTTTAGTAACCAATAACCAATAATAACCATACGCTGCCACTGGGAATATGCATGATCTTGGTATTTTGATCTTGATCAACAATGATTAGAAAAAATTATATTAATAAAAAGAAACAAATATAAAAAAAATTATCCATCGATTTTGTATTGTAGTTTTGTCTTTTCTAAAACCGTTCTTGAAATATTTCGTTTCTCTCTCAAGCGTAATCAAGGTTGGTGTAAGTTTTGAAATATCTTCTCCTCTCAACCAATGAAACTATGATATTTACATGACGTCATGTGATGTGACCAATCGTATGCCAGCAACGACAGAGAGAGCTAAGAGGGCTAAGTCCTTGTTTCATTGTCAGAAAGGACATGGTAAGGGAAAGACCGTGAGGAATTACTTGGGGTTTTTGTAGTACCAACTAACGGCATTTACCATCTGCCATGGCCGACACAGAAAATCAGTCTGAGGTTGACAACAAGCCGGCGCCTGAACAAAAAGTAGAACAAAAGAAAGTTATCGGTACGTGAAATAATATGGAACGTTAGTTTAAAAATTTGAGTAGTTATGTCAACTGTCGACATCTAGACTTCTTCACACATGCACCTCAACTGTCTTACGCTACGGCACTAGTCGGCTTTGCCGATCGATTCTTATAATAATTAGAACATTGAAGTTAAGTTACTCTTTCCATCATAGCTTTACGCTTGAACAGATAATTTAATATTTTATTACATTTCAGCAGCTCATGTTACGGGAACAGTTAAATGGTTTAACGTGAAAAGTGGATATGGATTTATAAATCGGTAAGTTGTCCAAGATTGGTGCAAAAGCGCTTTGGGAAAGGGGAGGTGTTGTCTGTAATTAAATGAATGTGTCTGCCGTGTTGAAGCACGTTGCCGACTTTAGCGATTCAAAATTATGACTCATAATGCGTGCTCATTGTTCCTTTGTTCATGCTTTTGTTTTATCAGACATGTTTCTGCATATAATAAATGATATAATATATTTTTAATATGGGTAAATGATTTGATGACTTGGCATGATTTGGTTTGAATGGTCTGATCACCACTATGACCACACGTGGGTTGGCCGGGGACAAAGATCTTTATGTCGGTCATGCTGACAGAATTAATTAAGCAACTGGGTCATGCCAAGTTTGTGCTGCTAGTTTAGTTCTGGTTAGGCAATTTCACACAAGTCATGATGTATCGAGATTTTGTCATGAAATAGATGTCAGCATATCTGAATTTACACTGGAATAAATATATTATTTTATGCAAGTTAGTCAACTATAAAGATTTCAAGATGTACTCTGTATCCTGATTCTACTATTGCTAGAGTAGAGTATTGCAAGTTATTGAGAGCAACTGTCATATATGATAAATATAGGACTAATAGGAGTGTCAATCATAGAATCATAGAATGATAAATTGTAGTGATCACTAAATAGTATCATAATTTGCTAGTAAATTTCATCACCAAAGATATCAGAAACATATCAGCCCTGACAACTAGGCATTGATAACAATGCTAATGGCAGTAATAGATTATGTAAAAAAATATGTGGTTGATCAAAAATAGTAATGGGAAATTATTACTAATGTTTGAGACCAAATAGAAAGATCTTCTTTGTGTTCATTCTTTACAACCAATTTTAATCACTCTTTGTGATATGTTTGATCTTTGCCAAGAACGTGTATACGTTACACATTGGTTTGGTAGGCCCCTAAACGCATAGATTTTAACACGTTTAAGACAGCCGATTTCAGCCAAACCTCCTTAGTCGCCTCTTACGACATGCAATGGTTCTATTCCTTACACCCCAAATTTGGGCCCCGTAACCACTGGGTGATCACTCTTTGTGATATGTTTGATCTTTGCCAAGAACGTGTATACGTTGCACATTGGTTTGTAGGCCCCTAAACACAGACTTGTACATGTTTAGGACTTGTGCATCCGATTTCAGCCAGACCTCCTTGGTCACCTTTACAACATGCGCGCAGGTAAGTGGTTCTATTCTTTGGGTCCCGTAACCACTGGCGGATAAATACTATGCAGGATTATCATAGAAAGATTAAGAGATGCCATCGATATAAAACTAATAGATAACAGGCAGACGCTCTACCAAATAGATCCTGCGCCAACCTGATAGCCACAGTACACATAATAATAGAGCATTGAATGGAAATTGTGGATTATGAGAATACTTTTGACAGCATTGATAGGGAAACAACTGTTAAATGCACAATGAATGCATTGTGACAGTGATGTACATGAATGTGGAGGGACAGTGTTGGACATGTACATGAATGCACTGTGACAGTGTGGGACATGTACATGAAAATGAACTGTGACAGTGTGGGACATGACTGCACTGTGACAGTGTGGGACATGTACATGAATGAACTGTGACAGTGTGGGACATGAATGAACTGTGACAGTGTGGGACATGTACATGAATGAACTGTGACAGTGTGGGACATGTACATGAATGCACTGTGACAGTGTGGGACATGACTGCACTGTACAGTGTGACATGTACATGAATGAACTGTGACAGTGTGGGACATGTACATGAATGAACTGTGACAGTGTGGGACATGTACATGAAAATGAACTGTGACAGTGTGGGACATGTACATGAATGCACTGTGTGTATACAATACTAAACCACTGACTCAGCAAATTATGTCCTTTTTCCAGGATATGCCTCATTTCTGGACTTCTGACTGTGATTTTTGTTAATGAATTGTGCATTTAAACTGTTGAAAGTAATGTGCTTATGAAATATTTTCGATTCCTATATGTTGCATTATCATTTGTTTTTATTGAGTGAATATGATGACACAATATCTGCTAGTTTTCATGATAAACATATGTGCCAGAAACACTGCAGACCCAATAAAAGGGGGAAACTTCTAATCATACCACATACATACTTGTTTTTTTCAGCGATGATACGAAGGAAGATGTATTTGTTCACCAGACGGCCATAGTAAAAAACAACCCAAGAAAATATCTACGAAGTGTTGGAGATGGTGAAAAAGTGGAATTTGATGTTGTAGAAGGAGAGAAGGTATGATTTGTTAACATCTAAATGGTTACCATTTTTGTTTCATTATCACATGTATAGTTTTCTCTCTCTCTCAAATTATTGTTGTGTATATATGCTGTTAATTCAGACATCTTGTCATCTATAGCATCATTAGTTGGACTGCAGATAAGCTATGAAAAACAAATATAATGAAGACACCTATGGCAAGTAATGCAGATATCACACTGGAATCTAAATTGATAAAAATAACAGCTGTCCACTAATTTAGCTAGCAATTTTGATTTGCACAGGAAATGTTTTTAAAAAAACGGTGACTTTTCAAAGTAACATCAGCTTTTAAAAGTTTAAATAAAATATGGAACTGCAAGTTATATAGTATTAAAACTAAATTACGAATTTTCAATTCAAATGTTGTATCAATCCTAACATATGCCAGCAGAGTTGGAAAATGACTAAAGATATAGAAAGCAAGTTGAATGCATTTGAAAATAGATGTCTCTGAAAAAATAATGAACATAAAATGGAACGAATTCAGAAGTGATGAAATGTCTGGTAAACCACTAGTGACAACTGTTATAAGATGGAGATATGTTGGGCACACCTTGAGAAGAAATGATCAAAGAATATCAAAGCAGGCATTGAAGTAGGATGCAGAGGGTTCAAGAGAGAGGATGACATAAGGAGATCTGAAACGAACTTTTTGGAGAGAAATGCAAGAAATGTGTCTCAGTTCCATGGAGGAGATTGAGTTGCCAGGATAGAGTGGTATGGAGAAATTGCTTGCAGGCCATATGTAACAGTACAAAAGGAATTATTATGCTGTCATTGCAGACTTGAGAAGTTAGAAATAAATTTTTTTAAATTGAAATTCTGTAAGCTTGTAACTATACTGGTTTATTTCTTTTGTCTACAGGGTAACGAAGCTGCCAACGTTACAGGGCCGGATGGCTCACATGTTCAGGGTAGCAAGTATGCGGCTGACCGACGAGGTTCCGAGAGGTGGATGGTTCCCTCGCTATCGTGGAAATGGACGAGGAGGTAGACCTAGACAGGTGGGTGTCAATACTTGGTGTCATTAAATGTTACTTGTTAATATTATATTTCTGCGGCTGTTCTGTTATTGTGGTCGTATCGCCCATGTGGTGCCAAGGCCTGTAAGAGAAGCAAAGAATAGAACCACTGCAATCTACAATGCATGACGTAAGAGGTGAATAATGTAGGCCCTAGGGATGCTACCCTAGTAAATAAAATGCAGCGCCGAAATCAGATGTGCTGGCCTACTTATGGGCGCATAACTGGCACAATGTGCAACCGCTCTTATGCTCAGAGATCACATACAAATCACACAGAGTGGTTGATATGGAGCGTCAAGTACAGTCTTAAATGTTGTGTTATTGTACAGTCCAATGGGTGTTTCTGTTGGTTGTAGAGTCTTATATTTGTGTTGATTGTACAATGCTATATTATGAAACTGTTATCTTGTGATGTCAATATTTCTTCCAGAATTTCCAGGAGGATGAGGGACCAATACTAGATTATCCATCCCCTAGAGGCAGAGGAAGAGGTCGACCTTTCTACCAGAACAGACGTTACTTTGGACCACCTCGTGGTGGTGGTGGTGGTGGAGGCAGACAGTTTTTAGAGGTATGTATGTCTGAAGTTTGTGTGGTTTCTTGAATGACCAAGACACATAAACTATAGTTTTAGTGAACGTAAGGGACCATTGGTGGAATCAAATCAGATGGGCTGACCAAGACTACTCCACCTAAATATGGTTGCCATGGAAATGCCTTTGTATCACTGAAATCTAGCGATGGGAATAGGTATCTTTGAACGCCCATATCGACAATTGTTAAACCACTCTTTGTGGTCTTAGCCTTAAGAGTGATTGTACGTTGCACCAGTTGTGCGTCTACAAGTAGGCCAGTACATTCGATTTCTGTTGTGGTATTTACTATTGTAGCTTCTCTAGGTCACTTCCTGTCGTCTCTAATGATATGCCTTTTAGAACAGTGGTTCTATTATTTGCGGGCCCAGGCAACACACATGCGGAATACGTATCTAATGTGGAAGCTACCAATGAGAGAAGAGCGAATGGTATGCGATTGAATTGCAGACCGGCATTACCTCATAATTTCATCGCTGGAGAAGTCATGTGCAATCAAAATGATCAGTCTCTCAATCTGGTCAGTGAGCGGTATTCACAGTCAATCCAAGTATATTAACATAAGTATAACATGTCTGTTATATGAAGATATGATCAAAGTCTCTCAATCTGGTCAGTGAGCGGTATTCACAGTCAATCCAAGTATATTAACATAAGTATAACATGTATGTTATATTAAAATATGATCAAAGAATACTACAGCAGGCATTGATATGATGGACAAAGGGTTCTGTGTTGAAACTTTACTGAGAGAAGCAGACTCGATTCCTTGAAAGAGATTGGATTGAGTTGCTCATGACAGAGCGGTATAAATTACATGCAGACCCTATGTAACGTATAACTGTACGAGAGGAATATATATGTTTATATATTAACAAAACAGAAGTCTGTATATCATGGACAGAGAAGAGAACAAATAGATCTATCCAGAGAGAACTCAAAATTAAAAAAACTAGCATCCCAGTGAAGCCTATGGAGAAGGAGTAAACTGTTTTGCGCATGATGGCCGTAGATTCGAAAATCTGGCTTAGAGAGATTCCGGTGGACTGACAGCACGCTACGATGAACCCTGGTGGAATCCTGATGTTCAGTTTCATATAGGCAGCCCACCTCATTGTTTAGATTAAGTGTATACAACTGATCGCAAAAACTTTCTAGTGTTTGTGTTAGCCAATTGAGGCTGGAGCGACCCCAGATCCATAAAAATAGAAAAATGCTGCTGTAGAATTTGATCATGGAGGTCATGTATGTACTATTGCAAGTATGCCATACTACTACACTATCATGTCTCTGTACCTGTCCACATTACATCAGTATGAAAGGATGCAGTATACCATTCTACTGTTGTTTATTATAACACTTACATGATGCAGTGTATATTTATACTATATGCTGTTTTCTTCTCTAACCAGGGCCAGGGAGAATATCAGTTACAACTTGACCAGGGCTATCGTGGTAGACGTCCATTTTATCGCCGTTATTATGGACCACCTCCTAGGAGCTATTATGATAACTACTATGGATACCAAGGTGGACCATCGAGAGGTGGACCCGCAACCGAGGACGTGGTCGTGGTGGTTTCACAAAACAGAGGAGTGAGTGTAGAGTGATGTTATTTGTAGTTTTATCATCAATACAGTTGGCAGTATACTGTTATGTCAAATGTCTGTACAATTGTCTGCTCCACAATGTATTCTGTTCAAATGTTGAGGTAGAAGTTTGTTTCTTAGTGTGTTTGTCAGTCAAACATCCAGATTGAATGTCCTACCATACACACATACACAAGCATTGTTTTAGTCATCCTAACCTCTGACCACTGATCCGGAAACATTCTGGAATAGCTGTTGTTGAAGAGTCTGTTAGATAGAACATGATTTGTATTATTATATCAAACTGCCAAGGTTATCAAAACACACTGCCCATTTCTTGGATCTTTTTCAACTATTCATTTTTTTTATACAAATATCATTGACATTTGGATTGTATTTTTTTATTGAAAATTTTCTATTATTTTTCCAGGTTTTTTTAAAATATGAGTACAATATTTGTCTTTATTAATCATCATTTTTATTGTTTTATCAATATGTAACAATATGTATTGTGTGAATGTGCATTCATTGATGTCAACCAGTTTCTCTGTCAACTTGCTCAGAGAGATATGCAGATTTGTTGGCATAAACATGGTTCACTTTATATGTTGAAGTAAACACAATATAGATGACATTCATGGTCTACTGCCATACAGTCTACCTGCCTAATTCCAAGAAATTGTGGTTTTTACCTTTCATTTGTGTTAGTGATGCTATTATTTTAGCCTGTCTGAATGTGACAAAATCCTGATCGTTTGATGATAGGACATTTTTGTAATCATTTCAGTTTGTAATCATCTGGGAAGTGAACATTTTTTAGTCTTGTAAGTTGAAATCATTTTATAAACCGTGTCGGCATTTACAGATGTTTATTTTGGCAGAGAAGAAATGGTGACGGTCAGGGTGCGAAGGCTGACGCTAGCAACGATACCCTCAAGTCTGACCCGTCCTCTACTACTGTTGAGAGCAAGGATGACTAATGGAACTTTGAGAAACGCCTGACTACTACCCACCGACTTAGTGTACCTACCTACCTTCTGAAATATATATCTTTGTTTGTACGAGGGATGAGACAACCCAGTGATGCGATCAAAACCACCTGACAGAAATCATAGCAACGTGCTTCAGTGGTTGGTCAACATCTGGGGAATGGGGTTGCCTCATGTTTTATTATGTTTACAGACAAGACAGTTGATATAGTTGATATTTACAGACAATGAGGAATAGTTTACATTTACAGACAATAAGATATCATTTGCCTTAATTGGAAAACAAATTGTTTTTGTTTAGTTTATGTGGACAATAGAATGAAGATTTGTGGTTTTAGTATTTTATTTATATTTTTTTTGTAACCATGCGACTGTATAGACTTTTAATTCGAAATTTCATAGTCCAAATCTTACTGTACACATCTACTGCTACAGACATCATTTTGTTTGTTCACCTATGCAGTTTTGGTTTCCTTTAATCTGCCTGGTGGTTTTTGGTTGGTTTTTTTTAACCTGTTGCCATTTGTACTGTTAGATTTCATTTGTTTGTTGACTAAGCAAAGTTAGATTTACAGTTTGGCATAAAAGACATACACAGTAGTCGGTCAGCCATTATGTTGTTCAGTGTTGCTCATGTTTTTCTAAACCAAATTGCATGTGCTGATTAAAAGTTTTTTATAGCAATTCTTAAAGACATTTTCTGCTGTTTGTTATTTCAAGCGTTTCAATATTTTGTTGTCTTCTCTGGTGCTGGGATTTGAGTTTTCACTGTTGGGCATCCAATGCCAAATTGTAGAATCTGCATGTGTTCTGTAGTTGTGTAAGACTAGTATAAAAGGTCATTATATTTCGACTACGCACCGGACACTGCAGACTCAACAAACACTTATACAGACTAGGAATAAGTCAAACAGCTCTCTGCCAGTGTCAGCAGGCAGAACAGACACCAGAGCATATCCTGCAAGACTGTCCTCTTCTGTGTGAGCTGAGAAGCAACATGTGGCCACACCCAGTCGACCTGAAAACTAAGCTTTGGGGAAACCTGACAGACCTGAAGCTGTCTGCCCAGTTTGTGGTCCACAGTAAATAAATTAAGCGCATGACCAGAGATCGCTGAAGAAGTATAAAGGGTATTATGAACAGATGGGAGTTCTTGTCTCTCTCTCTTTGCCTTTTACCCCGGGTTGGGGCATAGGCCCTCAACCAACTCATGCCAAGTCTTCCTATCTTTAGCTATCTCCTGTAGCTCCCTCCAGCTCTTCTTTATATTGTTGATCTCCAAATCTCGCTCCATGTATTTCTCGCCTCCTTCTTTCGCTGTCCTGCGGGTTCCAGGCAAGGACCCTTCTTGTTATATTCCTCCGGTTTCGCAAAGTGTGTCCTATCCAGCGCCAGCATCTCTTTTTAACCTGTTCGCTCACTGGAATCTGTCTTGTTCTCTCCATAAGTTCCTCATTTGTGACCCTATCATACCATCTTATTCCCTCTATTTTCGCAGACACCAGTTGATGAATGTTTGCAATTTATGCGCTATTGTTTTAGTTGTTCTCCATGTTTCTGACCCATACAGTAGAACTGCTTTAACATTAGAGTTAAATATCCGAATTTTTGTTCTAGATTTGATTTCTTTGGACTTCCAAATGTTTCCCAGTGCAATGAAAGCTCCTCTTGCCTTCTGTATTCTTATTTTAACATCTCTATCTGTTCCACCCTCTTTGTCTACGTTGCTGCCCAAATATGTGTATGATTCTACCTCTTGAAGTGGGATTTCCCCCAAGGAGATCGAGTTGTCGTTTGCTTGGTTAATTCTCAATATCTTTGTCTTTCCTTATGAATGTTCAGCCCTAGTTGCTGGGACCTTTGATTCAATGTGTTTAGCTTATCCTGCATCTGATTTCGTGTATGTGACAGAAGGGCTATATCATCAGCAAAGTCCAGATCATCTAGTTGCTCTGTCAGAGTCCATTGGATTCCATTTCTGGTGTTAGTTACTGTGGTCTTCATAATCCAGTCTATTGTCAGTAAGAACAACAAAGGTGATAGAAGACATCCCTGACGCACTCCTGTTTCTATTTCGAAAGTATCTGTTAGTTTACCTTCATGAAGAACTCTACATTTCATATCTGTATATGTTGCTTTTATTAGGTTAATAATTTTCTGTGGGATTCCATAATGCCTCATTAATTTCCAAAGGGTTTTCCTATCAATACTGTCAAAAGCCTTCTCATAATCAACAAATCCGATATAAAGTTGGGATTTCCATTCAATACTTTGCTCTATTATTATACGTAATGTGGCTATCTGGTCAGCACAGGATCTATTTGGTCGAAGCCTGCCTGTTCATCTCTTAGCTTTATATCGATGGCATCTCTCAGTCTCTCCAGGATGACTCTGCTTAGTATTTTCCCAGGTACTGACAACAGCATTATTCCCTATAGTTTTCACACTTCGAAGGTCCCCTTTCTTTGGTAGCTTCACCAGGTATCCTTCTCTCCAGTTTGCTGGTATTTCTTTGGTCTCCCAGATTCTGCTAAATAATTTATACAGTATTTCTGTGAGTTCTTGTCTAGCTTGATATATTCCAGGACATGCTGTACTGTCTAACATGAATGACTGCACTTTCTATAGTGTTGTAGGTGATGTGACACGCTTTCATCTCACCATCTCAGGATTAGGGTATGTCTTGAGAAAACCAAGATTTCTATAGTGTTGTAGGTGATGTGACACACTTTCATCTCACCATCTCAGGATAGGGTATGTCTTGAGAAAACCAAGATTTCTATAGTGTTGTAGGTGATGTGACACACTTTCATCTCAGGATAGGGCATGTCTTGAGCAAACCAAGATTTCTATAGTGTTGTAGGTGATGTGACACACTTTCATCTCACCATCTCAGGATAGGGTATGTCTTGAGAAACCAAGATTTCTATAGTGTTGTAGGTGATGTGACACGCTTTCATCTCACCATCTCAGGATAGGGTATGTCTTGAGAAAACCAAGAAGGGAAGCCTAGAAATACTTGGTGGTTGAAAGTTTCTTCAAACTCTCCATATCAACCACGTTAACTACCGTGTGATACCAATTTTAAGATCGGTTGTACACTGTGCAAGTTATGTGCCTACAAGTAGACCAGCACATCAGATTTCTGGGATGCTTTTGATTTACTAGGGTGGCTTCCCTACCTCAGATGCCTTGTGGGTTGCAGTGATACTGTTCTTTGCTCCCCGGCAACACAGGATTGGGAGGTTGATGGATTCTCCGAAAGGAGTTATTTGTCATGTTTGTTGGCCTACACGCTCTGATATAACCAATAAAAGGTTCGCCTTAGGTTGAAAAAAACGTGCCTCAGCTTAAAGAGGCTTGAATCCCCTACTAAACAAACAAAAAAACTAAGCTGATATTCTGGTTTGCAATATTTTTTTAAGATGGTGCAAAACCAGTATATTGTCTAATTAAGTACACCATTTTAATATAAATGTGGTAGAACAAATATTATGAAATTTAGTTTAGTTGTTGGATCATCAACACTGTACGTCGTACCAGTTAGTCCATAAGTGCTCCGAACTCCCCATTAGTATGTCTCTCACTCAGCGTGTGGCGATTAACAAACCCGGTTCTTTATTGGTTTACTATTTTTCTTTGGCTACCAGCATAGTATTCTTGTCTAGCTACACAACATTTGACTTGGAATTCTTGCAGTCTGGTTAGTGTTGTAGATTCACCACTATTACTTGAATCATGTACATGACCTCTCTCCTTAGGAATTTAGAATATCAGCCTGGACCAATGCTTGGCCGCTTTTGCACAGTAGCTATATCTGCAAGCTTATTGGCGCTAATTTCCTGTACACCTGCATGCCCTGGCACAAATCTCATTTTTGTAAGCTTAGACCTCCCCAGCGACTCCATCCATTGTCTCCAAGCCCATACTGTTTGTCTTCCTGAGCATACTCATTGAGTCACTGAGAAAACATGCATGGATTAAAAGTCTGTGACTTCATCCAGACCATCGCTTTAGTTACTGCCATAATTTCCATAGTGAGACTGCTTGTAGTCATGCAAAACCACCACCGACCTGAGAAGTGAAAACCCATGGTAATCATATTCTAATGCTCCATCTTGACCACTCATGATCTGAGTTCAAGAGCGATTGTACTTTGTGCCAGTTACAAGTAGGCCAGAGCACCCTGTGATGATTTTTATTTACTAGGGTAGCTTCCCTACATCAGTCCCCTCTTATGAGATGTCTACTAGGTCGCAGTGGTACTATTCTTTGCTCTCCTTGAGAGCCCCAGCAACAGATAGGTAGGGATCTGAATTACCTCTGAAGTCTGAGTACAGCTCGTCTGAATAGCGACGGACACTAGTGATGATGACTCCATATAGGCATGATGAGCCCCTGAAATCATAGCTAGCAAATGATACAATAGAATAAGCAAATAATTCATGTTTTGTCAAGTCTATTTAAACTAGAACATATAAGCAAGAATAAAAGATTCTGTGTGTTCCTGGGGCCTGCAAGGAGAGTAAAGAATAGTACCACTGCCACCTACAAGACATATCGGAAGAGGCGTCTAATGTAGGACCTAAGGAAGCTACTCTAGTGAATAAAAAGCATCGTAGAAATTGGATGTGCTGGCCGACTTGTAGGTGCATAACTAGCACACTGTACAATTGCTCTTAGGCTCAGATCACATACAAATCAGAGATTTTTCTATATGGAGCGTTCAAAGAAGTTGACAGACAAAACATGAACAATTTCATATGCGCTGATTACACAATTCTCATAGCTACAAGTGAACAAGACTTGATAGACATATTAGTGAGATGCCCGAGTGGTTACCGGGGCCAAATTTGGGGCGTAAAGAATAGAACCACTGTTACCTGCCACGCATGTCATAAGAGACGACTAAGGTTTGGCTGAAATCGGATGCATGTGTCCTAGGCGTGTAGAAGTCTGTGTTTAGGGGCATACCAAACCAATGTGCAACGTATACACATTCTTGGCAAAGATCAAACATGTCACAAAGAGTGATTAAAATTGGTCGTAAAGAACGAACACAAAGAAGAAGATATTGAAAGTCAAAAGAAAGGATTAAGCATGAATATTTTTGTTAAACATGATGATTATCTCCAAAATGCAGTCATCGATTTAAGTATCTGAGAACATTCCTTGTTTACATCAGATGGAAGATGTAAAACAAAGATTAAGAGTCGAATAGCTCAAGCAGCTTTTATTTGTTTTTAAAAACCTGCATGAATTCAATGACAATGCAGATATGAGTGATATATTGAACCAATACTTATGTATGGCAGCGAATTGTGGACAATGAACATGAAATCAATAAGATCATATATCACATATATCAATAAATTCCATATATACAGCTAAGGAACGAATTCAGGAGAAGTGATGAAATCAGAGACATGTCTGGTCAACCACTAGTGACAACTGTTATAAGAAAGAGAAGATGGAGATATGTTGGGCACACCTTGAGGAGAAATGATCAACGAATATCAAAGCAGGCATTGAAGTGGATGCAAAGGGTTCAAGAAAGAGAGGTCGACCTAAGGAGACCCCGAAGCGAACTTTGCTGAGAGAGGCAGGAAATATCGGTCTCAGTTCCATGGAGGAGATTGAGCGAGTTGCCCAGGATAGAGCGGTATGGAGAAATTACTTGCAGGCCCTATGTAACGTATAACGGTACGAGAGGAATTATTATTATTATACAGCTAAGACAACAAATGATAAGGCTTTAAAACAGGCCTGCATACAAAGAAACCGTGTCATAAGAAATATGCCTCAAGGAAGCAAAGAATAGTAACACTGCGATCTACAAGGCGTGGCGATTGAGGTAAGGCCTAGGGAAGCTATGATAGTAAATAAAAAGCGTCGCAGAAATCCGATGCGCTGGCCTACTTGTAGGCACATAACTGGCACAACGTACAATCACTCTTAGGCTCAGATCACAAAGAATGATTTAACAAGTGGCCTTTATGGAACGTTCTAAGAAAAGAAACAGACAGTCATTGTTCTTGGGAACATCTGGTGAAATTTAGGACGTTGGCGGGAGATGTTAGATGGTCTGACATCGTGGTTGGTCTATGTTGAGCGTTCTAAGAAGATAAGAAACAGACAGTCATTGTTCTTGGGAACATCTGGTGAAATTTAGGACGTTGGCGGGAGATGTTAGATGGTCTGACATCGTGGTTGGTCTATGTTGAGCGTTCTAAGAAGATAAGAAACAGACAGTCATTGTTCTTGGGAACATCTGGTGAAATTTAGGACGTTGGCGGGAGATGTTAGATGGTCTGACATCGTGGTTGGTCTATGTTGGAAGAAGAAGACAGTCAGATACACCAATGAGTGAGTGTTGGGTAGAGGCACGGTCGCCAGAAGGCATGGAATTTGATTCACTTTATTAGTTACTAAACTGACGTCATTGCACTCCGGGCAGACCCATAGGTGCTCAGTCTCCCCCAACAGATATCGAAGAGTATGCATACTGATGGTTGCTGTGGCTCGCTGATTAAACACACCCCTCACTCTGCCTCTCAGGCATCCAGTTCGACTTGAACAACTGGTAACTCCAAACTGCCTAAATCGCTTGATCGATTCCACATCGATTTTAGTGTCCTCATCCAACAGACAGTCGCGAAGAGACCGAAGAATATCCCCTTATCCATCTTCAACTCCCCAACAATCGATGCTGTTGATGCAAGCCTGACCGCTCTCTCATTACCGTAAACACCCGTATGCCCAGGACAGTATATCCACGTAAGCCGCTGGAGGTTAGAAACCTCTATAGACGACATCCACTCATACCGAAACCTGCCCTTCTGGATCTTGTGAAGCATCGACTGAGAGTCAGATACAACAACGGCCCCAGTAAATGAAGTCCCAGAGATCCAATGGAGGGCAGCAGTAACGGCCTCCATCCTCATACTAGAAGTAGTTGTCCTGTATGCCCCACTTCGCTCTGCAACAACCCTACCATGCGCATTAGCCAAGAAACCCCAACCTAATTCACTTACATGATGAAACACGTAACAACAAAGTAGGACAGTTTTACCAAATACCACAGATACAGTCACGTTTCGATCAAATAGTCTTTATCAAGCAAAGAATGCAGAACAAAACAGAAGATAGGCTATAGTCATATATCATAGACATAGAGATGAAGGAAATTAAAAAGAAACAAAAACATGGCTTTAAAAAAAATTAAACTACAAACGGAACTGATAAGAAAACAAAGATCAGAATACTAAAAGCATGCATATTCCCAGTGGCAACGTATGGCTGCATTGGTTGATGCATGGGTACTTCTTAATTGACCGTACGATCCAGACAAAAATCAATGATGCAATTTCATCTAAGGAGGTCTTAGAAGAGGGTTTACCACAGGGCTCATCCCTAAGTTGCACCCTCTTCCTCATATACATCAATGACCTTGCAAGTCAGATTACGGCTGAAAAGCGCTATACGCAGACGACCTGGCTATTTGGCAAAGTCATGAGGATGTAGAAAGTGGAGCACGTAAACTTAACGGAGACCTAAGAAAACTCCATGACTACTGCCAGACATGGAAACTAAAGATAAACTGTGCCAAAACAGTGTATACTATCTTCACTATTAGCCACAAAGTTGCCAAACAGAATATCACATTAAATCTAGACAATCACCAACTGCTAAGAGAACAACACCCCACATATCTTGGAGTAACACTTGACCGCCAGCTTAACCTGAAGAAGCATGTTGTGAATGTAAAGAACAAAGCATTAAGAAGATTACAGCTATTGAAGAAGCTTGCTGGCACAACATGGGATCAGATAAAGATACTCTGAGAGGCCTATATCTTGGTTACATCCGCTCTGCAATAGAGTACAACAGTGCTCTTCTAACAACTTGCTCCAAGACAAACCTTGTTTCCCTGGACAGAGTACAGAACAATGCCTTACGTCTAATCAGCGGAGCAATGAGGTCAACACCAACCGCCGCATGTGAAATACACACAAATGTGGAACCTCTTGGGTTGCGAAGGGACAAAGCTGCTGTTGAAGCTTATGAAAGGAGCAAAAGAATGAATCAAGATCACCCCAATAAACTACTTGTTGAGAAGTGGAAACAGAGAAACAGAATTAAACAAAAGTCAATCCTCCACCACGTCAGTGAAATCAAAGACAGATACCACCTTCCAGAAACAAGACAGCAGCTGCAGAGTAATAGCAAACTTACCACCACATACACTCTTGAATACACCTGAAATTAGAAC
Organism: Arion vulgaris; assembly: GCA_020796225.1. Taxonomy (NCBI): domain Eukaryota; kingdom Metazoa; phylum Mollusca; class Gastropoda; order Stylommatophora; family Arionidae; genus Arion; species Arion vulgaris. The sequence goes on along the minus strand of CM036778.1, from coordinate 19,398,377 downwards.
AAAATTGACAGATGAAGCAACTAAACGCCCCGCCCAGTCAGCCTTATGATAGCATCTCAAAGAACCATTGATGCCTATCCCCAAGAATGGATACATGTCTATACTGATGGATCTGCATTTAAAGCCACCATCAAAGCAGGTTACGGAGCATATATAACAATACCCAGACAGATCATCCGAAGAGCTGTTTGTGCATGGGAGATATGCTCCAATTATGAGGCTGAAATTCATGCGATAGAAGCAGCGTTGTACCACCTGAAGACTGTTTTCGATGCCTTTCCATCAAAGGCATAAAACATAATTATCTTCACAGATTCAATTCTGCCCTTCAAGCCCTAGAGGATGGTGGACATTGTAAATCTGAACTATCCCATATAGCCCTAGATATTGACAGACTTATTACATCACATGACATCAAAATAACCATGCAGTGGATCCCTGGACATTCAAACACACCTGAAATGACAAAGCAGATAGGCTAGCCAAGAAAGGGTCAACACAGGAACAACTAATCACAGCAACAACTTCCCTACAGCAAAGCAAATCCTAATGACACAAATAAGGAAATTTGGCTGAACAGATGGGCCATGGGAAACACAGGAAGAGATGTGTACAGCCATATGGCCAGCGCAACCTTAAAGAAAAATCAACCACCTCACAAGAAGAGATCTTTTCTCTCTCTTTAGCCTGTTACGCCCTGGCGTTTAGGGCAGCAACAAACGTACACCATTCTTCCTGTTCATGGCCTTCCTCTGTATTGTGTTCCAGCTATGATTCATTTCCTTCAGCTCTTGCTCTATCGTTCTCTCCAGGTTGTCTTGGTCTTCCACGCTTTCGCCTACCCTCGAGTCCATCTCAGTGCAGTTTTCGTGTCGGAGCCAGTCTCCATGCGCATCACATGTCCAATCCATCTCCAGCGTCGTCTTCGGATGATAGTGCCCATATTCTCTTGTTGGCATCGTGCAAGCAATTCTTGATTCGAGATAGTAGTCGGCCAGTACACGCGTAAGATTTTCGCAGACAAGTTGTATGAAAGGCGGAGAGTCTGGACATATCCTGTTCTGTCATTCCCAGCATTCCGATCCGTACAGCAATGTTGACAGCACAGCTGTTATAGATACTAGTCTTGGTTCTGATGCTGTATTGGGCAGATTTCAGGCGTCTGAAGGGTCATGAATGCACTGCGTGCTTTCAGTCTGTTTTTAATGTCAGATCCAGCGCCTCCTTCATTGCTAATAACACTTCCAGGTATGTGAAAGCGGTTGTATCTCGGAGGTTTTACCTTCTAGTTTGACTGGTGCTGGGGTTACTATGTTCAGAGTCATTACTTCAGTTTTCTTCTGATTTATTTTCAGCCCAACCATCTCACTATATTGGTTAAGGCGGCAGGTCTTTTCCTGGATATCTCTATGTGTATGAGATAGAGTGCGATGTCATCTGCAAAATCTAGGTCTTCCAGAGTGGATGTGAGCGTCCATCTAATACCTCTTGCCTTATCTTCCGTTGTTTTACGCATCACCCAATCTATGACAGTGTTGAATAAAAGGGCTGACATAACACATCCTTGTCGCATGCCTGTTTTTACTTCAAACTTTAGTTCTGAAGTTTCAACACTGCATGCAAACTTGCTGTAGCAGCTTTTATAATATTTATAAAACACAGTGGGATTCCATACCATCTTAAGATACGCCATAGACTTTCGCGTGTATGCTATCAAAAGCCTTTTCAAAACTACAAAGTTGATATAGAGTTTGCTTTGCCATTCTGTGCATTGTTCTATGATATTTCTAAGAGCAAATATTTGGCCTATACAGCTCCGTCCTCTGCGAAATCCTGCTTGTTCCTTTCTCAGTTTCTTATCCACAGCGTCAGTAATACGTTGTACGATGATTTTGCTTAAGATTTTACTTGGGACAGAAAGCAGTGTTATTCCACGCCAATTATTACAATCGGCAGGGAGCCCTTTTTGGGTATCTTGATGATGACTCCTCTTTCCATGCATCAGGTATTATTTGGGCATTCCATATATAGTAAACAAAGGGTTGCATTTTGGCTGCAAGTTCTGGGTCTATTTTGAATAGTTCTGCGTTTAAGTTATCATTCCCCTGGTGCCTTGTTATTCTTAAGAGATTTTAATTCTGTAATGATCTCATCCTGGCTGGGTTTTTCAATGCCAATTTCTAACTCCTCTGTTGGTTCTGTATGTCTGCTACTACCGTTGGAGATGGTCTGTTTTGAATTCTTTAAAATGCTCTGTCCATCTATTTCTTGTTCCTTTTCCCATTTTCAATAGTATTCCATTCTTATCCTTTATGAAAGTATTTGATCTTCTGTAATGTTTCCCTTATTAGCTTTGTAATTTTGTACACTGTTCCTGATCCCCTTTTTTGCTGCTTCTTCTGCCTGTACTGCCAGGTCTTCAACATACATTCTTTTGTCGGCTCTCAAAGCCCGTTTGATTTCTTTACTTGCGCTTTTGTACTTTCTTGGTATCTTGCTTTCAGTCTTTCGGACTTTGCTTTAACAATTTTTTTTTAATATTCTTGCTGTCTATTATTTTCCATGTTTTTGGTGTTACCCATTTTTTTCTTTTCTTTGTGCAGTCCCCTAGACATGTTCACTGCTCTTGCTATATATAGATGCTATGTTGCCCCATGTTCTATCTATGTTGTCAGTTTCATCCGTAGTTTCATTACTTTCTAGGGCTTGGAATCTGTTCTTTATCTGCATTATAACATCCCTTACTTCCTGTCTTTTAGTCTATCCACATCGAACCTCTTTGGGAAAGTTTTCTGTTGTCCTGTTTTTCTTAGTTTAATTTTGACTTATGCTGTGACTAGGTGGTGGTCCTCCAACATCTCACCTCTCTTTTCAACATCTCGGAGCGTCTCAGGGTCCATTGATTATTATATGCTTTTTGGGTTTTTTATCTCTGCCATTAGGGAATCCATGTTAATTTGTGGATATCTAAATGTTGAAATAGGGTTCCTCCTATACGAGATTGTTCATGCTGCAGAAGTTTACTAAACGTTCCCCATTTTCGTTCATCATACCACATCCATATTTTCCCATAGTTCTATAACTATGCGTGTTGTCTTGTCCAACCTTCGCATTTAGATCTCCCATAACAATGATAATATCATGGGATGGTGACTTGTCTAATTCTGCTTGTAGGTTTTTGTAGTACGAGTCTTTCTTTGTATCTTCGCTATCATTAGTTGGCATAGCATTGTAAGATTGGATGTTTGTATGCTTCCCCTTTAGTCGTCTTAATCAAGCATGCTGATAGGTTTCCATTCTAACAGCCTTTCCCCCCTTTCTTAGGATTACTGCTACTCCTTCATGGTGTAGGTCATCTCTCTCCCGAAAAAGGCTTTACTGTTGCAGTGTCTTCTTCATTTCTGTCCATCTGCTCTCCTTCCCCCAGGATAAAGAGTTATATCTTCTCATTTCTGCTGTTATTTGTGATAGTTTTCCCGGGTTTTGTACATTGTTCTTACTTCCGCATCCCAAATTTTGGTCTTGGTTTTGGCATTCAGGACTTCCGTCCTCATGAATGCTTCCTTCGCTTTCACCACTTCAGTCATGTGGTCAAGCTCTGGGCCCTTCATGCCCGTAGATAAGGGTTGTATGTTTTTGTTTTTTTCCTAACTAATTTTTTAAAGGATGGGATCGTTAGTCCCAAGCCCAACCCCAACCTGGAGGACCAGGAGACCATGCTTCGTCTGTCCCTCCTCAGTGACCTTTCCCGAGGGGAACCCTTCGGAACATAAGTTCCCCCCGTCAAACTCACTGTATCATTGGAGCACCCAAGCCTCCCCACCACTACAAGGTAATGGCCTCATGGGGAGGAAGAAGAATCAGAGCACCATTTTTAGACTTCAGACAACACATAACACTTAATAATCACTTGAACAGAATTCATCCCCAACACACTCCAGAGTGCCAACTGTGTTCACATCATCATGAAACCGTTCACCACCACCTCTTCAAGTGTCAAGCACTGGATGACATCAGAAAGACCCTCCTTCCTCCAAGGCCAGATAAATGGAACACACTATCGGAACAAAAGAACAACACAGACATGCAGATAACACTACATAGCATTGGGCCAAGGGCAAAAACTCAAGTGCCCTGGATCATTGGGAAAAAGAAGAAGAAGAAGTTGATGCATGGACATTTAATTTAATAAAACAGTGGGAAAACATGTATGTGCTTTTGAATATAAGTGTTATAGAAGAGTCCTTCGTATACCATGGACAGAGAAGAGAACTCAAAATCAAAGAATTGGCTGATGCTACAAATAAGAAAAACTAAGGTATTTTGGACATATAATTAGACATGAAGGGCTGGAGAAGACCATCATGGAAGAAGACAAACAGAAGCAGAGGAAGACCATGGAAAAGATGAATCAGGATGTAAATGATGGCTTGAACATGACAGCTGCAGAGGCAGGACATCTGGCCTATCTCTCTCTTAGCCTGTTACGCCCTTGGCGTTTAGGAGCGCCAACAAACGCACGCCATTCTTCCCTGTTCATGGCCTTCCTCTGTATTGTGTTCAGCTATGATTCATTTCCTTCAGTTCTTGCTCTATCTTTCTCCTCCAGGTCGTCTTGGGTCTTCCACGCTTTCGCCTACCCTCCGGAGTCCATCTCAGTGCAGTTTTATATCTTCTCATTTCTGCTGTTATTTGTGATAGTTTTCCAGTTTCGTACATTGTTCTTACATTTCAGCATCCAATTCTGGTCTTGGTTTTGGCATTCAGGACTTCCGTCCTCATGAAAGTAGCTTCCTTTCGGCTTTCACCACTTGCAGTCATGTGAGTCAATGACTCTGGTAGCCCTTCCTGCCCGTGGATAGGTTGTATGTTTGTTGTTGTTTAAAGGATGGGATCGTTAGTCCCAAGCCCAACCCCCAACCTGGAGGACCAGGAGGCCATGCTTCGTCTGTCCCCTCTTCAGTAACCTTTCCGGCAGGTAACCCTTCCGCGAACATAAGTTCCGTCGCCCTAGCTCACTGTATCATTGGAGCACACAAGCCTCCCCACCACTACAAGGTAATGGCCTCAGGGGGAAGCATCTGGCCTATGAGAGAGAATTCCGAAGGACTGTTGGGTGGCAAAGTTCTGCACAGGACAAGTTTGTAGATGATGGGGGAGATAATAAATTTGTAACTGTCCTAAAATGAAGGTAAAAACATGGAACTAGAAACGAAATATATGTTTTTCTTATCGTCGTTCTTCGCGCCCAAATTTTTATCATTATTATTGTGATATATAATTAATCTTTGACAAGAACGACTGAAAATAAATGTACAAAACGAAATAGGAAGTATAATGAATAAAACACAATGAACGAAGAAATCAATCAAGTGCCCTGCCGGCGTAGACGATCATGTCTCTCTACAACTCTCTACCTTGTGCATTTTACCCGTTGTTATCAAATGTTCTACACCTCCTCGCATTATATGTCTGAAGAACCTGGATCGTCTTATTATTTTAATAAGGTTTCTTTGTGTGCAGGTCTGTTACCAAGAAGACCTTAGATACCATTTTCATCCTCTTCCAACGCTCCATGTCGACCCCTTGTTAAACTACTCTGTGAGTGATTGATAGGACCACTATCATTGCACTTCGGTGAGTAACCATGTGTGCTTCGATCGTTTTCTTACACATGAAGATATCGGCTGCAGTGCACCAGCTCGTAGCACCAGCGAGGTCCGGTAAGGGTGGATGCTAATGTTAAGCAGAAAATAAGAAAACAATAATATAAATTATAATTCTTCTTTGAACCCTCCATATCGATCACTTGTTAACCACTCTGTGATCTGTTTTGATCTGAGCCTAAGGGCGATTATACGTTATTGCCAGTTATGCGCTTACAAGTAGGCCAGCACATCCGATTTCTGCGACACTTTTTGTTTACTAGGGTAGCTTCCCTAAGCCCCTACCTCAGTCGTCCCTTACGACATGCTGTGTAGGTCACAGTGTTAGCATTCTTTGTTCCCTTGGAGTCCCGTCAACATACGGCAGCAGTATCCAAACCTCCAATGTCTGGAGCGCAAAAGTTAAAAGTATAAGAACATGGACTGAAATACTACATAACTTTCCCCATCCCAAATCTGAACATGTACGGACAACAACCCGGTAGCAGTGTGACGATAGATACTCACTCTCCCCCCGCAGATGTCGACAGATTCCAATTCTAATAACGAACCGTCATCATTTGTTGTGTTCATCCAACAGGCTGTCTCTAAAGTATGTACCATAGTCCATCTAAAGTATGTACCATAGTCCATCTAAAGTATGTACCATAGTCCATCTAAAGTATGTACCATAGTCCATCTAAAGTATGTACCATAGTCCATCTAAAGTATGTACCATAGTCCATCTAAAGTATGTACCATAGTCCATCTAAAGTATGTACCATAGTCCATCTAAAGTATGTACCATAGTCCATCTAAAGTACCCGACTTATGTGTTTTCATTTAAGCCTGTCTGATCTCTGTGTCAACACCTATATGTCCAAGTCAGTAGATCCATGTGAGATACTGGATGTTGGAAACATATGTATACGCCCACTCATATGAACACCAGCCTTTTTAGATCTTTCGAATCAAGGACAGAGTCGGACACGATAACTGCCCAAATAAATGGAGTCTCAAAGAGCCGTTAAAGTGTTAACAGTTACGACGTCAATCTCTATTCTTATACAGAAAGAGTCTTCTTTCTTCTTTGCATTCGTTCTTTACGACCAATTTTAATTACACTAAGTGTGACACTTTGTGATATGTTTGATCTTTGCCAGAACATGTATACGTTGACATTGGTTTGGTAGGCCCATAAACGCATAGACTTCTACGTTTAGGACATGGCATCCCATTTCAATCAAACCTCATTAGTCGCCTCTTACAGGTAACAGTGGTTCTATTCTTTACGCCCCAAATTTGGGCCCCGGTAACCACTCGGACGATGCTGAAAGTAATTGTCCTGTGTGTTCCATTCTGCACGGCGTTGACCCTGCTAACTGTAAAACTCCTGATGGTACACTCTAGCAAGATGGCTTCTGTCAACTGTTATTCCAAGATATTTTAGTGTTTCGTTTCTGTCAATGTCATTGTTACACATGCTGACAACTGGAGTAGGTGTCTTTACTATGTGAGTGTTAAGTGAGAACCATGTCAGAGAAGTCTTTGCTGGGTTCACTTTTGAGGTGGTAGTCAAATGTGCAAAACATAGTCGCAAAAAATAACTACATGTGCGCCCGTGTAGTGCCGGGTCCCACAAGAGAAGCAAAGAATAGTAACACTGCAACCTACAATGCATTTCGTAAGATGCCCATGGTTCTCTCTTAACACTCACATAGTAAAGACACCTACCCCGGTTGTCAGCATGTGCAACAAAGACATTGACAGAAGCGAAACACTAAAGTATCTTGGAATAACAGTTGACAGAAGCCTGTCATTTAAAAGCCATGTTGAGAACGTAATGATAAAGGCAAGAAAAGGGCTAACCGCTCTCAAAGTTATGGCGGGGGCGGATATTGAGCAACGCCTGCTACTCTTTCTTTATCAGGGACTAGTGCTGAGCGTGGTGGACTATGGCCTTGGTCTTCTGACAGTAAGCAGAACATCGCTGGATAAGTTAGAAAGGATCCAAAATGAAGCGATGAGGCTTATACTCGGTTGCACACGTGACACTTCTTGTGAGGCAATGCGCTATGTCCTTGGATTGCCAACGATAGCCACGAGACACAAAGTCGCACAGGTAAAAGCGTATCTGAGAGTTTCTGCGGACACAAATCATCCTCTGCACAAATCCATAAATGAGAACAAGGGAAGGCAATTGAAGAGGTCGATCCTGGATGGCCGAGGCAGAGGGTGTTATTAAACAGGTCTGTACTCTAGATGAGCTGAGGCACGGTGACGAATGGATGCCTATATCAGATGATATGACTGCTTACGCCAGGGTTATCAGCACACTTGGACACCGCTGTAGAGAATGGGTCCCGGGCGTCGTCAATGCGGAAATTCTTGCACTCGTGGATCAGCACTCCCACCCAGGTGATATCATTATCTACACCGATGGCTCTGTCAAGCGTGGCACCAGATCATCGTGGGCTTACTCAGCACAACGAAATGGTCGCACACTTCATGAGGACTGCGGGGCTTTTGAGACAACGACATCGAGCATGACTATGGAGATCACCGCTGCCTCCAGGGCTCTGTCATGGGTGGCTGAGCAACAGGTTACCCATACGATCATCATATCAGACTCGATGAATATGCTTCAACTGATTGAATCTGGAAGTATGCGTGTGGAATGGGTGGACATCATTCGGAGATCACATCTCAAGAAAATGACTTGGCTGTACACGCCTGGATATGCTGGAGTGCGGGGTAACGAGCGTGCTGACTCTCTTGCAAACAGTGCCCGACTCAAGTGGGCAGAAGCATGGACAGAGCCGATATCATCAATGCGGTACGTTCTCAATTGTGTGACATGGGCGGGTCTCAGACACTGGAACGAGTTCGAGAATTAGGCGTTAAGTTTGGACATGCCATACAGTGTCGTCTTCGTGGTAGAGAGAAGATATAGTAATCAACTTCTCAAGGGTACCGTGAGCAAATGGACTTTGGGATGGCTGCTGCAACGGAGGACAGAGCACGAATGGGAATGCCCAATGTGCCATGACGTCGATCGCATAACATAACATAACATTTCGTAAGAGGCGATTGATGTAGGCTATGCTGGCTGTGAAATCGGATGTGCTGGCCTACTTGTAGGCGCATAACTGACACAACGTACAGTCGCTCTTTGGCTCAGATCACATACAATTCACACAGAGTGGTCGATATGGAGCGTTCGAAGAAGAAAGCTACATGTGAAATGTGATGTCTACGAAAAGTTACCAATAATATCAAAAAAGACAGTGACGAATCTCAGAATAAGAAATAAAGTTTGGACAGAACCTTGCTTCAATTACATTGGGAAACAAAGAATGAAATGGTTTGGCCACAAAAAGATGGACGGATGGCATAGTGGAACTGTGTCAAAAAGCAAGAAAATCACTATACAGACTTATGTGTGTGCCCGGTGTGTTGTGAAGTCAGTTCGATAACCAATAATCATGTTTCTATGGTCACAGTATAGCATAAAATCCATTAGAAACGAGGAGACATAACTCTCAATACAGTTCAACAGGTGGCGTAATTAGTCTCAAAAGTGGGACGCATGCGCAATTGCGCATCTCTTGCACACCGGTCTAAGAACCTTCTGCACGTGAGTTATATTGTTGAAAATAAATAATAAAATCCGTATTAAATGTAAGTTATGAAGGCCAAAAAATAAATATGTTACAATTTACAATGTTTGCTGTGATAATTTACATGGATCGTGTTGTTTTGCCATGTTATAAAGGATTAAACACTATCACAGTTTACTTCAAACTCGCTTGCCAAACGCTGGCCGCCATCTTGTGTGTTTGTTAACTGTGAATCACTAGTTTTTCTTATTTGTCGTAAATAACATTTATTTCTGTTTAAGATGTGCCTAAATAACTTATAACGATGTTATATGTAGGTAAAATAAATATGTCATTTCAATTTAATAAGAATTAATATTATATTTATACACATATGAATCAATGTTCCAAGGTGTTTTTGCAGACCGCTACCAACTTGAAATTCAATTTTTAGTACGGTCAGTCAAAGCAATCTTTTTTACTGTCTACTATCTTAACTATTTATCTTATAGTTTTACCCAGCAAATCATTTAACAGAGTCAGCACATTTTGTGTGTGAATTGTCAGACATGGTTTATAACTTTGTATTGTAGCAAGCACGAAACTGAAGCGTGTTAGTTTATTTATACTTTCATTGCAATGCCTTGAAAGCCAAGCCGGCCAAGGTTTTGTTGTTTACTGTTTACATACAGACAAAATTACGATTCGCAGATAATTACAGTTGATGTAGATTAATACTACATAATTCGGTAGTATATATCAACGTTTTTACTTTATTCTTCATTTTCTATGTTAGGACTATTTATGACTGTTACATTGTAGGGAACAAAACTATACAAGTTTAGTTTCAAGTTTGTTGTGGTGTAAGCTTTGTCAACTAAAACTAGTGTATGCGGGAGTGGGTGTAATTGTAATACTAGGGCAGGCATAGTTGATTTATATAATCACCTATTTTATACTTCATGCATAATTAATTCAAAATTCACAAACCATGCTCTGCCCTGTAGTAGATGAGACTTCTTTGCTACATATATTATAACAATGCTTATAACATTTTTAAAGAGACTGGAAAGACCAAATATAGAATTACATGGAAAGCTAAGCGCAGGACAAAAGAATGCTATAGGTGTGTAAATACTCTATGAGGAACTGACAAATTTTGATGATTGATTGTGGACTGGTTGTAGCTGCTACTTGTAACTGTTACTTGTAACTGTTGATTGTTAAGTAGTAATCTCTGTAGTTGGACTAAGCAAAATATTCTCATGTATGCTAGAATACCGCCTCAGCTCTGCACCCTCTGGCCATACCTGTCGTCTTGGGGGCATTGTAAGATTGGACAGCCCTGAAGTATGTGTTTGTGGGGGGTCTGGATTCTGATTTTACATGGGAATTCATTTGTATATAAAAACCTGTCTGTATAAGTACCTCAGATGTGGCTGGTTCTATGGAAGTAGAGATGAAAGAGGGAAAACAGATTCTTGATACAAGCAACTTCAGTTCTGTAAACAAATGTGTTGATTAGGCATGTACATATATCATAGTCGCAATGTAAATATGGCTCAGAAACATGGATAGCCTACCCAAGGAATAAAGGCAAGAATCTTCACCTTCGATATCTCCATAAGATTATGAACATCAGGTGGTACGATAAGATAACCAACTCTGTAACCAAGTACTGCAACATGCAAACTTTCCTTCCATCATCATCATGGGAATGCTCAGCAGTAGAAGACTAAGATGGTTGGGACTTGTTGTTCTGTGAACTGTCAGAAGGGAAGAAGCTCCAAGGCAGACCACCATTCAGATATAAGGATGTCTGCAAGTTCTTCAATGAAGAACTATTCTATCGATCCCAACAAATGGGAAAAACTAGCTGACAGATTAGAAACAATATTATGCAAAGGGGCAGAATCTTTTGAAAAGAGACTAAGGGATGAACTGAAAGGCAAGTGAGACAAGCACTAACTCCAAAGTTGTCACGGTAAACGCTTGTCAATTGACTGCCTGTAAAGATGAAATGTCCATATACATATTGTTAAAATAGGAGGTGAAATAGCTGAATGGTTCGAGATTAAAAGGGGTCGACAGGGATGTATTTTGTCATCATACTTATTCAACATATATGCGGAGAACATCATGAGGAATGTAAAGACGATGCCAACTATGTGAATTACGACCCTCACTATAGGCGCAAATGCATACCAGAGCTTAGATACGCAGACGATACAGTATTATTATCCACCAGCAAAGAAGGTTTGGAAAACCTAATCATGACGACCAAGAAACATAGTGAAGATCAACATCTATATTTGAATACTCAAAAAACAAAAATCATGTCAACTGACAAAGTAAAAGGCTCACCTAACATCCAAGTTTTTGTTTTTTCTTTCGTCCGCTTTCAACTCAGACGGTTTCATCTCTGAAACTGATTTTGCGTGAAAATCGTTTTACAATTTCTTACAATGGCAGCAGCGGCACATTGTAAATTACTCTACACTGGCAGCCGGGGTGCTAAATGTACTCGTAATTAGTATTCCTCGCCATACAGGCAGATTTTCTCCGACTTCAGAGGTACTCACGTTATCGTCCTGAGTAAGACCAGGGACTCGAACAAATGCCGGACAGTAGGTTCGAACCCGAGCTATGAGGCGTCTCACAGCTAGCAGGCCGAGCTACTATCAACTACTCTAGGCAGTCCCCCTCCACATCCAAGTAAACAATGAAGAACTCCAATGTGTAGAGAGCTACGAATATCTGGGCTCAATAATTAACAATAACGGTGACTGCTCCAAAGAGATCTCAAGAAGATTGGCAATAGCAATCAAGAAGTTAAACACAATGAAGAACATGTGGCAAAGCACCAGCAAAATACTAAAATTAAAAATATTGAGAGCATGCATTTTCCCAGTGGCTACTTATGGTTGTGAATCATGGACTATTACACAAAAATTAAGAACGAAAATCCAGTCCTTCGAAACTAAATGCTACAGAAAGATCCTATGAATACCATGGACGAGAAAAAGAAAGAACACTGTTGTCCTGAAAGAACTAAATGTTAAAGAGAATTGGCTGATAAACAACATACTATACAGAAAAATTACATACTTTGGTCACGATGGCCTGGAAAGAACAATACTAGAGGGCAGGGTCCCTGGACGCAGAGGCAAACCGAGAAGAAGATGGCTACAAGATATTAAAGAAACCATGAACATGACCATTGATGAAGTGGGTGAACTGGCAAGAGAGTGAATTTCAGATGTGCTGCAAAGAGAGAGAGAGAGCAACGTCCTATAAAGGATATGCACCTTGATGATGACATAATGTAAAAGTAACCCAATGTAATAAACACTTTTTTAGGGTCAGCAAATAAAGACAAAAATGCATTGAGTTATGGTAGAGGGTTGGAATAGGTTTTTGTCTCAAATAACAAGTTATTTTGTATGTTTTCTCAGAAATTCTAACAATGGCTGATGTTGATCATGAGGAAACCTTTGAGGGAGCTGATGCAGGGGCATCACAGACCTACCCCATGCAGTGCAGTGCTCTCCGTAAGAATGGTCATGTTGTCCTGAAGGGACGTCCGTGCAAAATTGTGGAAATGTCCACATCCAAGACTGGTAAACACGGCCATGCTAAGGTTAGTTTCTCTCGATCGTTCTTTTTGGCCATTTTATCATTCTTATTGTGATATATAAACAGCCGTTGCCAAGAACATGGTTTACGTCACATCGCAGTACCATTTGGAGCTCTGGTGCTTATCCTCTGATGAAGTGTCCTATTTCAACCAGCGTTTACTGGGTTCGCTCTCCATCAGCCTTTGACTGTCCCCAGCCAACCTTTCAAGGCAGCAGGCTGCTGTTTTCTTTTGGGGTAATAACCCTTAGACAACCTACCCTCCCGGACTGTTGAGCGTCTTATGCCCAGTAAACCTGTCTTTTTGTAGACTACTTAGTTTTCCCGCCATCCAGTTTTGTGTGCGGTTTACTCACTAGTCTTTGATTGTCCCCAATCAAACTACAAGGCAGCAGTAGTTAGCTGCAAGCGGAACGCGCACTGGATTCAACCTCTGCTGGGCTTTCCAGTGTTTCTGCACATTTGGGTGATCTGCTCACGCTCTCTTCTCTGCACCGTGCACATCTGCCCACCCGTGCATCGTCCGCATGCTCGCTCTGCCCTGGTGCCTGCATCACCATCTCTGTCAGTTCTCACCATGCTCACAGTTACCACTAGGCTGTCCGGACCTGGGACTCAACTCAGGCCCCACCTCAGGGCTCCCGAGTTTCGCCTATGTTGGCCCCGTGCACTAAACTCGGGCCTGGCACATATACAGGCTCCCGAGTTTCACCTAGTGTGGGCCAACGACTCTTTCTCTGGATGCACCCCTCGTCCCTTCATGTTTGTTCGTTCAGCTTTTCCCATCGGCTGGGAGAGACGAGCATTAATAGTCACTATGGGATTACGCTAGTCTGTGTTGCGAGCGGATCCCATTTAGCGTGACTGTCTGCATCTCTACCTACACCAGAGTAGCCCTCCTTGATCCCTACCCCTTAGCCAGAAAGGAACCAATGTTTGTTACCAGAGTCACCACGTGGCGATGGAGTATTATCTTGATTAGTGCCAGCTAACTAATTCTGGCGCGGCGTTGTCCCTATGCAGCTTTGACCCCTAAGGTTAGTCTAATATCTTCTTCATTCACTCTGACATCATTTCAGTGTCATTACTTTGACTGAATGAAAGTCGGGCATATCTTTCACAAGACGTAGCCATCGACAGCAGTAAACGAGTTGTCTATTTTCTAGGCACCACTTATACGTTCAGTAGAGTGCCATTGCTTTCTGAATGGTGAGGTCTATTTTGAGAGTTTGTAAAATCCAAGGAACTAATTTGCTTGTAAATTTGCCGTCTGTGTGTAGTTTGAACCAGGTACGCTTGGGCTGTGATCGAGCTCACTACCGTTGAAGCTACAGACAATCACTTTTGACTGCCAAACTGTTTTTTTGGACAGATCAATTTTAAGTTTTAAAGATCAGAAAAAGTCTACCAATAAACGTAGGACTGTAAGACTTTTGAAAAATTTTCAGACATAAATCATTTTTACGATTTACAAATTTGTGACTGGTTATGTAAATATGAGGGAAAGTCAATAAGTATGCCACAAATGGCTGTAGAAAAATAACTAAACATGATAACTTGAAACCAGTTTATTTTTATACATACCTTTATACATTTCTTTATTTCTCAACATAATTTCACTCAACATTGATGCACTTATCACATCGTTCCAGAGTAAACTAAGCACATTACCAGAGATCATGGAAGCTGACTGTCCAGTTTGTGGTCCACAGTAAACTAAGCACATTACCAGAGATTGCAGAAGCTGACTGCCCGTTGTGGTCCACAGTAAACTAAGCACATTACCAGAGATCGTGGAAGCTGACTGTCCAGTTTGTGGTCCACAGTAAACTAAGCACATTACTAGAGATCGTGGAAGCTGACTGCCCGTTGTGGTCCACAGTAAACTAAGCACATTACCAGAGATCGTGGAAGCTGACTGTCCAGTTTGTGGTCCACAGTAAACTAAGCACATTACCAGAGATTGCAGAAGCTGACTGCCCCGTTTGTGGTCCACAGTAAACTAAGCACATTACCAGAGATTGCAGAAGCTGACTGCCCGTTGTGGTCCACAGTAAACTAAGCACATTACTAGAGATCGTGGAAGCTGACTGTCCAGTTTGTGGTCCACAGTAAACTAAGCACATTACCAGAGATTGCAGAAGCTGACTGCCCGTTTTTGGTCCACAGTAAACTAAGCACATTACCAGAGATTGCAGAAGCTGACTGCCCCGTTGTGGTCCACAGTAAACAAGCACATTACTAGAGATCGTGAAGCTGACTGTCCAGTTTGTGGTCCACAGTAAACTAAGCACATTACCAGAGATTGCAGAAGCTGACTGCCCCGTTGTGGTCCACAGTAAACTAAGCACATGACCAGAGATCGCTGAAGCTGACTGTCCAGTTTGTGGTCCACAGTAAACTAAGCACATTACTAGAGATTGCAGAAGCTGACTGCCCCGTTTGTGGTCCACAGTAAACTAAGCACATTACCAGAGATCATGGAAGCTGACTTCAGCTTGTGGTCCACAGTAAACTAAGCGCATTACCAGAGATCGTGGAAGCTGAATGTCCAGTTTGTGGTCCACAGTAAACTAAGCACATTACTAGAGATTGCAGAAGCTGACTGCCCGCTTTGTGGTCCACAGTAAACTAAGCACATTACCAGAGATTGCAGAAGCTGACTGCCCGTTTGGTCCACAGTAAAGTAAGCACATTACTAGAGATTGCAGAAGCTGACTGCCCGTTGTGGTCCACAGTAAACTAAGCACATTACCAGAGATTGTGGAAGCTGAATGTCCAGTTTGTGGTCCACAGTAAACTAAGCACATTACTAGAGATTGCAGAAGCTGACTGCCCCGTTTGTGGTCCACAGTAAACTAAGCACATTACCAGAGATCATGGAAGCTGACTTCAGCTTGTGGTCCACAGTAAACTAAGCACATTACCAGAGATCATGGAAGCTGACTTCAGCTTGTGGTCCACAGTAAACTAAGCACATTACCAGAGATCATGGAAGCTGACTTCAGCTTGTGGTCCACAGTAAACTAAGCGCATTACCAGAGATCATGGAAGCTGACTTCAGCTTGTGGTCCACAGTAAACTAAGCGCATTACCAGATATCATGGAAGCTGACTGTCCAGTTTGTGGTCCACAGTAAACTAAGCGCATTACCAGAGATTTTGAAGAAGAAAATGAACAGGAAGCACTGTGTCAAGTCATTTCAGTGTTTGGTCAGTGTCGAAATCTTGTGCTTTTGTGTGTGTAGAATCTATTGCTACAATATGTGTTACAAATGATGAATCTATTGATGTAGTATGTGCTACAAACGATGAATCTATTGATATATATATATAAATGTTTCAGGTTCACCTTGTTGGAATTGATTTGTTCACTAATAAAAAGTATGAAGATATATGTCCTTCCACTCACAACATGGCAGTACCTGTTGTTCTGCGTCATGATTATCAGGTAAGAGATGTACTATCATATTTGTATGTTTGTCTTGTAAATACAGTTTGTTACATTCTACCACAGTTTCACAACAATAAACTACCAGTGTGTTGTCGGGGCTAGCAAGGGGAGAACAGAATAGCAACATTGCGTCCTACACAGCATATCATGTCATAGCAGAATAGTAACATTGCGTCCTACACAGCATAGCATGTCATAGCAGAATAGCAACATTGCGTCCTACACAGCATAGCATGTCATAGCAGAATAGCAACATTGCGTCCTACACAGCATAGCATGTCATAGCCGGCTGAACTAGGGATCTAGGAAGCTACCTAGTAAATAAAAACATAGCAGATCTCTGACTGCCAACAAATGACAGCAGAAGTTCAAGCACACCTACAGGTTGTAATTATGATCAAAAGCACCCACTCTGACTGCCAACAAGGGGTATTTTTAACAGATGTGTTATCCATTTTGCAAGCTCTCTAGAGTAAACTTGTTCCAAAGATGTCAGTTCAGCAATGTTTCTGCCAACAAGAGAGTTACACTCTAGTAGGTACCATCACACAGTGGAGTCCCAGGTAGCGAGAAGACTGACAAACTCACAAAGCAGGAGGAGAATGTAAACAGATAGAAAACAGTCACATACTTTGGGGAAAAAAAGATATCCTGGACATAGAAGAGAATCTAAACTATCCAACTACGACTATCACACACTCGACAAACAAGTGCAAACCGACTATCACACACTCAACAAACAAGTACAAACCGACTATCACACACTCGACAAACAAGTACAAACCGACTATCACACACTCGACAAACAAGTACAAACCGACTATCACACACTCGACAAACAAGTACAAACCGACTATCACACACTCGACAAACAAGTACAAACCGACTATCACACACTCGACAAACAAGTACAAACCGACTATCACACACTCGACAAACAAGTACAAACCGACTATCACACACTCGACAAACAAGTACAAACCGACTATCACACACTCGACAAACAAGTACAAACCGACTATCACACACTCGACAAACAAGTACAAACCGACTATCACACACTCGACAAACAAGTACAAACCGACTCACACACTCGACAAACAAGTACAAACCGACTATCACACACTCGACAAACAAGTACAGACCGACTATCACACACTCGACAAACAAGTACAGACCGACTATCACACACTCGACAAACAAGTACAAACCGACTGTCACACACTCTACAAACAAGTACAAACCGGCTATCACACACTCTACAAACAAGTACAAACCGGCTATCACACACTCGACAAACAAGTACAAACCATCATATCTCAGGATAGGGCATTATAGATTAAATAATTGCAAAAACAGCACTCCAGTCAAGAAAATTGCCATGTCTAGAGACCCTAATGTCTAAACGTTGCAAGCAGCGCAGGGTTGTCTTGCAGTGGATACCGTCTCACTGTGGATTACCAGGAAATGAAACAGTATACCGACTGGCCAAGGAAGGTGCTGCAGGAGAGCAACCAGATGTGCCTGTTACCTACCACCAAAAGAAAAGGATGATTAAATCAATCAGAAAGCCACAAATACCAATACAAGACGATTACTAAAATATGAGCAGATTGGAACAAGTCATTCTGCACCTTAGAACAGGACACAATCGACTTCGCAGCCACATCTATATAAAATTCAAGATTGGCAATTCAGCCATGTGGACAAGCACATCAGACTGCAGAACACATACTTCAAGACTGCCCCGAATATGATATACTGAGACACACTCACCAGCCTAACAAAACAACACTGCAGAAAACTACACAGACCTCTGTGTAAGCTACAACAGACAGTGAAGTTTACACACAAGATAACATTGAATATATAGACAATATTTCTAGCAAAAGGAGGTAAGGAATATTATACAGGGTGTTCTAGATAAAAGCATTCTATCAATGGAGCTAAATGAAACACTGGAAAGTGTTGAGCAGTTTACATATCTTGGTAGCGTACTGACACTAAATGGTGGCACAGAGGAAGATATAAAATCACGTCTAAGTAAGGCCAGAACCACTTTTGCCAGAATGAAACCAGTATGGAAGTCCAAAATCTACAATAGGACCACAAAGCTTAAACTCTATAAAAGCATTGTTTTGCCAGTTTTGCTCTACGGATCGGAATGTTGGAGGATGACCAAAGGAGATACTAGCAGGCTGTCAGTTTTCCACCACTCTTGTCTTCGCAGAATCTTGGGAATCTTTTGGCCAGTAAAAATATTCAATAACCAACTACTCCAAGATACAAGACAAGAGGCAATGAATGACATACTCAAAAGAGAAGATGGAAATGGCTCGGACATGTTATGAGAATGAGACAAGAAATGCCTGCAAGGGTAGCCCTCACTTGGACACCAGAAGGAAAGAGAAAGAAAGGCAGACCACGGACAACATGGAGGCATGATGGAAGAGGAACTGGACACCGCATCTCTGACGTGGGGCTCTGTGCTGAAGGTTGCACTGGACAGGAGAGCATGGAAAGTCCTTTCTGAAGCTCCATGTGTCACTAGGCATGACGGGATTAAGTAAGTATCAATGGAGCTAATCTGTCATATATTTATGAAAATGAGAAGGTTCAGTTATGACGTAGTATAGGTCAAGGTTGTGTGACGGTGTGTAATTGTGTGAAAGGGACGATGAACAAATATGACTTAGGGCGAGCTAGTTAGAACCGGTTTAAATAGTAAATAGACACGGCACAATAGGCAACTGGCAACTTTCGATTTGTCAATGGGGCTGCGAACACCCTGTATAATCACTTGCACAAACTACAGTTGTCTCTTTCCCCACCTGTGACATCTCTGATCAAACAACAGAACATATCCTGCTTTGACTATCCCTTGTATGTCCTCCCTATGAAGGGATGCTGGCCCCACAACACTACATGACACCAGAGATGAGTTCTAGACAACAGTCGACTTCATCATAAGAACATGTCTGATGGTATAATCATCAAATTAGCGATCGCTAGAAGAATTCTAGACAATTGACCTCCTATGTTGAAGTCTTGCTGGATAATCATTCTGTGTTAAGTATGTGCCCAATGGGTTTTTCTATTTCTTTGTTTGCTTAGTAGTGACCATTGATTGTTCTCTCATTAAATGATGTATTTCAGCTTGTCAACATTGAAGATGGTTACCTGGTTCTGATGGACGACAGCGGGGACACCCGTGAGGATTTAAAGTGTCCAGATAATGAGCTGGGAAAAGAAATTGAAGACAAACAACAGAGAGAGGATTTCATTTGTGTAAGTATTGCATCTTCTTCCTTGACTCTCAGACGCGCCTGTGTGTTGTCTGTGCTCGATAGAGTAGCAAAGATAGTAACACTCCAACCTGCAAGGTATGTCATAAGAGGTAGGGCCTAGGAAACTACCTAGTAAACAAAAAGTGTTGCGTAAAGTGCGGGCCAACTATGCTAGATGGCAGAACACATCTTGTAAACTAGCTGACCGCAACTGTGCTGGAAGTAAGAGTCAGGCAAAGAACACATCTTGTAGACCTAACACACACACTAGTCACTTACACTCCAGACAAATAGAGATTAGACTCAGTCTATTCAAAAATGGTTAATGATATTCCTGAGTTTCTTCTTCTTTGTGTTGGTTTTGTATGCTCGTCTAAACCATGAGATGGGTTTCCTCTATGAAGCTGCATGTCAGTTTGAGTTCCTCGAGTTTCCCATAGCTTGCTTTGTTCATGAGGCCATGTTTTGTTGGTGTATGTATGATGGGCATGACTGTAGGATGTGCTCTGGAGTCTGTGTTTCTGTCTGGCATGCACACTGTGCAGTCTGAGCAGGCTTTATTCTGTGCATGTGAGCCTGCGGTGATCTGTTCTTAGGCAATTGATTGTTGTGTGCTGTTTTCTGTTTATTCTGCTGATAAGGTCTTGTGGGTGTTTGTTGCCTCCACAACTCTTTGTATTTTGGCTTGATATGTGTCTTGATTTCTGGTAGTGGCACTGGGTGTTTGTGTTGTGTAAATTTTGTTCCCCTTTTTAGCCAGCATTCCTGTGTTTAACTCTTTAACCATTGGCAGGTTTTTTTTGGATGTCCTGCTCTATATTTAGCAAACATTCAAATTCTTTGCATTGAAAATAGGCATGTTTGAAATATATGGTTGGAAAGCTAATTGGATGGGCTATCTGGATATGGGGTTTTAACATATGTGTGATGTAATTAATTTATGATATCTGTGATCTACTTATGAAAAGTTTAAAAATAGATTATTCTACAAATGAAAAATAATTTTACAGTCACAAAGAAGAAAAAGAAAAGTGACAAATATAATGAAATCTTTTATTAGTCTTTTAGAATATTCATTTATCCAGGACATATCTGAAATTGAACATGTTTGGACAATATGAAAGGCAGTAATCATGATGTTTATAAAACATTCATATTTTAAAGAAAAAAGTCAATAAATATGACATACAAGAGAAAATGATGCCGAATTGGTCTAGTAAGCAGCCCATAAAGAACTAAAACTTATAGTATGATACATAAACATTAAATAGGTATATAATTTCTAACCATAGCAAGTAAAAGATATTATTGAACAAAAATATGAGTAAACAATGATATGTGATATACAAAATAGACAGGAAAAAAGTTATCTGGCATCTTGCAAACATGACTCAAGGTAACCCAGGCACAGAATGTTCATCTGACCCAGGTACAGAATGTTCATCAACCAGGCAATTTCTTGTCTGATTAAAACAAAAACTTTTTTACAAATCTGACAAAAACTTGATTTTGTTTCAACTTTTCTAATCTTATAGCATCTAACACAATTTTTGAGTTTTTCTAAGACCAGGTACTATTTGAGAACATTTTTACTTCTATTATCCAGAAAGGGGAACTTGAATGTCTTTATCAAAGTTAGCTAGCTCTTTAATTAACTCTATAGTAAAATCTAACTGACTATATCTCTTCGGTCTGACCAGTTCCGAATATCCTGATGTTGCTGGTATTCCTGAAATAGTATTAAAGAATTAACCCTAGCAATGTCAATAAAGTGATAAAAGAGAGTTTTCCAATATTTTGTTGTTTTACGAAGAACATTATATTTCCCAATCATTTGATCCGGCCTATCAGCTCCTCTTCCTCCTCCTCTCTCTCTCTCCTCCTCCTCTCTCTCTCTTCCTCCCTCTCCTATTCCTGAAATAGTATTAAAGAATTAACCCTAGCAATGTCAATAAAGTGATAAAAGAGAGTTTTCCAATATTTTGTTGTTTTACGAAGAACATTATATTTCCCAATCATTTGATCCGGCCTATCAGCTCCTCTTCCTCCTCCTCTCTCTCTCTTCCTCCTCCTCTTTCCCCCAATATTCCCATATATATATATGTGTATTTATTATAATCTTTAATAACTATAGGTTGGCGCACCTGGATCTTCTGAAACTGACCATCCGACTTTGTTCTGCGGGTACAAAATGTATTACTACTTACAGACTTATGCATAGTGCTGATTAAGTTAACTATTTTATTATCTTTCCATTGAACAAATCCCACATTACCTTTCGTAACCCATCTCATTTTCCACCTATTAGCATTTCTATTAAATAATTTAGTATCTTTTAGTTCTTGAGGAAATCCCTTTCTATTTGCCAAAATAGTCCCACATGCTAAAGTCTTCACCTTTAATAAATCTACAAATAAATGAAAGAAGTATAAAAATTATCCATAAAAGTTTGATACCCTCTGCTGGAAAATAGATCTACATAGTTTATAAACAACATCGTATCCCAATCCTTGAGTTGAGCGAGCTGCGTCTTTCCTTGTATAAACATCGAAATTATATGTATATCCTGTTATTGAATCTGCAACCACCCATAATTTCATCCCCCACTTAGTTGGCTTATCCTTGATGTACTGTCTAAACCCATATCTTCCCTTATTCTTAACCATTCTATCATCTATACTAATACACTCATGCGGCTGCCAAAACTTCATACATTTCATCCTAAGAAAATCATGCATGAACCTAACTTTTTTAAGTTTGTCGTCAGCTCGCTCAGTTTCAGGATTGGAGATTTTCAAGAATGCTTGAATTATTTTATATCGGTCTATAGACATAAAATCCCTAGCCCACAAACCATGAAAGAGTTGCTTACTAGACCAATATAACTCTGCTTTTGGAGCCTGTACTAGACTCATGTACATGAGCAGACCAACAAATTTTAAAAGTTCCTCTTCATGTAGGTCTGCCCATGTACCATATGATGGCTTTGTGTGCCCTGTTGCAGCTGCTTGTTGGTTGGTAAAATTGCACATTTGCTGCAACAATTCTGTACACAAATACAGCTTGAAGGAGCTTACTGTAGAGAAAAAAGATTTTTAAAAACACTATATTTGTGAAATTATTTTAGTTAAAATACACTGACTGGGAATTCAGATACAAAACCTGCAATGCTACTTTACAAAATGCATGGAAAATCAGTTAACACAATGTGAATAACATGAACACACAGTGTCAGTTTTACATATCAATCACAAAATCAGTCATACCGCACTTTATCAATCACAAAATCAGTCATAACGCACTTATCAATCACAAAATCAGCCATAATGCACTTATCAATCACATCTTTTTCCATACTGTAAGATGATAAAAATTACCATACACTTTCCTATTGTTAATAATTACTTACGAGGGGTGAGATACTGCCGATGATCGTTTCTTATGACATCTGGCAGATGCAGACCAGGGAGCCTTGCAGATCGAAAAGGTGGCAATGTATCTTCTGGACCACAGTCAAGATTGTCGTACAAACGTCACTTCCTACAGGGCTTGACAAACAATAGAAACAGATATAATTGTTAGCATATAGGAATCAGTCAATAATTTTAACATTCATACAAACATACATAGTGTAGGAACATTGCATCTGACTTGAAAATCACAAAAACGTGGAAATAAACAAGATCTAACAAGTACAATAGCGTAAACAAGAAGCCTGTATCTTGAATAACAAATTATAGCTTTCTCCTAGCAACCAGTTGCTAAGCATATTAAATATCAATAACTTATTTTTTCTAGCATTTACAAAAAATAAACTCATCAACCGTGCTAATTTATTTAACAAGACAACATATTATTATCACAGAATCCACCATAGTCCCCATAACAAAAGCAATGTTAGTTTCAGTTTCACATAGGTAAGTCTAATGGCGAAAACGTAAACTCATACCTGTTCAATGCGACAATGTTCAGGGATAGTTTTGTTATTATTTCTATCTCTGCTTCGGATATGTCAACTTCTGATAACAAATTTGAAGATTCACTGTTGTCTTCATCAGGACAGTAATCTGGGTTATTAGAATCCATTATTTAATTAGAAATATTTCGATTTTGGCTGGAGCAAGTTGAAAACACGTCGAGACTGTTGTGACAAAATGGCGTAGGTTCAAATGTGCAGATTAGAAAATAAGCGAGCATACTTCAAACAACGAGATTAGACATCTTAAAAATATATATATTTTTTTACAATTGTTTATGAAATTATCATGTTTTGCATTAGGTAACATAATTTTTATGAATTTAAATGTAAAATGAATACAAAATTACGGCCACTGAAATAGGCATGTTGCGTCGAGGCTAACTTTTCATGTTGCCAATGTTAGGGAGTTAATATCAATTCAAATTTCTCATGGAAAACATGAAACTAGATAACTATGATTTCTCATGAGATTTCCAATATAATTCAGGTATATGATGTAGAAGTCTAACATTACAACTTGCTACTATCCACACATTAGTGTTAGCCAACATTTTGATTTCCTGGGGCTCATCGAACTGATGCTTGGGGGGAGGGGTTGGGGCACCAATTTCAATATTACAATAATAATAGTAAGGAATGCTCTTCCTCAACGCTCCATATCGACCACTTGTTAATCACTCTTTGTGATTTGTATGTGATCTGAGTCTAAGAGTGATTGTACGTTGTGCCAGTTATGCGCCTACAAGTAGGCCAGGACATCGGATTTCTGCCATGCTTTTTATTTACCAGGGTAACTTCCATAGGTCCTACATCAGTCACTTCTTATGACATGCCTTGTAGGTCTCAGTGGTACTGTTCTTTGCTTTCCTTTCAGACCCCAGCACCACACGGGCGATATTAAAACTAAATTACGAATTTTCAATTCCAATGTTGTATCAATCAGTTGTGATATTGTGTTTGTGATGGAGCTGACTACCGCTTGAGCTACAGACGCTGACATATAACAGTAGGAAAGGAATTATAATAATATCAAATGAATAATCTGTCATTACTGAACTGTTGTTTGATGTGCTCCTCTCTTTCTCTCTCTTAGGTGACTGTATTGAAAGCTATGGGTGAAGAGACTCCTATTGGCATCAAATCTGCTAAGGACTGAGTTGTGAAATGTTGTCTCTTTAATTTGGGCAACATTTGACATAACATGACTATATACAGTTAACATATGGAAGATAATATGACTACTACTGCCAGATTTGCCAACACAAAAGTCTATTTCCATCTTGTTGGACATGCCTGTAACCCACTTGTATGGGCCACTTCAAATAATGTTCTCTTACGTTCTCTTTAACAATATCGTGTGTATTTGTATCGACAAAAGTTACTGTTATAACGTATTGTGAGCTGCCAAGTATTCAGTTTCTGCCTTCTCCCACCAATATGTCGTAATCATTTCAAGTATATTCATTTAGTCATCAGTCATGTACGGGTTTCAAATTTAGTTTGTAAAATATGTTTGGCTAGTTGTGGATAAGTTGTAGAACTATCAATAATATCAAGCTGTCAATTAAATTAGTCTCTCTGTGACACAGTACCAGCCACTACTACTCAAATATTCACTTCTTCTTTGCGTTGTTCTTACGACCAATTTTAGTCACTATTTGTGTGATATGTTTGATCTTTGCCAAGAACGTGTATCGTTGCACATTGGTTTGGTAGGCCCCTAAAGCGTATTGACTTCTACACGTTTGACATCTGTATCCGATTTCAGCCAAACCCCTTAGTAGCTCTTACAACATGCATGGCAGGCAACAGTGGTTCTGTTCTTTACACCCCAAATGTGGGCCCCGGTAACCACTCGGGCGAAATATTCACTTTCTCTCTCTGTGACACAGTACCAGCTACTACTACTACTCAAATATTCACTCTCTCTGTGTATGCATATATATATATATATATATATATATATGTTGTATAGAAACTAATTTGACAATTTTCATCTAGTCCATCTTATGAGACTAATCATGTGATTAGATCATGTATGTATGTAGCTCAGGGTTAAAGGTAATCAAAATAATAATAACTTGTAAGGTGAAAGGTCAAAATCACTGAGGATTCATTGGTTTGCATTGACAGTGATAATTATATCAAGTTTTGTGGGAACAATTTAGAGCAGGAGTATAGGTGGACTGAACATGTTCACTGTTTGAAAGCATTGATGAACTAACAAACACAACAACAAACATCCACAGAACCTGGCTCATTGTATAGACATTGAACATCAGTCGCCCATATAGTCGCTTCTTACGACATGCGTGACAGGTAACAGTGGTTCTATTCTTTACACCCCAAATTTGGGCCCGGTAACCACTCTGGCAAAATATTCACTCTCTCTGTGACACAGTACCAGCTACTACTACTACTCAAATATTCACTCTCCCTATCTGTGTGACACAGTACCAGCTACTTAAGTATTCACTTACTCTCTCTGTGTGTGACACAGTACCAGCTACAACTACTCTCTCTCTCTTTGCCTTTTTTTACCCGGGTTGGGGCATAGGCCCTCAACCAACTCATGCCAAGTCTTCCTATCTCCTGCAGCTCCCTCCAGAGCTACAACTACTACTACTACTAAAATATTTTCACTCGCTCTCTCTGTGTGACACAGTACCAGTTACTACTGCTACTCAAGTATTCACTCTCTCTCTCTCTCTCTCTCTCTCTCTCTCTCTCTCTCTCTCTCTCTCTCTCTCTCTCTGTGTGACACAGTACCTGCCACTACTACCCAAGTATTCACTCTCTGTGTGTGACACAAAAACTTGTGTGGACACAATAAACTATTCAAATATTATATTCCTAACTTGAGTGGATGTTAGCTAGCTACTGAAATTGATCAACTTGAAGAAATGCTGATAAAATGACACATATTCTCTACAAGTCATTGGTAGCAGAGATGTATGCAGATTTCTAACTTGTATTTTATCTTGATTCCATATATATATATATATATATATATATATATATATATATATGTTGTATAGAAACTAATTTGACAATTTTCATCTCGTCCATCTTATGAGACTAATCATGTGATTAGATCATGTATGTATGTAGCTCAGGGTTAAAGGTAATCAAAATAATAATAACTTGTAAGGTGAAAGGTCAAAATCACTGAGGATTCATTGGTTTGCATTGACAGTGATAATTATATCAAGTTTTGTGGGAACAATTTAGAGCAGGAGTATAGGTGGACTGTGAACAACATGTTCACTGTTTGAAAGCATTGATGAACTAACAAACACAACAACAAACATCCACAGAACCTGGCTCATTGTATAGACATTGAACATCAGCGAGACGAAAGGAGATGTTTGTTGTTTGAAAGCATTTATGAACCAACAAATACAACAACATACATCCATAAAACCGGCGGACTCATTGTGTAGACATTGAACATCAGCGAACGAAAAGGAGATGTTTGTTGTTTGAAAGCATTTATGAACCAACAAAGTAGTAGCTAATACTACTCAAATATTCACTTCTTCTTTGCGTTCGTTCTTTACAACCAATTTAATCATTCTGTGTGTGATATGTTTGATCTTTGCCAAAACGTGTATACGTTGCACATTGGTTTGGTAGGCATGTAAACGCATAGACTTCTACATGTTTAGGACATGTGTATCCTATTTCAGTCAAACCCATATAGTCGCCTCTTCGACATGCGTGGCAGGTAACAGTGGTTCTATTCTTTACAGCCCAAATTTGGGCCCGGTAACCACTCGGGCGAAATATTCACTCTCTCTGTGACACAGTACCAGCTACTACTACTTCACACTTACACACTTAATCCCGTCATGCCTAGGAACATATGGAGCTTCGGAAAGGACTTTCCATGCTCTCTTGTCGATGCAACCTTCAGCGCAGAGCCCCACGTCAGAGATGCGGTGTCCAGTTCCTCTTCCATCATGCGCCTCCATGTTGTCCGTGGTCTGCCTTTCTTTCTCTTTCCTTCTGGTGTCCAAGTGAGGGCTACCCTTGCAGGCATTTCTTGTCTCATTCTCATAACATGTCCGAGCCATTTCCATCTTCTCTTTTGAGTATGTCATTCATTGCCTCTTGTCTTGTATCTTGGAGTAGTTGGTTACTGGATATTTTTACTGGCTAAAAGATTCCCAAGATTCTGCGAAGACAAGAGTGGTGGAAAACTGACAGCCTGCTAGTATCTCCTTTGGTCATCCTCCAACACTCCGATCCGTAGAGCAAAACTGGCAAAACAATGCTTTTATAGAGTTTAAGCTTTGTGGTCCTATTGTAGATTTTGGACTTCCATACTGATTTAATTCTGGCAAAAGTGGTTCTGGCCTTACTTAGACGTGATTTTATATCTTCCTCTGTGCCACCATATAGTGTCAGTATGCTACCAAAAATATGTAAACTGCTCAACCCTTTCCAGTGTTTCATTTTCTAACATTACTGGTTGTTGGATTTCACTGTTTGTCATAATTTTGTTTTTCCTGTGTTTGTTTTGAGGCCTACTGTCTTTGCCGTGCTGTGAAGTATTGTACTTTTCTCTTGTATATGTTCATATTTGTGTGACACCAGGGCTATATCATCTGCAAAGTCCAGATCCTCAAGCATATCGAAAGGGGTCCGTCTTATTTCTCTTGGTGCTTGTTGTTTTATGGCATTTATTAGCACCCAGTCAATTGTAATACTAAACAAAAGAGAGGACATTACGCATCCCTGTCTTACACCAGATTTTACTGGGAATGTTTTGTTGGAATTCTTTAGGTTGCAGGAGAAATCTTTATAGAAGAGGGCTATGATGTTGACAAGCTTCTGCTGTACGCCGTATTGTCTTAGTATCTTCCATAGGCTGTCTCTGTGGACGCTGTCGAATGCCTTTTCAAAATCTATGAAGTTGATATATATAGTCCTTTGCCACTCGCTACATTGTTCTAAAATGTTACGCAGGGTAAATATATGTTCATTTGTTCCTCTTCCTTTCCTAAATCCTGCTTGCTTCATTCTTAGAGACTTATCTATTGCTTCTTGTATTCGCATTATGATACTTTTGCAGAATATCTTACTTGGGATTGAAAACAACGTGATTCCTCTCCAGTTATTGCAATCTGTTAGGTCTCCTTTCTTGGGAATTTCACTACAGTACCCTAGTCCAATCCTTAGGCAATTCTTCTTTCTCCCAGATATCTGCAAACAATGGCTCTAATATGTTTGCAGCTAAGATGGGATCGATCTTGAAAGCTCTGCTGTCATTTCATCATTTCCGGTGCTTTGTTGTTTCTCAGGGATCCAATGGCTTTTACTATTTCTTGCTTTTCTGACAATTTGAGGTTGATATCAATATCCTGGGAGAGCCGCTGTAGCGCAGTTGTTAGTGAACTCGCTTGGCAAGGCTGGTGGTCTGGGTTCAGCTCCCGCAATGTGCGTGGAATTTTTCCCGACCGCGGCTCTCAGGTCGACCCAGCCTCAAATGGGTACCAGACATGCTCTGGGAAGTAAAGGCGGCCGGCGTGATGCTGACCACATCACCCATTGTGTGCCGACGGTCAATGAAAAATACAGGCCTAACACTGTATTGACCTATATACCACAAGGTAGGAAAGGGTTCCTTTACTTTTTTTAAAATCAATATCCTGTGCGGTCGGTGGAATATCCGGTGGATGTTCAGGATCAGGTCTGTTTAGCACATCTTCAAAGTGGGATGTCCATCTCATATCCTGCTCCTGCTCTGTTGTCAACAGTTGTCCTAGACTGTTTCTGACTGGCATGTTATGGTTGTGTCTTTTACCTCCGCATAATTGTTTGGTAATCTTGTGCAGTGTGTGCAGATCATGTACTTTAGCAGCCTTTTCTGCTATTTCTGCTGTCTTTTCCATAAATTTTCTCTTGTCTGTTCTAGCACTTCTTTTTACCATTTAGCTGCTACTACTTCTACTACTCAAATATTCACCCGCTCTCTGTGTGTGACACAGTACCAGCTACTGCTACTCAAATATTCACTCTCTCTGTGTGTAACACAGTACCAGCTACTACTACCCAAGTATTCACTCTCTCTGTGTGTAACACAGTACCAGCTACTACTACCCAAGTATTCACTCTCACTGTGTGTGTGACACAATAAACTATTCAAATATTATATTCCTAACTTGAGTGGATGTTAGCTAGCTACTGAAATTGATCAACTGGAAGAAATGCTGATAAAATGACACATATTCTCTACAAGTCATTGGTAGCAGAGATGTATGCAGATTTCTAACTTGTATTTTCTCTTGATTCCATATATATATATATATATATATATGTTGTATAGAAACTAATTTGACAATTTTCATCTAGTCCATCTTATGAGACTAATCATGTGATTAGATCATGTATGTATGTAGCTCAGGGTTAAAGGTAATCAAAATAATAATAACTTGTAAGGTGAAAGGTCAAAATCACTGAGGATTCATTGGTTTGCATTGACAGTGATAATTATATCAAGTTTTGTGGGAACAATTTAGAGCAGGAGTATAGGTGGACTGTGAACAACATGTTCACTGTTTGAAAGCATTGATGAACTAACAAACACAACAAACATCCACAGAACCTGGCTCATTGTATAGACATTGAACATCAGCGAACGAAAAGGAGATGTTTGTTGTTTGAAAGCATTTATGAACCAACAAATACAACAACATACATCCATAAAACCGCGGACTCATTGTGTAGACATTGAACATCAGCGACAAACGAGATGTTTGTTGTTTGGAAGCATTTATGAACCAACAAATACAACATACATCTAGAAAACCAACGGACTCATTGTGTAGACGTTGAACATCAGCAACGAGGAAGCGACAGCCATATCGCAACATATATTCAGAGAACCGGCAGACTCATAATGTAGACAACAAACATCAGCGAACGAGAACATGTCGTAGGGAATAGAAACAAGAGACTTTGAGGAAAATGTGTATAGTTTTTAGAGGGGAGGGGCTTTTATCAGTTAGTTACATAAGGAAAACTATGCAAGAAAGATGGAAGTTTCATTGACGACTTGTCTTGTCTATATAAACAACTTAATGTTTATATTATGTCTCAACGACTGGCAACAACGGCTATGTTCCTAGTACATCAACACATTTACGTAGTTACTATATGTGTGTGTGTCAACAGTGTGTGCTGTGCAGATATTTCTCTGTAACACATTGTACTTATTTTGTCATGTTGAGGAAATGTCATTGAAGTAAATTGCATTTTGAAATGAATTGTTTGCTCTGATTTTGGAACATGGGTATCTTTGATTGATTTGTGAGAGTTTGACTGTCTTGCCAAGATTGTATTAGTGTTGGTTTTTATATCATTTGTCTTTGTAAGAGAGAGGTCACTGATTGCTGTTTATGTTTGCTTGGCTGTGTGCATTTGTGATACGTCTGTGTTAGCTTGGCTGTGTGCGTTTGTGATACGTCTGTGTTAGCTTGGCTGTGTGCGTTTGTGATACGTCTGTGTTAGCTTGGCTGTGTGCATTTGTGATACGTCTGTGTTAGCTTGGCTGTGTGCGTTTGTGATACATCTGTGTTAGCTTGGCTGTGTGCATTTGTGATACGTCTGTGTTAGCTTGGCTGTGTGCGTTTGTGATACGTCTGTCCAACTCAATAAAAATCACGTTAACTATTATCAAAGACTCAAGTTACAGCCGTGATTCCTTATCCAGTATCAGATGCTTTCAGTCATGCACATTTATACAGAATTTCTCCTGGCAGATCATGTGTTGCCGGGCTTGCAATGGGAGCAAAAAATAGTAACGCTACCACCTACAAGGTGTGTCGTAAGATGCGACTAAGGTAGAAGCCGCCCTGTGTTGCAGGGGCTTGCAATGGGAGCAAAGAATTGTAACATTGCAACCTACAAGGCATGTCTTAAGAGGCTACTGGGGTAGGAAGTTGCCGGGGGTGAAAGAATATGCAGCGTACCTGCCAATCGTGTCGTAAAATCCGACCAGGGAGGGTTGGGGCTGGCTACCTCACCCCATAAAAATGGATAAGCCAAAAAACTTCAACAAACATGGATAGTATAATGAAAAGAAAGACCTAACTAAGGGGGACTCTGGTCTTGAAACTTTTCGTTGCTTTGTATTAATGTAGAATTTGTATAACAATTTTGAAAGATTATGACTTAGAATAGTAGGAAAAAAAAAAAAGTCAAGCCGTCATGGAAACAATACAAAATGCCGTTGCTACAAAATTTCAAATCCCTAAGGCTCTAAAGTTAATGAATATAAATGAATTCTGTTTCACTCTAAGGTGAGCAATTGTAATATCTACAAAATTACACATTCTTTTTAGGATATATTAAATATTACATTTTTTATGAATTTTGTGTAAACACACCCTCCAAAAACAGCTTTTTTGACCAAATTTTGAGGAATTTTAACCCAAAATTTATAAAATTAAATATTTAATATATTCTAAAAATCATGTGTAATATTTTAGATATTACAATTGCGCACCTCAGAGTGAAAACAGAATTCATTTATATTCATTAGATTCAGAGCCTTAGAGATTTGAAATTTTGTTTTTGGAGGCCATTTTGTATTGTTTCCATGGCAACACTTTGACATTTTTTTTTACTAAATTTTTCTACTATTCTAAGTCATACTCTTTCAAAATGCTTATACAAATTTTATATTAATATGAAAACAACGAAAATAGATTCTTGATTTTCAAGACCAATCCCTTAACCATCTGAACCAGGGGAAGGGCTGGAAAAGTTTGTTGATGACCTGTGCTCCGTTGGGAGTTAATAGGTGAAGAAGATGAAGATTGTGTACTTCTGGCCAATCTTGTTGGTTCCACCATTGCTTCCGATAACATAAGGCGGGTGGGCTCAGGTAAAAATTCTAGGAAATATGACCACAACTGCCCTGTGATCCTGGCATTCCAGTATTGTTGTATAAAGTAGTCTACTTCATTTTTCAACACAACAGGCTAAATCATGGTTATATTATGTTTCAACACAACAGGCTAAATCATGGTTATATTATATTTCAAGATGAGGAATATCAGTATTTTCAACACAACAGGCTAAATCATGGTTATATTATATTTCAAGATAAGGAATATCAGTATTTTCAACACAACAGGCTAAATCATGGTTATATTATGTTTCAAGATGAGGAATATCAGTATTTTCAACACAACAGGCTAAATCATGGTTATATTATGTTTCAAGATGAGGAATATCAGTATTTTCAACACAACAGGCTAAATCATGGTTATATTATGTTTCAAGCTAAGGAATATCAGTATTTTCAACACAACAGGCTAAATCATGGTTATATTATATTTCAAGATGAGGAATATCAGTATTTTCAACACAACAGGCTAAATCATGGTTATATTATGTTTCAAGCTAAGGAATATCAGTATTTTCAACACAACAGGCTAAATCATGGTTATATTATATTTCAAGATGAGGAATATCAGTATTTTCAACACAACAGGCTAAATCATGGTTATATTATGTTTCAAGATGAGGAATATCAGTATTTTCAACACAACAGGCTAAATCATGGTTATATTATGTTTCAAGCTAAGGAATATCAGTATTTTCAACACAACAGGCTAAATCATGGTTATATTATGTTTCAAGCTAAGGAATATCAGTATTTTCAACACAACAGGCTAAATCATGGTTATATTATGTTTCAAGATGAGGAATATCAGTATTTTCAACACAACAGGCTAAATCATGGTTATATTATATTTCAAGATAAGTAATATCAGTATTTTCAACACAACAGGCTAAATCATGGTTATATTATATTTCAAGATAAGTAATATCAGTATTTTCAACACAACAGGCTAAATCATGGTTATATTATATTTCAAGATAAGTAATATCAGTATTTTCAACACAACAGGCTAAATCATGGTTATATTATATTTCAAGATAAGGAATATCAGTATTTTCAACACAACAGGCTAAATCATGGTTATGTTATATTTCAAGATAAGTAATATCAGTATTTTCAACACAACAGGCTAAATCATGGTTATATTATATTTCAAGATAAGGAATATCAGTATTTTCAACACAACAGGCTAAATCATGGTTATATTATATTTCAAGCTAAGGAATATCAGTATTTTCAACACAACAGGCTAAATCATGGTTATATTATATTTCAAGATAAGGAATATCAGTATTTTCAACACAACAGGCTAAATCATGGTTATATTATATTTCAAGATAAGGAATATCAGTATTTTCAACACAACAGGCTAAATCATGGTTATATTATATTTCAAGCTAAGGAATATCAGTATTTTCAACACAACAGGCTAAATCATGGTTATATTATATTTCAAGATAAGGAATATCAGTATTTTCAACACAACAGGCTAAATCATGGTTATATTATATTTCAAGATAAGTAATATCAGTATTTACAACACAGGCTAAATCATGGTTATATTATATTTCAAGATAAGGAATATCAGTATTTTCAACACAACAGGCTAAATCATGGTTATATTATATTTCAAGATGAGGAATATCAGTATTTTCAACACAACAGGCTAAATCATGGTTATATTATATTTCAAGATAAGGAATATCAGTATTTTCAACACAACAGGCTAAATCATGGTTATATTATATTTCAAGCTAAGGAATATCAGTATTTTCAACACAACAGGCTAAATCATGGTTATATTATATTTCAAGATAAGGAATATCAGTATTTTCAACACAACAGGCTAAATCATGGTTATATTATATTTCAAGATAAGTAATATCAGTATTTACAACACAGGCTAAATCATGGTTATATTATATTTCAAGATAAGGAATATCAGTATTTTCAACACAACAGGCTAAATCATGGTTATATTATATTTCAAGATGAGGAATATCAGTATTTTCAACACAACAGGCTAAATCATGGTTATATTATGTTTCAAGCTAAGGAATATCAGTATTTTCAACACAACAGGCTAAATCATGGTTATATTATATTTCAAGATGAGGAATATCAGTATTTTCAACACAACAGGCTAAATCATGGTTATATTATGTTTCAAGATGAGGAATATCAGTATTTTCAACACAACAGGCTAAATCATGGTTATATTATGTTTCAAGCTAAGGAATATCAGTATTTTCAACACAACAGGCTAAATCATGGTTATATTATGTTTCAAGCTAAGGAATATCAGTATTTTCAACACAACAGGCTAAATCATGGTTATATTATGTTTCAAGATGAGGAATATCAGTATTTTCAACACAACAGGCTAAATCATGGTTATATTATATTTCAAGATAAGTAATATCAGTATTTTCAACACAACAGGCTAAATCATGGTTATATTATATTTCAAGATAAGTAATATCAGTATTTTCAACACAACAGGCTAAATCATGGTTATATTATATTTCAAGATAAGTAATATCAGTATTTTCAACACAACAGGCTAAATCATGGTTATATTATATTTCAAGATAAGGAATATCAGTATTTTCAACACAACAGGCTAAATCATGGTTATGTTATATTTCAAGATAAGTAATATCAGTATTTTCAACACAACAGGCTAAATCATGGTTATATTATATTTCAAGATAAGGAATATCAGTATTTTCAACACAACAGGCTAAATCATGGTTATATTATATTTCAAGCTAAGGAATATCAGTATTTTCAACACAACAGGCTAAATCATGGTTATATTATATTTCAAGATAAGGAATATCAGTATTTTCAACACAACAGGCTAAATCATGGTTATATTATATTTCAAGATAAGGAATATCAGTATTTTCAACACAACAGGCTAAATCATGGTTATATTATATTTCAAGCTAAGGAATATCAGTATTTTCAACACAACAGGCTAAATCATGGTTATATTATATTTCAAGATAAGGAATATCAGTATTTTCAACACAACAGGCTAAATCATGGTTATATTATATTTCAAGATAAGTAATATCAGTATTTACAACACAGGCTAAATCATGGTTATATTATATTTCAAGATAAGGAATATCAGTATTTTCAACACAACAGGCTAAATCATGGTTATATTATATTTCAAGATGAGGAATATCAGTATTTTCAACACAACAGGCTAAATCATGGTTATATTATATTTCAAGATAAGGAATATCAGTATTTTCAACACAGGCTAAATCATGGTTATATTATATTTCAAGATAAGTAATATCAGTATTTTCAACACAACAGGCTAAATCATGGTTATATTATATTTCAAGATAAGGAATATCAGTATTTTCAACACAGGCTAAATCATGGTTATATTATGTTTCAAGATAAGTAATATCAGTATTTTCAACACAACAGGCTAAATCATGGTTATATTATATTTCAAGATAAGGAATATCAGTATTTTCAACACAACAGGCTAAATCATGGTTATATTATATTTCAAGATAAGGAATATCAGTATTTTCAACACAACAGGCTAAATCATGGTTATATTATATTTCAAGATAAGTAATATCAGTATTTGAACATTTGTCATCAATAAATAACCATGAACACAGAATTGAGTCAAATTGAAGAAAACCGTACAATGTTCTATCAAACATACAAAAACCAACCCCCTTGTAAACAGGAATTTTTAATTTCCTGTCTCAGCTAGGCCTCCTGTTGCAGGATGGCCAGGGTTCAATGTAAGTAAAAACCACTTGAAATGTGTTCAATTGCACCAATGAAAAGAGAACAGAACAACAGAATCAGTATGTATACACAATAGTCAATGTGTTTGCTTCTACTGTCTTGGACATGCAGGTGTTCACTGCAACAGAAAGAACAAACAGGCTATTGTTGATTCTTGGGAAGTTTAGGATGGATAAGGGTGATGTTCTTCCATCTCTTGGCTGCCTACAGTTGGACGAGGACACTAAAGTTGAATAAATCCAGTGTTTTCTTCTTCGATTGCTTCATATCGATCACTCGATTAGGTGTTATTTGTATGTGATCCGAGCCTAAGAGTGATTGTACATTGTGCCAGTTATGCGCCTACAAGTAGGCTAGCACATTCAATTTCTGTGATGCTTTTTATTTACTAGGGTAGCTTCCTAGGTCCTACATCAGTCGCCTATTACGACACACCTTGTAGGTTGCAGTGGTACTATTCTTTGCTTCCGTTGCGGGCCACGGCACCACACCGGCATTCTAGCGATTTGAGGACTTTGGAATGACACGTTACACAAGTAAAGCTGGATGTTTAATAGCGAGCCACAGGGACCATGGGTATGCATACCATTCATTATCTGTTGGAGGAGACTGAGCACCTATGGGTCTGCCCGGAGTGCTGTGACGTTACTTCAATAATCAATCTTCGACTAATTGTCATTGTTCAATCCTCAGTTAGGGTGGGATTTTCTGTTTGCGAATGGCGCTCATGTTTGGCAAGCTTCCATTGGAAACCAGAGACGGCCGTGTGATCTTAACATAACATTGGTCTACAAGATGTGTTCTGTGTCTAGCTCTACATCCAGCAGAGTTGGGGTCAGCTAGTCTCTCTTAGGAAGATAGCAGACATCTACAAGATGTGTTCTGTGCCTGGCTCTACATCCAGCAGAGTTGGGGTCGGCTAGTCTCTCTTAGGAAGATTATAATGAAAATTGGTGACCTGTAGAACACAAAGACAACTCCCCACCTCCTGGTGGCACATGCAGGGAAACTGATCATGAGGTCAACGAGGCTCTTGCTTGCTTAGAGGATGTGCTCTCATAGTTTCTCTTTCGCCACTTAAGGAGGTCAACCCAAATATGAAAAGAATAAAACCAATCAGATGTGCTGGTTTGCATACGACTAACTGGCACAAGAAATCACATAGAAACTACATGCATGCGACTAACTGGTACAAGAAATCACATACAAACCACATGCATGCGACTAACTGGCACAAGAAATCACATACAAACCACATGCATGCGACTAACTGGCACAACAAATCACATACAAACCACATGCATGCAACTAACTGGCACAAGAAATCACATACAAACCACAAAGTGCTTGATGTAAAACTCCAAGACTAACCACATCACCCATCTTGTTCCATTGATAGAAGAAAAAATACATACCAAACACGTTATTCTCAAATATATGTCATACTATTGAATTAATGTTCTTTGGTTTTTTTTTGCAATCCAGTTACTTCTGTTGATAGCGTTACGCTGCTTGGCCAGAGCCAACTATAAACTTATGGGTCTTCGGACTCAAGGTAAGAATTATAGGAAATCAGACCCCAGCAACACCATGTGACCTCGCATTCCAGTATTGGTGTGTATAGACGAATTCATTTTAAAATCAACACAAAATGCTAACTCGAAGTTATATTATGCAACAAGTTAAGTTTAACAATAAGGAATATCAATATTATGAATATTTGTCACCAATAAATAACCATAGACTCACAGAATTGAGTAAAATTGCATAAAAGCTTGCAGTGTTCTATCAAACGTCTATATTGTCCGGTCCCCTTTTCTGATTTAGGTTAAGGAACCCCTAGCCAGTTATTTGGCCTAGTTATCTAGAGGTGGCTGTGGCTCATGATCACTGACTTTAATTTTCTTCTTTGTTGACCATCTTTGAATTCTCTTTGTTCACTTTCTATGAATTCAGATTTTTTTCCCGATCCAGAAGCACTTGAGCTTTTTCAGCTCTTTGGCTCGGTGCCATGGACATATAACCCTTCGGTTCGGTGCCACGAACACCGTAAATCTGGGGACTCTGTGGCTTTTTCTGCCATCCCGCGAAATTGAACCCGCACACACAGAGGATAGCCACCCGTAGTCCAACGGCTACGAACACGCTGGGCAGACGGGCTATGAATTCAGATGCAGTCAGGGCACCTGGTATTGCATGAAGACCTGCTTTGATTTTTATCAGTGTTCTTGCCATCTTTATATCCGGATTTTCTACAAAAAGTTAATTCTTACTTTATATCGGCTGTGTCGCCGATAGCGAACTGGGCTAGTGACAGCGTGCCGTGTGCTTTCCATTGCTTGAGCCCATCTTAGGCTGCACGGTTCTCTTAGGATTCTTTACTTTAGTATTTTCTTCAAACGCTCCATATCGACCATTTGTTAAACCACTTTTTGTGATCCGAGCCTAAAAGCGATTGTACGTTATGCGGATACAAGTAGGTCAGCACGTCAGATTTCTGCGATGTTTTTTTTACTGGTAGTTTAGCCCCTACCAATTGCCTCATGGCTTGCTTAATCACAGTTTACTATTCTTTCTCCTGAGGCCCCATCATACATCTCTCTTGAATCACCCCAGACATGTCAGTTCTATATTCATTTGTGAAATCTGATTCATCGCCTCTGTGTTTACGTCACATCTAGCATCATTTGGCTCTGTGTTATCCTTCGGGATTGTCTGGTTTTAGCAGCTTTACTCGTCCTCTCCGTTCTGTAGCCATCCAGTGTTTCGGGTAATTTACGCCAAACCTCCTCAGTCGTCTTACAGGTTTCGTGGCAGTAACAATGGTTCTATTCTACATCCCAATTTGGCCGTGTAACCACTGTCCACCATATAATGAGTACCTTATTACAATACTCCATACATGTCCAAGATAGGAAAGCACGTCTGTGGTGGGGCTGTAATAGAAGCAATCCTTCACAAACTCAGTGAGGTCCCATCTGGTGCTGATAAATTCCTACGGACGTTCATGTAACCACTAATTATAGAACATCAGAGTTCTTTAGCTCTGCGCTGGAAACCTCGAATAACTTAGCACACTATGTAAGTCTTTACGGTGGAGAAACTCAAATAAACTAGCAACACCATGAACTCTAGCCCTGAAAAAACTCGGAAATAAACTTGAACACCATGAAGTTCAGCGCTGGAAGAAACTGAGAAATAAACTTGCAAACACCATGAAGTTCTAGCCCCTGGAAACCTCGGAAATAAACGCAAACCCCATAAGTTCTAGCGGGAAGAAACCTCAAATAAACTTGCAAACACCATAAGTTCTAAGCTGGAAAAACCTCGAGAAATAAACTGAAACACCATAAAGCTCTACCTGAAAAAACCTCAGAATAACTTGCAACACTGAATTCTAGCCGCCTGGAGAAAACCTCAGAAATAAACTTGCAAACACCCATGAAGCTCTAGCCGCCTGGAAGAAAACCTCGAGAAATAAACTTGCAAACACCATGAAGCACTAGCCGCCTGGAAGAAAACCTCGAGAAATAAACTTGCAAACACCCATGAAGCTCTAGCCGCCTGGAAGAAAACCTCGAAAATAAACTTGCAAACACCCATGAAGCTCTAGCCCTGGAAGAAAACCTCGAAAATAAACTTGCAAACACCATGAAGCTACTAGCCCCTGGAAGAAAACCTCGAGAAATAAACTTGCAAACACCATGAAGCACTAGCCGCCTGGAAGAAAACCTCAAAATAAACTTGCAAACACCCATGAAGCTCTAGCGCCTGGAAGAAAACTTCAGAAATAAACTTGCAAACACCCATGAAGCTCTAGCGTATGAAGAAAACTAATAAATTTCAACCAGACACTAGCCGGAAGAAAATCTGAACTGCAAACACCAGACTCTAGCCTGGACCGACAAAAACACGGCTCACCCCGAACACAAATAAACTGAAACACCATGGTTCAGCTGAAAACGAACTGCAAACACAAGTCAGCTAAACTCGAAATAATCAACACCATAACCCACTGGAAAACCACAAAAACTTGCAAACACATTCTACCTGAAACCAATAAATTAAACCCAGACACTAGCTGGAAGAAAACAAAATGAAACACCTCGCACCTGGAAAACCCGACAAAACTGGCTAGCCACCTGAACCAATAAAAAACTGATTCTAGCCTGGCCAGAAATAACTAAACACCATGAAACTAGCCTAAATTCACAAAACAACACGACCAGCCTGAAAATGCAAAACTGAAACACCACACGAAACCACAAAAAACCTTGTAATGGAATATAGAACGGCTAGGACTACGCAATAACGTGAAGAGATGCTTAGCTTTGTATTTAGTACACCACGCAAATATACGGACACTGTCAGTCATCAATTTGAACGCTTGGAAACACCCAACAAACAGCGGACACACCCCCGGAAGCCGGTCTACCATTTGCTTGGGGTAGAATAACAGGCTTGTACCATTAACTCCTTTCGGAGAATCAAAGTTATTTACTAAGAGACTTTATCACAACGACAAGTTCACTTATATATCATGATAAATGACCTTAACACAGACACGGATGAGGAAGTTAGAGCGCGGGAAAGACGGAACATTTTAATTGTTTTATAAGATATGCAGTACACAGTTACGATAATATTAGTAAACATTAGAATAGTAACAGGGGAGAAATATGATAAACGTTACCAGAATCAAAACAAGAAGTCAGCTAATTTACTGGCAGTTACTCAACGATCTCGTTCTAGCAAAGTAATGTTTGTATCGTACTTTGACAAGCTACAGGAGTTAGGAATTAAAGAAATAGTTTGAAGGAATATCTTTTCTATTCATTCTCAGACACCATTCAGTAACTGAGTAAGTAGTCTCTTATCTCTAAGTCTTATTTTCTCAGTGATGTGTAGTGTGATGAGTGAAACACGTACAAACAAAGTACTATAGTTTTACAAAAACAGAAACAGTGACGATAAACAGCAACGTTTCGACCAACAAGGCCTTTATCAAGCAAACGAACAAACAGGAGTGACAAATTAAAATGAAACACAAATGGACGACCAAATACAAACGTATCTAAGGAAAAGCTGGAATAAAAACGAATAACGAAGTAAATGTAACACAAAAACACACATAAAAACTAGAAATAGAACGGAAAAGAAACAATGCAACATCTATTAAATATATAACTTGAATACATGCAACATTTACCCATATAGATTACAAAGCATGGGAAGAGAAAGTACTAAGAAGCATAAGAATGTAATACATGCAACATAAACCCATATAGATTACAATGCATAGGAAGAGAAAGTACTAAGAAGCATAAGAATGTAATACGTTTAGCCGCGTGGTAGCAAGGTACCATACAAAGAAATCAACCGATTCTCCAGAGCAAATCGACTACGATCATCAGAGGAACATGATCGGATGGCTGTGACCTGGACATTGCAAGCTCCTGAATGGCCAGTATCATTGAAATGGGTAGCTACAGGGTCACAGAGCATTGGCGTATATCGCGCAAGTGTTGGGCGAATCGGTCACTGAGTCTCCTGCCGGTTTCCCCAATATAGGCCTTGTTGCACCGCTTGCAGATAATGGCATAGATAATATTACGGGACTCGCATGTGAAACTGTCTTCAACAACGAACGTGGCTTTTGGAAAAGACACCGTGCGGGTCTGTATGACATAAGCACAAGTGTTGCAGCGCCGCGCCACACTGGATGGTGCCAAAATGACTCTGGATATTAGGCTTGAGGCGACTGTGAACCAACATATCCTTAAGGCTTCTGTCCCGTCTGTACGCCACCAAAGGATAGTGTTGGAAGATTGAACGTGTCTCAGGATCAGACTGAAGAATGGAGAGATGACGGAATAAGACTTTCTTCACAAGGGAACTATGAGGGTGGAAAGTTAAGACTAGTTTCGTAGCGCTTATACCCGGATAAGGTGCTTGCTTCTGCTATGCGGCGCGTTCAACAAATTTCTCGCCAGGAGGCTCTCTCTAACCAGCATAGAACTTCCAATTCTGACAGGGTGAAACTTGTCTTAACTTTCCACCCTCATAGTTCCCTTGTGAAGAAAGTCTTATTCCGTCATCTCTCCATTCTTCAGTCTGATCCTGAGACACGTTCAATCTTCCAACACTATCCTTTGGTGGCGTACAGACGGGACAGAAGCCTTAAGGATATGTTGGTTCACAGTCGCCTCAAGCCTAATATCCAGAGTCATTTGGCACCATCCAGTGTGGCCGTCGGCGCTGCAACATTTGTGCTTATGTCATACAGACCCGGACGGTGTCTTTTCCAAAAGCCACGTTCGTTGTTGAAGACAGTTTCACGTGCGAGTCCGTAATATTATCTATGCCATTATCTGCAAGCGGTGCAACAAGGCCTATATTGGGAAACCGGCAGGAGACTCAGTGATCGATTCGCCCAACACTTGCGCGATATACGCCAATGCTCTGTGACCCTGTAGCTACCCATTTCAATGATACTGGCCATTCAGGAGCTTGCGATGTCAGGTCACAGCCATC
Source organism: Arion vulgaris (assembly GCA_020796225.1). Lineage (NCBI taxonomy): Eukaryota > Metazoa > Mollusca > Gastropoda > Stylommatophora > Arionidae > Arion > Arion vulgaris. Next base: position 19,355,535 of record CM036778.1, on the reverse strand, counting down.
CGATCATGTTCCTCTGATGATCGTAGTCGATTTGCTCTGGAGAATCGGTTGATTTCTTTGTATGGTACCTTGCGACCACGCAGGCTCAACGTATTACATTCTTATGCTTCTTAGTACTTTCTCTTCCTATGCTTTGTACTCTATATGGGTATATGTTGCATGCATTCAAGTTATATATTTACTAGATGTTTCATTGTTTCTTTTCCGTTCTATTTCTAGTTTTTATGTGTGTTTTGTGTTACATTTATTTCGTTATTCGTTTTATTCCAGTTTTCCTTAGATACGTTTGTATTTGGTCGTCCATTTGTGTTTCATTTTAATTTGTCACTCCTGTTTGTTCGTTTGCTTGATAAAGGCCTTGTTGGTCGAAACGCTGCTGTTTATCGTCACTGTTTCTGTTTTTGTAAAACTATAGTACTTTGTTTGTACGTGTTTCACTATTTACCAAGTTTTACTGCAGTCTTCCCCCTATTTCGATGTAGTGTGATGATGATGATCCGACGACTAAACTAAAACTAGTCTTATTTCACAGTCAGACAAGTGATACTACTTTAAACACCGGCTAACCCGGACACCGGACAGTCAAGCTGACGACCCGACACTGTCAAATGCGTCAACATTACAACAGAATTGGTAAAAATGGGATGAGTTTGTAAATAAATGAAAACAGCTCTATCAAATTGTATATATCTCTGTTTAAGTTAAGTACACAACGCATCCGATGTGACATCGTATGGACATTCGAATTATGATATATGGCTTGTGTACTTCGTCTCGATATTTGAATTATGATATATGGCTTGTGTACTTCGTCTCGACATTCGAATTATGATCATGGGCTGCTTGTAATGGTTATTATAATCACTATGAATGACATATCACATTATGATTATGCTGATTATTATCTTCTTCTTCTTCTGTGTTCTCACTAGATTGGGATTTCAGATTCTCTAATAAAGGCAGCCGCTGCCTCAGATTATCAGCCACGCCATACAGTTTGTCTTAGGTGCTGGTGTTGTCCATGATGGTAGATCTGACATTCTTACTGCGTAGCTAAATCTCTGAGGCAGATCGGCGACCGTAGAATCCGTTATCCCATTCCTCATTGTGAGGTCGTTGCACCATGTCATCGCCTTACGACCTGGTGCATCCGTTTTCTGCAAGCATTTGTTTCGGGTTAGCATTCCCTAGCCTTTGATTGCTACACAACCGTCCCGCAAGGCAACAGGCCAATGTTTTCAAAACATAGCCGCGGTGTCGTGTGTGACAGCGTGAACCCTATCCGCCTGCATCCCGTCCAGAATGGAAATAAAATACCACAAAAACACAGTAATCCTGTTTTATGTATAGAATATGTGCACTCCGTGCGAATATTTTTAAACCAATGTACAGAATTCGAACACAACTGTTATTGTACAAGTGATATGATGGATATCACTATCGAAATTCGCCCGAGTGGTTACCGGGACCCAAATTTGGAGTGTAAAGAATAGAACCACTGTTACCTGCCACACAAGTCGTAAGAGGCGACTAAGGAGGTTTGGCTGAAATCGGATGCATGTGTACTAAACGTGTAGAAGTCTATGCGTTTAGGGCCTACCAAACCAATGTGCAACGTATACACGTTCTTGGCAAAGATCAAACATATCACAAGAGTGATTAAAATTGGTCGTAAAGAACGAACGCAAAGAAGAAGAAGAAGAAGACTATCAAAATTGCTACTACTAATAAAATTACTGTCGATACTGCCTGTAATATCGCATTTTGGACGGTGTAGGACAAGGGTAGGACAGGTGGAATGTAATGGTCACATGGCTAGTACGGTCTCGGTGAAACTGTTCATGTTATTATCGGTTACACTTTTTTTCTTTATGCCCCTGACAGAAAAAAACTATTTGAGCATACCATGGATTGAATCCGAGTCTCCCACAGTGTAGCAGTGCTCTAATCCATTCGACCAGATGTTCCGCTAATAAAATAAACTATTGTAATATGAATTTTGTGTTGATGTCAGGAAACAGTTTTATAAACCTTCCATTTCTGTGCTCTACTATCACCATGGTAATCTGTTTATTCTCCATAATTCTGGTCAATATGACATTTTATGTTCCATATATGTATATGACCTTTTTCATCTTTCTATTTCTGTGATCAGTTCGTTTGCCTTTTGTCTGCAGATTTTGGGAGTAATCAGAGAGTGAATATGGCTAATGCTGACAGAACAACTGTACAATCATCATCTGCTGTATCAAAAGTCAAGAGTGACAGAACAACTGTACAATCATCATCTGCTGCATCAAAAGTTGAGAGTGAGAAAACAAAAGAAAGAAATAGATCAAGTGACAAAAATGGTTGGGCTGGTATTGTAAGTTATCATTTATCGTCTTCTTCACCTTTCAACTCCCAACAGAGCACAGGTCTTCAACAAACTTCTTCCAGCTCTTCCTCTCTCCTGTCCCATCCAATTCTTTCCATGTTTTACCTATCCTTTTAATATCAGCCTCCAGCTCTCTTCTCCAGGTATGTCTAGGCCTTCCTCATCTCCTCTTTCCCTGCGGGTTCCAAAACAGTACCTGTCTTTCAATGCTTCCAGTCTGTCTTCTCAATGTGTGTCCTATCCATCATCTCTTACTTAGCTCTTTCTTCACTGGTTTCTGCTTAGTTTTTTTCTCTGAGTTCCTCGTTCGTAATCTTATCGTAAACTCAAGCAAATGTGAGCACGGTGAGAACTGACAAGATGGTGAAGCAGGCACCAGTGCAGAATGAGCACGTATGCGGACGATGCATGGGTGGGCCCAACAATGGGCAGACGTGCACGGCGAGGCAGGCGTGGGAGGCAGGCGTGAGTGTGAGTGGACCACCCAGGTGTGCCTAAGACTGGAGGACCCAGCAGAGGTTAAAACCAGTGTGCGTTTCCGCTCACAGGGAACTACTGCTGCCTTGTAGTTTGATTGGGGACAATCAAAGGCTAGCGGAGTAAACCGTACACAAAACTGGTCGGCAGGCAAACCAAGTAGTCCATAAAAAGATGGATTAGCTAGGCAGATGACGCTCATCAACCTGGGAGGGCAGGTCGTCTAAGGGTCGTTACCCTAAAAGAAAATAGCAACCTGCTGTCTTGTGGGTTTGGCTGGGGACAGCAAAAGGCTAACGGAGAGAGAACCCAGTAAACGCTGGTTGAAATCGGACACCACCGAAAGATAAGCAGTAGAGCTCCAAATGGTACTGAATGTTGTGACGTAAATTGCATTCTTGGCAAAGGCTGTGTATATATCACAATTAGAATGATAAATATGGCCAAAAAAGAACGAGAGAGAGAGATGACAAAGAGTGGTTAACTTGGTTGATAAGAACAAATGACACAAGTGACAGTCGCTGCTCTCATTTGTTTTTAACTTTGATATCTTCTTTCTTCCATTTATTAGGGTGACTACATCAACGCAAAAAGAATGAAACTAGATGAACAGTTTAATCTTGGCAAGAAACTTTGCAATAGCGACATTTTTGCTGGTGTTTCAGTTTACGTGGATGGGTATACAAGTCAGTATTGTGTTGTTCTCTCTCTCTCTCTCTCTCTCTCTCTCTCTCTCTCTCTCTCTCTCCCTCGCGCACTGCCGCAGCTGCTGCGATCCCGCCTAGGTATACAAGTCAGTATTGTGTTGTTTAAAAGTCTCAATTAAATATTAAACTAACAAGTTATATAGTTTTAAAACTAAACTACACAATTTTCAATTCAAATGTTGTATCAATCCTAACATATGCAAGCGAGAGTTAGAAAATGACTAAAAATATAGAGAGTAAGTTGAGTACATTTGAAAATAGATGTCTGTGAAAAATAATGAAGATAAAATCAGACTAGAGCACGCCATTGTGATGTTGGAGCTCGTAAGGAAGTAAAGTATTGTAACACTGCGCCCTACAAGGCATGTCATAAGATGCACCTACAAGGCATGTCATAGATGACCCTACAAGGCATGTCATAAGATGCCCTACAAGGAATGTCATAAGATGCACCCTACAAGGCATGTCATAAGATGCACCCTACAAGGCATGTCGTAAGATGCGACCTACAAGGCATGTCGTAGATCGACCTACAAGGCATGTCGTAAGATGCACCTACAAGGCATGTCATAAGATGCACCCTACAAGGCATGTCATAAGATGCACCCTACAAGGCATGTCGTAGATCGACCTACAAGGCATGTCGTAAGATCACCTACAAGGCATGTCATAAGATGCACCTACAAGGCATGTCATAAGATGCACCCTACAAGGCATGTCATAAGATGCGCCCTACAAGGCATGTCATAAGATGCACCTACAAGGCATGTCATAAGATGCACCCTACAAGGCATGTCATAAGATGCACCTACAAGGCATGTCGTAGATGCGACCTACAAGGCATGTGTAAGATCGACCTACAAGGCATGTCATAAGATGCGCCCTACAAGGCATGTCATAAGATGCACCCTACAAGGCATGTCATAAGATGCACCCTACAAGGCATGTCGTAAGAGGTGACTAAGGTAGGGGTTCACCCGTGTGCTGCCAGGGTCCAAAGGGGGAGGAAAGAATATGCATCAAAGTGTACCTGCCAGGCATGTCTTAAGAGGCAACTAGGAGGGTTGGTAGTGGGGCTGGCTACCTCACCCCATAGGAAAAAATACCAACAAATACATTGAGTAAGAATAAACACAACTGAGAATCTTTCAATCAAATGTGAAGTCAGTGCTGTTCTATGGCTCGGTCTATCTTTCAATCAAATGTGAAGTCAGTGCTGTTCTATGTCTCGATCTATCTTTCAATCAAATGTGAAGTCAGTGCTGTTCTATGGCTCGATCTATCTTTCAATTAAATGTGAAGTCAGTGCTGTTCTATGGCTCGATCTATCTTTCAATCAAATGTGAAGTCAGTGCTGTTCTATGGCTCGATCTATCTTTCAATCAAATGTGAAGTCAGTGCTGTTCTGTGGCTCGGAAACATGGAAGACAACAAAAGAAACCACCAGAAAACTACAGACCTTCATAAATGGATGTTTACGTAGAATAGGGGGACTGAGATGGTATGATAAGATTACAAACGAGGAACTCAGAGAAAGAACTAAGCAGATACCAGTGGAGAAAGAGTTAATGAAGAGGCAATGTATAGGACACACATTGAGAAGACCGACTGGAAGCATAGCAAGACAGACACTGTCTTGGAACCCACAGGGAAAGAGAAGGGGAAGACCTAGACATATCTGGAGAAGAGAGCTGAAGACTGATATTAAAAGGATAAGTAAAACATGGAAAGAATTGGAATATTCACAAAATAGATGAGACTGCAGTAATAGATGAGACTGCAGTAATAGATGAGACTGCAGTAATAGATGAGACTGCAGTAATAGATGAGACTGCAGTAATAGATGAGACTGCAGTAATAGATGAGACTGCAGTAATAGATGAGACTGCAGTAATAGATGAGACTGCAGTAATAGACGAGACTGCAGTAAAATTATTTGATTGGCAAAACACATCATCACAAAGTACTGTAGTTTTACAAATTACAAAAACAATGACAAAATACAGCAACGTTTCGACCAACAAGGCCTTTATCAAGCAAACGAACAACAGGAGTTTTAAAGAATTGGAAGAGATGGCAGAAGAGAGGAAAAGGTAGAAGTTTTTTTAAGACCTATGCTCCATTGGAAGTTGAAAGGTGAAGAAGAAAAATTTAAAAAAATATGTTGTGATTCTTTCATAGCTAAATACATTTTGCAACTAGTTTTCTTCTTCTTCTTCTTTGCGTTTGTTCTTTACTGAACAATTTTAATCAATCTTTGTGATATGTTTGATCTTTGCCAAGAACGTGTATCGTTGCACATTGGTTTGGTAGGCCCCTAAACGCATAGACTTCTACACGCTTAGAACACATGCATCCGATTTCATCCAAACCTCCTTAGTCGCCTCTTACGACATGCATGGCAGGTAACAGTGGTGTCATAGTTCCCCAGGTGGCAGCGGAGGAATGGACAGTTAGCCAGATAGTTAGAGTAGTATAATTAGATTATTTAATAGTTGAGACTATGTGTTGTACTCTCTATGAAGAATGCAACACATAACTACGAGACATGACGTTTTTGTGTATTCAAATAGTGACGATTTAGTAACTGTTGCTAGTTAGTAAACAAACAAGAGATTCGACAATGAACCCTTAGACTGAGAAGACGTGTTCTGTCTGACTGCAAGTAACTTGAATAAAAACTTGTTATGAATTCCACCAACTATTGAGTTCAAGCTTTATAACATCATCGAACACTGTCTCGAAAATCATCATCAAAATAAGGCATAATTTAAACTGCTAAATATCATGTAGCCACAATCCAAGAGGAACGAAAGGATATGCACCAGAAGAAATGGATAAAAAAGGAGTTCAGGAACAAATGGAAGACAATGGAGTCAAAGAAATGAATGGAAATAGAATGGATTACATAGAAGGACAATAAATGATATATTATAAGGAGAGGAAAAAGGAGTACCATCAATATCATTAACATCATTACCAAACCTTCAATAAAGTAGGGTCTTGAAAGTGGGACCCTACTACAGTGGTTCTATTCTTTACACCCCAAATTTGGGCCCGGTAACCACTCGGGCGGCAACTAGTTGTATAAAGTCTTCATTTCTGGACATTTTGATGTATACAACATTATCTTACTACTGTACAACAAATAGAGAAAATATGAATCAATTATTTATGGCAGACTTATCTCTAAATATATTGTGAAAACTCAGCGTGTAAAAATGTGGTTATATTAAATGTGCGTATATTAAAAATGTGATTTCTCAGTGTGTATATTAAAAATGTGATTTCTCAGTCGTATATTAAAAATGTGGTTTCTCAATGTGTATATTAAAAATTAGGTTTCTCAGTCGTATATTAAAAATGTGATTTCTCAGTGTATATTAAAAATGTGATTTCTCGGTGTGTATATTAAAAATGTGATTTCTCAGTGTATATTAAAAATGTGATTTCTCAGTGTGTATATTAAAAATGTGATTTCTCAGTCATATATTAAAAATGTGATTTCTCAGTCGTATATTAAAAATGTGATTTCTCAGTCGTATATTAAAAATGAATATGACTCTTGTCCAGATGTATTGTAGTTATTTTCACTGAAATTTTCTGTTTAGATCCATCGTCTGATGAACTTCGACGTATGCTGCAACAAAATGGTGGACGTTATGAGACATACTTGAGTAAATCTCGTGTCACCCACGTTGTAGCTACAAATCTTCCGCATAGCAAGTATCATTGGATTAAAACTATGCCTGTTACGTTCATGACAGGAGTGGATTTTATTGACAGGTATGTTGTCCAAATGTACTTTCTAGTTGTTGAGTTCATTGACAGGTATGTTGTCCAAATGTACTTTCTAGTTGTTATGTACATGTTATTTGTGTACATGTTCTTCTTCTTCTCTTACCTCTTAGTGGACCAGGCAAATACTATTTAGTATAAAAATCGTCCAGTGGATACCGGGCCCAAATTTGGGTTGTAAAAAATAGAACCACTGTTACCTGCCACGCATGTTATAAGAGGCGAGTAAGGAGGTTTGGCTGAAATCGGATGCATGTGTCGCTAGGGAATGCTAACCCGAAACAAATGTTTGCACAAACGGATGTACCAGGCGTAAGGCGCATAACATGATGCAACGACCCCTCACAATAAGGAATGGGATAATGGATTCTACGTTCGGCAATCTGCCTCAGAGATTTAGCCATGCAGTAAGAATATCAGACCTACCATCACGAGGGTGGCCAAAATGTACTGCGGGAAGAGGTCGGCACAAACAGGGAAGCAGAAATCATAGGAATTATATCCTACAGAACTGCCCCCAGTATGCAGACTTGAGAAGAAAGAGGTGGCCCACTTACACTAGCGTCCAAGACAAACTGTATGGCATGGCTGATAATCTGAGGCAGACGGCTGCCTTTATTAGAGAATCCGAAATCCCAATCTAGTGAGAATGCAGAAGACAAACTGTATGGCGTGACTGATAATCTGAGGCAGACGGCTGCCTTTATTAGAGAATCCAAATCCCAATCTAGTGAGAATGCAGAAGACAAACTGTATGGCGTGACTGATAATCTGAGGCAGACGGCTGCCTTTATTAGAGAATCAAAATCCCAATCTAGTGAGAATGCAGAAGAAGAAGAAGTATAAAAAATGCCACTTAGTGTGGCTCCTGGTCCATAATGAGTTAACTCCCCTTGAAGCATAAGAAGTTAACTCCCCTTGAAGCATAAGGCATCAACAAATTCTCTCCAACCAGATCTGTCTTGAGCAAGTCAGCTTAGTTCATTCCAGGTCTTTCCCGCTTCTTCTCTTTCTCTATCTACATTTCGTCTCCATGTCTCTCTAGATCACCCCTACCTATCTTGTCTCCTGGATTCCATTTCAAAGCCACATGTGGATGTCTGGTCTTCTACATTCTTAATGTATGTCCCAACCACTTCCATCTTCTACATTTTATTTCCTTGTTGATATTGTTGATGTCTCGGTGGTTTCAGTATTTGGTATTCTCTGATCCCAATGCCTTCCTGAGACATCTTTCCTCAAAGCCTCTTATGTAACTGTCTGTCTTGTCTAACTGTCTGTCTTGTCTAGCTGTCTGTCTTGTCTAACTGTCTGTCTTGTCTAACTGTCTGTCTTGGTACTTGTTTTCCAGAGTACACGTTAGTTGTGAACATTTTGTACTAGTTAGTTCTTCAATAGATAAGTTATGTTATTACTGTACCGTTCTATTTATAACCTCTTTGTGTCACATTTGTCATACAAGGCTTCCATAAGAGATTTCCATTGTTGCTATTCTACCATATTTCCATTGTTGCTATTCTATCTTTCCATTGTTGCTATTCTATCTTTCCATTTATTGTTTCTCATATCAGATCACAATATTTCAACTCTCAAAATTTCACAGCTCTTTTCCATGTTTCCATTGGATGTCCAGATCGTTTCCCCATCTGCTGTCCATCACAAATCTGTACCAGCCAATGTCCATACTGGCATACAACATACATGACCAATCCATCTTCTTCTTTAAATGATAGTCTCCAATAATGCACAGTTTATTCATTTCAAAAGCTCTTCAGTTGCTATTATATTGGGACAGAAAATGTGCAAGATTCTTCTTAAAGATAAAAAAAATTGTCCTTACCGTTAACACCGGGAAAACTGAGACCATGTTTCAGCCCGTGCCAGGAGAGCACTACCATGACCCAGTCATAAATATTAAGCACCAATGTCTCCTGCTTGCGGCAACTGTACTTATACTGGCAGCATCCTATTTAAAGCATCAAACATAGACTCCGAGGTCAACAATAAAATATCCAAAGTTATTACTGTATTTGGAAGGCTGTGTGATGCTGAGTGAGGCTGTGTGGTGCTGAGTGGTGCTGTGTGGTGCTGAGTGATGCTGTGTGGTGCTGTGTGGTGCTGAGTGATGCTGTGTGGTGCTGAGTGGTGCTGAGTGATGCTGTGTGGTGCTGAGAGTGGTGCTTATGGTGATGCTGTGTGGTGCTGAGTGATGCTGTGTGGTGCTGAATGATGCTGTGTGGTGCTGAGTGATGCTGTGTGGTGCTGTGTGGTGCTGAGTGATGCTGTGTGGTGCTGAGTGGTGCTGTGTGGAAGCAGAAGGGGATAAGTGTCGCAACAAAACAAACTGAAAGTTTACCAGGCCATAGTGCTCACCATGATGTTGTACATCAGTGAAACATGGACAGTGTATAGTGCTCACCACGATGTTGTATGTCAGTGAAACATGGGCAGTGTATAGTGCTCACCACGATGTTGTACACCAGTGAAACATGGACAGTGTATAGTGCTCACCACGATGTTGTACACCAGTGAAACATGGACAGTGTATAGTGCTCACCACAATGTTGTACACCAGTGAAACATGGACAGTGTATAGTGCTCACCACGATGTTGTACACCAGTGAAACATGGACAGAGTATAGCGCTCACCACGATGTTGTACACCAGTGAAACATGGGCAGTGTATAACTGACTGCAAGAAAACTAAACCACTTCCACACGCGTCTCTGCAGATTGCTTAAAAAGGTCTACAAGATGTGTTCTGTGTCTGGCTCTGCATCCAGAAGACTTGGCGTCAACTAGTCTTACTTAGAAAGGATGTAAAGAGAAAATTAGTAGCCTGCTGCTGATTAATTGAACATATTAGCCAACCCCACATCCCAGTGGTATACTGGTAAACTTTGACAGTGGGGTCAAAGGCTAACTGGACACCTGGCTTGCCTAGTGAGGATAGACTAGATGATTTTAAAAAATAATGAAATTTTTTTTCTAAAGTAGGGGTGAATCTGAAAACAAAATTTTGTTATTAATTATTCTTGTACTTTGTTATATATTTTGTTGCTTCATTTTTAATTGTGCGGTTGTGCAAAAGTAAACATGTTTTGTATAACTCCACAGCGTTTCTGCCAACAAACGTTTGTCTCATATTCCTTACCTTCTTCTTGGCAACAAGTCAATGTTGCAACGAGGCTTGACAACTTTATCTTCACTCTCAACAGTAACTCAACAAATGTCAACAATTAAAAGAAATACATCAACATTTGTTGTAGCGAAGGATGAAGTTGAAAATTTGAATGATAGAAAGATTGAACAGGATATTGATGGAGATATAAAATTTAGTTATCAAGGAATCGGTATAGATGATAGTTTTAGAGATTTCAAAGATTTGGGAATTCAAAGTTTCGTCATGAAGAAGTCCGAATCCCAAATACCAGATGTTGTATGTGCAAGCGATTCTCCCTCTACGAGTCTAGAGCATCATAAAGCAAGTGATTCAAGAAATTATAAAGAGACGGTAGATCACGATGACGCAGTGATTGATGGGAACATTTCTCATTCTAACGCTAAATGTGTTAATGTTGATGTACATTTAAAAAATGATGAAGATGATGATGATGTAGTTTACAACTCAGAAGAAGAAGAAGATGATGCTGCTTGTCTAGAGAAAACCAAATCAACAAACACTTCACTGACACAAACTGAGGTTCGTCCACATAAAAGACGATCTCGTGTTTATAGTTTACGAAAATTCCGAAAATCAAATTCCTTTAGTTTGGATGCATCTGGATTTGACAGCAAGGATGGTTTCACAGAATCTTGAGTTGGATTCGAAGGATGAATTTAATTATGAAGCTGAATGTCCATTTCTGCAAGGACAGATGAGAAATGTTGGTCAAACCTCTTCATCTGATCAACCCCGGTTTCACTCAACAGATTCCGATCAGTCATTCAAATTGACTGATAATTATATTGAGATGACTGTCGTTGACCTAAATACAGAAGAAGCCAGCGCAAAGTCTAATGGCACCTCGGCTGAAGAAAGGAACCATACACAAGACGCTTCTGTGACATGTAACTCGGAGGAAAAGATACTTCCATTAGCACTAGAAAAGGCACCAGTTAAGAGTTCACAAAGGGAAGCGGTTGGTTCCACTTTGAATAGTCATCAACATGCTGCCGCCGCTGCTTCTTCTTCACCATCTGGAAGATCTGATTGTGGGCGCCTAGATTCAGGACTTCCATCCTTGTGTGAAGATCACCCTTCTGTTCCTGGATCTAGTCTGTTGTCACTTCAAGCAGACATATCTAGACCATTATTAACTTTAGCAGCATCATTTGCTACAACTTCAGCACTACCACATGCATCATCGAATCAGACATTTGCTACAACTTCAGCACTACCACTTGCATCATCAAATCAGACATTTGCTACAACTTCAGCACTACCACATGCATCATTGAATCAGACATTTGCTACAACATCGGGGCTACCACATCCATCATCGAATCAGACATTTGCTTCAGCATCAGGACTACCACATGCATCATCGAAAACAACATCTCATAAAACATGTAATATACCCAAAACAGGAGATAAGAATTTCCTAAGTGAATTCTATTCCAACTCTCGACTTCACCACATTGCTACATGGGGGGCAGAGTTCAAATCTTATGTTTCAAACATTCAGAGATCATGTGACTACTCATTTCCTGGTCGAGAAAAACTAAGACAAGTTCACGTTGAGAACGTTCTGAAAGTGGGTCAGTCTGAGACGCTGTCTTCAGCTAAACTTGACACTTCCGAGAAAGTTATCATGCATATTGATATGGACTGTTTTTTTGTATCAGTTGGACTTCTTGATAGACCAGATTTGAAAGGTAATTTCTTATTTTTAGTTGTTTTTTGTTGAAAGACCAAATTTGTAAGGTAATTTTTTTTTCCTTTGCTATGAATTCAGGTGTAGTCTCTGACTGAATTTTACATGGAGGCTTGCTTACCTTATCACTAGTGGCTCTTGAGCAGGCAAAGACTTCTGAGGCAATTGTAATTTAGATTCCGAAATACAGGATTCACCCCCCCTCCCTCCTTCCTCCTATGGCATAGACCAGGAAACTTAGACTATGAAGTCAAAGGCTAATGGGGATCTGGTTTGTCTTGGAGGATAGACTCCTAGTCAGTTTTAATGAGTTCTGGTTTGTCTTGGAGGATAGAGCTTCCTAGGTTCAGTCTTTAATGATGGGCGTCTTGGTTTTGGTCTTGGAGGATAGACTTCCCATGGTCAGTTTGTCCATCCTACTTAGACTTGATAAATCCTGCAGCAACCGGATGTGCTTGCCTAGGTCGGCACCAGAAACTCGGCTTTAAGTGCAATTTATATACAGACCAAAGACTTGTTTAACAAGTCTTGTATATCTTAGATTGACAATACAAAGATCGGTCAACCCTTTTTTGAACACTTGTTTAACAAGTGCTTGATATAGATCGTTCGAAGACTTGTTTAACAAGTACTTGATATAGATCGTTAAGACTTGTTTAACAAGTACTTGATATGGAGCGTTCAAGCTTGTTTAACAAGTGCTTGATATAGATGTCAGACTTGTTTACAATGTGATAAGATCGTCAAGACTGGTTAACGTGCTTGATAGATCGCTCAAAACTGGTTTAAAAGTGCTTATATAGATCTCAAGACTTGTTTAACAAGTCTTGATATAGATCGTTCAAGACTTGTTTAACAAGTCTTGATATAGATCGTCTGAAGACTTGTTTAACAAGTCTTGATATAGATCGTTCAAGAATGAAAAGTATGGACTAAAGAACTATTCAGTATAACTTGTCTCACCCAGTACAATGTGAACTCACCCTGTACAATGTTGAACTCACCCGTACAATGTTGACTCACCCAGTACAGCGTTGAACTCACCCATCAATGCTGAACTCACCAGTACAACGTTGAACTCACCCAGTACAATGTTGAACTCACCCTGTACAATGTTGAACTCACCCAGTACAACGTTGAACTCACCCATTACAATGCTGAACTCACCCAGTACAACGTTGAACTCACCCAGTACAATGCTGAACTCACCCATTACAATGCTGAACTCACCCAGTACAATGTTGAACTCACCCAGTACAACGTTGAACTCACCCAGTACAAGCTGACTACAGTAACGTTGAACTCACCCAGTACAACGTTGAACTCACCCAGTACAACGTTGAACTCACCTAAAACAACATTAATTTTCACAAAATACAACATTAATCTCGCCTAGTGCAACATTAAATTTCTCTACAAGCTCATACGACAGAATGGTCAAGGAAGTCAGTGGTGCATTTAGTATGACAACAAATAGCTTGATAATGGAGGTACTGGCAGTGACTAAGCTACTACTTTGGCTAGAGTAATAAAATTATACTTGTGTGGGCATTTTGAGTGATTTATTGAGTATGATGTGGTGCAAGGTGGAGGCTGGTTCGGTGCGCAGGCAATGGACGGAATCACTACAAGTGTCACAAATTTGTAGAATTACACTTATCTTCATTCCGCTGCACATGGGTGTCATTAAGAATGAGGGAGCAAACAGACTGGCTCACTCTGCCACAATATCAGGGGGCCAACCAATTCACAGGGCTGACATTCTGAATGCTCTCATAGAGTGTGGCCGCAAAGAAGAGGATTTTTAATTTGAACCAATCCATGTAAACTGCTAGATTGCAAGAGCTGGGATTGAAGATTGGAGTAGCAAGAAAGAACAGCATAACAGGTATATGAGTAGGCTCATCAATCAAAATCGAACTGGTACGGGAGTTGCTGGATGCTGTTGGATATATAGCAGCAAAGGAGATTCGGAGCACCTATGGATGTCAGTGTAATATTTCCAAACTGTAAACTGAAGATATTCCAAACTGAAACTGTACCATTAAATTTCATCAAGTAGCTACATTAGCCTCACCTAGTACATCATATGGACAGAAAAAAGAAAGAACACTGATATCCTGAAAGAACTGAATGCTACAGACAATTGGCTGATAAACAACATACTATACAGAAAAATTAGATACTTTGGTCACATTAAGCGTCACGATGGCCTGGAGAGAACAATATTAGAGGCAGGGTCCCAGGACACAGAGGCAGACCAAGAAGAAGATGGCTACAAGATATTAAAGAAACCATGAATATGACCATTGATCGAAGTGGTGAACTGGCTATAGACAAAGTGAATTTGAGATGCGCTGCAAAGAGAGAGAACAACGTCCTATAAAGGATACGCACCTTGATGATGAGTACATCTTAACCATTTCTTGTATCCGCTCTGCTCTTGAAATTGTGAATATTCTTCTCTCAGATTACATCCATCCTCTTGTCATCTCGCTTTTATTTTTACAATATTCAGGTCAGCCTGTCGCTGTGACACACTCCAGAGGTCAAGGTACTACAGGAGCAAAACCTAACCCAGATTCTGATTTCGCTTGGGAGAAAACTGAGTGGATGAAAAAACGGAATGGGAAATTAAAAAGCAATAATAATGAAACAAAAGAATTTGTAGACATTGAAGAAGCAGAATCAAGTAAGAAAATAAATTCATTTCTGTCCATTGTGTGTGTGTGTTTTGATATTTCTTCATCTTCTTCTTGTGATTGCTTTCTTGATGGCTATACTGTCAGATGTGTTGGGCATACCTTGTGCTTTCTTGATGGCTATATCATCAGATGTGTTGGGCATACCTTGTGCTTTCTTGATGGCTATATCATCAGATGTGTTGGGCATACCTTGTGCTTTCTTGATGGCTATATCATCAGATGTGTTGGGCATACCTTGTGCTTTCTTGATGGCTATATCATCAGATGTGTTGGGCATACCTTGTGCTTTCTTGATTGCTATATCATCAGATGTGTTGGGCATACATTGTGCTTTCTTGATGGCTATACTATCAGATGTGTTGGGCATACCTTGTGCTTTCTTGATGGCTATATCATCAGATGTGTTGGGCATACCTTGTGCTTTCTTGATTTTCATTGAAAATATTTGACTGAGAGAGACGGAAAATATTGAATTCAATTCTATAGAAGGGATATAGCCCAGGATAAATCGGTATGGATAACTTATTTGCGGCCCTTTTAACGTGTAATGGTACGAGAGCTATATAATATAATTATTTTCTTGCAGATCCTTCAGCGGCACAATCATTTCATTCAATGGCAGAGATTGCATCATGCAGCTACCAAGCTAGAAAGGTATAATTGTGTTGTTCCTGAAGTTAGAAAAGGTATATTTGTGTTGTTCCTGAAGTTAGAAAAGGTATAATTGTGTTGTTCCTGAAGTTAGAAAAGGTATATTTGTGTTGTTTCTGAAGTTAGAAAAGGTATATTTGTGTTGTTCCTGAAGTTAGAAAAGGTATAATTGTGTTGTTCCTGAAGTTAGAAAAGGTATAATTGTGTTGTTCCTGAAGTTAGAAAAGGTATAATTGTGTTGTTCCTGAAGTTAGAAAAGGTATAATTGTGTTGTTCCTGAAGTTAGAAAAGGTATAATTGTGCTGTTCCTGAAGTTAGAAAAGGTATAATTGTGTTGTTCCTGAAGTTAGAAAAGGTATAATTGTGTTGTTCCTGAAGTTAGAAAAGGTATAATTGTGTTGTTCCTGAAGTTAGAAAAGGTATAATTGTGTTGTTCCTGAAGTTAGAAAAGGTATAATTGTGTTGTTCCTGAAGTTAGAAAAGGTATAATTGTGTTGTTCCTGAAGTTAGAAAAGGTATAATTGTGTTGTTCCTGAAGTTAGAAAAGGTATAATTGTGCTGTTCCTGAAGTTAGAAAAGGTATAATTGTGTTGTTCCTGAAGTTAGAAAGGATAATTGTGTTGTTCCTGAAGTTAGAAAAGGTATAATTGTGTTGTTCCTGAAGTTAGAAAAGGTATAATTGTGTTGTTCCTGAAGTTAGAAAAGGTATAATTGTGTTGTTCCTGAAGTTAGAAAAGGTATAATTGTGTTGTTCCTGAAGTTAGAAAAGGTATAATTGTGTTGTTCCTGAAGTTAGAAAAGGTATAATTGTGTTGTTCCTGAAGTTAGAAAAGGTATAATTGTGTTGTTCCTGAAGCTAGAAAAGGTATAATTGTGTTGTTCCTGAAGTTAGAAAAGGTATAATTGTGTTGTTCCTGAAGTTAGAAAAGGTATATTTGTGTTGTTCCTGAAGTTAGAAAAGGTATAATTGTGTTGTTCCTGAAGCTAGAAAAGGTATAATTGTGTTGTTCCTGAAGTTAGAAAAGGTATAATTGTGTTGTTCCTGAAGCTAGAAAGGTATAATTGTGTTGTTCCTGAAGTTAGAAAAGGTATAATTGTGTTGTTCCTGAAGCTAGAAAAGGTATAATTGTGTTGTTCCTGAAGTTAGAAAAGGTATATTTGTGTTGTTCCTGAAGTTAGAAAAGGTATAATTGTGTTGTTCCTGAAGTTAGAAAAGGTATAATTGTGTTGTTCCTGAAGTTAGAAAAGGTATAATTGTGTTGTTCCTGAAGTTAGAAAAGGTATAATTGTGTTGTTCCTGAAGTTAGAAAAGGTATAATTGTGTTGTTCCTGAAGTTAGAAAAGGTATATTTGTGTTGTTCCTGAAGTTAGAAAAGGTATATTTGTGTTGTTCCTGAAGTTAGAAAAGGTATAATTGTGTTGTTCCTGAAGTTAGAAAAGGTATATTTGTGTTGTTCCTGAAGTTAGAAAAGGTATAATTGTGTTGTTCCTGAAGTTAGAAAAGGTATATTTGTGTTGTTCCTGAAGTTAGAAAAGGTATATTTGTGTTGTTCCTGAAGTTAGAAAAGGTATAATTGTGTTGTTCCTGAAGTTAGAAAAGGTATAATTGTGTTGTTCCTGAAGTTAGAAAAGGTATAATTGTGTTGTTCCTGAAGCTAGAAAAGGTATAATTGTGTTGTTCCTGAAGTTAGAAAAGGTATAATTGTGTTGTTCCTGAAGCTAGAAAGGTATAATTGTGTTGTTCCTGAAGTTAGAAAAGGTATAATTGTGTTGTTCCTGAAGTTAGAAAAGGTATAATTGTGTTGTTCCTGAAGTTAGAAAAGGTATAATTGTGTTGTTTCTGAAGTTAGAAAAGGTATAATTGTGTTGTTTCTGAAGTTAGAAAAGGTATAATTGTGTATTTAATGAAGGTTAAAAAAAAGGTATAACTATGTTTATGTGAGATGGTATGACAAAGTGGACAAACACAGGCCTGGTGATCAGAAAAGGGGAGGAACCCATGATGACACAGGTCAGGAGAAGAAAATGGGTGTAGGTCGGACATACCATGCAGAAGACACAGTCAAGTGTCGCTAGATAATCCCTTGAGTGGAACCCTTTCGCCCGTGTGTTGCCAGGGCCCACAAGAGGAGCAAAGAATAGTACCACTGCAACCTACAAGGCATTTCATAAGAAGCGACAGGTAGTGACCCAGGAAGCTACCTAGTAAATAAAAGCATAGCAGAAATCGGATGTGCTGACCTACTTGTAGGCGCATAACTGGCACAACTTACAATCACTCTCAGATCACATACAGATCACATACAAATCACATAGAGGGCTCAGATCATATACAAATCACAAAGAGGGCTCAGATCACATACAAATCACATAGAGGGCTCAGATCACATACAAATCACAAAGAGGGCTCAGATCACATACAAATCACAAAGAGGGCTCAGATCACATACAAATCACATAGGGCTCAGATCACATACAAATCACAAAGAGGGCTCAGATCACATACAAATCACAGAGGGCTCAGATCACATACAAATCACATAGAGGGCTCAGATCACATACAGATCACATACAAATCACAAAGATGGCTCAGATCACATACAAATCACAAAGAGGGGTTTAACAAATGGCAGATATGGAACTTTCGAAGAAGAATGGAACCCGCAAGGGAAATGAAAAGAAGGACGTACTAAACAGATCTGGAGATAGGGATCTTCTTGAGGACTGAGTGGAGCTGGACTACACTGGGAGGCCATAAAGAAAGCGGTCAGAGACCAGGAAAGTTGGAGCACAACTGCTGAGGTCCTATGCTGCACATGGAACGAAGGATAAATAAGTGTTGTTGATGAAATGAAAAAGATATCTCTGCATGGTTACATATTTACGTATGTATTATCCGTTTGATTCTAGGCTGGTGTCAAGAATGGAATGTTGATGGGCTCAGCAGTCAGGCTGTGCCCTAACCTACAGGCCATCTCATACAACTTTGCAGAGTACAATCGTATCTCTAGAATTCTGTATGACACAGTAGCCAGGTTTGTTTTCATGATAGCTTCCATCTTGTACATACAACACACATTCCATAGCAACTATGTGGTCACATGACATGCTGATCACATGACGTGGTGATCACATGACGTGGTGATCACATGACTGTTAGATTATGTTTCATCATTGTCTTCTTTGTCTCAGGAGACAGTAGGTCTTGCGTCACGTAGTATGTTCTGTGCTGTCTCAGGAGACAGTAGGTCTTGCGTCACGTAGTATGTTCTGTGCTGTCTCAGGAGACAGTAGGTCTTGCGTCACGTAGTATGTTCTGCGCTGAATCACAACGTTTCTTGTGGCTGTAATGGCCTATTCTGGAGTGGCAATCCTTGCCACAGTTGCTGCAGGTAAAACTGGAGCTGATACATAGGATGTTCTCTCTGCTCTCTGTGCTCTCTTTGCCTCCATACATGATGATGTTTTCTTCTTTTCTTTTGAGCCCCCTCACTGCTGCTTGCCATGCTTTCCTGTCTTTGGCAGCCGCTCCCAGTGTTTTTTTGTCTATGTTGCATGAAGTTAGATCACACTTGCAGGTGTCAATGAAGTGTAATAATGGACACCCATGCTGTCTAGTACCAGTTGCGAGTTAACCATATAGAATATTCTTTGGAATATGTTATGTTTATTAGTACAATTATTGTGTTTGATTCTGTGTTTGATTCTGTGTTTGATTCTGTGTTGATGCTTCCAAATTGCCACTTCTAGTATGAATGGAGACAAGAGTCACAGCTGATGACTTCTCTATGTTCTAGTATGAATGGAGACAAGAGTCACATCTGATGACTTCTCTATGTTCTAGTATGAATGGAGACAAGAGTCACATCTGATGACTTCACTATGTTCTAGTATGAATGGAGACAAGAGTCACATCTGATGACTTCACTCGGAGACCTAAGAAAACTCCATGACTACTGCCAGACATGGAAACTAAAGATAAACTGTGCCAAAACAGTGTATACCATCTTCACTATTAGCCACAAAGTTGCCAAACAGAATATCACATTAAATCTAGACAATCACCAACTGCTAAGAGAACAACACCCACATATCTTGGAGTAACACTTGACCGCCAGCTTAACCTGAAGAAGCATTTTGTGAATGTAAAGAACAAAGCATTAAGAAGATTACAGCTATTGAAGAAGCTTGCTGGCACAACATGGGGATCAGACAAAGATACTCTGAGAGGCCTATATCTTGGTTACATCCGCTCTGCAATAGAGTACAACAGTGCTCTTCTAACAACTTGCTCCAAGACAAACCTTGATTCCCTGGACAGAGTACAGAACAATGCCTTACATCTAATCAGCGGAGCAATGAGGTCAACACCAACCGTCGCATGTGAAATACACACAAATGTGGAACCTCTTGGGTTGCGAAGGGACAAAGCTGCTGTTGAAGCTTATGAAAGGAGCAAAAGAATGAATCAAGATCACCCCAATAAACTACTTGTCGAGAAGTGGAAACAGAGAAACAGAATTAAACAAAAGTCAATCCTCCACCACGTCAGTGAAATCAAAGACAGATACCACCTTCCAGAAACAAGACAGCAGCTGCAGAGTAATAGCAAACTTACCACCACATACACTCTTGAATACACCTGAAATTAGAACAAAATTGACAGATGAAGCAACTAAACGCTCCGACCAGTCAGCCTTATGATAGCATCTCAAAGAACCATTGATGCCTATCCCCAAGAATGGATACATGTCTATACTGATGGATCTGCATTTAAAGCCACCATCAAAGCAGGTTACGAGCATATATACATACCCAGACAGATCATCCGAAGAGCTGTTTGGTGCATGGGGAGATATGCTCCAATTATGAGGCTGAAATTCATGCAATAGAAGCAGCGTTGTACCACCTGAAGACTGTTTTCGATGCCTTTCCATCAAAGGCACAAAACATAATTATCTTCACAGACTCAATGTCTGCCCTCCAAGCCCTAGAGGATGGTGGACATTGTAAATCTGAACTATCCCATATCATCATCATCATCATTAATCCTCTCCGCTCCTCGTGGAGCATAGGGCCTCAACAGTTGTTCGCCACTCTTCTCGGTCTCTGGCTGTTCTTTTTATGTTCTCCCTGGTCAATTGAGCACTCTTCAGCTCCTCAGTAAGACCTCGTCTCCAAGTCTGCTTAGGCGTCCTCTTTTTCGTTTCCCTGCGGGTTCCACTCGAGCACCTGTCTAGTGACACTCGACTGTGTCTTCCGCAAGGTATGGCCTATCCATCGTCATCTTCTCCTCTTGACCTGTGTCATCATAGGTTCCTGCCCTGTTCTTATCCACAGATCCGTGTTTGTAACTCTATCATACCATCTCAATCTGAGAATCCGCCGCAAACATCCGTTGACAAAGGTCTGGATCTTATTTGTATTTGCCTAGTGACTCGCCAAGTTTCCGAGCCATACAGCAACACCGACTTCACATTTGAGCTGAAAATCCTGAGCTTTGTTTTCGTGGAGATGGCAGCGGACTTCCACACCATGTGCAGGATCGCAAAGGCCTGTCGGGCCCTCCTAATCCTAGCATTAATGTCCTCATCTGTACCTCCTGATCTGCTGATCTTACTTCCAAGGTAGACAAATTCATCCACATCTTCTATGTCCCTTCCCTCTATCAGTATTGGATCTTGCTGTATGTTGTTGCTACGCATTAAACTATCCCATATAGCCCTAGATATTGACAGACTTATTACATCACATGACATCAAAATAACCATGCAGTGGATCCCTGGACATTCAAACACACCTGGAAATGACAAAGCAGATAGGCTAGCCAAGAAAGGGTCAACACAGGAACAACCAATCACAACAACAACTCTCCATACAGCAAAGCAAATCCTAATGACAACAAATAAGGAAATTTGGCTGAACAGATGGGCCATGGGAAACACAGGAAGAGATGTGTACACCCATATGGCCAGCCCTAACCTTAATGACAACATCAACCACCTTACAAGAAGAGATCAGAGCACCATTTTTAGACTCTCAACCCAACACATAACACTTAATAATCACTTGAACAGAATTCATCCACAACACACTCCAGAGTGCCAACTGTGCGCACATCATGAAACTGTTCACCACCACCTCTTCAAGTGTCAAGCACTAGAAGACATCAGAAAGACCCTCCTTCCTCCAAGGCCAGATAAATGGAACACACTATACGGAACAAAAAAACAACTTACAGACACATGCAGATATCACTACATAGCATTGGGCCGAAGGGCAAAGCTCAAGTGCCGCTGGATCATTGAAGAAGAAGAAGAAGAAGATGACTTCACTATGTTCTAGTATGAATGGAGACAAGAGTCACCTCTGATGACTTCCCTATGAACAATCAGATCTAGAACCATGCTACAGTATAACTTTTACATGTGGTATTTTAAAGTGGGGTTTTAAATGATAAAATAGACAGTCTGACGACTAAGAAAGTGTCAACACAAGAACAACCAATCACAACAACTCTCCATACAACAACTCTCAATACAGCAAAGCAAAACCTAACAATAACAAATAATGAAATTTAGCTGTACCGATGGACAATGGAAGACATGGGAAAAGAGGTTTACAGACACACATACACACACATATATATATGTATATATATATAGAGAGCCGTGGTAGCGTAGTTTAACGTTAGTGAACTCGCTTCTCAAGGCTGGTGGTCTGGGTTCAACTCCGCAGTGTGCGTGGAATTTTTCCCGACCGCGAGGCTCTCAGGTCGACCCAGCCTCAACTGGGTATCAGACATGCTCTGGGAAAGTAAAGGCGGCCGGCGTGAGGCTGACCACATCACCCATTGTGTGCCGACTGTCAATGAAAAATACAGGCCTAACACTGTATTGCCCTATATACCACGAGGTATGAAAGGGTTCCTTTACTTTTACTTTATATATATATATATATATATATATATATATATATATATATATATATATATATATATATATATATATATATATATATATATATATTATATATATATATATATATATATATATTCCTCTCGTACCATTATACGTTACATAGGGCCTGAAAGTAATTTCTCCATACTCTGTCCTGGACAACTTGCTCAATCTCCTCCATGGAACTGAGTCCGATATTTCTTGTCTCTCTCAGCAAAGTTCGTTTCACGGTTTCCTAGGCGACCTCTCTTTTGGAGCCCTGTACAGACACATGGTCAAACCAAACCCTAATGACAATATCAACCACTTTACAAGGAGAGACTAAAGCAACATTTTCGACTCTGTACCCAACACATGACCTTAATAATGACATGAGCAGAATTCAACCACAACACAGAGTACCAGTTGTATTCACATCATCATGAAACAGTTCACCACTTCTTCAGCGCTCACCAAGCGTTGTATGATGTCAGGAAGATCATTTTTCATCCAAGGCCAGATAAATGGAACACATTATACGGAACAAAAGAATAACTTACACACACATGCAGATACCACTACATAGTATTGGGCCGAAGGGAATAACTTACACACACATGCAGATACCACTACATAGTATTGGGCCAAAGGGCAAGAGCTCAAGTGTCGCTGGATCATTGAAGAAGAAGAAGAAGAAGAAGAAAAGTGGATTTTTTCTGTTTGTAAAGTCTGACAGTTATCCGTCTGTATAAATTTGTATCCAGTTGGATAATATGCGTCCACTTTGGCCAAAATTTGAATGTGCCTCTCCTGTGTCTAAATATTCCACTGCAGGTGTTTTCTTTTCTCGCTTTACATCAACCACGTGTTACACCATTAAGTGTGGTCCGATGTGGTTTACATCAACCACTTGTTACACCACTAAGTGTGGTCCGATGTGTTTACGCAACCACTTGTTACACCATTAAGTGTGGTCCGATGTGGTTTACATCAACCACTTGTTACACCACTAAGTGTGGTTCAATGTGGTTTGTGTCTTAGAGCATAAGTTTGTTGTGTCAGTCAAACACCTACAGACTTATAGACTAGCACCACTCTTCACGCAAAACTCAGTCAGAAGTGCCGTACCAGGCACCCTAACTAGCCTCTCGCCTTGTATTGCTGGGGCTCGAAGGGAGCAAAGAATAGTAAAAGTGCAACCTACACGGCATGTCGTAAGAGGCGCCTAGGGAAGCTACCCTAGTAAATAAAAAGCTGCAGAAATCGGATGTGCTAGCCCACTTATAGGCGCATAACTTGCACAATGTAGAATTGCTCTTATGCTCAGATCACATACAATCACAAAGAGTGATTAACAAGTGGTCGATATGGAGTGTTTGAAGAAGAAGAACTAGCCTCAATTCATAACGGCATACGCAAGAAGAAGAACTAGCCTCAATTCATAACGGCAAACGCAAGAAGAACTAGCCTCAATTCATAACGGCAAACGCAAGAAGAAGAATAAGTCTAGGCTAGCATCTGCCTTCCTACATAGGACAGCCCCCTTCCCAAGGATTTAGGGAGTTCATCTTCCAAGTGAGTCAGAGCCTCGTTGACCTTCGACCTCACTGTAAAGTTTCCCAGCCTACACCACTGCAAGGTCAAAGTTGTCTTGTGTGTTTTATAGCAGGCCTTCAATTTTCATTGTTCCTAAGAGAGATTAACCAACCCCAACTCTGCTAGATGCAGTTCACACCTAGTAGACCCACTCCTTTGCATTAAGATATGAAAGTCAAAGGAGATCAAAACAAACACAAAGCTGAGAATCTTTCAATCAAATGTGAAGCCAGTGCTGTTCTATGGCTCCGAAACATGGAAGACAACAAAAGAAACCACCAGAAAACTACAGACCTTCGTAAATGGATGATTATGTAGAATAGAGAGACTGACATGGTATGATAAAATTACGAACGAGGAACTCAGAAAAAGAACTAAGCAGATACCAGTGGAGAAAGAGCTAAGGAAGAGACGCTGGCGATGGATAGGACATACAATGAGAAGACTGACTGGAAGCATTGCAAGACAGGTTTGGTTTTGGAACCCTGAGGGAAAGAGGAGTAAGGGAAGGTCTAGAAATACATGGAGAAGAGAGCTGGAGACTGATATTAAAAGGAAAAGTAAGACATGGAAGGGATGGCTAAAAAGAGAAAGAGATAAAGGAAGTTGGTTGAAGACCTGTGCTCTGTTGGGAGTTTAAAAGTGAAGAAGACTACTCACTCCTACTGAGAAATGTGATTTGTGAAACGTATGTCTGTGAAACAAGGTCTGTATTCACTACTACTGAGAAATGTGATTTGTGAAACGTATGTCTGTGAAACAAGGTCTGTATTCACTACTACTGAGAAATGTGATTTGTGAAACGTATGTCTGTGAAACAAGGTCTGTATTCACTACTACTGAGAAATGTGATTTGTGAAACGTATGTCTGGGAAACAAGGTCTGTATTCACTACTACATCGTGGTTGTAAGAAATTTTGTCATGTCTTGAAATATATTTCCAGATTTTATTTTTTGATAGATTGTGTCGATGTCCAGATGAGATGTTTATATTCTCTGATCATCAGTTACACACATGACATTGAGGCTGTCAGCTGTGATGAGATGTTGCTTGACTGTACAGATGTCTTGTCAGACACAGGCTCAACAGCCATGGAGTTTGCACAGCTGCTACGAGCAGAGATTTTGGCGAGGACAGGCTGTTCAGCGTCTGCTGGCATTGGTTTGTTGACATACTTTCAAATCAACTTTTGTAAAGTCAGCCAATTATTAAATCATATTTGTTTTAAGGCAGTTATTTAGGAATACTTTCAAATCAACTTTTGTAAAGTCATCTAATTTTTAAATCATCCTTGTTTTAAGGCAGTTATTTAGGAATATTTTAAAAAAATTGTTCACCAGTCATGAATTCAGGCATAGTCGTCGTGCCTAATATGGTATCTCTGACTGATTTTTCCTTGAAGACTTGCTTTCTTTATCACAAGTGTCCCTTGCCATTCAGGCAAGCATTCTCCGATGTCAGAGGCACTTGTAATTTGATCCTCAAGTTGGGCAACACATTTCTGATGTACATGTTCTACATGTGTAGGACATGATGGTGGAAGGTGTGACCTACTTTGATGGTGGACGATTTGACCTACTTTGATGGTGGACCGTTTGACCTACTTTGGTGGTGGACCGTTTGACCTACTTTGAGGGTGAATGGTTTGACCTACTTTGATGGTGGACGGATTGACCTACTTTGATGGTGGACGGATTGACCTACTTTGATGGTGGACAGTTTGATCTACTTTGATGGGGTTGCTGATAGCCATGTTGATAACACTGCGCTAGGTTCAAGGCCAGCTTGGCTTCCTCCAGAAATTCTTGGTGTACGCAAGGCATGAACTACAGGAAACTCGGATCCCTTGTTAGGAGATCTAATCTACAAGTATCTCTCAAGTACGATAGCAAGGCTAGCCTGAATGACAAGGAAGGCAAGCCTTAACACAAAAATCAGCAGAAAAGATGCAATATTAGGCTGCATAAATAACTATACCTGAATTTCTAGTTGGCAGGAAGGAAACCACCCCCACTTTGGAATCAGAATGATGGGAAGAGCCTTATCGCTCGCTCATGTGTTGCAAGGGTAGCAAAGAATAGTAACACTGCCACCTACAAGGCATGTCATAAGAGACGACTGAGGTAGGGACCAAGGAAGCTACCTAGTAAATATAAACGTTACAGAAATTGGATGTGCTGGCCTACTTGTAGACACATAACTAGCACACCGCTCAATCACTGTTTGGCTCGGATCAGATGAAACTCACAAAGAGTGATTAAATAAGTGGTCGGTATGGAGAACTTGAAGAAGAAGAATCAGACTGATATCAGATCTTTAGTCAGTTCTTGTTGTAATAGTTTCTGTATCATTGTTTGATATTGAGCGTCACTTAGTTCATACAACACTCCTTTGTTATATCTGTACACTTTCTTATCTATATGTACACTTTCTTATGTCTCTCTGTACACTTTCTTTTTTTTTTTTTTCTCTGTGTACACTTTCTTTTGTCTCTCTGTGTACACTTTCGTGTCTCTCTGTGTACACTTTCTTTATGTCTCTCTGTGTACACTTTCTTGTCTCTCTGTGTACACTTTCTTATGTCTCTCTGTACACTTTCTTTTTTTTTTCTTTCTCTCTGTGTACACTTTCTTTGTCTCTCTGTGTACACTTTCTTGTCTCTCTGTGTACACTTTCTTTATGTCTATCTGCACACTTTCTTATGGTCTCTCTGTCACTTTATGTCTCTCTGTACACTTTCTTTGTCTCTTGTACACTTTCTTGTTCTCTGTAACTTCTTGTCTCTTGTACACTTTCTTTATGTCTCTGCACTTTCTTTATGTCTCTCTGTACACTTTCTTTATTCTCTCTGTACACTTTCTTATGTCTCTCTGTACACTTTCTTTATCTCTCTTGTACACTTTCTATGTCTCTCTCTCTGTACACTTTCTTGTCTTGATGTCCTTCTGTACAC
The DNA here is from genome assembly GCA_020796225.1 of Arion vulgaris. NCBI lineage: Eukaryota > Metazoa > Mollusca > Gastropoda > Stylommatophora > Arionidae > Arion > Arion vulgaris. The sequence continues at coordinate 19,328,455 of CM036778.1, read as the reverse complement.
TTTCTTGTCTCTCTCTGTACACTTTCTTGTCTCTCTGTGTACACTTTCTTCTCTCTCTCTCTCTGTACACTTTCTTTGTCTCTCTTACCTTTTGTCTCTCTCTCTCTGTACACTTTCTTTGCTCTCTTGATTACACTTTCTTAGTCTCTGTACACTTTCTTGTCTCTCTCTCTGTACACTGTCTCTCTCTGTACACTTTTTTCTCTCTCTGTACACTTTCTTGTCTCTCTCTGTACACTTTCTTGTCTCTCTCTCTGTACACTTTCTTGTCTCTCTCTGTACACTTTCTTGTCTCTTTGTACACTTTCTTGTCTCTCTCTGTACACTTTCTTGTCCCCTCTCTCACTTTCTTGTCTCTCTCTGTACACTTTCTTCTCTCTGTACACTTCTTGTCTCTTCTTACACTTTCTTGCTCTCTTTTACACTTTCTTGTCTCTCTTGTACACTTTCTTGTCTCCTCTTTCTCTGTACACTTTCTTTCTCTCTCTGTACATTTCTTGTCTCTCTCTCTTACACTTCTGTCTCTCTGTACACTTTTCTTTGTCTCTCTCTCTCTGTACACTTTCTTGTCTCTGTACACTTTCTTGTCTCTCTCTGTACACTTTCTTGTCTTCTCTGTCTCTTGTACACTTTCGTCTCTCTCTCTCTGTACACTTTCTTGTCTCTCTCTGTCACTTTTCCTTCTCTTGTCTCTCTCTCTCTCTCTTGTAACACCTTTCTTGTCTCTCTTCTCTCCTGCTTACACTTTCTTGTCTCTCTCTGACACTTTCTCTTGTCTCTCTCTCTCTCTCTGTACACTTTCTTGTCTCTCTCTCTGTACACTTTCTTGTCTCTCTCTCTCTCTCTCTGTACACTTTCTTGTCTCTCTCTCTGTACACTTTCTTGTCTCTCTCTCTTTCACTTCTGTTCTCTCTGTACACTTTCTTGTCTCTCTCTCTCTCCATACACTTTCTTATTTTACTTTGAACAAGACATATGTCCATGTCAAAGTTGAACTATAACATTTGTGTTACAGGATCCAACATACTTCTTGCCAGATTAGCTACAAGGAAAGCCAAACCAGACGGTCAGTTTGAAGTGACAGCTGCTGTAGCTAAGGATTTCATCAAAGATCAGTCTGTATCTGATTTACCTGGTCAGTTTGCATCCATTTTCTGCAAATAATCAACATTGTTGTTATTGATTGTAAGAAATCATTAAACACATGACCACTCCAAATCCCAAAGATGCCATAAATCACCTCACACGACAAGAACAACTCATAGAACACATGTGCCTCTGAATGCTCACCTACATCGCATCCAACCAAAGATTGCTCCACAATATCAACTGAGTGACTATTCAGAAGAAACTGAATCTCTTCCAGTGCCCTGCACTCAGTGACCTACGCCACAAGTCATCATCATTAATCCTCTCCGCTCCTCGTGGAGCATAGGGCCTCAACAGTTGTTCGCCACTCTTCTCGGTCTCTGGCTGTTCTTTTGATGGTCTCCCAGGTCAATTGAGCACTCTTCAGCTCCTCAGTAAGACCTCGTCTCCAAGTCTGCTTAGGCGTCCTCTTTTCGTTTTCCTGCGGGTTCCACTCGAGCACCTGTCTAGTGACACTCGACTGTGTCTTCCGCAAGGTATGGCCTATCCATCGCCATCTTCTCCTCTTGACCTGTGTCATCATAGGTTCCTGCCCTGTTCTTATCCACAGATCCGTGTTTGTAACTCTATTATACCATCTTAATCTGATAATCCACCGCAAACATCCGTTGACAAAGGTCTGGATCTTATTTGTATTTGCCCTAGTGACTCGCCAAGTTTCCGAGCCATACAGCAACACTGACTTCACATTTGAGCTGAAAATCCTGAGCTTTGTTTTCGTGGAGATGGCAGCGGACTTCCACACCATGTGCAGGATCGCAAAGGCCTGTCGGGCCTTCCTAATCCTAGCATTAATGTCCTCATCTGTACCTCCTGATCTGCTGATCTTACTTCCAAGGTAGACAAATTCATCCACATCTTCTATGTCCCTTCCCTCAATCAGTATTGGATCTTGCTGTATGTTGTTGCTACGAGATGTTGAAAACACTCTCTATGCTAACACACCACAACTCAGACAGACTTGTAACTCCGTTGCCATGGTCTCAAGTCAAAGGGTAAACACTCAAATGATTACCAGATCAGAAAACTAAACTAATTAATCTTGATAGCTACCACTGAAGTCATAGTAAGGCTTGCCTGAATGGTTAAGGAGACCGGTGATAAGGAAAGCAAGCTTTCATACAAAAATCAGTCAGAGGCATCATTATTACACCTGAATTCACATAGCGGCGAATGAAAAAAATTGATGACTTTCTGATTGATTTAATCATCCATTAATCATCCATTAATCATTCATGTCTTTTGTTGATAGGTACTGGTACATCCAGCTGCTCATTTGTATATCAATCACATTAATATCCATTAACTCATTTGCTGTCTTTATGTTGCATAGGTACTGTACATAGCTGCTCATTTGATATCACTCTAAATTTGTAAATTTGATGAGGCAGATTGACCTCATGTGCTGGGTTTCAGATATGGCACTGTGCCTGTTGGCAGATATGGCACTGTGCCTGTTGGCAGATATGGCACTTGTCTGTTGGCAGATATGGCACTGTGTCTGTTGCAGAAAGCACTTGCTGTCAGATATGCACAGTGCCTGTTGAATGGCACTGTGCCTTTGCAGATATGACACTGTGCCTGTTGGCAGAAATGGCACTGTGCCTGTTGGCAGATATGGCACAGTGCCTGTTGGCAGAAATGGCACTGTGCCTGTTGGCAGATATGACACTGTGCCTGTTGGCAGAAATAGCACTGTGCCTGTTGGCAGATATGGCACTGTGCCTGTTGGAGATATGGCACTGTGCCTGTGGCAGAAATGACGTCATCTACCGAGTGTTGCAAAACTCAGTAGCTCCAGTAATGTTCCGTTGAATGCCATTCACAGTACACTGTGCCATTCGAGTTGTTTCACATTATACAAATCTTTCTAGTTTGACTTCTACTATTTGACTTCTACTACTTGACTTCTACTATTTGACTTCTACTACTTGACTTCTACTATTTGACTTCTACTACTTGACTTCTACTATTTGACTTCTACAACTTGACTTCTACAACTTTTTCACCTTGTTATTCTAATAGGTTGTCCAGTTTTCTTCAAATTACTATGTAATAAGATATCATCATCATCAAGTTGCCTATCCTTTATAGGACGTTGCTCTCTTTGCAGCACATCTGTAATTCACTCTGTCTCTTGCCAGTTCATCTACTTCGCGATGGTCATGTTCATGGTTTCTTTAATATCTTGTAGCCATCTTCTTCTTGGTTTGGCTCTCGTCCTGGGACCCTGTCCTCTAGTATTGTTCTTTCCAGGCCATCGTGACGCTTAATGTGACCAAAGTATGTAATTTTTCTTTATAGTATGTTGTTTATCAGCCAATTCTCTTTAACATTTAGTTCTTTCAGGACATCAGTGTTCTTTCTTTTTCTGTCCATGGTATTCGTAGGATCTTTCTGTAGCATTTAGTTTCGAAGGACTGGATTTTCGTTCTTAATTTTTGCATAATAGTCCATGATTCACAACCATAAGTAGCCACTGGGAAAATGCATGCTCTCAATATTTTTAATTTTAGTATTTTGCTGGTGCCTTGCCACATGTTCTTCATTGTGTCCTTGATTGCTATTGCCAATCTTCTTGATATCTCTTTGGAGCAGTCACCGTTATTGTTAATTATTGAGCCCAGATATTCGTAGCTCTCTCCACATTGGAGTTCTTCATTGTTTACTTGGATGTTAGGTGAGCCTTTTGCTTTGTCAGTTGACATGATTTTTGTTTTTTGTGGATTCAAATATAGATGTTGGTCTTCACTATGTTTCTTGGTCATCATGATTAGGTTTTCCAAACCTTCTTTGCTGGTGGATAATAATACTGTATCGTCTGGGTATCTAAGCTCTGGTATGCATTTGCCGCCTATAGTGAGAGGGTTGTAATTCACATAGTTGGCATCGTCTTTTACATTCCTCATGATGTTCTCCGCATATATGTTGAATAAGTATGATGACAAAATACATCCCTGTCGTACCCCTTTTGAATCTCGAACCATTCAGCTATTTCACCTCCTATTTTAATGGTTGCTGTTGTTTGTGGTATAGAGATTCTATGAGTTGTATTATGTGTGTTGGAAAGTGCATGTCTTTCATGATGTTCCACATTTTCTGGTGTTGTATATGGTCGAAAGCCTTGCTGTAGTCTATGAAACATGCATGCAAGTCTATGTTGTATTCTCTGCATTTCTCGATAATGAGTCTCATGCTACAAATATGATCTCTAGTGCCTCTACCTCTTCTGAAACCTGCTTGTGTTTCGTGTATTTCATCTTCTAATTTTTGTTCCATCCTCTTCATTATGATTTTTAGTAGGATTTTGCTGGCGTGACTTATAAGGACAATAGTTCTGTAGTTGGTGCATAGTTTTAGGTTTCCCTTCTTTGGAATAGGTATAAATACTGAGATATATATATGTTTAATTATTGACAAGTAGTTACGATTTTTAGTTTAAATGCTTTTTTGCCTCCCTTGAATTAACTGTGTACAACTGGGGAAATAACTGCAAACTGGGAAATAACTGCGTACAACTGGGGAAATAACTGCGTACGTAAAGAGTTAATGGAATAAATAAATAAATTGGTTTTATATTCTTCTTCTTCAGGTGTTGGCTACTCAATGTCTAGAAAACTGGCCATGTTGGGGGTCAGCATGTGCAAAGATCTTCAAGGTATCTCATTGTCCACCCTGAAGCAAGAGTTTGGCCCAAAAACTGGAGAGATGCTTCATGGATTCAGTTTGGGTTTAGACAAACGAGAAATCAAGGGTGACAAGCAAAGGAAGTCTGTCTCGGCAGAAGTCAACTATGGTATCAGGTTTAAAAGGTTGTAGTAGGTCATGACATTATTTTGTCTCACAAGTTAGTTCTCTCTTAGTAGGTCATAGGTCATGACATTATCTTGTCAGGACAAGTTAGACATCTCTTAGTAGGTCATAGGTCAAGACATTATTTTGTCTGGACAAGTTAGTCATCTCTTAGTAGGTCATAGGTCATGACATTATTTTGTCTGGACAAGTTAGCCACCTCTTAGTAGGTCATAGGTCATGACATTATTTTGTCTGGACAAGTTAGTCATCTCTTAGTAGGTCATAGGTCATGACATTATTTTGTCTGGACAAGTTAGTCATCTCTTAGTAGGTCATAGGTCATGACATTATTTTGTCTGGACAAGTTAGTCATCTCCTAGTAGGTCATAGATCATGACATTTTGTCTGGACAAGTTAGTAATCTCCTAGTAGGTCATAGGTCATGACATTATTTTGTCTGGACAAGTTAGTCATCTCTTAGTAGGTCATAGGTCATGACATTATTTTGTCTGGACAAGTTAGCCACCTCTTAGTAGGTCATAGGTCATGACATTATTTTGTCTGGACAAGTTAGTCATCTCTTAGTAGGTCATCCACTGAAGGGCAATAACTGATAATATTTAAATATTGTTGATCTGCATCCTAATTTCATGAAATGCCTGAACATGCCAAAAATGCCCGAGCATGTTGCTGGGGTCACAAGGTGAACAAAGAATAGTAACACTGTGACCTTCAAGGCATGTCATAAGAAGTGACTGAGGTAGAGACCTAAGGAAGCTACCCTAGTAAATAAAAAGTGTTGCAGCAGAAATCAGATGTGCTGACCTACTTGTAGACGCATAACTGGCACAACGTAGAATCGCTCTTAGGCTCAGATATCATACAACTCACAGACGTGATTTAACAGTGGTTGATATGGAACGTTCGAAGAAGAAGAAGAAGGGTCATCGAGTGACAATCATGCAGGATGTGTTCGGCTGCCTGTACTGATCGAGTGACAATCTTGCAGGATGTGTTCGGCTGCCTGTACTGATCGAGTGACAATCTTGCAGGATGTGTTCGGCTGCCTGTACTGATCGAGTGACAATCTTGCAGGATGTGTTCAGCTGCCTGTACTGATCGAGTGACAATCTTGCAGGATGTGTTCGGCTGCCTGTACTGTCTGTATACATGTGGGTGATGGAACTAATTTTAGTCTGTGTAGGTGTCTGTTCAGTCTATTGTGACCAGTTCTGAGTTGAAACAATATCACCTGCCTTGCTCTATCTAGATAGTGGTAATTGTGTCTTTGCTGGAATTCTTTTCTAATGACCTTGATGAGCGTTTTCTTTTCCTGGAAAGTAATTATTTGATTCCTTTGTTTCTTCCTGTGTTCCTTCTTTGCTCCTTCTTTAGCTAATTTGTCTGCTCTCTCGTTTCCTGGTATGCCACAGTGTGCTGGTATCTACTGCAGCACCACCCTTCTTATGGTATTCATCTCACTTGACCTGGTATGTCACAGTGTGCTGGTATCCACTGCAGCACCACCCTTCTCATCTCACTTGAAAATGAAAATCGGGGTATATACTTTATAAGATTTTGCCATCAGCTACAGTAAATGAGTCGTTGATTTTCTAGGCACCACTTATATGTTCAGTAGTTTGCCATTGCTTTCTGAGTGATGAGGTCTATTTTTACAGTTCGTAAAAATCTACAGGAACAACTTTGCTTCTAAACTTGCCCACTGCAGAGTTTGAACCAGACACGTAGTGTTTCTTTTAGTTCTGGCAGTTTTCCCACAAGATTTCTTCATGAGAAGCTCATGATACAGAAGACTGGAGATATGGTAGACGTATGTTCTTATCTGTCAGAACTGTGTATTCTTCTTCTTCTTCTTCGAGCGCTCCAAATCAACCACTTGTTAAACCACTCTTTGTGATTTGTGTGTAATCTGAGCCTAAGAGCGATTGTACATTGTGCCAGTCATGTGCTTACAAGTATGCACACGTCTGATTTATGCAACGCTTTTTATTTACTAGGTAGCTTCCTACGCCCTACATCAGTCACCTCTTATAACAGACCTTGTAGGTCACGGTGGTAGTATTCTTTGCTCCTTGCAAGCCCTGACAACACACAGGTGGGAAATGTGAGAGTTATATATTTTGATTTGTACGTGATAATGATTCTACATCGTAGGATGCGGCTGATTGATTGGAAAATGTTTGACCTCATTATTGATATAATTTTAGGAATCCGAGACTGTGACCTTTCTGCAAGAATTATCTCTGGAGGTCAAGAGACGAATGGATGCTATTGGAGTCAAAGGTCGTAACATCACACTCAAGTTGATGGTGCGTAGACCTGATGCTCCAGTAGAGACAGCTAAGTTTATGGGTAAGACATTTGTTGGCATGTTTGTTGATGAAGTGTCATGTCTACTTATGTATAAGTGTAGTATCTTCTTCTTCTTTGCGTTCGTTCTTTACGACCAATTGTAATCACTCTTTGTGATATGTTTGATCTTTGCCAAGAACGTGTATACGTTGCACATTGGTTTGTAGACCCCTAAACGCATAGACTTCTACACGTTTAGGACATGTGCATCCGATTTCATCAAAACCTCATTAGTCACCTCTTACGACATGCGTGGCAGTTAACAGTAGTTCTATTCTTTACACCCCAAATTTGGGCCCGGTAACCACTCGGGCGAAAGTGTAGTATGAAACAAGACTGTGCATGAATTACATAGAAAAACAGAGAATGACATGGATTGTTCACTTAGTAAGAATACAGTCAAACCACATTGTATGTAAAACCTTTTGCAACAGAACATTGGGACGAAAGGCAAGGGGAAGACCAAGTAAAAGATAGAGTTATATCTTTCCAAAAGATGCAGAAATTCATCACTTGGCTATCCGAGAAGAACAAGACCCACACAGAAGATCACAACACTGTGCTAAAACCTGACAGCAGTGTGGTGACAAAAATTGGGAAAAAGCATTGAATAATGTCTTATTTGTTTTTTAGGGATTCAAGCTCTTTAAACCAAGACACGCTCCTTTCAACTTCAGAACTAGTCTTGTATTAGTTTGTCCAGTGGAAGGTGGGGTGGGGGAAGAAGATAACTTAAGACAATGAGAAAAAACTTTAGGCATCCTAATTTTACGCATAAATGTCAACATTCATACTGAAAGTCAGCACTCGCCAGTTATATCAGAGAATATTGATCAGCAGGCCTGCACACGGTGCACAGTTGATCTACAGTTTCCTGATCCTGTACTTGGGGATCTTAATGAAAAGTACCTCAGATGTAGGGTAAGTCTCGCCTGAACGACAAGAGACACTGATGATAAGGACTACTAGCATTCATACAAAAATCAGCCATAGGTGCCATATTATCCCCCTGACTACGCTCTGAATTCATAGAAAGTGAAAGGAAAATAAATAGCGTTGAATATTAGTGATATTTATGTTCTTGTATTGTATTGTTATAATCCTAGCGGATTTGGAAGAAAGGTTAGCAGGGGCAGTTGTCTCATTCTATAAGTGTTTATATTCTTGGTGATGTGATGTGGTAATCATCATCATCATGTGTTCTGACTTATTTGATGAACATGCGTTGTTATTACAGGACATGGTATTTGCAACATCTCCAGCAAGTCCAGCAACCTACCATTAGCAACAAATGATGAGAAGATCATAGCTAGAGAAGTTGTCTCCCTGTATCGTGCTCAGAAAGTTGTGTCGGCAGACGTCAGAGGGGTAGGTTTGAAGATTGATGTCTGCTATGTGTGTGTGTGTGTGTCAAATGTTTGGATTGTGTGTGTGCATGAATGGTTTAATTGTGCGTGTGTGTGTGTGTGTTGAATGATTGTACTATGTGTGACGTGATTGTATTATGTGTTGTACCTGTGTCAAATGATTCTATTGTGTGTTGTATATGTGTGATGATTGTGTTCTTCTTCTTCTTCTTCTTCAATGATCCAGCAGCACTTGAGCTTTTGCCCTTCGCCCAATGCTATGTAGTGGTATCTGCATGTGTCTGTAAGTTGTTCTTTTGTTCCGTATAGTGTGTTCCATTTATCTGGCCTTGGAGGAAGGAGGGTCTTTCTGATGTCATCTAGTGCTTGACACTTGAAGAGGTGGTGGTGAACGGTTTCATGATGATGTGCACACAGTTGGCACTCTGGAGTGTGTTGTGGATGAATTCTGTTCAAGTGATTATTAAGTGTTATGTGTTGGGTTCGGAGTCTAAAATGGTGCTCTGATCTCTTCTTGTAAGGTGGTTGATGTTGTCATTAAGGTTATGGCTGGCCATATGGGTGTACACATCTCTTCCTGTGTTTCCCATGGCCCATCTGTTCAGCCAAATTTCCTTATTTGTTGTCATTAGGATTTGCTTTGCTGTATGGAGAGTTGTTGCTGTGATTGGTTGTTCCTGTGTTGACCCTTTCTTGGCTAGCCTATCTGCTTTGTCATTTCAGGTGTGTTTGAATGTCCAGGACCAACCACAGGTAATTTGATGTCATTGTGAATTAGTCTGCATAATATCTAGGGATGTGGCGATGATTGATTTACAATTTGTAAATTAATCCTAGACTTGACTCGCAGACATTAATCTGGAGCAAAGATGAATTATGCTTTGGCCTCAAGAGCTAAACACACTCAGGTGGTGCTAACCTGATCTTCGCAGTAGATCAGCCTCATTATGGAGCATTTGTTGGCAGTTTGGATGATTCTGTCTAGTATTGTATAAGTTAGTAACCTCTCTTTTATGGTGGCTTTAAATGCAATCATCTGTATGACATTTTACCCTTTTGAAGAAGGCATCTGGTTTTTGAGATGTATCTAAGGCTAGACTTGGTTTGGACAGTGCATCGTTTCATCAAATCTTGTTCAACTTTCGTACAGAGTGATGTGGTAGTAAGTTTATCTTTACACCCAATTTGGCTCTGTCTGTTTCTGAAGGTGGTATCGACTGTCTTTGATTCACTAAAACTGGATGAAAGGATTGACTTGTAAGTTCAAACCCTGTTTCCTTTTCCAAACTTCAGGACAAGAGTTGGGTGATCTGATCAGGTCTTTCTTTCAAAGAACAGAGCTTTCCTTCTATCGGACAACCCACAAAAGTTTCCAACATTGTAATCTGTATTTGCACATGGGCATTGTAATGTCTTATTGTTAGTGATTAATCTAACCAAGCAGTTCTTACTTCAGACTTCTGGTCCAGGGAGAATCGAAGAAGTAACTTAAGACAATGAGAAAAACTTTGATCTATTTATTGCAGAGTCTGATGAAATCAGATATAAGTTTATCAGAGAATATTGATCAGATCCTCCAGGTGCACAGTGACAAGTTTCTGATCCTCTATCTTAATGAAATCTCAATGCTTTAGTCTTCTACACAAGCACTGATGATAGGCTATAGCTTCATCAAATTACCAAGATATTATGACTAGTCTGTTCTAGCAGTGAGGATTGTCTAGATTTAATGTGATATTCATGTTTGACAATTGTATTGCTATAATCTAGTGAGTGGAGTATACACTGTTTTGCACATAGTTTATTTTGGTTTATTTTGGTAATCAGTCATATGTAGTTTCTTATGATGATCATCGTTAGTTTACAGTGCATTTTTGAAACATCCGTCAGAACTTTGCACAAATAGAGAGTCATGCTAGAGGCTCTGTATCTGCCAGAATCTGGACGCAGGTCATGAGGTAGAGGAAGAGGTTGCAATGTGGTGTGGTGGGGTCAAAGCTTTGGATTTGTGTGGATGAAGGTTAATTGTCGTGATTTTTGTTGATGATTGTCATATGTAAGAAGTTACTTAATCAGTTGTATGTAATTGATGATTGTGTTGTATGTTGTATAAATTTCAGTATATATTTATGTTTACAGATTGGTATTCAGATGAACAAGCTGGAAAGAGTAGGACATGTCTCAGGTTTCTCATCAAGCACCACGCACGGAGTCGGACATCAGAGCATTCTTAACTTTGCTGTTCCTAAAACAACCAGCAACGCAACCATCACTGCAGATTTAGTTGCTATAACAACATCATCATCATCAGTGACAGATTCCAACAGATCAGCAAGCAGAACTGAACCAGTTTCATCAGTCCTGACCAACCGAAGTAGTAGTAGCAGCCATGATGGTATATCTAGTGAATCATCGACAACCACTATTAGAAGACAGTCCTCTACACATATTTATGTTAACAGTTCCAAACCAGACAGTATGGCCGACTTAAACTCACATCTAGCGTCTGCAACAGTCACCTGCACTACTACTCAGAGTAATCACTCTCTGCAACACATCAGAAACTTGTCATCAGAACTTCATTCAAATCATACTAACAAACTGACTGATGTGTCAGTCTCCATGACATCTTCAAGTTTAAATTATTCTAGCAACAGAAACGTGAATGAAACAGGCAGTAATGTTGATCTTTTTAAAGCAAGCACAAGCAGAGGGCATGGAGAACAGCATGGAGATGAGCATGGAAATAAGCATGCTTGCAGCAGTTTCCTTTCAGAATCACAAGTACAAAACTATTTTTAGATATGTTACATGTTCATATTTCTGTATTTTGTGTTGTGTATGGTTTTGGTATTCTAGCTCAGATAGATTGTGAAGTGATTGATTTCTATTCTATTTCCACAGATAGATTGTGAAGTGATAGATTTCTATTCTATTTCCACAGATAGATTGTGAAGTGATAGATTTCTATTCTATTTCCACATATAGATTGTGAAGTGATAGATTTCTATTCTATTTCCACAGATAGATTGTGAAGTGATAGATTTCTATTCTATTTCCACAGATAGATTGTGAAGTGATGATTTCTATTCTATTTCCACAGATAGATTGGTGTTTTAACGGATAGATTTTAGTTCTCTCTCTTCTTTTTTCCCTCTCATCTCCTCCCTTTATCTCTTTCCAGGGGCTCCTCCCTTCCCTCCCCCTCCTCCCTTACCCTCCCCCCTCTCCCTCCTCTCTCTCTCTCTTCTCTCTCTATCTGATTCATGCAGCCTTTAGCCGTGGTGTGTTTTTCATCACATATTCAGCGTCATTTGGAGCTCTGGTGCTTATCCTTTGGCAATATGTCCGGTTTCAGCCAGCATTTACTGGGTTCACTCTCCGTCAGCCTTTGGCTACCCCCAGCCTACTTGCAAGGCAGCAGGTTGCTATTTTCTTTTAGGATAGCGACCCTTAGACAACCTTTCCTCTCGGGTAGCATCATCTGCTCAGGTTACCAGTCTTTTTTTTGACTGCTTGGTTTGCCTGCCGTCCAGTTTTGTGTACAGGTTGCTCCACTAGCCTTTGATTGTCCCCAATCAAACTACAAGACAGCAGTAGTAGTTCTCTGGAGGGAAACATGGTTATTGTTCTCTGGATGGAATCCCCATCTTCGAGGCTCGCCACAGTTTTGTTCACTTTGCGTTTCTTTTGGGTGCTTGTTTGCACTGGATTCAAGCCTCTGCTGGGCTCTCCAGTTTTTCTGCGCATTGGGTGGTCCGCTAACCCCTACGTTTGCTACGGCTTTTCGTCGCTACATTTCAGCACCGTGCCTGTCTGCCCCACCGGTGGGCTCACATGTGTTTCATCCATGTGCGTGTTCGCTCTACCTTGGTGCCTGCTCACCATGTTTATCAGGTTTCTCACTGTGCTCACGTTTATTATGTCATGAGATTGTCATGACACGCAACTCAATTCAGGCCCCCACCTCAGGGCTCAGAGTTTCGCCCCTTGTGGGCCCACATCTCTTCTCTGAATGCACCCCTCATCCTTTTATGTTTATTTGTTCAGCTTTTCCCATCGGTCGGGAGAGACGTGCACTAATAGTCACTCTCGGATTCTGCTCTTCTGTGTTGCGAGCGGATCTCATCCAACGTAACTGTGTCTGCATCACTACTTAAATCAGAGTAGCTCTCCCTCGACCCCTACCCGCTTAGCCAGACAAGATCGGTTGTCTGTTACCAGGGTCACCATGTGGAGGTGGGGTAGGATCTTGATTAATGCCAGCTCACTAATCCTGTCGCTGCTTTGTCCCTATGCGCCTTTGACCCCAGATTTCTATTCTATTTTCACAGATAGATTGGGAAGTGATAGATTTCTATTCTATTTTCACAGATAGATTGTGAAGTCTTACAAGAGTTGCCCAGTGAAATCGTTGAAGAGATTTTCGAAGACCTGAAACGCAGAAAGCTACAGAAACAAAGTGTGAAATCTATTCCCTTAGACTTACCTGGTCCAAGTGTGCAACATTTCCGGAATAACGAACAACCTCAGAGTTGCAAAAATGTTAGAAGTACGACAGTTTCTGAATGTGAATTACCTTCAATGTCTCAGGTAAATATTCTTTTTATTTTATCTTAGATTTGGGTCAGACGCTCTGTCTCCCTTTGGGGGACTATGCACAAGATGTATTGGTTTGTAACAGCAATTTATAGCTGACTGCTAGAGTTAGTGTAAGAACATAGTTGACTGCTAGAGTTAGTGTAAGAACATAGCTGACTGCTAGAGTTAGTGTAAGAACATAGTTGACTGCTAGAGTTAGTGAACATAGTTGACTCAGAAGTAAGAACATAGCTGACTGCTAGAGTTAGTGTAAGAACAAGTTGACACTAGGTTAGTATAGAACATAGTTGACTGCTAGAGTTAGTTTAAGACAGTTGACTGCTAGAGTTAGTGTAAGAACATAGTTGACTGCTAGAGTTAGTGTAAGTGTAAGAACATAGCTGACTGCTAGTGTTAGTGTAAGAACATAGTTGACTGCTAGAGTTAGTTTAAGAACATGTGACTGCTAGAGTTAGTTTAAGAACATAGTTGACTGCTAGAGTTAGTATAAGAACATAGTTGACTGCTAGAGTTAGTTTAAGAACATAGTTGACTGCTAGAGTTAGTGTAAGAACATAGTTGACTGCTAGAGTTAGTTTAAGAACATAGTTGACTGCTAGAGTTAGTGTAAGAACATAGCTGACTCAGAGTTAGTGTAAGTGTAAGAACATAGTTGACTGCTAGAGTTAGTGTAAGAACATAGTTGACTGCTAGAGTTAGTGTAAGTGTAAGAACATAGTTGACTGCTAGAGTTAGTGTAAGAACATAGTTGACTGCTAGAGTTAGTTTAAGAACATAGTTGACTGCTAGAGTTAGTGTAAGAACATAGTTGACTCTAGAGTAGTGTAAGAACATAGTTGACTGCTAGAGTTAGTTTAAGAACATAGTTGACTGCTAGAGTTAGTGTAAGAACATAGTTGACTGCTAGAGTTAGTTTAAGAACATAGTTGACTGCTAGAGTTAGTTTAAGAACATAGTTGACTGCTAGAGTTAGTTTAAGAACATAGTTGACTGCTAGAGTTAGTGTAAGAAGATAGTTGACTGCTAGAGTTAGTATAAGAACATAGTTGACTGCTAGAGTTAGTTTAAGAACATAGTTGACTGCTAGAGTTAGTGTAAGAACATAGCTGACTGCTAGTGTTAGTTTAGAACATAGTTGACTGCTAGAGTTAGTGTAGGTAAGAACATAGCTGACTGCAGAGTAGTGTAAGAACATAGTTGACTGCTAGAGTTAGTGTAGTGTAAGAACATGTTGACTGTAGAGTTAGTTAAGAACATAGCTGACTGCTAGAGTTAGTTTAAGAACATAGCTGACTGCTAGAGTTGTTAAGAACATAGCTGACTCAGAGTTATTTAAGACATATGCTGACTGCTAGAGTTAGTGTAAGAACATAGCTGACTGCTAGAGTTAGTTTAAGAACATAGCTGACTGCTAGAGTTAGTGTAAGAACATAGTTGACTGCTAGAGTTAGTTTAGAACATAGCTGACTGCAGTTAGTTTAAGAACATAGTGACTGCTAGAGTATGTTAGTTTAAGAACAAAGCTGACCAAGACTTCACTCCACATCCATGTGCTGGCCCTGGAAACAGACGACTACCAAGAAGTCTGGTTGTAATTGTAGTGACTGAAGAGGGAGCTAGTTAGGTACCCAGAAAAGGCTATAATGAAATCGGATGTGTTGGAGTTGAAGATGTACCTACTATAGCTAACGCTGAAAACTGCGACACAACACATTCCGTTCTCTGAAGAAGAAGCAGATCTGAGACTGACATTCAGCAGAACATAGAGTTACTGTTGAGATATTTATCTAGCTCTAATGTACTATGCACCTATGATGTCACCCTCATTGCTGTCATGTTTATTGAAACCAGAGCCCGTCTGCCCAGCGTGTTCGTAGCGCGTTGGACTGCGGGTGACTAGTCCTCTGTGTGTGGGTTCAATTCCGCGGACTGGCAGAAAAGCCACAGGTTCCCCAGATGCACGGTGTTCATGGCACCGAGCCGAAGAGCTGTAAGCTCAAGTGCTTCTGGATGGGAAAAAAAAAAATTGAAACCAGACTGCTAGTTTCCATATTGTCTGATACAGTTATCACTTTTCAGTTTTGGTTGATGTTGTCTTTGTTGCGTGATGTTGTCGTATGGTTGATGTTGTCTTCTGTTGATGTTGTCTTCTGTTGATGTTGTCGGTTTTCGTGATGTTGTCTTCTGTGATTGTCTTCTGTTGATGTTGTCTTCTGTTGATGTTGTCTTCTGTTGATGTTGTCTTCTGTTGATGTTGTCTTCGTTGATGTGCTTCTGTGATGTTGTCTTCTGTTGATGTTGTCTTGTTGATGTTGTCTTCTGTTGATGTGTCTTGTTGATGTTGTCTTCTGTTGATGTTGTCTTCTGTTGATGTTGTCTTCTGTTGATGTTGTCTTCTGTTGATGTTGTCTTCTGTTGATGTGTCTGTGATGTTCTTCTGTTGATGTTGTCTCTGTTGATGTTGTCTTCTGTTGATGTTGTCTTCTGTTGATGTTGTCTTCTGTTGATGTTGTCTTCTGTTGATGTTGTCTTCTTGTTGATGTTGTCTTCTGTTGATGTTGTCTTCTGTATGTGTCTGTTGATGTTGTCTTCTGTTGATGTTGTCGTTTGTTGATGTTGTCTTCTGTTGATGTTGTCTTTGGTTGATGTTGTCTTCTGTTGATGTTGTCATTGGTTGATGTTGTCTTCTGTTGATGTTGTCTTCTGTTGATGTTGTCATTTGTTGATGTTGTCTTCTGTTGATGTTGTCTTCTGTTGATGTTGTCTTCTGTTGATGTTGTCATTGGTTGATGTTGTCTTCTGTTGATGTTGTCTTTTGATGTTGTCTTCTGTTGATGTTGTCATTGGTTGATGTTGTCTTCTGTTGATGTTGTCGTTGGTTGATGTTGTCTTCTGTTGATGTTGTCTTGGTTGATGTTGTCTTCTGTTGATGTTGTCTTCTGTTGATGTTGTCTTCTGTGATGTTGTTGTATGTTGTCTTCTGCTGATGTTGTCTTCTGTTGATGTGTTCGTGGTTGATGTTGTCTTCTGTTGATGTTGTCTTCTGTTGATGTTGTCTTCTGTTGATGTTGTCTTCTGTTGATGTTGTCTTCTGTTGATGTTGTCTTCTGTTGATGTTGTCTATTGGTTGCTTTGTTGTCTTCTGTTGATGTTGTCTTCTGTTGATGTTGTCATTGGTTGATGTTGTCTCTGTTGATGTGTCGTGTTGATGTTGTCTTCTGTTGATGTTGTCTTCTGTTGATGTTGTCTTCTGTTGATGTTGTCTTCTGATGATGTTGTCTTCTGTTGATGTTGTCTTCTGTTGATGTTGTCATTGGTTGATGTTGTCTTCTGTTGATGTTGTCTTCTGTGATGCTGTCTTCTGTGATGTGTCTTCTGTGATGCTTCTTCTGTTGATGTTGTCTTCTGTTGATGCTTGTCATTGGTTGATGTGTCTTCTGTTGATGTTGTCTTCTGTTGATGTTGTCATTGGTTGATGTTGTCTTCTGTTGATGTTGTCGTTGGTTGATGTTGTCTTCTGTTGATGTTGTCTTCTGTTGATGTTGTCTTCTGTTGATGTTGTCTTCTGTTGATGTTGTCTTCTGTTGATGTTGTCTTCTGTTGATGTTGTCGTTGGTTGATGTTGTCTTCTGTTGATGTTGTCTTCTGTTGATGTTGTCTTCTGTTGATGTTGTCGTTGGTTGATGTTGTCTTCTGTTGATGTTGTCGTTGGTTGATGTTGTCGTTGGTTGATGTTGTCTTCTGTTGATGTTGTCTTCTGTTGATGTTGTCTTCTGTTGATGTTGTCATTGGTTGATGTTGTCTTCTGTTGATGTTGTCTTCTGTTGATGTTGTCATTGGTTGATGTTGTCTTCTGTTGATGTTGTCATTGGTTGATGTTGTCTTCTGTTGATGTTGTCATTGGTTGATGTTGTCTTCTGTTGATGTTGTCGTTGGTTGATGTTGTCTTCTGTTGATGTTGTCTCCACCCATGTGTTGCTGGGGCTCGCAAGGGGAGCAAAGAATAGTAACACTCGACCTACAAGGCATGTCATAAGAGGCGACTGAGGTAGGGCTTAGGAAGCTACCTAGTAACTAAAAAGTGTAGCAGAAATCAGATGTGCTGGCCTACTTGTAGGTGCATAACTGGCACAATGTACAATCACTCTTAGGCTCAGATCACGATCAAATCATAAAGAGTGGTTTCTTCTTCTCTTCTTTGCGTTCATTCTTTACGACCAATTTTAATCACTCTTTGTGATATGTTTGATCTTTGCCAAGAACATGTATACGTTGCACATTGGTTTGGTAGGCCCCTAAACACATAGACTTCTACACGTTTAGGACATGTGCATCCGATTTCAGCCAAAGCTCCTTAGTCGCCTCTTTCGACATACATGGCAGGTAACAGTGGTTCTATTCTTTACATCCCAAATTTAGGCCCGGTAATCACTCGGCGGAGTGGTTTAACGAGTGGTCGATACGGAGAGTTTGAAGAAGAAGAAGAAGAAAGAAGTTGATGTTGTCTTCTGTTGATGTTGTCGTCTGTTGATGTTGTCCTGTGAGAATGAATCAGCTATCATTCATAATTTATCTTCATCATTAAATAGCTTGTCCTGAACAGAACTTTGCCACCCCAACAGTCCTCCGGAATTTCTCTCTCTCATAGGCCAGATGTCCTGCCTCTACAACCGTCATGCTCAAGCCATCAGTTACATCCTGAATCCATCTTCTCCGTGGTCTTCCTTTTCTTCTCTTTGCCAGTATCTCCTTCCATGATGGTCTTCCAGCCTTCATGTCTTTTATATGTCCAAAATATCTCAATTTTCTCTTTCTTATTTGTAACATCAGCAAGTTTTCTTTGATTTTGAGTTCTTTCTGGATAGATCTATTTGTTCTCTTCTCTGTCCATGATATACGAAGACTCTTCTGTAACACTTATATTCAAAAGCACATATATGTTTTCCCACTGCTTTATGGGCATCTGGCTTAGCGGGTAGTGAGCTTGATCACAACCCAAGAGTACCTGGTTCAAACTCGGGAGGAGGGGGGCAGTTTGGAAACAAATTAGTGCCCTTGGATTTCTACGAACTGTAAAATAGACCTCACTGTTCAGAAAGCAATGACAAACTACTGAACGTATAAGTGATGCCTAGAAAAGCAACGACTCTTTTACTGTAGCTGATGGTGACGTCATGTCAAGGATGTGCCTGAATATTTCATTTTCATTTCACTACCTTGTTAAATGTCCATGTTTCACACCCATGTGATGGCACTGGAAATATGCATGCTTTTAATATTCTGATCTTTGTTTTCTTATCAATTTCCTTTCATAATTACCTCCCATATTACAGATTGATGTAACCTGCTTCAGTGCTCTCCCCTTAAATCTTCAACAAGAGCTGACAGAAGCTTATGCTAAACAGACAGTCACAGGTCATAGTGCAACAGTCACAGGTCACAGGGCAACAGTCACAGGTCACAGGGCAACAGCAGAAGATAAGATGACGGCCATGACAGAAGTAAATATATACATTTGATTGATATAGAATCATTATTGCTATTTGAACCTTACAAGTCCCAGCACTTCAAACAAATGTCCCAACTGAATTCCTAGAGGAAATGCAACATTGAGAAGTATTTCTCGAAAGGAATGAATTCTTATTTTCATGTTTGTTGGCCTACATGCTCTGATATAACCAATAAAAGGTTTGTCTTAGGTTGAAAGGAGCGTGCCTCGGCTTAAAGAGGCTATAATCCTCTACTAAACAAACAAAGTTCGAGAATTAGGCGTTAAGTTTGGACATGCCAGACAGTGTCGTCTTCGTGGTAGAGAGAAGATATAATAATCAACTTCTCATGGGTACTGTGAGCAAATGGACTTTAGGATGGCTGCTGCAACAGAGGACAGAGCATGCATGGGAATGCCTAATGTGCCGTGACGTCGGTCGCATAACATAACATAACAAATAAATTTCAAATCCATATTTAAAGTTCAAGTGACAGTTAAATGGATGTGGTACTAATTTGAGAACGAACATATATGTTGTTAATGTCACGTAACATATATGTTGTTAACTCTTTCCACGCTTTTAGCCGCACACTGCGCCACGGTGGAAGTCCGTTGCACGCTTTAAGCCGCACACTGTGCCATAGAGTTGCTTCCTTATAAGAAGTCTTTCTAGTTTTACTTCTACTATTTTACTTATACTACTTTTAACCTTGTTATTCTATTGGGTTGTCCAGTTTTCTTCAATTTAGTATAATAATATATATATGTTTATTTATTGAACGAGTAGTTAGGGATCGTAATTAAAAAAATATAATTCTTTACTTCCCTTGAATTAACTGCTTAAAAATTGAGGCAATAAATGGGCTTGGAAAGAGTTAATATCACGTAAGATGGATGTGAATTATACAAGTGAAGATATACAAAATGAAGAACAATATCAAAAGTATGTTTCACTCAAAAGTGTTAGTTTTATTGATGACTATTTTATGTATGCCAGTATCATTTGCTTGACATCATTAGTATTATGTTTTAGTTTCATTAAGTTTTGCGTACATATTCGGTCTAAGCACCGAAACATTGAGTGTTGTTTATTTTCATATTTTATCATTCATTTGTCACTACTTATGTAATACTGCCTATACCTGTCTTTGTTCAATCGCTTTTATTGATGATAAATGTCCAAGTGAAGGTTTTGAAGCAATCTCCTTACAGAGCTTGACTATACAAGACCACTCGGCCCGTTTGGTGCCCGTGTGGGGTCGGGTCTGTGAGGGAAGTAAGGATAGTACCACTGTGACCTACAAGGCATGTCGTAAAGATGACTGATGTAGGAACTAGGAAATTGCCTAGTAAATATAAAGTATCGCAGAAATCGGATGTGCTGGCCTACTTGTGGCACAGCATACAATCGCTCTTAGGCTCAGATCTCATACAAATCACACAGTGATTAACAAGTGATCAATATGGAGCGTTCGAAGAAGAAGAAGACTTTACAAGTGAGAACAACCAACCATTGCTGGTTTCTGATGCAGTCCTCATCTTTATTTGGTAACACTAACTGCAGGTCTGCTGTCAAATATCACAGCTAACTGCAGGTCTGCTGTCAAATATCACAGCTAACTGCAGGTCTGCTGTCAAATATCACAGCTAACTGCAGGTCTGCTGTCAAATATCACAGCTAACTGCAGGTCTGCTGTCAAATATCACAGCTAACTGCAGGTCTGCTGTCAAATATCACAGCTAACTGCAGGTCTGCTGTCAAATATCACAGCTAACTGCAGGTCTGCTGTCAAATATCACAACGCGTTGTTCAATATCAGCTAACTGCAGGTCTGCTGTCAAATATCACAGCTAACTGCAGGTCTGCTGTCAAATATCACAGCTAACTGCAGGTCTGCTGTCAAATATCACAGCTAACTGCAGGTCTGCTGTCAAATATCACAGCTAACTGCAGGTCTGCTGTCAAATATCACAGCTAACTGCAGGTCTGCTGTCAAATAATCACAGTCGGTTGATGGTTGGTCTAAATGAGGTTTGTCTTTCTTGTAGTTGCTATGTATTGTCTTGCATTTTAAAACCTGCATGTTTATCTGGACATGAGGGACCTCAAACAATCAAGACAGACGTTCAGAAGTCTAACTTTGTACATTTTCATATTGTCCTTGAGGAATGAATTTGGTATTATCATTGAGGTACAAATATTTGCTGATACTTTCAAATCTATTTCTTGACATTACTATATCAGGGCAGGATTTGCTAAG
This sequence comes from Arion vulgaris, assembly GCA_020796225.1. NCBI lineage: Eukaryota > Metazoa > Mollusca > Gastropoda > Stylommatophora > Arionidae > Arion > Arion vulgaris. The sequence continues at coordinate 19,307,417 of CM036778.1, read as the reverse complement.
TGCAGAATTAAAAGTCTTATTCTTGTACCTGGCCAAACTGCACTGTCTGGTATTATTATGCATTGTCTTGTTTCCAACATTTCTGGTTCATTGGAGGGAAAATACATAGTGGGACACTCCAAATTGCCTGGCTGGGACAAAAACGATACATTGTCCCAATGGTTGAAAATATTCATAATGCGGACCAACGTCACATAGTCAGAAAGAGTGGCAAAGCACAAGCATGATCGTTATTGTAGATCAAATCCATGCTAAACTGAATGGCTGAAAAGCGATTAATATAGATTGTTGAACGTTGAATGCAAGAAAGATGAAAATGTAAGGAACTGTCAGGCTCTCATATGCTCTGATACGCTCTCATACATATGTAGAAACCTGTGAACTGAGGCACAACATATTCCCGCTCTTGGTGCGAACCACACAGATCAGAAAGAGTGGTTAACTTGGTTGATAAGAGTAAACACTAAGAAGAAGAAGAAGAAGAAGATACACACTGTATAAGAACAGGAAAGTAACTCTCTCTATCCCACTTTTTTAACCCACATTGGAGCATAGGCCTTCAACTAACTCATGCCAAGTCTTCCTATCTCTAGTTTTCTCCTGCAGCTCCCTCCAGCTCTTTTTTATATTGTTGATATCTACCTCCAAATCTTGTCTCCATGTATTGCTAAGCCTCCATCTCTTTCGCTGTCCCTAGGGAAGAGACCATTGATATGTAAATAGCCATACTGACAGGAAATAATTCTATTCACAGGAGGTAACTTCACCATCTTAAATCGCCACCAAAAATAAGAAAACGAAATAAACATTCGAATGCTGGTCTGAAGTCACCCAAACAGTCAAACAAGAAAGGTCTCACAGGAAGTGGCAAGCGATTATTAACTTTTGGTAACAGCAAGGTCAAAGATGGCTCAGACAAAGGTCACAAGGTACGTTGGACAGTAGTTTCATTATAATAATCTAGATATCTAACTTATTGATGCTCTCCCTAGTGCATGCATGCTAATGGTTCCCATGACTCACAACTTATATAAACCTCTTATTCTGTCTCTCAGGTGGCCAGTCCTGCTTGATTCAAACTTCCGTAGAATGAATTCGTGGAAATTACTATGTCCTTCTTCTAGCGACTTCTTCTTCTTGCGATCGCTATTTGTATGATTATACCTTCAGATGTGTTCTTATGTTGAAGTCAACTGTTGTCTGGAGCTCATCTCTGATGTTGAAGTCAACTGTTGTCTGGAGCTCATCTCTGATGTTGAACTGTGTCTATCATCTCTGATGTTGAAATCCTGTTGTCTGGAGCTCATCTCTGATGTGAAGTCAACTGTTGTCTGGCTCATCTGATTTGAAATCAACTGTTGTCTGAGCTCATCTCTGATGTTGAAGTCAACTGTTGTCTGAGCCATCTGATGTTGTATAGTTTTGAATGTAGTGACTTAACTACAAGAGGCTTGGTATGTTGATCAACAGCATACGATTTATTGGACGGTATAATCATCATATATAAGAGTTAGATGCATGATACTATGGTTCCTGGTGCATCTTCTGGCCTAGTATCACCTTCAGCACCTTCTGGTCTAGTATCACAGACTTCAGCACCTTCTGGCCTAGTATCACAGACTTCAGCACCTTCTGGCCTAGTATTGTCAACTTCAGCACCTTTTCAGTCGGAGAGAGAGGGCTCATCCCTAACCTTTTTAAAACTGGAGCGAACACTCGATGTTGGCAATGGTCAGCAGTGAAACATCGGATGCCATCCCACTCCAGCATGGCTGTCCATCAAAAATAAAATGTCCATGATGAACATACATATCCTGCGTGCAGAATTTAAAAATATGAACCGGCACAAAACACAGAAATAGGATAGTCCAAATTCACTACCAACCACGGTCTAAACACTGCAGCTGCCGCCATCTTGGAACCGGAAGTCTGACTGTTTCTAGCTACTATGTTTTCTTGTAGAACATCATTTAAAAAACAATGTCTGGGGGGGTCACTATATAGCCAAGTTGATAAGACACTGAGCTAGTGACCACATGTCTCTGTCTGGGGGGTCACTATATAGCCAAGTTGATAAGACACTGAGCTAGTGACCACATGTCTCGTACATTCTGGGTTCGAGCCCAGCTTGTACCACAAATTCTCAGTTCGCACACACTACACAGTTGAACTACAGGAAATCTGAATCCTTGACTTGGGAATCTAAATGACAAGTACCTCTAAAGTTGGAGTAAGGTTATCCTAAATGTCGGGGACTATAGTGATAAGGAAAGCAAGCCTTCATGCAAATGTTAGTCAGAGGTGACATATTAGTCGATATGAGTAAACCTGAATTTATATCAGGCGAACAATTTTCTATTACTTATGATTTCAACATAACAATTGTTGTCACAAAACATAACTACATGTGAAATGTGATGCCTGCGAAAAGTTACCAACAACACCAGAAAAGATAGAGTCACCAACATCAGCATAAGAAAGAAAGTTGGCACAGAATCTTGTTTGAATTACATTGAGAAACAAAGAATGAAGTGGTTTGGCCACTAAATAAGAATGCATCCAAACTCCACAGTATACAGAGTCTTCCACAACAGAACATCGGGAAAGAAGGCAAGAGAAAGACCACGGAAAAGATGGTTAGATGGCATAGCAGAATCCTGTTAAAGAGCAAAAATAACAATTACCCAAGCCACCAGAACAGCGCAAGACAAAAACAGAAAAACAACAACCCAGTAGCAGTGTGACGACACTGGGCAACAACCCAGTAACAGTGTGACGACACTGGGCAACAACTCGGTATCAGTGTGATGACACTGGGCAACAACCCGGTATCAGTGTGACGACAAAAGAAGAAGAATTGTTGTCTGTAACTAATGTTTAGAATTTGTTTACTTTCATTGGTTATTTTTGCTTACACCGAGCGATCTAGCATACGTTTAGCACCACTTGGGAATTAGTAGTACATCAGATGATGTCAGTCTGTCATATTCAGTCAACTTGTTACTTATGTCAGATGAAGTCAGTCAGTCATATTCAGTCTGCCCGAGTGGTTACCGGGCTCAAATTTGGGGTGTAAAGAATAGAACCACTGTTACCTGCCATGCATGCCGTAAGAGGTGACTAAGAAGGTTTGGCTGAAATCGGATGCATGTGTCCGCTAGGAATGCTAACCCGAAACAAATGCTTCCAGAAAACAGATGCACCAGGCCGTAAGACGCATAACATGGTGCAACGACCCTCACAATGAGGAATGGGATAACGGATTCTACGGCTGCCACTCTGCCTCAGAGATTTAGCCACGCAGTAAGAATGTCAGACCTACCATCACATAGATGGCAAAACTTACTGCTCGAAGAGGTCGCACAAATGGGGAAGCCTAAATCATAGAATTATATCCTACAGAACTGCCCCAGTATGCAGACTTGAGAAGAGGTGGCCCACTTACACTAGCGTCCAAGACAAACTGTATGGCGTGGCTGATAATCTGAGGCAGATGGCTGCCATTATTAGAGAATCCAAAGTCCCTATCTAGTGAGAATGCAGAAGAAGAATATTCAGTCAACTTGTTACGTATGTCAGATGAAGTCAGTCATATTATGGTATCTATTTCACAGAAAGCAACTAACGTACGGACATCACATGCAAGCTCTCATGCCATTATTTGTGATGATGATGATGATGACGATGATGATAATAATGGTGGTGATGACATTAGACATACTTATGATGAAACTAGGAATGTCCAAACTGTCACTGACACGACATATCGAGCAGGTAATACTCGAAGGAAGAATTGAAGTTTTAAATTGTTGATAGAATAAATTAAGGTAGAGTTCAAGGTCAGACAGGAAAAGGTCAAGTAATTTTAAAGTGTACACATCATCATCATCAACCTTGTCCTGAGCAGAACTTTGCCACCCCAACAGTCCTTCAGAATTTCTCTCTCTATATTGGCCACAAGTCCCACCTCTGCAGCCGTCATGTTCAAACCATCAGTTACATCCTGAATCCATCACTTCCATGGTTTTGCTCTTCTTCTCTTTGTCGAGTATGCCTCCTTCCATGATGGTCTTCTTCAGCCCTTCATGTTTTTTTATATGTCCAAAATATCTCAATTTTATCTTTCTTATTTGTAGCATCAGCCAGTTTTCTTTGATTTTGAATTCTTTCTGGATAGATCTATTTGTTCTCTTCTCTGTCCATGATATCAGAAGGACTCTTCTGTAACACTTATATTCAAAAGCACATATATTTTTTCCACTGTTTATTAAATGTCCATGCTTCACACCCATACGTTGCCACTGGGAATATGCATGCTCTTAGTATTCTGATTTTTTTTTCTTATCAGTTCCGTTCCAAACTGTTTTTAGTTGTTTAATTTTTTGTAAAGCCATGTTTGTTCTTCTTTTAATTTCCTTCATCCCATTTCCATCTGTTGTTAGCAGTAAACCAAGATATTCAAAACTGTTCACATTGCCATCTGTTGTTAGCAGTGAACCAAGATATTCAAAACTGTTCACATTTCTATCTGTTGTTAGCAGTGAACCAAGATATTCAAAACTGTTCACATTTCATCTGTTGTGAGTGAACTAAGATATTCAAACATGTTCACATTTCTATCTGTTGTTAGCAATGAACCAAGATATTCAAAACTGTTCACATTTCCATCTGTTGTTAGCGATGAACTAAGATATTCAAAACATGTTCACATTTCTATCTGTTGTTAGCAGTGAACCAAGATATTCAAAACTGGTCTACATTTTCTACTTTCTCTCCGTTGATAAAAATATCTTTTGTTATGTTCGTTTTATCTGTAGTCATTATTTTTGTTTTTGCCACATTGAGATATAGATTGTGTTTTTCGCTTTATCTTGCATTTCCATTACTAATTACTGAAATCTTTTTTGTGATGTTGACAGTAATACTGTATCATCAGCGTATCTTAGTTCAGGTATTTCTCATCCACCACTTATATCTCATCCACCACATATATCTCATCCACCACTTATATCTCTTCCACCACTTATATCTCATCCACCACTGATATCTCATCCACCACTTATATCTCATCCACCACTGATATCTCATCCACCACTATATCTCATCCACCACTTATATCTCATCCACCACTTATATCTCATCCACCACTTATAAAAGGATTGTATTGTTTTTTCCCCTACTATCTTCTTCTTGCACTCATTCACTATGATTTCAGGCATAGTCAGGAGCCTGGTATGGTGCTTCGACTGATTTTTCGTGAAGGCCTGTTTTCCTTTTTTAGTATCATTCGCCATTTAGGCATGCCTTCTCCGACTTCAGAGCTCCTTATTTTCTGTAACATTCCTCATGATGTCTGTAACATTCCTCATGATGTTTGTAACATTCCTCATGATGTCTGTAACATTCCTCATGATGTTTATAACATTCCTCATGATGTTTATAACATTCCTCATGATGTTTGCAGCATTCCTCATGATGTTTATAACATTCCTCATGATGTCTGTAACATTCCTCATGATGTCTGTAACATTCCTCATGATGTCTGTAACATTCCTCATGATGTTTATAACATTCCTCATGATGTCTGTAACATTCCTCATGATGTCTGTAACATTCCTCATGATGTCTGTAACATTCCTCATGATGTCTGTAACATTCCTCATGATGTCTGTAACATTCCTCATGATGTTTATAACATTCCTCATGATGTCTGTAACATTCCTCATGATGTCTGTAACATTCCTCATGATGTCTGTAACATTCCTCCATGATGTCTTCAACATTCCTCATGATGTTTATAACATTCCTCATGATGTTTATAACATTCCTCATGATGTTTATAACATTCCTCATGATGTCTGTAACATTCCCCATGATGTTTATAACATTCCTCATGATGTCTGTAACATTCCTCATGATGTCTGTAGCATTCCTCATGATGTCTGTAACATTCCTCATGATGTCTGTAACATTCCTCATGATGTCTGTAACATTCCTCATGATGTCTTTAACATTCCTCATGATGTCTGTAACATTCCTCATGATGTTTGCAACATTCCTCATGATGTCTGTAACATTCCTCATGATGTCTGTAACATTCCTCATGATGTCTGTAACATTCCTCATGATTGCTCTTAACATTCCTCATGATGTTTGCAACATTCCTCATGATGTCTGTAACATTCCTCATGATGTCTGCCTAACATTCCTCATGATGTTTCAACATTCTCTCATGATGTCTGTAACATTCCTCATGATGTCTGTAACATTCCTCATGATGTTTGCAACATTCCTCATGATGTCTGTAACATTCCTCATGATGTCTGTAACATTCCTCATGATGTCTGTAACATTCCCCATGATGTTTATAACATTCCTCATGATGTCTGTAACATTCCTCATGATGTCTGTAACATTCCTCATGATGTCTGTAACATTCCTCATGATGTCTAACATTCCTCATGATGTCTTAACATTCCTCATGATGTCTTCAACATTCCTCATGATGTCTGTAACATTCCTCATGATGTCTGTAACATTCCTCATATTCTTCAACATTCCTCATGATGTTTATAACATTCCTCATGATGTTTAGTAACATTCCTCATGATGTTCTTAACATTCCTCATGATGTCTGTAACATTCCTCATGATGTCTGTACATTCTCATGTGTTTGCAGCATTCCTCATGATGTTTGCAACATTCATCATGATGTCTGTAACATTCCTCATGATGTTTGCAGCATTCCTCATGATGTTTGCAGCATATATGTTAAACAGACGATACTGCTCGTGTGTTGCCGGGCTTACAAGGGGAGCAAAGAATAGTACCACTTCGACATACAAAGCATGCCATAAGAGGTGACTGAGATATGGTCTTAGGAAGCTACCTAGTAAATAAAAAGTGTCGAGAAATCGGATGTACTGGCTTACTTGTAAGCGATAACTGGCACAAGCATCAATCGCTCTTAAGCTCAGATTATATAAAGATCACACAGAGTGGTTAACATGTGGTCAATGTGGAGCGTTTGAAGAAGAAAAACAGACGATACAACAAAATGCAGTGGTGCCTCACATCTTGTGTGTGGTCAGACAGACATCTAGTGTGTGGTCAGACAGACATCTAGTGTGTGGTCAGACAGACATCCTGCATGTGGTCAGACAGACATCCATCGTGTGGTCAGGCAGACATCCAGCGTGTGATCAGGCAGACATCCAGCGTGTGGTCAGACAGACATCAAGCGTGTGGTCAGACAGACATCCAGTGTGTGGTCAGACAGACATCCAGCATGTGGTCAGACAGACATCCAGCGTGTGGTCAGATAGACATTGTGGATGAGAAGAGATAGCACTAAAAAAACCAGCACAGAAGAAGAATATTGAAAACTCAAGAAGCTGGGTCCGTATGGATGGAAACTCAAGAAGCTGGGTCTGTATGGGTGGAAACTCAAGAAGCTGGGTCTGTATGATGGAAACTCAAGAAGCTGGGTCCGTATGATGGAAACTCAAGAAACTGGGTCTGTATGATGGAAACTCAAGAAGCTGGGTCTGTATGATGGAAACTCAAGAAGCTGGTTCTGTATGATGGAAACTCAAGAAGCTGGTTCTGTATGATGGAAACTCAAGAAGCTGGGTCTGTATGGATGAAGCTTGGTCTGTATGGATGGAAACTCAAGAAGCTGGGTCTGTATGGATGAAGCTGGGTCCGTATGGATGGAAACTCAAGAAGCTGGGTCTGTATGGATGAAGCTTGGTCTGTATGGATGAAGCTGGGTCTGTATGGATGGAAACTCAAGAAGCTGGGTCTGTATGGATGGAAACTCAAGAAGCTGGGTCTGTATGGATGGAAACTCAAGAAACTGGGTCTGTATGGGTGGAAAAACTCAAGGAAACTTGGGTCTGTATGAATGGAAGTCGGAAATACAACCTAGAATACAAATTAGTGTATTGTTGTACTCTCATGCACCACAGGGAACACAAAGACATGTTGTATACAGAGATCACTTTGTTTCTCATTGTGTTTACTTGCACTAGATAATGATAGTGTTTCTGTAAGACTGTTCTTTCATAACATAACTAACTATCATCACGTGATAGATGAAGGCAGACAAGGAGAAGAGTCTCTTGGAGAGTTAACTTTCTGTGGTTCTAGCAGACTTAAGGATGTCAAGCAGCTCTTGAAGGAATGGATGATATCTTGTCCAGGTAGTAACCAATGTCATCCTTCAATATGACATTATGCCCGTGTGGTGCGGGAAACCAATGTCATCCTTCATAGATGACATTATACCTGTGTGGTGTGGGCAACCAATGTCATCCTTCATAGATGACATTATACCTGGTGGTGCGGGCAACCAATGTCATCCTTCATAGATGACATTATGCCTGTGTGGTGCGGGCACCAATGTCATCCTTCATAGATGACATTATACCCGTGTGGTGCCGGGGCAACCAATGTCATCCTTCATAGATGACATTATGCCTGTGTGGTGCCGGGGCAACCAATGTCATCCTTCATAGATGACATTATGCCTGTGTGGTGCCGGGGCAACCAATGTCATCCTTCATAGATGACATTATACCTGTGTGGTGCCGGGGCAACCAATGTCATCCTTCATAGATGACATTATACCCGTGTGGTGCCGGGGCAACCAATGTCATCCTTCATAGATGACATTATACCCGTGGTGCGGGCAACCAATGTCATCCTTCATAGATGACATTATACCGTGTGTGCGGGGCAACCAATGTCATCCTTCATAGATGACATTATACCCGTGTGGTGCCGGGGCAACCAATGTCATCCTTCATAGATGACATTATACCTGTGGTGCGGGGCAACCAATGTCATCCTTCATAGATGACATTATACCCATGTGGTGCGGGCAACCAATGTCATCCTTCATAGATGACATTATACCCGTGTGGTGCCGGGGCAACCAATGTCATCCTTCATAGATGACATTATACCCGTGTGGTGCCGGGGCAACCAATGTCATCCTTCATAGATGACATTATACCTGTGTGGTGCCGGGGCAACCAATGTCATCCTTCATAGATGACATTATACCTGTGTGGTGCCGGGGCAACCAATGTCATCCTTCATAGATGACATTATGCCTGTGTGTGCGGGGCAACCAATGTCATCCTTCATAGATGACATTATGCCTGTGTGGTCGGGCAACCAATGTCATCCTTCATAGATGACATTATACCGTGTGGTGCGGGCACGCAAGGGAGCAAAGAATAACACCACTGCGACCTACAAGGTATGTGGTTGCCAGGGCGATTGATGTAGGGCCTAGGAAGCTATCTATTAAATAAAAGCATAGCAAATCGGATGTGCTGGCCTACTTGTAGGCGCATAACTGGCACAACCTACAATCACTCTTAGGCTCAGATCACATACAAATCACACAGAGTGGTTAACAAGTGGTCGATATAGAGTATTCAAAGAAGAATCTTCGAGAGATCCCTGACCAATTGTTCTCTCAGCCTGGGCCATCCACAACATGCCATGCTTGATTCTCGTGCCCTTAACATCATTAGTGTTCTTGTGCAGTGGATGTCTCTTATCCGTAGTAACCTGCATATATGTCTTGGTTTGGGCGATTGCATGACGGGAGCGTAGAGACAGAAGGCCAAGCATATATCTCATCTTCACAATGCGGGTATCTCTAGTGCAGCCCAGGACTATACGCATACCTTCATTCTGAACTCGTTCAAGTCGTTCACATTGTGATCTTGATATCGTAAGAATGCAGAGTCCGTAATCTACAACGGACATAACCAGTCGATTGAACAAAAGAACAAGTAGTCTCTGCAAAAGGTGTGCAGCTACCATAACTTTGAGAGATACTAGACCTTGCTTGCAACATTGTATCATTTGTTCAACATAGTGTTTGAAAGACAGACTGCCCGTCTGCCCAGCGTATTGTAGCGCGTTGACTACGGGTGACAAGCTCCCTGTGAGTGCAAGTTCAATTCCGCGGGCTGGCAGAAAAGCCACAGGTTCACCAGATTCACGGTGTTCGTGGCACCAAACCGAAGGGTTACGGTGTCCACGTCACTGAGCCGAAGAGCTGAAAGCTCAAGTGCTTCTGGATCGAAAAAAAAAAAAGACAGACTATGATCAAAAGTTTGTGCTAAATAGTGCAGCCTGTCACGACGTTAGGCTGTCACGACGTTAGACTGTCACGACGTTAGCCTGTCACGACGTTAGGCTGTCCATCAAAGGTGACTCCAGGTAGGTCAATCCTGACTATAGAATTATTCAGAGAGCACCATAACATAACACCTTCTCATGATTGACTCCCTACACCAATGCAAGATTGTATGAAATGTCTCTTACCTGAGAGCGAGACTCCCTACACCAATGCAAGATTGTATGAAATGTCTCTTACCTGAGAGCAAGACTCCCTATACCAATGCAAGATTGTATGAAATGTCTCTTACCTGAGAGCGAGACTCCCTATACCAATGCAAGATTGTATGAAATGTCTCTTGAATGTCTTCAATCATTTTTTTTCTATCTAAACCAATCCTAAGATGTCCTCTGCAAATGTTGATGTTCAACCCAATCTGAGTGGCTGTATTTTGCTGTGTAAATATTAAACAACACGGGTGATAGAGGAGAACCCTGGGGTAATCCCAGGTACATACGTGCAGGATCTGATGTCCATATTCCTAAACGTAGTGCAATGGTTCTCTCCATTAAAGAAGCAGCTATCCAGTTTACCAGCCAAGGATTAACCTCACATTTAATCAAAGAGCGCACCATTATTGAAAAATTCACCTTGTTATAAGCATCCTCCAAGTCGATGGCCACAGCAACAGTCTCTTGCTTGGATTGGAAGCCTTCATAAACATCATATGCAAATGTGCCAGCATTGTCCCATGTCCCTTTCATTGGGCGGTAGCTACCCAAAGTGTCAGGGAGAATGTGGTCATTCTCCAAGTGACACATTACTTTTCTGGCCACTATCTTCTCCAATATTTCTCCAGTTGCCATTTAAGTTTGCAAGATGAGTATGCGGTAACTGATGAGCAGTCTAGGGTCTTTCCCATGTTTGTGGAGCGGTTGTAAATAACTATGAAGCCAATCCTCGGGTACCACAGCATTCTGTACACTTTTGTTAAAATCCATCACAACTGCATTAATAACGGTCTCGTCAAGCTGTTTGATGTGATGTTACTGCTAGTACAATCAGTGTGTCATGGGCACCTGGTGCGGTCAGGTAAAACAACTTGTGTACATGTTAATATGTTTATTGTGTTGAGTAAACACCAGAACTTATATATTCTTCTGTCTTGTTATCAGAGCCACAAGATGATGATGTTGCCATGGTGACGGAGTATTTGGTCAAGTTGGTGCAGCATAGGAACTTGGAGAAGGCATTCATTCTCTTGAAGTTCTTAACTAGGTCAGTGGGATGTTTAGTATGTTGTCGGGGCTCGAAGGGGAGCAAAGAATAGTAACACAGCGGCCTACAAGGCATGTCATAAGAGGCTGCTGAGGTAGAGACCTGGAAGATACCTAGTAAATAAAGCCATCGAGAAATGGATGCTGGCTATTAGGCGCACAACTGGCATAACAGTCTTATGCTCAGATTACATTTTTGTTTTCCCGATCCAGAAGCACTTGAGCTTTCAGCTCTTGCTCAGTGCCATGTACATCGTAACTTTCGTTCGTGCCACGACACCGAAATCTGGAATCTGTGGCTTTTCTGCCATCCTGGAATTGAACCTCGCACAACAGAGGGATAGTCACCATAGTCCAACGCGATTGAACACGCTGGCAGACGGGGCTAGATTACATACAAACCACAAAGAGTGGTTAACAAGTGGTCGAATGCATGACAAACCAAAAGGTTTGTAATATAGGTCAAGCAGCTGTTCCAAGAAGGTTTGTAATATAGGTCAGCGTGTCATCAATTATGTGCACAGTCTAGACTGTTTCTCAATGCACACTTTCTCTGTACACATTCCTCGTCACACGTTCTTCATACACACTTTCTCTCATGTGCACTTTCTCTCGTACACTTTCTCTCATGTGCACTTCTCTCGACACACTTCCTCTCATGCACACTTTCTCTCGTGCAGACTTTCTCTTACATACTTCTCTCACGCACACTTTCTTTCAAACACATCATCATTTATTCAGAGACACCTCACCCACACATAATTACTCTGTCCTACAGAAAGTGATGTATCAGAGAAGCCCACGGGAACAATGTGTACAAATAGTCTTGTCACAGAATATCTGTCTGCATTTTATGGTGCCACCTTCAAGCTGTATGGGACAATGTGTGTCAACAATGTCGAAATCTGTTGTTAGTGTATTAAGTGATCATGCATCGATCTTAGATATTTGAATTTGTAAATTGAGTGACAGATTGGAGTGACAGATTTGGTTAAACATGTAGAAATTGTATGTTCAAATTGTTATGTTAGAAGTGATCACATTGAGTATGTCAGCGTGGATGAACCTGAGTGGATGTACCAGACTGAGTGGATGTACCAGACTTGAGTGGATGTACCAGACCGAGTGGATGTACCAGACAGGTGGATGTACCAGACTTGAGTGGATGTACCAGACTTGGTGGATGTACCTGACCGAGTGGATGTACCAGACTTGAGTGGATGCTTATAAACAGATGAACCCTTCTTATGTCTATACATTGGGGCATAGTCCTCAACCAAGTATTCCTATCTTGCAACTGCTACTGAATATTGTTAATCTCTGCATTCATTTTCCCCAGAGGGTTCCAGGAAAGGGCACTTCTTGCTATTTCCTCAGGTTTCTCAATGTGTTTAATTGTTATCAATATTCGTGACGAACCATACAGGAAATTGATTTCACATTCCATAAATTTCTTAGTGCAATGAAAGCTCTTCTGTATTCTGACATCTCTATCCAGGTATGATTCTACTCAGGGAGATTGGGTTCTGCTTGGTTAGTTCTCATTATCTTTGTTGTATAGTTATTGTGACCTTCAATCAAGTGTATTTAGCTTATCCTGCATCCTAATAATTCAAGCACTCTTCTGTCTGTGTCCATTGAATGAGGGACTGAATCTGTGAGTTTCTTGAAGTATTCCACTCCTCCAGTTACTCTGCCTTATTGATCAACCTACTTGGGGTCCTGCAAACATATCTCAACCTACTTTAAGCTAAGTCTCCCAGAGTCTACCCGAGGTCTAAGACAAAACAATTTCTATTGAACACAAGCAAACATAATAATGTAACTGTTATTTCTGTGTTTAATTATAATTATATATTAAGTATAAGATCAATAAGGACAACAACACAAAAATGCTAGGTTATTGAATGCAACTGATGATGATGACGTTGTTGGACAATTGTTGTAACCAACTGCGTACATCAGTCAAGAAAATATTATTATGTATAATGTACACACATTCAGGAGCTCAATGCTGCTGCTAGAAATGTACAACTTGTGTACACAGAAATACCACCCAATTTACCTCGATACTCTACCCAACCCGTGTCTCGATCCAGTTACCTAGAGAGCCACACACCCATCCACCAGTCGTGCCTCTAAATGACCACACCCATCCAACACTTGTGCCTCTAAATGACCACACCTATCCAGCACTTGTGCCTCTAAATGACCACACCCATCCATCCAGGCAGTCATCAGTTGTGCCACCTCTAAATGACCACACCCATCCAGCACGTGTGCCTCTAAAGGTCTTTTCTTTATCTCTGGATATGTCTGTCTTAGTATACAAGATAGTCGCACACAGTAACAACAACAAATATTGAATGACAACACACACAGATCCAGTTCGTTTGGAGGTCCAAACTTACATTTTACAACATTTTCCTTAGTCACTATTATTTATTTGACAAGATGATCAATTCGAGAATGCGTATGTGAACAAATATTGAATTAAAAAAACTACTCGTAGAAAACACCAAGAACATAAAATGGCAGCAGCAGCACAAGAAATACAAAACATATTAGCAGCAGCGACACAATTACAAAATAAAAGTTTTTCCGATTGTTTGTTTTAAGTAAGTTTCAATACTGACCAGCAAGCACCATCATGAGTGAGGAGATAGTATTTCAACAATACATATATATGTACGTAGACTATGATTACATTTCCTTGTCTGCTGCACCACTTTTCCCACAGTCTCTGGCTGTGCTGTTTCAGTTCCTCAATAAGACTTTTGTCTCCAGCAGGTCTATTTAGGACATCAAGTGCTTGTCTATCATCACTCGAGGTCTTCCATACGGTATATGCCCAACCCAATGTCATTTTCTTCTCTTAACCTGGGTCCATTATGAATTCCTGTCCTGTTCCACAGATCGAGTGCTTGTCTAGTGTTAGTGTCACTCGAGGTAACATTTTCTTCTCTTAACCTGGTTCCATTACTGTCCCACAGATGGAGTGCTTGTCTAATGTTAGTGTCACTCGAAGTTTTCCGTAGGGTATGCCCAACATTTTCTTCTCTTAACCTGGGTCCATTACTGTCCCTGTTCCACAGATCAAGTGCTTGTCTAGTGTTTCCTGTTTCACAGATCTGTGTTTGCAACTCTATCATACCATCTCAGTCTGAGCATCCGTTGACAAAAGGTACACCACCATACAGCAGAACAATATACATATACACATGCAACGATTACACTACCCCATACGCCGCCGGCACAACAAAATGATAACAAATAATAATGGTTCAGAAGCTACTGCCCTGACAGTGCTAGTTCTTGATAAGAGAAAGCAACACAGTGGTTACTAAATGAAGGAAGATCCATGTGTACTTACTACTAGATTCCTACTTCAAACTAAGAAACCAGACAAGCATACAATATTGAAAATGGCAACAATGATAATAAAAAAAACATGCACTACTATTTTTGCTTTTGTAGTTTTTTTTTTTTTATTTAATCATGAAGAAATACATATGCAGTTTGGGGTGCAACCACAGATAAGTGACCATAAACGACCAAATCCATCATATTTGAAACTCTCATGGAATCTAGATTCTAAATTTGATTTGACCTATTTCGCATCAACAGTAAGGTCTGTCCGAATGTTGAAGGACACCGTGATAAGAAAAAACAAGCCTTTTCATCTTCAGAAATGTCATATTCATCATGTTTGCCCCTTCCGGAACTTGGGTACCAGGGTACCATGTCACAATCCTAATCTTCTTCCAGTCCCTCCAAATTGATCTCTGAACTCTATCTGGGAACTCTCATCTGGAACTCTCATATGTTGTTTGCTCATGTTTGAATAGCCAACTCTCTTTAATATCAAGCTGATACATTGATTCTCTTCTCTACCGCTTTGTTCATGTCTCACAACCATATGTTGCCAAGGCAAAAACGATTTGGCATCTTATGTCTTTTTCCTTCCACAACGTTTGTTAGTTCTTTCAATTTTTTGCAATGCAATGCTCAGTGTTCTTTTAATTTCTGGTGTCAGATCTTCTTTGGCTGAGGGATGATGATCATATGGGGGCAAGCGAAAATGGACTTCCCTTAGACGATCTCTGATGTGGAGTGGACACTTCACATGTTGTTGGGAATTAACCATTAATCTGAACTCAAGAGTAGGGTGGGGGGTACTACTCTAAAAAAAACACACAACTCTTGTATAGTTTGGGGGCCCACTTTCAGTGAAAGTACCAACCTCTTCTAGAAGTTGAATGGAGAAAAATATTATGAGAAATAAACAAAAAATTTATATTATACAGTAGTTGTCCATGTTATGAGATAATTTCTTTGTGTGTCTCATCAACCGTTACTACTTTCAAATTCACAGCCTCAAGTTTCATCAGCATTCATGATCTCCTCCTCCTCGGTGAGAGACTCCTCCTCCTCGGTAGAGACTCCTCCTCCTCGTAGAGACTCTCCTCGGTAGAGAGAGATCTATATACATTTGTACACGAAATCTAGTCAAACAGAAACTTGACACTAGCTACTACCACACATCCAGTTTGTGGAAAAACACATCCGATACATCCAGTTTACAGCTACACACATCCAATTTCTCTTAAAACTTTCCAACACTTTACAAAATCATAAATTAAAAAAATAAATGAACTTTTTAGCATCTGCTGCCAAAATAATTCACAAATAAAAAATATGACATGGTGATTTAGAAAGAATTTTTTGATTAACCAGTTTGATAAGTCAGAGATGGTTAAAGATTTAGAAATGTCCATAAATAATATCTGCTATCCATTTTGAAAAAGTAATTGTAGGAATAAGATATCATTGTTCTCTAGCCATCAAATCCTTTTTTTTTTTGTTATAGAAGATATAATAATGATGAAGTCAAAGTCTCCGTGGTTTTCTGTTCAAGTGGTGTCTGGAATGACAAGACATATGACGGCGCCACCGTGCACTTTGTGTGTGTGGGTAGGTGGGTGTATGTGTGTAGTTTGGCTGAAGTTTGTTGACATTCAAACCCCAGGGGGCAGCAGTCTGCACGCAGCAACCAAGCCACGTTTCTGTTGTCTGTGGAATAAATAAATTTGTCTTGTAAATAAAATATTCAAGCTTCGTTAATTTTTTGTATTCTCATCAAATTATTTCTACAACAATTAGTCAGACTTATATTCTTCTTTTTCGTCTTGTCGATCACAGACTTTTATTCAAATGATAACAGTAATAGCAGACCAAAATTAAATTGAGTCTTACTGACCATAGATGTTTAATAAAATCAAATAGCACTTAATTATTAAACTTATGAACTTGATCATGGACCCTATGAGAAACAAGTGTGCGCTATGAGAAACAAGTGTGCGCTATGAGAAACAAGTGTGCATTATGAGAAACCAGTGTGCACTATGAGAAACAAGTGTGCGCTATGAGAAACAAGTGTCCGCTATGAGAAACCAGTGTGCGCTATGAGAAACAAGTGTCCGCTATGAGAAACCAGTGTGCGCTATGAGAAACAAGTGTGCCCTATGAGAAACCAGTGTGCATTATGCAGCTCCTCCTTACTGTGTATATATATGGTCTGGTTTTGGTGTGCCTCAAAATAAATGAAGAAAATGTTTATTACTTAGTATATAGATATAAGTGGTCTGTGCCTAGGGTTAGTGACTCTGTCTATTAACCCGACGTCTGAGTTCGAATCACGCTCGGACAGTTTGCTTGCAAATTGTTTGTTTCGTGATTTTAACAAAGGCGATGGCGCCACCGTTTAAAAGCAATGGCAAACTACTGAACGTATAAGTGGTGCCTAGAAAATCAACGACTTGTTTACTGTGGTTGATGGCTATGTCCTTTGGGATATGCCACGATTTTCATTCATATAGATATATCTTACCTAGGCTGTCTGGATATATCTTACCTAGGCTGTCTGGGTATATCTTACCTAGGCTGTCTGGGTATATCTTACCTAGGCTGTCTGGGTATATCTTACCTAGGCTGTCTGGGTATGTCTTACCTAGGCTGTCTGGGTATATCTTACCTAGGCTGTCTGGGTATGTCTGACAGCAGATGAGAAATTCTTTTATCTCTTTGCAATTCTTCGACCTGTAACGAGATGAGACACAAACAATTTAACATTTCATATTGCCAGTTACTGGAAGCAAATAGTTTCAGATATCAACTTCATACAAGGAAGGGGACAGAGCTAAATATAAACTTTATGGGGGGAAAAGGGGCAGTAGAAAAGGAGGAAGGTCAGCAGAGCTATGATGTTGTAATCTTGTCACGATTAGTACTCCATCAGAGAGTTGTCCACGATCAGTACTCCATCAGAGAGTTGTCCCATGATCAGTACTCCATCAGAGAGTTGTCCACGATCAGTACTCCATCAGAGAGTTGTCCACGATTAGTACTCCATCAGAGAGTTGTCCACGATCAGTACTCCATCAGAGAGTTGTCCCATGATCAGTACTCCATCAGAAAGTTGTCCTAGCCAATGTCTCTTATAGATGAACAACTCTAGCATCATCACTGAAGTTGATTAGTAAGTGAAGGTGATTAGTAACTAAAGTCAATCTTTCGTCCGTGTGTTGGCGGGGGCCCCCAAGGAGAGCAAAGAATAGTAACACTGTGACCTAAAAGGCATGTTGTAAGAGGTGACTGAGGTAGGGGCCTAGGGAAGTTACCCTAGTAAATAAAAAGCCTTGCAGAAATTGGATGTGATGGGCCTATATGTAGGCGCACAACATAGTCGCTCTTATTAGGCTCAGATCACATACAAATAACCAAGAGTGGTTTAACAAGTAGTCGATAACGAAAAAGAAGTCAATGTTTATTAATGGCTGTAGTCACTAGATTTCAGTCAACAATAAAGGAGATACATACTAAAGTAAAGCAAAAGAACCCATTTTCATACCACAAGGTTTTATATAGAAAACGTTTCATTGGGACATGATGGATTATGTAAGCATCCTGTTTGTGTAACACAACTCAATTTCCTATGTTCGTGCTACACACCTCAACTTGCTATGTTCATGCTACACACCTCAACTTGCTATGTCCGTGTTACACACCTCAACTTACTATGTTCGTGCTACACACCTCAACTTGCTATGTCCGTGTTACACACCTCAACTTACTATGTTCATGCTACACACCTCAACTTGCTATGTCCGTGTTACACACCTCAACTTACTATGTTCGTGCTACACACCTCAACTTCCTATGTTCATGCTACACACCTCAACTTACTATGTTCGTGCTACACACCTCAACTTACTATGTTCGTGCTACACACCTCAACTTACTATGTCCGTGTTACACACCTCAACTTGCTATGTCCGTGTTACACACCTCAACTACACTCTTCAACTTCATATGTTTGTGCTACACACCTCAACTTGCTATGTTCGTGTTACACACCTCAACTTACTATGTCCGTGTTACACACCTCAACTACACTCTTCAACTTCATATGTTTGTGCTACACACCTCAACTTACTATGTTCGTGCTACACACCTCAACTTACTATGTTCGTGCTACACACCTCAACTACACTCTTCAACTTCATATGTTTGTGCTACCACCTCAACTTGCTATGTTCGTGTTACACACCTCAACTACACACCTCAACTTCCTATGTTCATGCTACACACCTCAACTACACACCTCAACTTCCTATGTTCATGCTACACACCTCAACTACACACCTCAACTTCCTCTCAACTTCCTATGTTCTGCTACACACCTCAACTTGCTATGTTCGTGTTACACACCTCAACTTCTATGTTCTGCACACACCTCAACTTCCTATGTTCGTGCTACACACCTCAACTACACACCTCAACTTCCTATGTTCTGCTACACACCTCAACTTGCTATGTTCATGTTACACACCTCAACTTGCTAGTGTCAACCTGAGTGCTTGTTATAGTAAGAAATAATCTCACTATGAATTTGATATCAGGGTCACTATCCTACTATGCAAGGGCATTAACTACTACGCTATTGCAAATATCATATCACACAGTTCAGATATAAAGATGTCTGCAAAGCCTCAATAAAAAACCTTTCTATAGGTCCCAGAAAGACTAGCTGATGACAAAGTTGTGTGTGTGGAAAGCATCATTACGAAAGGGAGCAGAGTCTTTTGAGAAGAGACTTTATGTATAAGCTGAATGACAAGAGAGAGAAACACAAACACAGAAGTTGTCACAGTTAAACACTTGCCAATTGTCCGTCTGTAAAGACAAGAAAAAGGTCTCATATATTGCAACTATCAATAAATATAAATAACATATATAAGGCTGGCTTCTGCTGAAGTTTGTCTTGGATGTTAGTATAAGTGGGTCACCTCTTTATTCTCAGACCTGCATACTGGATATGCGTACTGGACCTGCGTATTGGCTGTATACTGAGGCAGTCCAGTGACCAAGTATGACAGTTTCTTTCACTTTACGTAATAACGCAGCGCCGCCATCACAAGTTGTTCGAGTCCTCCCCCCTTAGCTAGCCTGCTCCCTCCTTAGCTAGTCAAGTCCTCCCTCCTTAGCTAGTCTGCTTACACCTTTATTTTTTTGCTTACACCTTCATTTTTTCCTTGAGGCTTACTTGCACAACTGGCCTAACTAAGGCTGTCTTGAGATCATTCAGTTCTGTGTAACTTTCAGACATCAGCTGCCTGCCACAATCATGCTGTCAACAAGTGTTACTTCCCTCCATGTGTATCTTCTTGTGTCCATGTGTATCTTCTTGTGTCCATGTGTATCTTCTTGTGTCAATGTGTATTATCTTGTGTCAATATTTTTTAAAAAACAGGATGCTGCGAATTGTCAAAAGTGAAATATGGAACTCAAGTTACTTCCCAAAGTTGTATCAATCCTAACATATGCTAGCGAGAGTTGTTGTATCAATCCTAACATATGCTAGCGAGAGTTGTTGTATCAATCCTAACATATGCTAGCGAGAGTTGGAAAATGACTAAAGATATAGAAAACAAGTTGAATGCATTTGAAAATAGATGTCTGCGAAAAATAATGAATATACAATGGAACCAATTCAGGAGAAGTGATGAATAGTGACAACTGTTATAAGAAAGAGAAGATGGGGATATGTTGGGCATACCTTGTGAAGAGGTGGTCAAAGAATATCAAAGCAGGAATTGAGGTGGGAGGCAAAGGGTTCAAGAAAGAGAGGACGACAAAGGGAAACCCTGAAACAAATTTTGCTGAGAGAGGTAAGAAATATCAAACTCAATTCTGTGGAAGAGATTGAGCGAGTTGCCCAGGACAGAGCGATATGGAGAAATTACTTGCAGAAACAGTAGGAGAGGAATACATATCTTGTGTTAATAAATAAACTGACATATTTCTAACTGTTGTGCTGAAATGAAAATGTTGACCATATTACAATTCAAGAACAATTCTCACCAGCTGTTCCTCTTCCGGCGGTGCGGATTGGTATAGCACCTCCTCTCAACATGCGCAGCGGGTTAGTGTCAACCTCATCAGGACCAGCATCACCTCCCCCACCTTCATCGCTGTCTATGCCAGATGTCCGACCTGGAATGCCCTGAGGTTCACGGGCAGACGGACGTGGTCTTGATGTTGTTACAACATTGGAAGTCTCGCTCTCACCTGATAGCGCCCTCTGGTGGTCCAAGTGTCGGTTGAGCCTACGCTCTCGAAGTTTGCTCATAATTTCTTGTGGGGACGGTGCGCTCAGGTCATCCTCAAACAAAGATGTCGCTTGTTTTTTATTAAAAGAATCCTTTCGATCGATGGATGCGGTTGCTCTGTCTGCGTCTCGGCCAGGCCGGCTGCTATCAGACGAACATTCACTCTGCTCCCAATCAACAGGACCACTCTCGGTGTTGTCTGATGTATTGTCCGAGCGGTCCAGAGAAGACCTCTGTGATGATCGAGCTGAAGAATGTTCAAAAGATGTAGATGCATCATCTCTCAAAATTCCAGAATCTTCCACACGCACAATTTCTATTGTCCTTTTTAACTCCTCACGTTCCCGTTCTCTTGAGGCTGGTACAGGTATGTGGCTATCTATCCGTTTCTCATTTTTGGGTGGGATATCTGGAGATGCAGGAACTGTCTGCCTAATTGTTGGCTCTACTCTCTGAACTTCTGGCCGTGGTCTCGGGATAGGGATTTCAGACTTCTTTGTGATATCTGGCTTGACAGGTCGAGGGGCGGGGACAGGGGCGGGATTAGGACTAGGGATGAGTTTAGATTGTGTCACACCCACTGGCCTACTTTGAGGTTGGGAAGTTGAGATGACTGGCTGAGGAGGTGAAATAATTGGCTGGGCACCAGAAGCTGATGAAGATTGAGCACCAGAAGCTGATGAAGGTGCATGGAAGACTGTAGTATCCGGTGGGATCTGTGAGGTCAAGATAGATATAGATGCTGCAATTTTGGTTGGAGGAGTGGAGGAGCTGCTTTTGGAATCTCTAATCAGATCTGGTTCAGACCATGTACTTGGATCAAGCTCCTGAGAGCTTTTCGACGATGTGTGGCTGCCAGACCTCAGTGAACTGGAAACATCTCGGTGTTTTAAATCTGTTGTGTCTGTCAGCTGTGAAGCAGATATCCGACTGCCAGACCTCAGTGAATTGGAAACATCTTCTGGCAGCTGGGAAGCAGAAATCCGAATGCCAGACCTCAGGGAGTTTGTTGAGTCTGGCAGCTGGGAAGTGGCATTGGAAGAATTAATTTGAAATGAGTCTTTAATCAGAACTGTCTTGTTTGTCTGTTGCTTCTCGGGGATCACTTCTTCAACGGCAATCACTTTACGATCTGGTTCTACAGGCGATACTTGCTTGTGGTCAGCAACAACATGAACACTTGATTGTTTGATAGAGCTGGTCACTCTCAAGCTGGTTTCTGGTCCATCTTCAATCAAAGATTTCTCTTGTGATGGACTGTGAGACGAATCACCTGACATGTATGGAGTCTGCTGTGTTTGGCTATCAGACGAGTCCCCGGAGACATACGATAACCGTTCGAGAGCAACTTCTGTTGTGCCTGCACGAACTCTTTCTTCAAATATTGACATTGGTTTCACTGTTGCTTGTTTCTTTTCTTTTACATGTTCCTGTCAATGAAATCAAAGTTTTACTTATGATAGTCATCAAATATGTATAGGTCATCTACAAAGGATATTGACACCTACAGCCACACACCACATTTTTGCAACCACACACTTCAACAGCCAAACACACACTCCCACTTAGCCACACACTTACAAACACACACTCCCACTTAGCCACACACTTACACTGCACTTCTGTAGCCACACACTCCAGCAGCCAAGCCACACACACACCAACAGCAAGTTAGATAAACCAAACTGAAATCTTTGAATGAATGGTTGATTGAACATCATCATTACACTTCGGAGACTAACCATGTGTACTCCGATTTCTTTCTTCCACAGGAAGATCTCAGCTGCTATGCACAAACTTCGTAGCATCGCGAGGGTTCCATCGCGAGGTCCCGTTGTTATTTAGAAAATGGTGACAATATTTTGTAGGATTATTTTTGCCTGGGCAGCAGCTTTCCAGCCTGCTCTTAGGGTTATTTTATATGTCTAACTTGAACATCGAGACCTATGTTTATCCCCCATTTCCAACAGGACTAGGAACTCAATCTCACCTACATTGAGATCAAGCGTCTCTGCACAAATATATCCTGATGGTTAGCTCCATGAGGGAACAAACCCGTTACCTTTGGAACGAGAGGCAAGCTCCTAACCTCTACGCCCTAACCTCTACGCCCTAACCTCTACGCCAACACAAGAGATCCCCTTAAATCTTTCATATCAAATACAATTTAGTGAAGCTACATATTGTAACTGATAGTTTGAGCATGACTGCTGCAGAGGTAGGACATCTAGCAGAGACCCCCTTAAATCTTTCATATCAAATACAATTTAAATATTGGGGACTGCCTAGAGTAGTTGATAGTAGCTCGGCCTGCTAGCTGTGAGACGCCTCATAGCTCGGGTTCGAACCTACTGTCCGGCATTTGTTCGAGTCCCCTGGTCTTACTCAGGACGATAACGTGAGTACCTCTGAAGTCGGAGAAAATTTGCCTGTATGGCGAGGGAATACTAATTACGAGTACATTGAGCACACGGCTGCCAGTGTAAAGTAATTTACAATGTCCACGCTGCTGCCATTGTAAGAAATTGGAAAAACAGATTTTCACGCAAAAATCAGTTTCAGAGATGGAACTTCGCTGAGTTGAAAGCGACGAAAAAAAAAAAAAACAATTTAAATACAAGTAGAAATGGAAAAGGCAGCCAACATCCAGCCCTTGGAAGACAGAAGAAGGAGAAAAGTGATTCTACAGACTGAAAGGATCAAAAGAATGCCTCACCATCCACTGCATGAAAAAATGACGGCTAGAACAAAGAACAGACTAAAGCGCACAAGTCTAAACCACAAAGCAAAAGAAATAGGAAAGTCATACTTGGAACTACTAAATCATAATTCCATACCTGAAGAATTGCTTTTTGATCACTGGGAACCAGACTCAGTACCACTAAACTTCTCAACCTCCATCCCTAAATTATTAAGCAAAGATGCAGAGCCTAATCTAGTGAAAAAGCAATTACAATGGAACATCTCCATTACATGTTTCCAGAAGACAGCTGGATAAGAATTTACACAGATGGATCGGCAATGGAGGCAACCATGAATGGTGGAGCAGGAGGGTACATTAGGCACCCAGATGCTACCACTGTGTCTCTAGCGGCTCCTACTGGAAGAATATGTTCCAACTACAAAGCAGAACTCATAGCCCTTCTGATGGCAGCACAGCACATGAATAAGCTGCAAGCAGCTGCAAGCAAGATGGTATTTCTTACAGACTCATTGTCAGCTATACAAGCCCTGGAGGCTAAATCCACTGACAGCACAGTACAAAAACTACAAAGAGAACTTGCTCAGCTTTCAGAAAAGGCAGAAATTCACTTGCAGTGGATTCCATCTCACTGTGGCATTGCAGGCAATGAGAGTGCTGATGTCTTAGCTAAGGAGGGCAGTGCCAAAGAGCAAATTTACCAACTCTTGTCTTTTCAAGAGGTCAAAACCCTCACACAGAGAAAATCTGCAGTAGACTGGAAGACAAACACTGGATATGATTATGGAAAAGACTCCTCAAAGACCTAAGCAGAACAGACCAGGTCATTATATTTCGACTACGCACCGGACACTGCAGACTCAACAAACACTTATACAGAATAGGAATAAGTCAAACAGCTCTCTGCCAGTGTCAGCAGGCAGAACAGACACCAGAGCATATCCTGCAAGACTGTCCTCTTCTGTGTGAGCTGAGAAGCAACATGTGGCCACACCCAGTCGACCTGAAAACTAAGCTTTGGGGAAACCTGACAGACCTGAAGCAGTCTGCCCAGTTTGTGGTCCACAGTAAATTCAGCGCATGACCAGAGATCACTGAAGAAGAAGAAGAAATACAATTTAGTGAAGCTATATATTGTAACTGATAGTTTGAGCATGACCGCTGCAGAGGCAGGACATCTAGCAGAGACAGGACATCTGACAGAGACAGGACATCTGACAGAGGCAGGGAGACAGGACATCTGACAGAGGCAGGACATCTAGCAGAGGCAGGACATCTAGCAGAGACAGGACATCTGGCAGAGGCAGGACATCTAGCAGAGACAGGACATCTGGCAGAGGCAGGACATCTAGCAGAGGCAGGACATCTAGCAGAGGCAGGGCATCTAGCAGAGACAGGACATCTGGCAAAGGCAGGACATCTAGCAAGGACAGGACATCTGTCAGAGGCAGGACATCTGTTAGAGGCAGGACATCTGGCAGAGGCAGGGCATCTGGCAGAGGCAGGACATCTGGAAGAGGCAGGACATCTAGCAGAGACAGGACATCTGGCAGAGGCAGGACATCTGGCAGAGGCAGGACATCTAGCAGAGACAGGACATCTAGCAGAGACAGGACATCTGGCAGAGGCAGGACATCTAGCAGAGGCAGGACATCTGGCAGAGGCAGGACATCTAGCAGAGGCATGATATCTGGAAGTGGCATGACTTCTGTATGGAGAGAAAATCTGTACGAGGCAGATAAATTCCGAAGGACTATAAAGGCAGCAAAGTTTTGCTCAGGACAAGCTATTTAATGATGACATATTGTAGAGAGTTGAAGAAAATAAAAGAACAAAAATAACAATGGCTTACACTTGGCACTACCCGAGGTGGATGTGTTGGCAAAGGAGGAGCAGAAGATGACGAAGATGATGATGATGTCCTAGGCTCTCTGGGAGCAGGTACAGGAGGCTCAACCTTGGCTGCCCTCCCATTGGATGTAGATGTGTGGTTGTTGCTGAGAATCTGTGCCATGTCCATGCTGGAAGTGATCTGTTTTTCTTTCTCATCCAAAGCTTTGAGAACTTCATCCATGAAAGATGGTCCGAAATCAAATGAAGTCTGCAGAGTACACATATCATTCGACAAAATTACAGCAGAGTACACATATCATTCGACAAAATTACAATCTTATTGTAAGAAAGAATATCATTCTATTATTAATTGTCAGTTTTATTCATTGACTGGGGTCAAGTACTGGGGTCAAGTACTGGGGTCAAGTCATTCTACAGATAGACAAGTATAGAGTGTGGACTACTAGTAGAGTGTGGTGTGGGCTACAGTGCAGATTACTAGAGTGTAGACTACTAGAGTGAAGGCTAATAAGAGTGTGGACAAGTGTACACTACTAGGGTGTGGGCTAGAGTGTAGACTAATAGAGTGTAGTGGGCTAGAGTGTAGACTAATAGAGTGTAGTGGGCTAGAGAGTGTGGACTACTAAAGTGTGTGTTCAAGTGTAAAGGAAAGTTCTCAGCAAGAGAATAACAGTCAAGAGAATAACAGTCAAGAGAATAACAGTCAAGAGAATAACAGTCAAGAGAATAACAGTCAAGAGAATAACAGTCAAGAGAATAACAGTCAAGAGAATAACAGTCAAGAGAATAACAGTCAAGAGAATAAGTCAAGAGAATAATAGTCAAGAGAATAACAGTCAAGAGAATAATACAACTCAAATAAGAAGATTGTTTCATAATGAGCAAGAGAGTGTTTCACAGTGGACGAGAAGATGAAAATCAAACAAGACTGCTTACATGGATCTCACAAAGAACTTACTCCTAGCTTACTCCCACCAACTTGCCCCTAACTTAATCCCTCCTAGCTTACTCCCACCAACTTGCCCCTAACTTAATCCCTCCTAGCTTACTCCCACCAACTTGCCCCTAACTTAATCCTCCTAGCTACTCCCACCCCAACTTGTCCCTAACTTAATCCCTCCTAACTTACTCCCACCAACTTGTCCCTAACTTAATCCCTCCTAACTTACTCCCACCAACTTGTCCCTAACTTAATCCCTCCTAACTTACTCCCACCAACTTGCCCCTAACTTAATCCCTCCAACTTACTCCTAGCTTACTCCCACCAACTTGCCCCTAACTTAATCCCTCCTAGCTTACTCCCACCAACTTGCCCCTAACTTAATCCCTCCAACTTACTCCTAAATCTGGCATCTTGAAGTCTGAGAAAAGTGAATCATCTTCCACATCAAGATAGTTGGGACTGTGTCTGCCATCATGTTCTGTCTGAAAGGTTGCTTGACTACTCAAAGATTCTTGGCTCATCCTGCATGTAGTAAAATCAACAATTATTCAGACATTGTTTACACATGACAACTAAATGTTTCAATATCACACATTCACTCATCACTTCACTCCTGCTTACAAGTGTATGTTTAGAACATGAATCAAGTTGCAAAGATGTGAGTTCAAACCTTGCTATTATATTCCGTCCGTGCTGCTATATGGTTACATGGACCTGCAAGCAATTTCTCCATACTGCTCTATCCTGGGCAACTCGCTCAATCTCTTCTATGGAATTGAATTAAATATTTCTTGTCATCTCTTCTCAAGTAGTAGCATGTCTCTTGCGAAACATCGCTTTCATCACAGCCCACCTGAAAGCTCTCTGTCTCTTGCAAGTTCTCCTGCCTCTTCCAGCATCATGTTCAAGGTTTCTTTGATGTCCTGCTGCCACCTTCATCTTGTTCGTCCCGTGTCTCCCATTATCTTCCATTATCTTTCTCTCCAGACTAATGTGGCGTTTAACATGGCCAAAATATTTCATCTTCCGGAATCTCTTCCCTGAATTTAATCTCATATGTCTTGCTCTTTCAGTGTCCTTCTTCTACCGCTCAATATCGCCACTTGTTAGCCCTCATTGTGATTTCTATGTGATCTGAGCCTAGAGCATATTAATTGCAGTTAATGTGTGCTACATTAGGCTACAATATTTCTGCACATCAGGTGATATATCTGCTTAGCTTCTTTTATTTACTAGGGTAGCTTCCCTAGGCCCCTACCTCAGTTGGCGTCTCTAGAGAGCTTCCTTCGGCCCCGGGAAACACACAGGGTGAACCCCTTTGCAGTAAAGTTTGTTTCAGGATTTTCCTAGAGCATCCTTTCTTTATTGAAACCTTTACTTTTTCTTTTTTGAAACCTTTATTTCTTTCTTTATTGAAACCTTTATCTCTTTCTTTATTGAAACCTTTATCTCTTTCTTTATTGAACCCTTTATCTCTTTCTTTATTGAAACCTTTACTTCTTTCTTTATTGAAACCTTTATTTCTTTCTTTATTGAAACCTTTATCTCCCACTTCAATGCCTGCTTTGTGATTCTTTGATCATTTCTTCTCAAGGTATACCCAACATATCTTCATCTTCTCTTTCTTATAACAGTTGTTACTAGTGGTTGACCAGACATTTCTTCTCAAGGTATGCCCAACATATCTCCATCTTCTCTTTCTTATAACAGTTGTTACTAGTGGTTGACCAGACATTTCTCTGATTTCATCACTTCTCCTGAATTCATCCATGTTATGTCATTATTAAAGCCTGCCATCGCCGTGTTCCTGAGGCCTGCAGAAATAGCAACACTCGACCTACAAGACATGTCCGTGTGTTCCTGAGGCCTGCAGAGAATAGCAACACTGCACCTACAAGACATGTCCGTGGTTCCTGAGGCCTGCGAGATAGCAACACTGCGACCTACAAGACATGTCCGTGGTTCTGAGGCCTGCAGAGAATAGCAACACTGTGATCTACAAGACATGTCCGTGTGTTCCTGAGGCCTGCAGAGAAGAGCAACACTGCGACCTACAAGACATGTCCGTGTGTTCCTGAGGCCTGCAGAGAATAGCAACACTGCGATCTACAAGACATGTCCGTGTGTTCCTGAGGCCTGCAGAGAATAGCAACACTGCGACCTACAAGACATGTCCGTGTGTTCCTGAGGCCTGCAGAGAATAGCAACACTGCGACCTACAAGACATGTCCGTGTGTTCCTGAGGCCTGCAGAGAATAGCAACACTGCGACCTACAAGACATGTCCGTGTGTTCCTGAGGCCTGCAGAGAATAGCAACACTGCGATCTACAAGACATGTCCGTGTGTTCCTGAGGCCTGCAGAGAATAGCAACACTGCGACCTACAAGACATGTCCGTGTGTTTCTGAGGCCTGCAGAGAATAGCAACACTGCGATCTACAAGACATGTCCGTGTGTTCCTGAGGCCTGCAGAGAATAGCAACACTGCGACCTACAAGACATGTCCGTGTGTTCCTGAGGCCTGCAGAGAATAGCAACACTGCGACCTACAAGACATGTCCGTGTGCTCCTGAGGCCTGCAGAGAATAGCAACACTGCGACCTACAAGACATGTCCGTGTGTTCCTGAGGCCTGCAGAGAATAGCAACACTGCGATCTACAAGACATGTCCGTGTGTTCCTGAGGCCTGCAGAGAATAGCAACACTGCGATCTACAAGACATGTCCGTGTGTTCCTGAGGCCTGCAGAGAATAGCAACACTGCGACCTACAAGACATGTCCGTGTGTTCCTGAGGCCTGCAGAGAATAGCAACACTGCGATCTACAAGACATGTCCGTGTGTTCCTGAGGCCTGCAGAGAATAGCAACACTGCGACCTACAAGACATGTCCGTGTGTTTCTGAGGCCTGCAGAGAATAGCAACACTGCGATCTACAAGACATGTCCGTGTGTTCCTGAGGCCTGCAGAGAATAGCAACACTGCGAACTACAAGACATGTCCGTGTGTTCCTGAGGCCTGCAGAGAATAGCAACACTGCGACCTACAAGACATGTCCGTGTGTTCCTGAGGCCTGCAGAGAATAGCAACACTGCGAACTACAAGACATGTCCGTGTGTTCCTGAGGCCTGCAGAGAATAGCAACACTGCGATCTACAAGACATGTCCGTGTGTTCCTGAGGCCTGCAGAGAATAGCAACACTGCAATCTACAAGACATGTCCGTGTGTTCCTGAGGCCTGCAGAGAATAGCAACACTCGCCTACAAGACATGTCCGTGTTCCTGAGGCCTGCAGAGAATAGCAACACTGCATCACAAGACATGTCCGTGTGTTCCTGAGGCCTGCAGAGAATAGCAACACTGTGACCTACAAGACATGTCGTAAAGGGCCTAGGAAGCTATCTTAGTAAGTAAATAAAAGCATCACAGAAATCGAATGTGCTGGTCTACTTGTAGGTGCATAACCAGTACACCATACAACCGCTCTTGGGCTCAGATCCCAAAGAGTGGTTTAACAAGTGGTCGATATGGAGAGTCCGAAGAAAAAACTCATCTGATCTTATCTTCAGTCACATGATGATAGTGTTACAATGATGGTTAAATTCAAATTGAATAAACCATAGATAAGAATTGAATAACCCACAGATAAGAATTGAATAAACCATAGATAAGAATTGAATAAACCATAGATAAGAATTGAATAAACCATAGATAAGAATTGAATAACCCACAGATAAGAATTGAATAACCCATAGATAAGAATTGAATAAACCATAGATAAGAATTGAATAAACCATAGATAAGAATTGAATAACCCATAGATAAGAATTGAATAAACCATAGATAAGAATTGAATAAACCATAGATAAGAATTGAATAAACCATAGATAAGAATTGAATAAACCATAGATAAGAATTGAATAACCCATAGATAAGAATTGAATAACCCACAGATAAGAATTGAATAAACCATAGATAAGAATTGAATAAACCATAGATAAGAATTGAATAAACCATAGATAAGAATTGAATAAACCATAGATAAGAATTGAATAAACCATAGATAAGAATTGAATAAACCATAGATAAGAATTGAATAAACCATAGATAAGAATTGAATAACCCATAGATAAGAATAACCCACACATAAGAATTGAATAACCCATAGATAAGAATAACCCACAGATAAGAATTGAATAAACCATAGATAAGAATTGAATAACCCATAGATAAGAATAACCCATAGATAAGAATTGAATAAACCATAGATAAGAATTGAATAACCCATAGATAAGAATTGAATAAACCATAGATAAGAATTGAATAAACCATAGATAAGAATTGAATAAACCATAGATAAGAATTGAATAACCCATAGATAAGAATTGAATAAACCAAAGATAAGAATTGAATAACCCATAGATAATCTTCCTCCTTACCAAGACTTGCCGTAACCATTTTTATCTTTATCCAAAGAATCTTGAGAGCTGCTAGATCTGGCTTGTCCGTTATGATCTGGGCTATCCTGGGGGTGTGTCAGTGACATAACAGATGAACCACGACTTGAACCACCACTTCCTGCATAATACAGATATTATAACAAATATATGAAAATGTCTGTTAGGAACTACATCATCTTACATAGTACATCATCAAGTAAACTACATCATCTTACATAGTACATCTATCAAGTAAACTACATCATCTTACATAGTACATCTATCAAGTAAACTACATCATCTTACATAGTACATCAATCAAGTAAACTACATCATCTTACATAGTACATCAATCAAGTAAACTACATCATCTTACATAGTACATCATCAAGTAAACTACATCATCTTACATAGTGCATCAATCAAGTAAACTACATCATCTTACATAGTACATCATCAAGTAAACTACATCATCTTACATAGTACATCAATCAAGTAAACTACATCATCTTACATAGTACATCATCAAGTAAACTACATCATCTTACATAGTACATCATCAAGTAAACTACATCATCTTACATAGTACATCATCAAGTAAACTACATCATCTTACATAGTACATCATCAAGTAAACTACATCATCTTACTCTCAAGTACATCATCTCACTTTCATATGCCTTTATAACCTTGATTGAGGCAAAGGCCCCTCAACCAACC
Organism: Arion vulgaris; assembly: GCA_020796225.1. Classification (NCBI taxonomy): domain Eukaryota; kingdom Metazoa; phylum Mollusca; class Gastropoda; order Stylommatophora; family Arionidae; genus Arion; species Arion vulgaris. Next base: position 19,275,670 of record CM036778.1, on the reverse strand, counting down.
CCTGACAAGTTTTTCTATCATTATCTATCTCTGGCAGCTACTTCCACTACATCGGCTGATCCATCAAGTGCCATGCAGTTTGGTGCAGGCCGATCATGTCTCCTCACAACTGTCTGTCTCTGGTACAATCCAGCAACTCCGTCACCGAACCATTGCCGAACCACGATTTCAGGCCATCTGGAATTTTGTCCCTTTGTCTCCCTCTATCTTTCTTCCCCCTGTATTTTCCCTGTTGTAACCAATTGTTCTAAACTGTCCCTTCTAATTTTATGTTAGAAAAACCTTGATTGTCTGCTTTTTATTCGATTGATTAGATTTCGATATGAATCTGTCTCCGACAAGATATCTTCATTGGTCTTTCTAGCTCTGTCCATGAAATTTTAAACATTCTTCTGAGAAAGCACATTTCTGTGGCTTCCAACGTCCTACCATTTATCTCTCTCTTGCGTTCCCGGCCTAGCCTGATGGACCAACTTCTATCATGAATTTAACTGTTGTTTTTGGGACTCCGTTCCTCCGACAGCTTTTCGCAAGCTCTGTGTGTTTTGGCCAATACTCTTCTCGTATACTGCTAAACGTGGACAGTCTTGCAAGACGTGTTCTGCCGTCATGTCTGCTATATTGCATGGGCACAGGCTAGTTGGGCCAATTTTAAATTTATGGAACATGTGGGCTCTGAGCTTGTTGTGGACGGTACGGAGGCGAAATATGGTAACTTGTTCACTGCGCGAGAGACCATAGTAACCGTCACTGTCTGTGTACTGCGGGTGGTCTTTGCCCACTTGCTTCGATAGTGCGAACCGATGGTTGTTTTGATTTCCCTCAGCTGATCTCGATCAGTCTGGGTATCGCCCGCCCTCTTTGGCTAGCTTGTCGGCCGCCTGCTTTCCTAATGTTGCAGTGTGACGGTATCCACTGGATGACAGTGCGTTTGAGTGAACTCGTTAGTTCAGCGAGGGACGCTTTGAGCTCATTCATCTCAGTTTTGCCAACGCATTTGAGTGCCGTGATGACCGATAGAGCATCGGTGAATATCACGACCTTGTTGCGTGTAGTGTTTCTTCTCTCCAAGATCATTTCGGCCGCCTTTTGATTGCCTCTGCCTCAGCTCGTAGTTATTCGAGTATTTGCCAGTTGCACGCTTTCTGACCGTGACTTTCTTGGAGATTTTAAGCACTATTCTCCTGCCATCGCTTATTGCGTATTTGCCGATCCGTCCGTCGTAGACGAAGGCCCACTCATTTTCAGGGTACTCTGATTCTATGTACTCTTCTGCTGCAGTTTTTCTGTCGAGGTTCGTTTGGTCCCTTTTGCACATTATGCCTGGGATTGATTCCCTTAGTTCTGGCATTTTTGTTTTCCAGGGCGGGCACTTGTCGATTGCCGGGATTGTTTTAGCTGTGCATTTGGACAGGACTGGGTGGTCTGTGGTCAGTGTAGAGATTCTAACGAAGTTAGATCTCTGTATTCTCCACTTTCCGGATTCATACATTCTTTCATGCATTGGATGCGATTCGAGCCGTTTGAGTTTTTCCGCAAGTACTACTACTTTCTTGTTCCTTCGGTCAGTCATTGGTTGGATGCCTGTGATGGTCTCCATCGCCTTGATGGGCGTGGACTTTATGGCTCCAGTGATAATGCGTAGGGCCCGGTTTTGACTGCTGCTCACTTTGCGAATTGCTTGTTCGATGCATTGCTCCACGCTGCCATACCGTACTCTAGGACCGGTCGCACTCTACCAGAGTAAAGTGTCTTGAGAATTCTGCTGTTTGCTCCCATGTGGAACCTCAGAAGTTTTCGCATCATTGTTAGCCTGTGTCTCGCTTTGCCGAGCATTCTTGATCTGGGTGCACCAAGTCAGCTTTCTGTCGAGTGTGACTCCTAGGTACGTTGGGGTTTTGTTCTCTGGAAGGTTCAGCCCATTGACTTTAAGCGTTATCTTGTAATCCTTGTTATTCTGGGAGAACACAGTGTAAGTGGTCTTTGAAGGATTTATTTTCATATTCCACTTGCTGACCACACTTCAAGGTTATTTAATGTAGCTTGCAGTCGATTTTCTGCTGTGGGCATTGACTCTCCTCTCGCCCATATGCCAGGTCGCGGCATACATGGCAGAGTGAACTCTTTCTGGGAGGCATGTTGCAATGTCATTGACGAAGACTAGAAAGAGAGTCGGTGAGAGCACTCCTCCTTGGGGGACTCCTTGCTCCAGTGTGGCCTTCATACTTTGTACCCCTGAACCTGAACCCTTGCTGTTCTGTTCTCTAGGTATCTATCGAGCCAATTGTACATTCTTCCCTTACGCCGAGGGTGAGCAGTTTTAGCCTTAATCCTTCTTTCCAGACTGTGTCAAAAGCCTTCTCCATATCTACCAAGACCGCCAGTGTCTGTTTCTTTCTTGGAAACCGTCTCGATTCCTGGACAATGTAGGTTACTTGATCCTCTGTGGATCTGTATCTCAAACCGCCTTGTTGTGCCATAAGCACCCCTTTTGCTCCCCAAGTGCCAGGATAAGCGTTGTTCACCATGCGCCCATAAGTTTGCCCGGCAGCTTAGGAGGCTTATTGGTCTGTAACTCGCTGGGTCAAGTTTATTTTTGCCTGGTTTTAGGATGGGCACCATGATTGCTTCTTTCCATTCTTAGGTACTATGCCTGTTTTCCACGACATGTTGAGAACGGCCAGTAGAGCGACCTTTGCTCTGATTCCCAGGTTTTAAGCATCTCATTGGTGATCCCATCTTTTCCGGGCGACTTTCTGGGTTTCAGGTCCCTTAAAGCCTCTTCCAGCTCGTTACTGGTGAATGTGTCCGTTAGGTGACTATCTGCTTTTCTCGGCTCGCCTTGGAGAGCCCGAGCTTTTCTCTTGGTGGCATCAACTTTTCCTTTGCTATGCTTACTCTGCTGACTTCGCATATTGTTGCATCAGGATGTTTGCTGCTTCCCTACCCAAAGCCATCTTCTTGTCTTGTTCGAGGACTATAGGTGGTCTGCTGGTGTTTTCATCGCTCAGGCTTTGGGCCCGCTTCCACAGTTTATGGCCGTCCCTATCGAGGTTCAGGGATTCGGTTGTTTTGACCTCAACCTGTCTCGCCGCTCGGTTTACCTCTCTTCTGTATTTTGCTGCTGCCGCCTTGTAGACAGTGTTTGTCTCCACTGACTGTGCATGCTCTGCCTCACTCCTTGTCTTCTCAAGGTCTTTTTTAAGCTTCTGAACCCCTGCTGTCCAGTATGGCTTGTAATCCTTCTTGCGCCCTGGGATGGTTTCGTGCCGCTTCAGGATTGCTTCTGACAGTTCCCTTGCCACGATTCGCACGTTTTTCTTGTCATGCATGTTGATTCGTTCAACATTTGCATCAGTCAGTGCTCCATACTGTTTCCAATTGGCTCTCTTATAGTTCCACCGTGGCAACCACATTTTGGGCTCAGGTACGAAATTGAGGTCTACTTGCAATTTGACAGGTCTATGGTCACTATCCCTAGTTGGTGGGTAACTGACGACTACTTTGTGGATATATCGCTTGTTGCAAAGGCCAGATCAGGGTACTGCGTGTGCCACGTTCTCGAGTAGAAAGTTGGTGGATCGTCTGGAGCGTTGATGAGGAACAGATTGTTCTCTATCTCCCAGTCTTCCACCTCAACTCCTCTACTGTTTGTTTCGGAGTACCCCCCATCTCTCCGAGCGGCTGTTGAAATCACCGACCACAATACATGAATTCTCACTGATATTCATTGTTTTGAGTGACAGCGGCGTGTAACTTGGACAGTAAAGATTGTACAGAATGATCTGTATGTCTTTGCACGTAATTTGCACACCATGATCTCAACTGCCCGGGTTTCCTTTTTTCCTTCCATCTGCTTGGTTGGAATGCCATTTCTGACTAGGTGAGGACTCCGCCTTGTGTCCTTCTCTGTCTGTTCTGAAGGTCTGTAACCTTGATCTCGAACTTGTGTCTGGGATTGAGGTCGCTTTCTTGATGCACGCAACGCCTATATCGCCTTCTGCAAGTCTTATTGCAAGTGCTTGCTTCTTGTGGTGGATACCTTCCGCATTCCATTGGGTGATATTTAATTTCTTATGGTCAATACTCGACCTGATCCACCAGTAGCTTTAACCCGGTTACCTCGTTCGCTGCTGTGCCGAGTTGGGGGGCGGGACCGCTGGTAGATAAAGCGGGCCCTTCGAGGCATGGGGCCCGGCACTCGCCCTGCCCGGCGGGACTTCTCAGGCGTAGCACCATATCGAATTTCATTATTAATAAACATATTCATGATAAAATTTAGTCCATGCAGCGTCAGCATGGGTAGCTACGTTACACTTTCAGTGCCGCTTTGAGCTCAGGTGCTTATCTTCGGACGTGTATCCGTTCAACCAGCGCTTGTATACGGTTCGCTCTCCGTTAGCCTTCGACTGTCCCCAGCCAAATCTCACAAGGCAATGAGTTGCCATTTTCTTTCAGGGCTGCTACCCTTAGATGACCGCCCCCCCGGCTTATGAGCGCCATCTTCCCACCGAACGGTCGCTTTTCTGAACACATTGTTCGTCACTGCTCAGGTTGTTTACGGTTTGCTCCGCTAGCCTTTGATTGTACCCAACCATGACACACAAGGCAGCGGCAGTTCCCGGAGAGAACAGAGCTATGTTTCATGGGACGTTTAAGACTTTTGCTGTCTTTGGTCAGGAAATGTGTGTGTATTTTCAAGGACTTCCAGTCTTCTGCATTGCAGTGACCACTGTTTTGGGCGCGGACTCACGTACTCTACTGTTTCGTAGTTTTGGAGCTCAAGCGTATTTTTGCGGTCTTTGGGCAGGAAATGTGTGTATTTTCAGGGATTCCAGTCTCTACGTTGCAGTGACCACGATTTTGTTTATGTTGCTCGTACTCTGCTATCTCACAGTTCTTTCTGAGTACTACCATTTATCTGTTCATTGTCCATGACTCACTGACATATAAAAGTATTGGTTCTATATAGCATTGGATTACTCGTTTCCTCAACGTCACTGACAAGGATTTATTACATAGTATGTTTTTCATCTTCTGAAAGGCAGATTTCGCATGAGCTATTCTGCTCAGATTTTGCATGAGCTATTCTGCTCAGATTTCGCATGAGCTATTCTGCTCAGATTTTGCATGAGCTATTCTGCTCAGATTTCGCATGAGCTATTCTGCTCAGATTTTGCATGAGCTATTCGGCTCAGATTTTGCATGAGCTATTCTGCTCAGATTTTGCATGAGTTATTCTGCTCAGATTTTGAATGAGCTGTTCTGATCAGATTTTGCATGAGTTATTCTGCTCAGATTTTGAATGAGCTGTTCTGATCAGATTTTGCATGAGTTATTCTGATCAGATTTTGAATGAGCTATTCTGATCAGATTTCACATGAGCTATTCTGCTTTGTTATTATTTCTGAAGTGTATCTTCATATTGTTAATATGTGACTTTAAATCTCTTCTTGATGTATTTCTAGGCTTCCCTTTAAATCTCTTCTTGATGTATTTCTAGGCTTCCCTTTAAATCTCTTCTTGATGTATTTCTAGGCTTCCCTTTAAATCTCTTCTTGATGTATTTCTAGGCTTCCCTTTAAATCTCTTCTTGATGTATTTCTAGGCTTCCCTCTCTTTTGCTTTCCCTGTGGCTGTGTGTGACTGTGTGTGGCTGTGTGTGACTGTGGCTGTGTGTGGCTGTGTGTGACTGTGTGTGGCTGTGTGTGGCTGTGTGTGACTGTGGCTGTGTGTGGCTGTGTGTGACTGTGTGTGGATGTGTGTGGCTGTGTGTGACTGTGGCTGTGTGTGACTGTGTGTGGCTGTGTGTGGCTGTGTGTGACTGTGTGTGACTGTGGCTGTGTGTGACTGTGGCTGTGTGTGGCTGTGACTGTGTGTGGCTGTGGATTCCAGGAAAGGGCGGGTAAGTTCTTCCTGTTATATTCCCCTCATGTCCTATCCAGTGCCAGCATCTTTTCTTAACCTTTTAGTTTCCTGGCATCTGTCTTGTTCTCTCCATAAGTTCCTCATTTTGACCCTATCATACCATCTTATTCCCTCTATTCTACGCAGACACCAGTTGATGAATGTTTGCAATTTATTTGTTTTAGTCTCCATGTCTCTGAAGTGCTTTAACATTAGAGTTTATTATTCTAATTTTGTTTCTAGATTGAACTTCTTCTATGAACACTCCACATTGACTACACATTGACTACACATCGACTACACATTGACTACACATTTCTACACATTGACTACACATCGGCCACACATCGACTACACATCACTTACACATCGACCACTTGTTAACCACTCTGTGTGATTTATATGTGATCCCAGCCTCAGAGATTGTACGTTGTGCCAGTTATACGCCTACAACTAGGCCATCACATCTGATTTCTGCTATGCTTTTTATTTACTAGGTAGCTTCCTAGGGCCTCTTACATCAGTCGCCTCTTACAACATGCCTTGTACTACAACATGCCTTGTACTACAACATGCCTTGTACTACAACATGCCTTGTACTACAACATGCCTTGTAGGTCGCAGTGGTACTATTCTATGTTTCTTTTCGGGCCCGGAACTACCAGGGCGGACAGATTGCAGTTCTAGCTTAGTCACAAATAAAATTGTTTGCTAGGGAGATGAGATGGCTACCTGTCTAGTACAGATGTACAACAATGATTGCCTATCAACAACTAATACAACTTTCCATAACCTGGTTGGAGGCAGGCCTGGTTGGGGCAGGCCTGGTTGGGGCAGGCCTGGTTGAATAAAAATTTCTACTGGTGGGGTTACTCATTTTAGTTATCTAGAACATTCAATCTTATTGCAGAGCGTCTGACAGAATTGATTAGTGCGCAGGCTCCCATGTGGAAGAACCTGATTCAATCCCCAGTAAGGCCAATGAGTTTTTTTCTGTCACTGGCATAAAGAAAAGATCATAACCTGAACAGTTTCATGCGACTGCACAACCATGCGGCGTCGTTAATAATAATTGACATCGGCAACTGCACAAGCCATGCGACGTTCATTAATAATAATTGGCATCATGAGAATATGAGTTAGAAAACAATGGAAGAATATTTCTATATCAATAAATACAAATGTTGACGGCATGAGAATATGAGTTGGAAGAATACAAATGTTGATGACATGAGAATATGAGTTGGAAGAATACAAATGTTGATGGCATGAGAATATGAGTTGGAAGAATACAAATGTTGATGACATGAGAATATGAGTTGGAAGAATACAAATGTTGATGGCATGAGAATATGAGTTGGAAGAATACAAATGTTGATGGCATGAGAATATGAGTTGGAAGAATACAAATGTTGATGACATGAGAATGTGAGTTGGAAGAATACAAATGTTGATGACATGAGAATATGAGTTGGAAGAATGCAAATGTTGATGACATGAGAATATGAGTTGGAAGAATACAAATGTTGATGACATGAGAATATGAGTTGGAAGAATGCAAATGTTGATGACATGAGAATATGAGTTGGAAGAATGCAAATGTTGATGACATGAGAATATGAGTTGGAAGAATACAAATGTTGATGACATGAGAATACGAGTTAGAATAATGTAAATGTTGCACTACATCACAACTGACCTGTACCAACTTTGACAGGAAGTTTATCATAATTATCTCCAATAAAAGACACATCACCAAATACAGCACCATCATAACCAATATGTCCTGTGTGTCGTAGATCATTCTGTGGATGGCTGATCATGTCTGCACGAATTTTACGACTAGACTTTCTGCTCGACTCTGTTAACAAATAAAACAATTTGATGAAATTCTTTACAACACAAACTAAAACAGCACAAACTAAAACAGCACAAACTACAACAGCACAAACTACAACAGCACAAACTATAACAGCACAAACTACAACAGCACAAACTACAACAGCACAAACTACAACAGCACAAACTACAACAGCACAAACTACAACAGCACAAACTACAACAGTACAAACTACAACAGCACAAACTACAACAGCACAAGCTACAACAGTACAAACTACAACAGCACAAACTATAACAGTACAAACTACAACAGCACAAACTATAACAGTACAAACTACAACAGCACAAACTACAACAGCACAAACTACAACAGCACAAACTACAACAGTACAAACTACAACAGCACAAACTACAACAGCACAAACTACAACATAACATCATCATCAACATTGATATTAGTTTTTCAATTCTATATTTCTAATAGAACATATTATTGAGATATTGTTTGTATATACAATGTTAGATTTTTTTCTATTATTTCAGTGTTTGTAACACAAACTCATTTGTGAAGATTTTGTTTGTTAGCTGCATGAGTGCTGCTGGGGCCCACCAGGAAAGCAAAGAATACATATCTCCATATAGTTTGTCTTTGACTGATAAGAACTTGGTATACTTCTCCATAGGTATACTTCTCCATATAGTCTGTCTTAGACTTGGTATACTTCTCCATATAGTTTGTCTTAGACTTGGTATACTTCTCCATATAGTTTATCTTAGACTTGGTATACTTCTCCATATAGTTTATCTTAGACTTGGTATACTTCTCCATATAGTTTGTCTTAGACTTGGTATACTTCTCCATATAGTTTGTCTTAGACTTGGTATACTTCTCCATATAGTTTGTCTTAGACTTGGTATATTTCTCCATATAGTTTATCTTAGACTTGGTATACTTCTCCATATAGTCTGTCTTAGACTTGGTATATTTCTCCATATAGTTTGTCTTAGACTTGGTATATTTCTCCATATAGTTTGTCTTAGACTTGGTATACTTCTCCATATAGTTTGTCTTAGACTTGGTATACTTCTCCATATAGTCTGTCCTGGACTTGGTATACTTCTCCATATAGTTTGTCTTAGACTTGGTATATTTCTCCATATAGTTTGTCTTAGACTTGGTATATTTCTCCATATAGTTTGTCTTGTACTTATCTTGGACTGGCATGGAGGTTAAAGGTTAGCCATGTGTGTTTGTTCATTGTTATGTTGGACACTCTTGCCATTATGTGTCTCGCTGTCAACTAGCTGGTGCCACATGTACATATATCAGAACAGATTGTAACTCAGTCTACTATGTCCCAGCATGTAGTCAGAAGATAACGTTCTTCTCTCTCTCTATTGTATGTTACGTTCTATTGTATGTTACGTTCTATTGTATGTTACGTTCTATTGTATGTTATATAGTAAGCATTATATTGTTTTGTTGTTAATCATCAAGGTGGTCTCATGCTCATTTGTTCTTGTACGCAATTTCTATCTGTGTTTTCGTATGCTTCCTCATATGTCATACTGATGTCTTCATACTGATGTCTGTCTGTCATCCTTGATGGAGTTATACCTCCTCTTTGATGTAGTTATCGCCCGAGTGGTTACCGGGCCCAAATGTGGGGTGTAAAGAATAGAACCACTGTTACCTGCCGTGCATGTTGTAAGAGGCGACTAAGGGGGTGTGGATGAAATCGGATGCACGTGTCCGCTAGGGAATGTTAACCCGGAACAAATGCTTGCAGAAACGGATGCACCAGGCCGTAAGGCGCATAACATGGTGCAACGACCCTCACAATGAGGAATGGGATAACAGATTCTACGGTCGCCAATCTGCCTCTGAGATTTAGCCACGCAGTAAGAATGTCAGACCTACCATCGTGAGGGTGGCCAAAACTTACTGCGGGAAGAAGTCGGCACAAACGGGAAGCAGAAATCATAGAAATTATATCCTACAGAACTGCCCCCAGTATGCAGACTTGAGAAGAAAGAGGTGGCCTACTTACACTAGCGTCCAAGACAAACTGTATGGTGTGACTGATAATCTGAGGCAGACGGCTGCATTTATTAGAGAATCCAAAATCCCAATCTAGTGAGAACGCAGAAGAAGAATGATGTAGTTATGCACATATTAGATAGAGTTTCGCCCAGGTCTGCAAGGGAAGCAAAGAATAGTACCACTGCAACCTACAAGGCATGTCGTAAGAGACAACTGACCTGATGTAGGTCCTAGGGATGCTACCCTAGTGAATAAAACACAGCGCAGAAATCGGATGTGCTGGCCTACTTGTAGGTGCATAACTGGCAAGATGTACAATCATTCTTAGGCTCAGATCCCATACACATCACAGAGTGGTTAACAAGTGGTCGATATGGAGCGTACAAAGAAGAAAGTAGAGTATACAATGAAGACACCTGGACATACTAAATATTTGGTGAGTCTTACCTTTCCTCATAAGAGATCCAGTCTTGGCAGTTACTGGACTAAATTTAGGTTCAATGAAAGGGGCAGCATTGGTTGGGTCAAATAGTCCACTCTTACCGTTAGCCAGCACACCCCTCCATACAAGACCTGGAGGTGATGTAGTAGGTGGGCTGTGGATGGACATAGACAAGAATTATTTCTAATGGAATGTATGACAGAAAGTTCCACAGAATAAATTCAAAACATCTTCAAAATACATCTGATGGAAATAAACGCAGGTTAACTGCAAGAATTGTTTTATGTCAAATATAATGCAAGAATTGTTTTATGTCAAATATAATGCAAGAACTGTTTTATGTCAAATATAATGACTTCTTTCTTTTCTTTTATCCTTCTCTGCTTTTTTTGCCATTAGGCACAGCAGGGCTTTTTTTGGCCGTTAGGCGTAGCAGGTTTAACTGATTATCGGTTTCCGAGATATTGCAGGCTCGGTCGCTTGATATGGTGTGGTATTGTGGAGTTTTAAGATGTCTGTAACTCCATCAACCCATCCTTTTCTTGGTCTACCCCTTCCTCTTGATGATTCCATTTTCAGGTTGTCGCTCTTGCAACTGGTGTATTCGGGTTCAATCTGACAAAGTGGCTAAACTATTCGAGTCTCTGTTTTTAATGAATCTAATAGCAGGTGTTGTTCCGACTGTTCTTCTAATTTCCTCATTTCTTATATAGTCTCTTTTTGTTTTATTTATTGCTTTCCTCAAGCATCTCATTTCACATGTGGTAATTTTCCCATCTTGTTCCATTGTCAGTGTCCATGTTTGGCACTGGTAGCACAGTGTTGGTATAAAGATTGCATTTATAATCTGTCTTTTAGTCTCTACTGGAATCGCTGGGTGTTTCAAAATTGGGGTAAGCTGGTATGTAGTGTTGTAAGTTGGTATGTAATGTTGGCTTGCTGGGTGTTTCAAGATTGGGGTAAGTTGGTATGTAATGTTGGCTTGCTGGACGTTTCAAGATTGGGGTAAGTTGGTATGTAATGTTGGCTTGCTGGACGTTTCAAGATTGGGGTCTTCTTCACGTTCGTTCTTTACAACCAATTTTAATCACCTGGTGATATGCTTGATCTTTGTTAAGAACGTGTATACGTTGCACATTGGTTTGGGAGGCCCCTAAACGCATAGATTTCTACATGTTTAGGACACATGCATCCGATTTCAGCCAAACCTCCTTAGTCGCCTCTTACGACATGTGTGGCAGGTAACAGTGGTTCTATTCTTTACACCCCAAATTTGGGCCCTGGTAACCACTCGGGCGACAAGATTGGGGTAAGTTGGTATGTAATGTTGTTGGCTTGCAAGATTCAGACATAAAGACTGTAGGAGGCACAATTTAACAAAATCCTCAACTATCTATCGATTATCTAATCCTGTTTTGTCTTTCAGCGTTAGGTTGAAAAAGGAGGCACCTGGAGCAAGTCTCTCTTTGCACCTTGTCTTTCTTTTCTCCAATCCTGATTTGCCACACAGCTTCAGGGTAAGAAGAGATTTGTAGAACGGGTTTTGTGCTGCGCTTCTTCTTGAACGCTCCATATTGAGCACTTGTTAAACCCTCTTTGTGATGTGTATGTCATCTGAGTTTAAGAGCGATTGTACATTGTACCAGTTATACTCCTACCAGTAGGTCAGCACATCCGATTTCTGCTACGCTTTTTATTTACTAGGGTAGCTTACCTAGGTCCCTACCTCAGTCGCCTCTTATGACATGTCTTGTAGCTCGCAGTGTTACCATTCTTGGCTTCCATTGTGGGCCCCAGCAACACATGAGCATTGTGTGTGCTGAGCGTTGTGTGTGCTGAGCATTGTGTGTGCTGAGCATTGTGTGTGCTGAGCATTGTGTGTGCTGAGCATTGTGTGTGCTGAGCATTGTGTGTGCTGAGCGTTGTGTGTGCTGAGCATTGTGTGTGCTGAGCATTGTGTGTGCTGAGCATTGTGTGTGCTGAGCATTGTGTGTGCTGAGCATTGTGTGTGCTGAGCGTTGTGTGTGCTTCATAAACAGTGTCTTTCGTGAAGCGCACACTAAAACCCATTCTAAACCACCAAACAGTAGTAGATGAAAGATTTTGTGGAAAGTTGTGTCAAACAATGAGAATGAGATCTTACCTTTTATCAATGACAACAATAATATCTCCAGCTTTGTAGTGGATATATCCTTTCTCTGGCACATGGCTGCTGCCGGGATAATCTTTCAGTGTCTTGACTTGTGTTGGCCTCAACTAATTCATTATACAATATCATCAACTAATTAATTATACAATATCATCAACTAATTAATTATACAATAACATCAACTAATTAATTATACAATAACATCAACTAATTAATTATACAATATCATCAACTAATTAATTATACAATATCATTAACTAATTAATTATACAATAACATCATCAACTACAAATCTATTGTCAAGCACATGTTACAAAACAAATAGATCAAATTCTCTCTCTCTCTGTCATGTCTTGAACTAATGATGTTGATGTAGTACGTCATATTTGCATTCTCTCTCTCTCTGTCATGTCTTGAACTAATGATGCTGATGTAGTACGTCATATTTGCATTCTCTCTCTCTCTGTCATGTCTTGAACTAATGATGCTGATGTAGTACGTCATATTTGCATTCTCTCTGTCATGTCTTGAACTAATGATGTTGATGTAGTACGTCATATTTGCATTCTCGACTACTTTATGTTACACAATTAAACAAGCAATCGACGCAGCTGTTTTATTTCTTTCTTTTTCATTCATCCGTCAGCTATGAAATCAGCTATAGTTTTACACATAACAAGCAAATCTGGTCCAAGCAAAAATGGTGAGTTAAAGCAGATATTTGATTTAACTATTTGAACCCTGGCTACCTGTACATTAGAAACACATTCCCCTGAGCTAAAACAGCCCATATCACAGTAATATTAAAAACAAGATAATTTAGCACAATTAAATGCTCTATAATTTGTTACTGACTTATCACTCCCATCATTTTCGATATTCCTGTTTATTATATATTTGCAGAGTTACTGACTTATCACTCCCATCATTTTCGATATTCCTGTTTATTATATATTTGCAGAATGAAAATGAAAATCGTGGCATATCCTAAAGGACGTAGCCATCAACCCCAGTATTTGCAGAATATACTAAACTATATCAAATTTACACGATATATTATATGGGTCACGCCCCTCGAATACTCCCAGGTAACTGAATACTCCCAGGTAACTGAATACTCCCAGGTAACTGAATACTCCCAGGTAGCTGAATACTCCCAGGTAACTGAATACTGCCAGGTAAGTGAATACTCCCAGGTAACTGAATACTGCCAGGTAACTGAATACTGCCAGGTAACCGAATACTCCCAGGTAATGTAGCTTGTTCTCCAGATTGAACATATATGGCTTGAATATTAATAGAATTAAATTATTTTTAGTTATCTAAATGCTCGTGTAACTCACTTTCGATATCCGTATCAGAATAATCAAATTCTAAGCCTAATTTATCTTCAGATTTAATCAAAACAAGTTCAACATCTTGCTTGCTCTGTTGTTAGACTGCAGTAACTATTTCCAAAAATTATCTGCCTGTAATTTCATCATGAAAATACTCGACAGTGTCTACCATCTTGCTAAACCATATAGAACATGGAGGGTTGTGTTGCAAGTCACATGTGTACACAACATGTGTACACAATTTATTTTTCAGCACCGATAAATATTTAACGATTGTGTCTTCTCAGATCGATATTTCATGACCTTGAGATATGCTGTGTACATTCAATACTGAAATATCTGGATCGCAGGTTCTAAGGGTTAATGTCAGTCAGTATCCGTGGATTCATTCCAGGATACACAGTATAAGTCATGACACACATTTGGTTGGAAAATCTAGGTCAATTAGGCTAGTTTCTTCACTGATCTGATGCACAGACAAGAAACATTTAGGTTAATAAAGACTTACTTGAGGCAGTCGAAGTAACGTGTCAGCAAATGTAGGTCTAGCCTCTGGATCAATGCTCCAACACTCCAACATGAAACGATACAGATCGTTGGTACACAATTCTGGCTGTTCTAGTTGCTGGTCACTTTCAATTGCTTCCAGAATCTAAGAGAATACAAGAAATCTCTCTACTTTCAATTGCTTCCAGAATCTAAGAGAATACAAGATATCTCTCTACTTTCAATTGCTTCCAGAATCTAAGAGAATACAAGACATCTCTAGTGTCAGCAGGTTATTAGTTCTGTCAACAGGTTAGTCAGTTCTGTAGACAGGTAGGGTCAGTTCTGCCCGTAGGGCTAGGTCGGGTCAGTTCTGTCCGCAGGTCAGGTCAGTTGTGTAGACAAGTCAGTAAGTTTGGTCAGGTCAGTAGTGTAGACAAGTCGGTCAGTTCTGTAGACAAGTCAGTCAGTTCGGTCGGCAAGTCAGTCAGTTCGGTCGGCAAGTCAGTTAGTTTGGTCGTCAAGTCAGTTCTGTCAACACAATACAAATATTTTCAATGTTCTTGTGGACACTAACATGCTGTATCTGTAACACTGACCTGTTGACCAGTTAATCCAGCCCAAGGCTGGAATCCATAAGTGAATAATTCCCAGAGTAACACTCCAAACGACCAGACATCGGAGGCTGAGGTAAACTTAAGGAAGTTGATACACTCTGGAGCACACCTGGAGATATTATTTGTATAGTCACTTCATTTGTCGTCACATTGATACATCTGTACAGTCACTTCATTTGTTGTCACATTGATACATTTGTACAGTCACTTCATTTATCGTCACATTGATACATTTATACATACTCACATTGATACATTTGTACAGTCACTTCATTTGTCGTCACATTGATACATTTATACAGTCACTTCATTTGTCGTCACATTGATACATTTATACATACTCTAATTGTCTGACAAAACATGATAACACACACAAGAGCACATTGAGATATCACACACAAGAGCACATTGAGATATCACACACAAGAACACATTGAGATAACACACACAAGAGCACATTGAGATATCACACACAAGAACACATTGAGATAACACACACAAGAGTACATTGAGATATCACACACAAGAACACATTGAGATATCACACACAAGAACACATTTGACTAACAAAGCTATCACACACAACAACAAGCTATCACACACAACAACAAGCTATCACACAACAACAACACACTGATAACACACATAACAACAAACTCACCAAGCTACAGGTAACTTGAGACTGACACTAAACTTGCTCTGATAGTAATCTTGTCCAGCCCCCAACAGTCTAGACAGGCCAAGGTCACTAATTTTCACCTGTACAGGTAAATATAAATAAATAGAATGTTTACAGTTACAATCTACTTGTATTATTCTCTCTCATTGATATACTTTCTCTCTCTGTCTCTCTCTTGCCCTGTAGTCATTGATATACTTACTCTCTCTCTGTCTCTCTCTTGCCCTGTAGTCATTGATATACTTTCTCTCTCTGTCTCTCTCTTGCCCTGTAGTCATTGATTGCTTGATAAGATCATCATCTTCATCATCATCATTGCACTTTGAAGTACACCTGGTTAATTATCAATCTCTTTATTACACAGTAAGATCTCAGCTGCAGCAGAATATTCCTGGCTGCTAGATCTCTATGGATAAGTCTCTTGCTCTCTAGGTAGCTCATACCATCACCAGAGAAGACAAACAAGTCTAAGACTAAACAGATAAACTGTGAAGGAACCTGTACCTGATTCTTGCTAAATACTAGAATATTCCTGGCTGCTAGATCTCTATGGACAAGTCTCTTGCTCTCTAGGTAGCTCATACCATCACAGGTTTGCTGTGCATAGTCGCAGAGACGAGGAACTGGCAGGTCTACACGGAGAGTCATGTCTTTCAGACATTCCAGGAGAGATCGCATGGGAGCCAGCTCTGTCACCTGCAACCAGACCACAGATATTAATCATGAGAACACAGTTATGACAAGATATATTTATATACTGACTGTCATATACATGTATATGACAATGTCTTTACAGGCGGTCAATTGTCAAGTGTTTTATTGTGACAATTTCTGAGTTTTCGCTTCTCTTTCAGCTTATCGCTAAGTCCCTTTTCAAAAGATTCTGCAACCTTTGCGTAATGTTGTTTTCTACAAAACTCGGTCATCAGCTAGTTTTTCCCTTTGCAAACGATTTCTTTTGGGAACGAAAGAAATATTCTTCATTGAGGCTTTTGAAGACATCCTTATATCTGAGAAGTGGTCTGCCTTGTTACCTCTTCCCTTCCAAAAGTTCACAAAACAACATCTGTTGTGGTAAGCAACTATTATCTATTCTTCTCACATGTCCTAGCCATCTTAGCCTTCTTACTGTTGTACATGTCCTAGCCATCTTAGTCTTCTTACTGTTGTACATGTCCTAGCCATCTTACTGTTGTACATGTCCTAGCCATCTTAGTCTTCTTACTGTTGTACATGTCCTAGCCATCTTACTGTTGTACATGTCCTAGCCATCTTAGCCTTCTTACTGTTGTGCATGTCCATGATGGAGGCAAGTTCGCACATTGCAGTACTTCAGAGTTGGTTATCTTGTTGTACCACCTGATGTTCCTAATCTTGCAGAGACATCGAAGCTGAAAGATGTAAAGTCTTCTCTCATGATTTGAGTAGGCTGTCCATGTTTCTGAGCCATATAGTAATGAGCTAATTACACAGGCTCGATATACTTGAATCTTCGTCTCCAATGTTAGTTTTGTGTTGTCCCACGCTCGCTTTGATAGTCTACCGAATGTAGTAGGCGCACTCCCTAATTCGAGCGTTGATTTCTTCATCAAAAGAAATACTGGCAGTGACTATGTACCCAAGATATATATATATCTAGTCTGTACACAATCAACATCACTAACATAACTAATATCACCAACATTTACAAGCAAGAAAACCTCAAAGATACAAAAAAAATTATCCATGATCTTTTTAGACCTTAGGGTAGGGTATCAAATGCATGCCATTTTACATTTCTATTTCATATTGAGCAGAAGGTAGGAGGGCCAATTCCTTAATTCATGTGCGGAACGTTAAGTGTGGGACTAAACTCACAACCCTCTGGTGTAGAACGCCCTATGCATTACATTAATTCGTCCCTCCGCAGAGTACTACAGAACCTAGAGTACAAACAGGGCATGATAACAGGGTACAATAGGATCTAGGGTACAAACAGGACATGATAACAGGGTACAACAGGATATTCTTGCAAGATTGCAACTTTCTCAAAAGCCGTTTCCTAGACAAACAAGCAAACAAACTCAAGTCAAATGGTACCTACCAGCATGACATTATCACCAGTATCCAGGACAACACCAAACATGCGTACAATGTTCTCATGGTCTACATCTTGCATGATGGCTGCTTCTTTGAGAAAGCTTTGTGTACCTGTGTTCATACGTTCTCTGCTTAATCTCTTGACTGCTACCTGGAGCTGTACAACATCATACAAACATATGTTTTACTATCAGATTCATATTATAATCATGGATACACAAGAAGAGATACACAGTGGTAGAGTGGGGCAAGCACAGAGATACACAGTGGTAGAGTGGGGCAAGCACAGAGATACACAGTGGTAGAGTGGGACAGACACAGAGATACACAGTGGTAGAGTGGGACAGGACACATAGATACACAGTGGTAGTGGAACAGGACACAGAGATACACAGTAGTAGAGTGGGACAGACACAGAGATACACAGTGGTAGAGTGGGACAGACACAGAGATACACAGTGGTAGAGTGGGGCAAGCACAGAGATACACAGTGGTAGAGTAGGGCAGACAGAGAGATACACAGTGGTAGAGTGGGACAGACACAGAGATACACAGTGGTAGAGTGGGGCAAGCACAGAGATACACAGTGGTAGAGTGGGACAGACACAGAGATACACAGTTTTAGAGTGGGGCAAGCACAGAGATACACAGTGGTAGAGTGGGACAGGACACAGAGATACACAGTGGTAGAGTGGGACAGGACACAGAGATACACAGTGGTAGAGTGGGACAGACACAGAGATACACAGTGGTAGAGTGGGACAGGACACAGAGATACACAGTGGTAGAGTGGGGCAGACACACAGTGGTAGAGTGGAACAGGACACAGAGATACACAGTGGTAGAGTGGGGCAGACATAGAGATACACAATGATAGAGTGGGACAAACACAGAGATACACAGTGGTAGAGTGGGCAGACACACAGTGGTAGAGTGGGACAGAGATACAAGTCAACTCACCTGTTGTCCAGGTAAACTAACTGGCAAGTCCACAGGTAAACTAAGTGACATGTCCACAAGTAACCTAACTGACAAGTCCACAGGTAAACTAACTGACCAGTCTACTCACCTATTGTCCAGGTAGACAAACTGACCATTCAAATGTTGTCCTAGTAGACTGACCACTCACCTGAGACTAACTGACCACACACTTGTTATCCAGGTAGACTAACTGATCACACACCTGCTGTCCAGGTAAACTAATTGACTGACAAGTGCACTCACCTTTTCTCCAGTTTCTGTCGTCCATACTCCTTGCTGTACAACCCCAAACTCCCCTTCTCCAAGAGTCCTACCCAACTGAATAGCGTCAAGTGGTATCAGCTGTTTGCCTGGGGGCCGCATATATGGGGCCCCTATAGACACCGGACGTGAGCCTCTTTGTGTTGGAGGGGAGGGGCTAAGAGTTCGACCAGTTCCATCTCCACCTCCTTTCAATATTGCCTGGAAGAAATATATATATATCCCAAAATGTCATATAAAAGGAGAATGTTTGTTGTTTCAATCATAGTCCTTGTCTGGTGTCTTACAGTGGCTGTCTTTGATACAGTCATAGTCCTTGTCTAGTGTCTTATAATGGCTGTCTTTGATACAGTCATAGTCCTTGTCTAGTGTCTTATAATGGCTGTCTTTGATAGTCATAGTCCTTGTCTAGTGTCTTATAGTGGCTGTCTTTGATACAGTCATAGTCCTTGTCTAGTGTCTTATAGTGGCTGTCTTTGATACAGTCATAGTCCTTGTCTAGTGTCTTATAATGGCTGTCTTTGATACAGTCATAGTCCTTGTCTAGTGTCTTATAGTGGCTGTCTTTGATACAGTCTAGTCCTTGTCTAGTGTCTTATAATGGCTGTCTTTGATATCCTTGTCTAGTGTCTTATAGTGGCTGTCTTTGATATCCTTGCCTAGTGTCTTACAGTGGCTGTCTTTGATACAGTCATAGTCCTTGTCTAGTGTCTTATAATGGCTGTCTTTGATACAGTCATAGTCCTTGTCTAGTGTCTTATAATGGCTGTCTTTGATACAGTCATAGTCCTTGTCTAGTGTCTTATAGTGACTGATACAGTCACAGTCCTTGTCTAGTGTCTTATAGTGACTGTCTTTGATACAGTCATAGTCCTTGTCTAGTGTCTTACAGTGGCTGTCTTTGATACAGTCATAGTCCTTGTCTAGTGTCTTATAGTGACTGTCTTTGATACAGTCTAGTCCTTGTCTAGTGTCTTATAATGGCTGTCTTTGATATCCTTGTCTAGTGTCTTATAGTGGCTGTCTTTGATATCCTTGCCTAGTGTCTTACAGTGGCTGTCTTTGATACAGTCATAGTCCTTGTCTAGTGTCTTATAATGGCTGTCTTTGATACAGTCATAGTCCTTGTCTAGTGTCTTATAATGGCTGTCTTTGATACAGTCATAGTCCTTGTCTAGTGTCTTATAGTGACTGATACAGTCACAGTCCTTGTCTAGTGTCTTATAGTGACTGTCTTTGATACAGTCATAGTCCTTGTCTAGTGTCTTACAGTGGCTGTCTTTGATACAGTCACAGTCCTTGTCTAGTGTCTTATAGTGACTGTCTTTGATACAGTCATAGTCCTTGTCTAGTGTCTTACAGTGGCTGTCTTTGATACAGTGATAGAGTGCTCACAGATAACATCAACATGGCACTAGATAATGTTGAACACACGTTGTTTCAGTCACAGCTGCTGTTGGAGGAGGTTTTCAAGAAAGCTCAGGTGAAAGCACAACAATGAGCTATAGGAAAAGAATGAAAATGCATCATTCCTAGAGTTCAAAGAAGATATAGTCATAGAGTGGCTCACTGCTAACATAAGCATGGCACTAGATAATGGTGAGCAATTGCTGCTGTCCTTAACATTGAGAAGGAGAAGGAGGATGATGTATTGTGGGGGTAGGGAGGAGGGATACAAAGATGAATATGATGTATTGTAGGGACACAGATATGCTTGACGTGAACACATGTTGTAGGTACACAGATGTGCTTGACGTGAACACATGGAAGGTGAATCAGCCTTGCTTGAGAATAGTCTGCTGTTGAATTGCTAGTGGCCGCCCGTGTGTTGCCGGGGCCTGCAATAGAAGCAAACAATAGTAACACTGCGACCTACAAGGCATGTCGTAAGAGGCGACTGATGTAGGACCTAGGAAGCTACCCTAGTAAATAAAAAGCATCACAGACATCGGATGTTCTGGCCTACTTGTAGGCGCATAACTGGCACAGCGTACAATCGCTCTTATGCTCAGATCACATACAAATCACAGAGAGTGGTAGATATGAAGCGCTGGAAGAAGAACAAAGAATTGCTAGTGAATGTCAGTTTCAGTTTCCCCAACAACAACAATAACATGTACTTATGAATGCAGTTATAATTGAAAGATGAGCCTGGACAAGGACAATATAAACATGAGCCGACACTCGACTCTATATTAGCAAGCTGGCAGCAGCAGCAGTGTTAATAGTTGGTTATAGTGGGCGGCCTCGAATGTGAAGACATAGATCGTGTGTGTGTGTGTGTGAGAGAGAGAGAGAGGGAACATGTATAAGAAAGCCTGTGCGAGAGAACATTGTGTGAGTGTGAGAGAGCCTGTATGAGAAAGCCTGTGCGAGAGAACATGTGAAAGGGCCTGTGTGAAAGAAAGGGCCTGTGTGAGAGAGAAATGTGTGAAACATAGCAAGTGTGAGAGAGAGCAAGTGTGAGAGAGAGCATGTGTGAGAGAGAGCATGAGAGAGAGAGAGCACGTTTAAGAGAGAGAGAGAGAGAGAGAACGTTTAAAAGATAAAAAGACAGAAATATGAAAACATAAAAAGCAAAGTTCAGCGAGTAATGATTAGTCACCAGATAACAAGTGTGAGATGACGAGTGTGAGAAACGAGTGAGGAAATCAAACAAGTGACAACCATGAGCAATGCATGCTGGTTGACTCTCATATAACAACATAATTCAAACATACTTACACTTTTAATCCTCACAAACATGTCGCATACGGAGCAGCGTATCACTCCTATCTCGAACAAGCGTTACTTCAATAAACCGTGAGACGCAGAAAATCAACACAGCACATGGAAAATAACACACTACACAAATACTTATATTTAGTTGGCACAGCCATATAACAGCAGCAGCAGTGTGTACTATTTCTAGACTACTACTATAGGCAGTGTCAAGTACTTCCTTGAACTTGCCCGGCCCATTAAATAGTTTCATGCAGTTCCTACTCTCACACGCTGCACCTCAATGGGGGCTGCACCTCAAGAGTTGATCATATTTTCTAACGACAGATTTCAACAATATCCAGTTGCCAGTCCATATAAGAAATATTCAAGGTCGTATTCACTTCCTCATGGAACAACACATTTCTAACTTTATGTGTACTAGAATATTCCACACATTACATCACAACACATTACATCACGAACACATTACATCACGAACACAGGCAGGCACGGTGGTATCATAATGAAAGGTAAACACTGGAGTTGGAAAGACAAAAGGATATAAATAGAATAAAGGGAGGGTCCATATGTTGCTGGGGTTAGCAAGGGGGGCAAAGAACAGTAAAACTGCGATCTACAAGACCTGTAATAGGCGACTGAGGAAGAGGCCTAGTGAAGATACCCTAGTAAAAAACGTTGCACGCCCAAGTGGTTACCGGGGCCCAAATTTGGGGTGTAAAGAATGAAACCACTGTTACCTGCCACGCATGTCGTAAGAGGCGACTAAGGAGGTTTGAATGAAATCGGATGCACATGTCCTAAACGTATAGAAGTCTATGCGTTTAGGGGCCTACAAACCAATGTGCAACGTATACACGTTCTTGGCAACGACAAACATATCACAAAGATTGATTACAATTGGTCGTAAAGAACGAACGCAAAGAAGAAGAAGAAGAAAACCGTGGCAGAAATCGGATGTGCTGGCCTGGCCTACTTGTATGTGTAGAACTGACACAATGTCAAATCAATCATATCACATACAAATCACACAGAGTAGTTTAACAAGTGATATCGATATGGGGTTGCAAGAAGAAAGAATAACAAAGGGAGAGAAATATAGAATGAAATACAAAGGGATGTCAATAGAATAAAGGGAGAGAAATATATTTGAGTAAGGAACAAATGTTGAACAACCACAAGCTAGTAGTGAGTACCACATGCTAGTAGTGAGTACCACATGCTAGTAGTGAGTACCACATGCTAGTAGTGAGTACCACATGCTAGTAGTGAGTACCACATGCTAGTAGTGAGTACCACATGCTAGTAGTGAGTACCACATGCTAGTAGTGAGTACCACATGCTAGTAGTGAGTACTACATGCTAGTAGTGAGTACCACATGCAAGTAGTGAGTACCACATGCTAGTAGTGAGTACCACATGCTAGTAGTACCACATGCTAGTAGTGAGTACCACATGCTAGTAGTACCACATGCTAGTAGTGAGTACCACATGCTAGTAGTGAGTACCACATGCTAGTAGTGAGTACCACATGCTAGTAGTGAGTACCACATGCTAGTAGTGAGTACCACATGCTAGTAGTGAGTACCACATGCTAGTAGTGAGTACCACGTGCTAGTAGTGAGTACCACAAGCTAATAGTGAGTACCACATGCTAATAGTGAGTACCACAAGCTAGTAGTGAGTACCACATGCTAGTAGTGAGTACCACAAGCTAATAGTGAGTACCACAAGCTAATAGTGAGTACCACAAGCTAGTAGTGAGTACCACATGCTAGTAGTGAGTACCACATGCTAGTAGTGAGTACCACATGCTAATAGTGAGTACCACAAGCTAGTAGTGAGTACCACATGCTAGTAGTGAGTACCACAAGCTAATAGTGAGTCCCACATGCTAGTAGTGAGTACCACAAGCTAATAGTGAGTCCCACATGCTAGTAGTGAGTACCACATGCTAGTAGTGAGTACCACAAGCTAATAGTGAGTACCACAAGCTAATAGTGAGTCCCACATGCTAGTAGTGAGTACCACATGCTAGTAGTGAGTGCCACATGCTAGTAGTGAGTGCCACATGCTAGTAGTGAGTACCACATGCTAGTAGTGAGTACCACAAGCTAGTAGTGAGTACCACATGCTAGTAGTACCACATGCTAGTAGTGAGTACCACATGCTAGTAGTGAGTACCACATGCTGTAGTGGTACCACATGCTAGTAGTGAGTACCACATGCTAGTAGTGAGTACCACAAGCTAGTAGTGAGTACCACATGCTAGTAGTGAGTACCACAAACTAGTAGTGAGTACCACATGCTAGTAGTGAGTACCACATGCTAGTAGTGAGTACCACATGCTAGTAGTGAGTACCACAAACTAGTAGTGAGTACCACATGCTAGTAGTGAGTACCACATGCTAGTAGTGAGTACCACAAACTAGTAGTGAGTACCACATGCTAGTAGTGAGTCATAGTGAGATTGGATGACATCAATGCAGTTAGATTTAGACAACAATAATAGAACATGTGCAAGCTAGTAGTAAGTCATAGCGAGATTGGATGACATCAATGCCGTTAGATTTAGACAACAATAATAGAACATGTGCAAGCTAGTAGTAAGTCAGAGATTGGATGACATCAATGCAGTTAGATTTAGACAACAATAATAGAACATGTGCAAGCTAGTAGTAAGTCATAGCGAGATTGGATGACATCAATGCCGTTAGATTTAGACAACAATAATAGAACATGTGTTTTTCCCTTGGTAAAGTATCGCTGTGTTGTCCCCGGTAGAGTCAATATTTTTTTCTGTCAGGAGCATAAAGAAAAATCTGAACCTGAACAGGTTCGCGGAGACTGGTAAGTCATGTGATCATTAAATTTCTCAGGCTCTCGTCCCTCTGTCCTACACCGCCCCCTAAAAAGCGGTACTACAGACAGTAATGCCAGTTTTTGTTAATGGTTGTAAGACATGTACCACTGACAATGCCATGTACCACTGACAATGCCATGTACCACTGACAAAGCCATGTACCACTGACAAAGCCATGTACGACTGACAATGCCATGTACCACTGACAATGCCATGTACCACTGACAAAGCGGCAGAGAAGATCATAAATGTCTTTGAATGCACAGAAGAGTACTAGAATATCACGGACAGAGAAAAGAACGTTTCTGTTCTACAACAGCTTGATATTAAAGAAAGAAAAATAAATATTTCGGACACATCAAACAATATGAGTGCTACATGAGTGCTACATGAGTGCTACATGAGTGCTTAGAGAATATGATTTTGGAGGGAATGATGCGTGGAAGAAGAATGAAAAGGAAGACCTAGAAGACGATGGGTGCAAGATGTTATTGACGATCTGAGAATGACTGCTGCTGACGCCGGTCAACTTGCATAGAACAGAGAGTTTTCAAGACTGCTGTCATGGGAGCCAAGTTCCAGAAGGAACAAGCTACTACTATATGTTTTCTGTGATATATTAGAAGCAGGGTTCACTAGCTAAGTCTATAATAGTTTATGCTTGTATCACCTTTCATCATGATTGATGATGCTCGTCCATCACGGTTGATGATGACCACACAAATTATCATCCAAGGGAATGTAGTTGCGTTATGTTTCTCTGTGTGTGTGTGTAGATGACTAGTGAGCCCGATACGGGCTTGAAATGTTCGTGTACAGTGTGGGCAAGGTATACTTGCACTTGTGGGAAGTTTTACTGACTTTTCATTTTGACGTTTTTGTTCCATCCGTGTTGTTCTACCTGCCTCGCAGGCCGAGGAACCGTGTCGAAGAAGTGTGCGCCAGGCTGATCTGTCTTGAGCAAGATTCTCCCACTTGTTGACATCTATGCCAAAGGATTTCATCGAGTTCTTGAGTGTATCTTTGAATTGCTTTTTCCTTTTTCTGACCACCCTGTGAGCGTTTACCGCTATGCAGCTCACCATAAAAGAGTCGTTTGGGTATTCTGTAATCTGGCACTCGAGCTATATGTCCTGCCCATCGTATCTGGGACTGCATCAAGATTGTATAGATTCTGGGGAGAGCAGCAATCAAGATTGTATAGAGCCATCATCATTGCACTTTAGTGAGTAACCATGTGTGCTCTGATCTCTTTCTTGCACGAACTCCGTAGCGTCCCCGAATGTCATTTTGAAGATATTTTGTTTCAGAATTTTATTTTAAACATTTTTTAATGAATTTTGCCATGGCAGATTCTTTCCAGCCTACTCTTCCCGTACTCTTCCCGAGTTTGAACTGTCAAGAGAGTTCTGTTACGTGCTCAATTTGAACACAGACAAACGTTATAATCGTCAGTTTCCGATAGGACTAGGAATTTGATCTCACCTACACCGAGATCAGGGATCTCTGGACAAATATCCCCATGGCTCCACGAGGGAGCGAACCGAGTAGCTCTTGTACGAGAGGCGAGTACCTAACTTCTACGTCACAGAGACTATCTACCTTACATCAACATGAACACAAGCTACAAGCCAACAACATGTGACGTTATTGACCCTTGACCCTACAAGCATCTTCAACTCACGAGTATATCATGGCCGACTTACGACTTACTGACATCGCTCAACAAGTAACTTTCACTATGATAAATGTCACTACTTGTTGGGCCTAGCGACGTGGTCGAGTGGGTAGAAGCGATCGCCCGTCTCTAAGAATATCATGAAGAGTAAATAGCGCATACTCTATGTTGTATTCTAGACGGGTTAGGGTTTCGAATCACCTCAGAGGTAATTTAATTTTCTGTGACTACTGAAACAGAGAGTCTAGTTATTTCTGTAGGTTGTTTGGGATCTGGATTGCTCTAACTTCACAACCACCCATATCCTCAGAGGGGGTCCCAGTTTATTTTATGAGGGGGTCTTCTCTGAGGTGTCGTGGCAAAGATTCCGGAACGATGACCCCCTTTTTTTTGTTTCTACATTCTACCCTTTTTTTGTTTCTACATTCTACATATGTTCTACATTCTACATATGTTCTACATTCTACATATGTTCTACATTCTACATATGTACATATAATGTTCTACATTCTACATATGTGTGCTCGCCCGTCGCCAACCTCTACTATGATGAATTCAGGCTTAGTCATGGTGCTTCTGACTTTTTACGCGAAGATATGCTTTCCACTATTCAACCTCAGAGGTAACAGATGATTTGATTATATAGTTCCGACTCAGGTGGAGCATGAGTCCGGATGTTACTTCTATAGATGACTAAAACCGTACACATAGCTTGTCCCTAGAACAGCCAGAGTTCAACAACTGAGTAGCCCTTGGAACAAACTATAGAATAAATCTTGTCAGAAGAAGAACATTTATTTTGTTCAAGAGACTACTCGGATTGTTGCTGAAGCTACAGAGTTCGTGTTTTGTGCAATACTCTGAGCAGGAGGTATGCCATTTCTGCGGGTAGGGACCGAGCCATATGGGGGTCAACCCAGTGCAATGAAGTCAATCTTAGACGAGCTAGTGACTGAACAGTATCAAGTATCGATATTATATCCCAGTCATTTCACAAATATGTTCATTGAATACAAGTGATACTAGACATCCACCGTTTGTTAGATCAGGCAAGGTCTACTCCCTAGCCTAGCGACTGATAGTTGACATCCACCGTTTGGTAGATCAGGAAGGCCTACTCCCTAGCCTAGCGACTGATAGACTACACCAGTCAAAACTCAATCCTACCAAGCAGGCAGGCAATCCTTGTCTAACACAATCAACATTGTACATGTAATGCCTAACAGCGTTGTTAACTGAAGTCACAATACAAGCCACATTGTTCTTTCACATTCCTAAACATTCAACTTTCCTAAAACGCACATTGCTTTCCTATAACATTCCTAAACTGTACATTCCTAAACGTTCAACTTATGAATCAGTGTGTTTATTGTGTAAATGATGGCTTATTGTTATGTATGCAAAAATATATAGTTAGTTTGTTCCTTTCGTGACAAATGTGGCACATAGGGCAGAGGTTTTAGATTTCCATGTGATGCGGTACTTTGCTAGCAGTTGGAGATCTTGTATGGTTTACATCCCAATAGTTTACTTTCTTGTTGGATGGTTCTTCGAAGAGTGGTCTTTGGTCTTCCATGTTTTCTTTTCCCAACTGGTGACCACATAAGGACTTGTCGATTTAGTCTCTTTTCGTCTGATCTAAGAACATGACCTAAATATTTCCACCTTCGTTTCCTTATAATATTTGATACGGGTTGTTGGTGTGTTCTGTCTCTCACTGTGTTGTTAGAAACGAAATCACTCCATTTGACTTTTAGTAATTTTCGGAGACATTTATTCTCAAAGCTGTCCAATTTCTTATCAATTTGCTTTGTTGATTTCCAACTTTCACAACTGTACAGAAATATATAGAGTGACATTTTGTCAATATTAATAACTTGAATAGTGGATATCTATATCCCCTTTGTGTTCCTTTTGACATCCACACTCTGTGGTGTAATTGTTCATTTTTGGTGCCTTATTTTGCAAGTTGACCAGCCGCTTCGGTATCTGCAGACGCTACTGGGGTACTACAGGGTGTTCAACTTAAAAGCAGCCTGTGAATGGAGCTAATCTGGCATATATGTATGGAAATGATAAGGTTCAGTTATGACGTAGTATAGGTCAAGGTTGTGTGATGGTGTGTAATTGTAGTGTGGGAAGGGGCGATGAACAAATGTGACGTAGGACAAGCTAGTCAAAACCGGTTTAAATAGTAAATAGACGAGATGCAATGCGTACATGGCAAATTTCTATCACTGGGACTGCTTTTAAGTTGAACACCCTGTAGTATCATATGGTAATGGTTGCCCATCGCAAGTGATGATGGCAAGAGCCTCAGATGTGTGTTGTTGCACCTCTCTGGTGTGTGCGGCAGTGACTGTAGAGTTCAATCCCAGAATACAATCCCCTACCACACGTGGGGCGTACATGATCAAGGTTAGACATGTGGGTGTTGTGTGTTCTGTCTTTTCGTGCAGCTCGTTTTTTATGCAGTACTACGATTCTCATTTTTGTGAATACCTCTTGTATTGTTGCAGCGCCCCCTCACATAATGACTCAGTGATGTAAGACAATATATACCTCCCAGAACTTAGATTTGGAAGAGATGTGGAGAGTTCTCAGTTTCAGTTTGCAATATCTTCATTGTACTCCGTACATGTCCATATGTGCTCCGATCTCCTTTGTAATATCTTCATTGCACTCCGTACATGTCCATATGTGCTCCGATCTCCTTTGTAATATCTTCATTGTACTCCATACATGTCCATATGTGTTCCGATCTCCTTTGTAATATCTTCATTGTACTCCATACATGTCCATATGTGTTCCGATCTCCTTTGTAATATCTTCATTGTACTCCATACATGTCCATATGTGTTCCGATCTCCTTTGCAATATCTTCATTGCACTCCGTACATGTCCATATGTGCTCCGATCTCCGTTGCAATATCTCCAACATCGTCCAGCGACTAACCGTATCAGTTCGATGTTGATTGATGTGTCTACTGACATACCTGCTGTGCTGTTCTTCTTGTTACTCCAATCTTCAAACCCAGCTCTTGATTGATATCTAGCAGTTAATGTGGATTGATGAGCTTACTGACATACCTGTTGTGATGTGGACTGGTTTCAATGAAATCTTTTCGGCCACATTGTATAAGACCGTTCCGAATGTCAGCTTTATCCATTGGCTTACCCCCATATGGAGGAAGACCCAGACTGTCTGTCTGCTCTCTCATTGACAACAACACTTATGTGCCTCGGAACGAAGACAAGTCAACTTCTGCAAATTGTTGACGCTTATAGTGACTCAGTCACAGCCCGTATGTTGTCGGGGTTCACAAGGGGAGCAAAGAATAGTAACACTGACACCTACAAGACATGTCGTAAGAGGTGACTGAGGTAGGGCCTAGGAAGCTACCTAGTATATAAAAGCGTGGCAGAAATCGGATGTGCTGGTCTATTTGTAGGCGCATAACTAGTACAACGTATAATCGTTCTTAAGCTCAGATCACATACACATCAAAAAGAGTGGTTTAACAAATGCTCAATGTGGAGCGTCCGAGACAAAGAATTGCCATACACACCCATGTACCCCGGAACGAAGATAAGTGTGATTCTGCAAATTGTTGACGCTTGTAGTGATTCAGTCCATTGCCTGCGCACCCAACCAGCCTCCAGGTTTCGGATCATACTCAATGAATCATTCAGAATGGGAATAGTTCTATACCCCATTAGTGTTTGCCTTCTCTAACTTCGTAAACCTGGCACAAGTCATTTTATTCAGTCATATCTTGCCTATCTTAGAATGTGACTTCAGTCATCATAATCCCGACTTGACTACATCAACACTTTCTTACAATGTTCAGACGATAGTAAAAGGAACATACACACACGCCCCCATACACACACACATAAACAAACAAACCATACACTGAAGTACTCTATGTTTAGAAGCAAATCAAAAAGAAAAGGGCTAACTGGTTCACACAAGTACGACACATGCAGTGGCGTATCTATCTCCTACCTAGTACCCCTGAACGTGTCTCGCTTATATATATATATATATATATATATATATAACGTGTCTCGCTTCAACAATTTCCTTTTCATGTCTTTGTTTCTGCTGCGTACAGTATGCGTATATGTATAGCATTCTAGTTATAAGTAAATAAAGTGCGTTGAATGACCAAGGATTTCCTTTACGGCATCGGGTATCTCCATATGGTTCGGCCACTAACTCCATCAACTACAAGCCACATGCAGAGTGTATTGCACAAAGCACGAACTCCACAGCTCCGGCAACAATGCTCAATATCTCGGAAAAAAATACACCCGTAAATCGAATGTTGCGGTCCGGATTGGAACCCAATTCCTTCAGAACGCCAGACAAAGGCGTGACTACTTCGTCACAGAGACTGAAACCGTCACAGAGACTGAAACCGTCACAGAGACTGAAACCGTCACAGAGACTGAAACCGCCAGACAAAGGCGTGACTACTTCCGTCACAGAGACTGAAACCGCCAGACAAAGGCGTGACTACTTCCGTCACAGAGACTGAAACCGCCAGACAAAGGCGTGACTACTTCGTCACAGAGACCGAAACCGTACACATAATGAATTGTTTCCGCTCAAGACTGGGCACCCCACTAGTTAATCCGCCTCTGTTTAAACATTTAACTTATCAGCTAGTCAGTTAGTCACTAGTCACGACAGAGATGAAGTGTCTAGGCAGAATGCTGGGTGTAACAAGAAGAGATCGGTTTAGAAATGAGGACATCAGGAAAAAAGTGGGTACAACATCAGTACTAGACTTCATCAAGAAACAACAAATTAAATGGTTCAGCCACATAAGCAGATTACCAACAGACAGTGTACCTCAAAGAGCAATGCTGCTCCGATACAATGGGTACAAAGCAAAAGGCCGGCCACGCACAAGATGGACCTCACAGATAACAGAGGCGACGAAAGAGACTATCTACGAAGCTCACACAAAGACCCGTTTTAGACACTATCTCTTCTTGACCTGACGCCGTGACGCAAACAGGATTAAAGAATTTGTCAGCTTGACAGAAAGCAAACCGTATCAGATGATATACGAGACAGTAGAACATCAACGGTAGTTGATCATGCATGGTGGCGGACATTCTTAGCATATTCAATGAGAATTGAGCAAACCTGTGGTTAGCTGTTTTTGTTATCTGTACCTGGTGCGGCCAGACTCAACAACAACTGAGTTATGTGTCCTTGTGTGACCTTGTCTGATATGCTTGGCTTTAACAAGGATGGGTTGGGGGTATACCCCAGCTGCCGACGGACCGACCTCTCTAAGAGAACTTGTGATGTAACTATTCATAAAGAGACATGTAAACGTGGTCTTCCAAATTTCAATACATGATATGCATGAGCTCTCTGCATTCAACTATACATGACAACACCATCTCAAAGATAGTAGTCTCTGTGGCTAAGCCGTGGCTTTGTGTTTCGAAGGTCGTGAGTTCGAATCCGAACTATGTCGTTCTGTTTACAAGTGCACGCACACTTTATCCATAGATCCTATGATTGTTGTCGGGGTTACGGAGTTCGTGCTCTGTGAAATATTCTCGGCGGGTGCTTCTTCTAAGTATGAAGATTGCAAGGAATATGAAGCGTTGGAGATACATTGCATTTCTATCTTCGTTGTGGAGATATCACTTCATCAATATAAATGTCTCCCGTGAGTGCGGCTCAATTCCGTGGGCTGGCAGAAAAGTCACATGTTCTCCAGATTTACGGTGTTTGTTGGCACCGAACCGAATGGTTACGGTGTCCATGGCACCGAGTCGAAGAGCTGAAAGCTCAAGTGCTTCTGGATCGAAAAAAATCAATATTAATATTGGCTCCCCATATGGCTCGGTCACTCTCCGCATTATTGCACAAAGCACGAACTCCGTTGCTTCACATATTTATGTCAAACTAGCACATCTGCTGTGCTGGGACCACACATTTTGTTTCCGATCCAGAAGCACTTGAGCTTTTCAGCTGTTCGGTTCGGTGTCATGAACATCGTAACCCTTCGGTTCGGTGCCACGAACACCGTAAATGATGAGCTTTCAGCTGTTCGGCTCGGTGCCACGAGCATCGTAACCCTTCGGTTCGGTGCCACGAACAACGTAAATCTGGAGAACATGTGGCTTTTCTACCAGCCCGCGGAATTGAACCCGCACCTACAGGGAGCTTGTCACCCGTCGTTCAACGCGCTACGAATACGCTGGGCAGGCGGGCTGGGATCATACATGAATCATGTGTCACCAGTATTTCTACACTACACACATAATGATAAAATCTGACACGCCTGGCCGCTACCACTTAAACACCGTCTTAAGTTCTGTTTCCTGTAACCTGGCGACACATTAACGGAAGCGTGAACACAATGTAAACATTATTTATATATCTCTCTGCCAATAGCTGACAGAGGAAATTATGGTACATATGACAGTTAGTAGGCGTTACAATAACCGAGATTCTCGCCCCCACCTTTTAGCAGCATGCACAAGATGCAGAGGGGGAGCAGAATGAAGTTATCCAGGTGTGTGGGTGTGGGTCTGTGGGGGTAAGGGTGAGACGATTATGACAGGGGGTGGACAGAAACAAGAAGTAGAAGAGTTCAAATAATTGGCCAGCTTTGTAATTTTGATTACTTATACCATACATACGTGTTTTTTCCTAAAATGTTAGTTTATTAAGTATCACCGCAGTTTTCCCTAGATTTTCTCCAGATTCGCTCTGATCACCTCATATTAGTATGTTTTCGCACATCGCATAACCATAGTTTGGGGGAGAGAGAGAAAGGAATGTGGGGTTATAGGAAAAGAAATCAAAGCAAGAATTGGAATGACAGATGCAACATTCAGATCACTGGACAACAACATATAGAGATGATCAGCTTACAGGAAGGACATCAGACTAAACTCAATATATACAAATCAAATGTGAGCTCAGTCTTACTGTATGGATCAGAGACATGGACAACAAGTATCAAGACAGACAGTCGTATAAGAAGCTTTGAGAGAGAAGATGTCTCAGAAGATTTCTCCAAATTCGTTGATCTCAGAGAATACCACATACTGAGACCAGAGAATATCACATACTGAGATCAAAGAATATCACATACTGAGATCAGAAAATATCAAATACTGAGAGAGATCAGAAAATATCAAATACTGAGAGAGATCAGAAAATATCAAATACTGAGAGAGATCAGAAAATATCAAATACTGACATCACCCGGTACACAGGTATCAAGAATATCAATGAGGAAATAAAATGTAGTAGGAGATGGAAGTGGTTGGGACATACATTCAGAATACAGGAGACCAGACACCCACATGTGGCTTTTAACCTAAATACGGAAGGCAAGAGAGGAGGTAGGAATGACCTAGAGATGAGCTGTAGACAGAGAAGAAAGAGAAGAAGCGGGAAAGACCTGAAAGGAACTAAGCTGGCTTGCTCAAGATACATCTGGTTGCAGGACATTTTTTGACGCCTTAAGCCTCAAGCGATGTTGAAAGAAGAAGCAGCAGAAGAAGAAGATGGTTAGAAACCAGCAAACATTCAATGACAGGATGAAGTAGACATAGTATAGGGAGAAGATGTGTCTATGTGTGTGTGTGTGTGTGTGTGTGTGTGTGTGTCGGTTGATGAAGTAGACATAGTATAGGGAGAAGATGTGTCTATGTGTGTGTGTGTATGTGTTTGTGTGTGTCGGTTGATGAAGGCATGTGTGTGTATGTGTTTGTGTGTGTCGGTTGATGAAGGCATGTGTGTGTATGTGTTTGTGTGTGTCGGTTGATGAAGGCATGTGTGTGTATGTGTTTGTGTGTGTCGGTTGATGAGTGATGCAGCGAAGGAAGTTGAATGGTGTTGTTTCAACTGTGACTGATACAGCTGACATCCGCCAGCCTGGCACTGTCACTACGCTATTATAGCAGTTGACAGAGTGAGACTGGGGGACACCTGAAAGGTAACAATTAACGATGTGCTGGTTTGAGAATTGAAGATCAGTCATGGATGGGAGCACCACGTCACCCATGACATGTTCTAGCAGCAATGTATACGCTAGTACAAGTACAAAGAACAACTTTTATCTGAAACTACAAGAATTATGTGTGTGTGTGCATGTTGGTGGTAACACTGTTAGAATTCTGAAAGTAGGTTGTGTGCATGTTGGTGGTAACACTGTTAGAATACCGAAGGTAGGTTGCGTGGAAACACTGTTAGAATATTGAAAGTAGGTTGCGTGAAAACATTGAAAGTAGGTTGTGTGGAAACACTGTTAGAATACTGAAAGTAGGTTGCGTGGAAACACTGAAAGTAGGTTGTGGGGAAACACTGTTAGAATACTGAAAGAATATTGTGTGGAAACACTGTTAGAATACTGAAAGTAGGTTGGGCGGAAACACTGAAAGTAGGTTGTGTGGAAACACTGTTAGCATACTGAAAGTAGGTTGGGTGGAAACACTGAAAGTAGGTTGTGTGGAAACACTGTTAGCATACTGAAAGTAGGTTGGGTGGAAACACTGAAAGTAGGTTGTGTGGAAACACTGTTAGAATACTGAAAGTAGGTTGGGCGGAAACACTGAAAGTAGGTTGTGTGGAAACACTGTTAGCATACTGAAAGTAGGTTGGGTGGAAACACTGAAAGTAGGTTGTGTGGAAACACTGTTAGCATACTGAAAGTAGGTTGGGTGGAAACACTGAAAGTAGGTTGTGTGGAAACACTGTTAGCATACTGAAAGTAGGTTGTGTGGAAACACTGTAAGAATACTGACACAAATAAGGCTATCTACAGCATATAACCACTGATAACGTATCCTAGGTCGTCCTCTACTGCCAGCCAGAGTTGAGTAGTAACATCATGCTTCTCAGAAACGTATTTGTTGACTCTCTTCTGATACCGTAAAGGTCAAATCCTGGAACATGATATTCCCAAGAAATTCGCTATCACTAGAGAATCATACTGCTATCTGTTTGAGAACTACTTGAAGAAATCTACGGTTAGGTTTCAGCATGTTCTTGTATACACAGTAACGCGCCGAGACCGCACACAGCAGCTCGTATGACAAGTAACGAATATATAAATTTGCGAGTGATGTGTCTCAAATATGATAAAGTTAATGACCACTTAATTAATATATGTAAGAGATTCTATATAAACAGCCAGTGTACAGTTTAAACAAACACAGACCTATTAGAAAAGTTCCACGTATGGTCAGGAGTAAGACAAAGATGCGTACTATCACCGCTGTTGTTCATCATATAAATCGAGCAAATCTGTAAAATAGCTAACACCAGCGAAGGAAACAACCCTGGGGAACTCTTAAATTTCTTTTTGACGACGATCAGGCAATTATACCAACAACAGAAGAGCAGCTACAACAACACATTAACAGACTCTAGTAAACACGCAAGGACTACAATATGAGAATAAACTTAAGGCAAAACCGAAGTAATGACATTCGCCAGAGAGGAAAGTACTACCAATATCTCCATCGACAATCACACATTAAAACAAGTCAAAGACTTTACATATCTAGGGAGCATCTTTTCAGCAAACGGAAGACTAACTAATGAAATCCAACACAGATGCAATAAAGCAAACCAAATACTAGGACAAATGGCACCAATTTTAAAATGCAGACATGTCACCATGAACACAAAAAGAGCAATGTTCAACACCATCGTTCTCCCCACATTATGTTATCAGTGCCAAACCTGAACGCTGACAAAAATTGGTAGAAGAAAACATGATCACGACAGAGATGAAGTGTCTACGCAGAATGCTCGGTGTAACAAGAAAAAACCGGTTGAGAAATGAAGACAGGAAAAAGTGGGTACAACATCAGTACTAGACTTCATCAAGAAACAACAAATTAAATGGTTGAGCCACATAAGCAGATTACCAACAGACAGTGCACTTCAAAGAGCAATGTTACTCCGATACAGTGGTTACAAAGCAAATGACCGGCCACGCAAAATGTGAACCACAGAAATAACAGAGGCAGTGAAAAACACTATTTATGAAGCTCACACAAACGTCCTTTCCATAAATCTCTTCTTATCCTGATAACACAGGATTAGAAAACAGAATAAGTGCATCCAAAAATCTGCATATTCGTATAATCTTGCACTGGCAGATTATCATCATGTGCAGAAACTTCTCAAAGAGGCAGCACTTGGTGGCAACAAAGTACATTATCGGCGATGTAATCAAAGTGGAAGCCAAGTCTGACAAAATAGCTTTTTATTATGTGAAAAAGAAATCAATGAGTCCCTTTAATAGGTCGTTTTCCTAAAATTTGACAACAGAATCATAGGCGTAGCCAATGTGGTGGTACTTTAACTAATTGAATTCAGTAGTTTGTTTCAGTTTCATCGACTTCAATGCATTTATGTATATATATATCATTAGAACTAACGAGCACACACATCATCTACGCTAGAACTAACACATCTTAACGCACACACACATCGTATACATTAAAACTAACACATCTTAACGAACACACACACACATCATTTACAATAGAACTAACACA
This sequence comes from Arion vulgaris, assembly GCA_020796225.1. NCBI lineage: Eukaryota > Metazoa > Mollusca > Gastropoda > Stylommatophora > Arionidae > Arion > Arion vulgaris. Next base: position 19,239,024 of record CM036778.1, on the reverse strand, counting down.
TCTTAAAGCACACACATACACATCATTTACAATAGAACTAACACATCTTAACGCACACACATCATTTACAATAGAACTAACACATCTTAACGCACACACATCATTTACAATAGAACTAACACATCTTAACGCACACACACATCATTCACAATAGAACTAACACATCTTAAAGCACACACACACACATCATCGGCGTTAAAACTAACACATATTAACGAGCGCACACAACATTTACAATAGAACTAACACGTCTTAAAGAGTGCACATATTATTTACAATAGAACTAACACGTCTTAAAGAGTGCACATATTATTTACAATAGAACTAACACGTCTTAAAGAGTGCACATATTATTTACAATAGAACTAACACGTCTTAAAGCACACACACACACGTCAGCGGCGTTAGAACTAACACATCTTAACGAGCGCACACAACATCTAGACTAGAACAAAGACATCGTTGCATAGATACACATCTCTCTATGCACGGATACACATGGAGATCTACCAGTCACACACAGTCTAGCACACACAAAGTTAGTGATAAAACCACACACACATGAACCCAACATGGCACAACATCTAACCAACGATGCAATGAAACAAGTTGACATCTTCGTTTAGAAGGCAGACTAAAATCTAGGTTCGGCTAGATCCAAAAACTTGTCATACAAATCTAAGGCGTCCAGCTAGCTCGTGCGTGCGATGTAGACATTATAAACATATATTTTGTGTGACTAACTAAACCATTTCCTTACAAGTTATCCTCGCAGATTTCTCACAATACAATGATAGAATAAATTCTCAGATACCTTCGTCCTCATGAGAGCTAAGTATCCACACTATGTTACAGAAGATCCAAATGAAATGGATCGGTCAAGTTGCACGGATGTCTAATAACTGCATCCAAAAACAGTTAATGTATGGCGGGATATATTAAGACAAATAACCAGCTAGTTCGTGAATAGAAACACAACAATATAAAGACACTCCTAAAGTGTCTCGATGTATCTACTACGTGCTGGGAACACTTTGCGTAAATTTGTCAAATGTGGCGACGCAAAAGTATAATGGGAACTCTCCTAGATAAGAATCATCCTACTGATGACGTACCGAAAGAAGGAGATACGTACACAGACACAACGCACCGACACAACACACAGACACAACACACCGACAGAACACACAGACACAACACACAGACACAACACAACACACAGACACAACACACAGACACAACACACAGACACAACACACAGACACAACACACAGACAGAACACACACACGTAGGAGCACCTGATCATGTTTGTGTTACATAGAACCTACAAGTAATGTCTCCATATCTCTCTGTCCTGGGCAACTCGCTCAGTCTCCTCCATGGAACTGAGACCGATATTTCTTGCCTCTTTCAGCAAAGTTCGTTTCAGGGTTTCCCCAGAACGTATTCTCTTTCTTGAACCCTTTGCATCCCACTTCAATGCCTGATTTCATATTCCTAGATCCTTTCTTCTCAAGGTGTGCCCAACATATCTCCATCTTCTCCCTCTTATAACAGTTGTAACTAGTGGTTGACCAGACATTTCTCTGATTTCATCACTTCTGAATTCTGTCCATTTTATATTCATTATTTTCACAGACATCTATTTTCAAATGCATTCAACTTGCTTTCTATATCTTTAGTCATCTGATCATGAATGCGCTACCCGTATGACTAGGGGATTCACTAGAAAGGTGCAACAACACACGTCTGAGGCTGTTACCATCGCGTGTGATGGACAGTGGCTATTATTTTTACGTTTTCCAAGTTGTGCTAATAGTCAAGTCGATAACACTCTCGCTAGTGATTACCATCTACATCCCGTGGCTCGAGGATGAACCCCAAATTCTCGGTGTACCAACGGTTGGATTACATGAGATCTTGATTCTTTACTTGGGGATCTCAATTACAGGTACCTCTGAAACCGTAATAATGATCGCCTGAATGGCGAAGGACTCTGGTGATAAAAGCAAGTCTTCACGCAAATATAAGAAGCCATAATAGGAGCCATGACTACGCCTGAATTCAAAGATTTCACTAGTTATAGGTGGTAACGTTCTGCTCAGGACAAATCATTTGATGATGATGATGATGATGATAATAATGATGATAATGATGATCTAGTTATAAATATTTAATGTCTTCAGAATGAAAAGAAAAAAGAAAATCGTGGCATATCCTAAAGGACGTAGCCATCAAACACAGTAAAAGAGTCGTTGATTTTCTAGGCACCCTTATCGTTCAGTAGTTGCCATTGCTTTCTGAACGGTGAGTCTATTTTTATCTTTTGAAAATCACACGGAAACGAATTTGCTTTTGCTTCAAACTTGCCCACCGTGAGGTTTGAACCAGTACCTTGCCCACCGTGAGGTTTGAACCAGGTACACTTGCCCACCGTGAGGTTTGAACCAGGTACACTTGCCCACCGTGAGGTTTGAACCAGGTACGCTTGCCCACCGTGAGGTTTGAACTAGGTACGCTTGCCCACCGTGAGGTTTGAACTAGGTACGCTTGCCCACCGTGAGGTTTGAACTAGGTACGCTTGCCCACCGTGAGGTTTGAACTAGGTACACTTGCCCACCGTGAGGTTTGAACTAGGTACACTTGCCCACCGTGAGGTTTGAACTAGGTACACTTGCCCACCGTGAGGTTTGAACCAGGTACACTTGCCCACCGTGAGGTTTGAACCAGGTACACTTGCCCACCGTGAGGTTTGAACTAGGTACACTTGCCCACCGTGAGGTTTGAACTAGGTACACTTGCCCACCGTGAGGTTTGAACCAGGTACACTTGCCCACCGTGAGGTTTGAACTAGGTACACTTGCCCACCGTGAGGTTTGAACTAGGTACACTTGCCCACCGTGAGGTTTGAGACAGGTACACTTGCCCACCGTGAGGTTTGAACCAGGTACACTTGCCCACCGTGAGGTTTGAACCAGGTACACTTGCCCACCGTGAGGTTTGAACCAGGTACACTTGCCCACCGTGAGGTTTGACCAGGTACCTTGCCCACCGTGAGGTTTGAACCAGGTACTTGCCCACCGTGAGGTTTGAACCAGGTACACTTGCCCACCGTGAGGTTTGAACCAGGTACACTTGCCCACCGTGAGGTTTGAACCAGGTACACTTGCCCACCGTGAGGTTTGAACCAGGTACACTTGCCCACCGTGAGGTTTGAACCAGGTACACTTGCCCACCGTGAGGTTTGAACCTAGGACGTTGCCCACCGTGAGGTTTGAACCAGGTACACTTGCCCACCGTGAGGTTTGAACCAGGTACACTTGCCCACCGTGAGGTTTGAACCAGGTACACTTGCCCACCGTGAGGTTTGAACCAGGTACACTTGCCCACCGTGAGGTTTGAACCAGGTACACTTGCCCACCGTGAGGTTTGAACCAGGTACACTTGCCCACCGTGAGGTTTGAACCAGGTACACTTGCCCACCGTGAGGTTTGAACTAGGTACACTTGCCCACCGTGAGGTTTGAACTAGGTACACTTGCCCACCGTGAGGTTTGAACCAGGTACACTTGCCCACCGTGAGGTTTGAACCAGGTACACTTGCCCACCGTGAGGTTTGAACTAGGTACACTTGCCCACCGTGAGGTTTGAACTAGGTACACTTGCCCACCGTGAGGTTTGAACTAGGTACACTTGCCCACCGTGAGGTTTGAACCAGGTACACTTGCCCACCGTGAGGTTTGAACCAGGTACACTTGCCCACCGTGAGGTTTGAACCAGGTACACTTGCCCACCGTGAGGTTTGAACTAGGTACACTTGCCCACCGTGAGGTTTGAACCAGGTACACTTGCCCACCGTGAGGTTTGAACCAGGTACACTTGCCCACCGTGAGGTTTGAACCAGGTACACTTGCCCACCGTGAGGTTTGAACCAGGTACACTTGCCCACCGTGAGGTTTGAACCAGGTACACTTGCCCACCGTGAGGTTTGAACTAGGTACACTTGCCCACCGTGAGGTTTGAACTAGGTACACTTGCCCACCTGAGGGTTTGAACTAGGTACACTTGCCCACCGTGAGGTTTGAACTAGGTACACTTGCCCACCGTGAGGTTTGAACCAGGTACACTTGCGTTCGTGACGCTTCAAAATGATTGACTGTATTAAAGCAGAGGATATTACTGGCCATAAAGACGACGTTACTGAAAGTAGTAATTATTACCTATATGAAGGATCGTCTCACCCCTTGCTAATTCTCCAAGACTGAGGTACACTTGTAAAAACGATATGCTCGTTTGTCAGCAAATATTTACATTTATTTGTTAATACAAAGTCAGACATTTGTCAAAGATAACATCACAGTTCCCACTTGGTCGCAGTCAGACATTTGTCTACTTGATCACAGTCAGACATGTGTCTAAGATAACATCACAGTTCCCACTTGGTCGCAGTCAGAAGGTGAGAGCTTTCATAAAACGCCAAATGGCCTAATAAATACACTTAAACAAGCTCCAAGCAGTTCTCATTGGAAAGAATGTCAACTCTTGGAATACTGTTTTAATAGTGGTGTAGGGCAGGTTGGGGGCGACCCTGTAGAATTTAATGGCCGCATGGATAGTAGAGTCACAGGGACATTGTTCAGGTTATGATTTTTATTTATGCCCTGATGGAAAAAAACCTAATTGGCCTTACCGGGATTGAACCGAGTCTCCCAAATAGCAGCCTGAGCTCTAATCCACTTCTAGGTAGGGACCAATATATTTTATTTGAATTTCAAGTTTACGCAGATGTTCTACACTGGTACTGTTAGATATTGTATCCATTTTATTGCCAGCGTAAATTCAAGTAGGAAACATAAACCGTAAATATTCATCAACTTATGTCTCTACAGAATACAGGGGCTGGGATGGTATGATAGGGTCACAAATGAGGAACTTATGGAGAGAACAAGAGATTCCAGTGAACCAAGAGAGGGACTGGGATGGTATGATAGGATCACAAATGAGGAACTTATGGAGAGAACAAGACAGATTCAGTGAACAAGAGAGGGACTGGGATGGTATGATGGGTCACAATGAGGAACTTATGGAAGACAGACAGATTCCAGTGAACCAAGAGAGGGACTGGGATGGTATGATAGGGTCACAAATGAGGAACTTATGGAGAGAACAAGACAGATTCCAGTGAACGAACAGGTTAAAAAAAGACGCTGACGCTGGATAGGACACACTTTGCGAAAACCTGAAGGAATATAACAAGGGTCCTTTCCTGGAACCCGCAGGAACCCGTGGAAGAAGGGTATGCATAGAAATACATGGAGACGAGATTTGCAGGCAGAGATCAACAATATAAAGAAGAGCTGGAGGAGCTGCAGGAGATAGCTAGAGATATGAAGACTTGGCATGAGTTGGTAGAGGGCATATGCCCCAATCAGGATTGAAAGGGAGAGAGAGAGAGAGAGAGAGAGTGAAGGGAGAGAAGTAGCAAATAACCAACCAACATAAATTTTAAAAAAAAAACCCAGTTTAGTTTGAGTATTTCAAGAAGTGATATCAAAACAGAGATATCATGGGAGTCTGTGGTTAACGGTAGTGGGCTCAATGACAGCCCAAGAGTACTTGGCTCATACTCCGCGGTGGGCAGTGTGGAAGAAAATTAGTTTCAGTGGCGGTAAAAATAGACATCGCCGTTCATAAAGCAATGTCAAACTGATGATGCTCGTTCATCACGGGGATGATGACCACACAAATTTTCATCCAAGGGAATGTAGTTGCGCTATGTTTGTCTGTGTGTGCGTAGATGACTAGTGAGCCCGATACGGTCAATAATGCCCGATAATGTCAAACTACTGAACGTATAAGAGGTGCGTAGAAAATCATCAACTCGCGTACTGTGGTTGATGGCGAAGTCATGTCGAGGATATTACATGATTTTCACAAAATCTAGTTACAGACGTTGATGAATATAAAATGACGGGGCGTCATATCACACGCCTGCGGGCACATTCATTCCTGAATAAATCAGGGTAGCTTGAGACAGAATCAACAAGGCATTATCAAAGTTAGTCTGTCTATCATTGCCCCCACTCCACGCTTCCTTCCATCACTCACTCCCTCATACACGCTTCTGTTATGCTAATGTATTCAATGCTCAAATACTGGGCACATATTAGCAACACGAGTTGGTTGCAGACTGGGGGAACAAGACTGGGGGAACAAACGAAATACGAGCCAGTATCGATTCTGGTATCACTCACCCACAGGAGGAGGAGGAGGAGGCGTACATGACAAGAACATCAATTGTAGGGTATTAGAATCGGATTCCTTCAATATTAGAACAGGCGAGTTTCTATCTGACATCAGAGTTAACATGAGAGACCAGAACGAATGTGACAGAGAGAGACAGAAGGAAGAGAACGAGAAGAGATTGAGAGGAGAGAGAAAGAGAGAGAGTGAGCGAGGAAGAGAGAAGAGAGAGAGTGAGGAGAAAGAGGAGGAGAGAAAGAGAGAGAGTGAGCGAAGGAGAAGAGAGAACGAGGGAGGGAAAGGAGAGAGAGAGAATGGAAGAGGAGAGAGTGAGAGAGAGGAGAGAGGAGAGAGAGAGGAGGGAGGAGAGAGAGAGAGAGGAGAGGAAGAAGGAGAGAGGAGAAGGAGAGAGGAGGAATGGAGAGAGGAGAGAGAGAGAGAGGGGAGAGAGAGGAGAGAGACGAGAGAAGAGAGGAGCGAGAGAGAGGAGAGTGATGAGAAAGAGAAAGACTGCATGGCTAGTGCAGTCGCCACGATACAGTTCATGTTATTATTTGTTTTGAATGCCTGACAAAAACTCGTTAACGAGGATTGAACCCAGATCTCCCGAATGTGAGCAGCCTGCACTCTAAACCATTCGATCAGACGCTCCATTTGGCCATAGAAACCCCCACACAAAAAGTGAATGCAAAACAAGAGGATGTGAGATTCTTACCTTTCTCAACTTATTGATAGCACCTTGTGGAAACTCTTTCTTATAGAATTTCTTAAGTCGTCTCATCTCTGGCCGAGTCATACCAATATCCTCGAGATCTTCCTCGCGAACATACTTGAGATGTTCAACAGTGGAGACCTTGAGTCTAGTCAGCAGTGGGTGGTAGTACTCGCTTAGTTCAGCATCAGTTAGAAACTCCTGTAGGTCACGCATGACTGGAGCATTGGTTGGTGCATGCACTGTTTCTGTAGACAAACAAATAGATGATATATGTTCTCATTACTGGAGATATATTACATACAAGATATACAAGATGGTTACACGGGATAGAGCGGTATAGAGAAAGTGCACTATGTAAACGTATACCGGTACAGAATCAATACAATTCTTCTTCTTCTTCTTCTTCTTTGTATTCCCCTTGTAGTATTAGACATCAACACATTTTCTCTAACCAGATCTGTCTTTTGAGCAAGCCAGCTTTGTTTATTCCAGGTCTATCTGCAATCTTATCTTTCTCTACAGTTCGTCTCCATGTCTCTCTAGGTCGTCCCCTACCTCTCTTACCTCCCTGGTTCCATTTCAAAGCCACATATGGATGTCTGGACTTCTGCATTCTGAATGTATGCCCCAACCACTTCCATCTTCTACGTTTTATTTTCTCATTGATATTGTTGATGTCTGTCCCATGGTGATCTCAGTATGTGATATTCTCTGATCTCAGTATTTGATATTCTTTGATCTCAGTATTTGATATTTCTCTCAGTATTTGTATTTTGATCTTAGTATTTGATATTTTCTGATCTCAGTATGTGATATTCTCTGATCTCGGTATGTGGTATTCTCTGATCTCAGTATGTGATATTTTCTGATCTCAGTATGTGATATTCTCTGATCTCGGTATGTTTTCATCTAGTATGATATTCTCTGATCTCAGTATGTGATATTCTCTGATCTCAGTATTTGATATTCTCTGATCTCAGTATTTGATATTCTCTGATCTCAACGAATTTGAAGAAATCTTCTGAGACATCTTCCCTCAAACCCTCTTATGCGACTGTATGTCTTTATACTTGTTATCCATGTCTCTGATCCATACAGTAAGACTGAGCTCACATTTGATTTGTATATATTGAGTTTAGTCTATGTCCTGTAAGCTGATGATCTCCATATGTTGCTCAGTGATTTGACACTGTCATTTCATTTCTTGCATTGATTTCTTTTCCTACATCCCCCCATCTATAGTCACACAGCTGTCCATATATTTGATTTCTTTCTCATCCCCATCTATAGTCACACAGCTGTCCATATTTTTGATTTCTTTCCTACATCCCCATCTATAGTCACACAGCTGTCCATATATTTGATTTCTTTTCCTACATCCCCATCTATAGTCACACAGCTGTCCATATATTTGATTCTTTCCTACATCCCATCTATAGTCACACAGCTGTCCATATATTTGAGTTCTTTTCCTACATCCCCCCATCTATAGTCACACAGCTGTCCATATATTTGATTTCTTTTCCTACATCCCCCCATCTATAGTCACACAGCTGTCCATATATTTGATTTCTTTTCCTACATCCCCCCATCTATAGTCACACAGCTGTCCATATATTTGATTTCTTTTCCTACATCCCCCCATCTATAGTCACACAGCTGTCCATATATTTGAGTTCTTTTATCTGTCCTCCCTCTACATCATCTCTTCTGTTGTGTTTGTAAATATTAATCAATATAATAATATCTCTTCTGTTGTGTTTGTAAATATTAATCAATATAATAATATCTCTTCTGTTGTGTTTGTAAATATTAATCAATACAATAATATCTCTTATGTGTTGTGTTTGTAAATATTAATCAATACAATAATATCTCTCTGTGTTGTGTTTTAATATTAATCAATACAATAATATCTCTTCTGTTGTGTTTGTAAATATTAATCAATACAATAATATCTCTTCTGTGTTGTGTTTGTAAATATTAATCAATACAATAATTATAGAATCAACCTATCGTCAATTTTTTGCAATCTAACCTTTCTGGTCTGTCTGATCCATTTCTCTTCATCTCTCCAGTATTCATTCTCTTCTTTCTATGTCTTCTACGTCTCTTCATTCTCTCCATGTAAGGGTGTCTAGCTGTCTCTTCATTCTCCATGTACGGTGTGTGTTCTTACATTCTCTCCATGTCAGGTGTTAGCTTCTCTTCCTTTCTCTCCATTAAGTTTCTAGCCGTCTCTATCTTTCTCCATGTCGGGTGTCTAGCCGTCTCTTCCTTTCTCCATGTACGGGTGTCTAGCCGATCTCTTCATTCTCTCCATGTAGGGTGTCTAGCGTCTCTTCTTCTCTCCATGTCGGTGTCTAGCCGTCTCTTCCTTCTCTCCATGTACGGGTGTCTAGTTGTCTCTTCCTTCTCTCCATGTACGGGTGTCTAGCCGTCTCTTCATTCTCTCCATGTACGGGTGTCTAGCCGTCTCTTCATTCTCTCCATGTACGGGTGTCTAGCCGTCTCTTCCTTCTCTCCATGTACGGGTGTCTAGCCGTCTCTTCCTTCTCTCCATGTACGGGTGTCTAGCCGTCTCTTCCTTCTCTCCATGTACGGGTGTCTAGCCGTCTCTTCATTCTCTCCATGTACGGGTGTCTAGCCGTCTCTTCCTTCTCTCCATGTACGGGTGTCTAGTTGTCTCTTCCTTCTCTCCATGTACGGGTGTCTAGCTGTCTCTTCCTTCTCTCCATGTACGGGTTTGTAGCTGTCTCCTTCATTCTCTCCATGTACGGGTGTCTAGCTGTCTCTTCCTTCTCTCCATGTCGGTGTCTAGCCGTCTCTTCCTTCTCTCCATGTGACGGGTTTATGCCGTCTCTTCGTTCTCTCCATGTACGGGTTTCTAGCTGTCTCTTCATTCTCTCCATGTACGGGTTTCTAGCTGTCTCTTCCTTCTCTCCATGTACGGGTTTGTAGCTGTCTCCTTCATTCTCTCCATGTACAGGTTTCAGCTGTCTCTTCATTCTCTCCATGTACGGGTTTGTAGCTGTCTCCTTCATTCTCTCCATGTACGGGTGTCTAGCTGTCTCTTCATTCTCTCCATGTACGGGTGTCTAGCCGTCTCTTCATTCTCTCCATGTACGGGTTTCTAGCTGTCTCTTCATTCTCTCCATGTACGGGTGTCTAGCTGTCTCTTCATTCTCTCCATGTACGGGTGTCTAGCTGTCTCTTCCTTCTCTCCATGTACGGGTTTCTAGCTGTCTCTTCCTTCTCTCCATGTTATTTTCTAACTATATCTTCATATCTCTCTTCTAGTCTTGACATCGTTCTCTACCTGCCTTATATTTCACTCTCCTCTCTTCTTCAACTGTTATTTTTCTAACTATATCTTCGTGTCTTCCTTTTCGTACTATCTTCCTTTTAATGATTCCTTTCTTCTTGCCCTAGCATCTCTCTCTCTCTCTCATGTATTTTAAACCCAGATTTTGATATATGCCCCCCAATCAACTCATAGCAAATCTTCCTATCTCAAGCTATCTCCTGCTGTTCTTCTTCCTATCTCAAGCTATCTCCTGCTGTTCTTCTTCCTATCTCAAGCTAACTCCTGCAGTTCTTCTTCCTATCTCAAGCTACCTCCTGCAGTTCTTCTTCCTATCTCAAGCTACCTCCTGCAGTTCTTCTTCCTATCTCAAGCTACCTCCTGCAGTTCTTCTTCCTATCTCAAGCTACCTCCTGCTGTTCTTCTTCCTATCTCCAGCTACCTCCTGCAGTTCTTCTTCCTATCTCAAGCTACCTCCTGCAGTTCTTCTTCCTATCTCAAGCTATCTCCTGCAGTTCTTCTTCCTATCTCAAGATCTCCTGCAGTTCTTCTTCCTATCTCAAGCTACCTCTGAGTTCTTCTTCCTATCTCAAGCTACCTCCTGCAGTTCTTCTTCCTATCTCAAGCTACCTCCTGCAGTTCTTCTTCCTATCTCAAGCTACCTCCTGCAGTTCTTCTTCCTATCTCAAGCTACCTCCTGCTGTTCTTCTTCCTATCTCAAGCTACCTCCTGCTGTTCTTCTTCCTATCTCAAGCTACCTCCTGCAGTTCTTCTTGCTATCTCAAGCTACCTCCTGCAGTTCTTCTTCCTATCTCAAGCTACCTCCTGCAGTTCTTCTTCCTATCTCAAGCTACCTCCTGCAGTTCTTCTTCCTATCTCAAGCTACCTCCTGCAGTTCTTCTTCCTATCTCAAGCTACCTCCTGCAGTTCTTCTTCCTATCTCAAGCTACCTCCTGCAGTTCTTCTTCCTATCTCAAGCTACCTCCTGCAGTTCTTCTTCCTATCTCAAGCTACCTCCTGCAGTTCTTCTTCCTATCTCAAGCTACCTCCTGCAGTTCTTCTTCCTATCTCAAGCTACCTCCTGCAGTTCTTCTTCCTATCTCAAGCTACCTCCTGCAGTTCTTCTTCCTATCTCAAGCTACCTCCTGCAGTTCTTCTTCCTATCTCAAGCTACCTCCTGCAGTTCTTCTTCCTATCTCAAGCTATCTCCTGCAGTTCTTCTTCCTATCTCAAGCTACCTCCTGCAGTTCTTCTTCCTATCTCAAGCTACCTCCTGCAGTTCTTCTTCCTATCTCAAGCTACCTCCTGCAGTTCTTCTTCCTATCTCAAGCTATCTCCTGCAGTTCTTCTTCCTATCTCAAGCTACCTCCTGCAGTTCTTCTTCCTATCTCAAGCTACCTCCTGCAGTTCTTCTTCCTATCTCAAGCTACCTCCTGCAGTTCTTCTTCCTATCTCAAGCTACCTCCTGCAGTTCTTCTTCCTATCTCAAGCTACCTCCTGCAGTTCTTCTCTATCTCAGCTACTCCTCAGTTTTCTTCCTATCTCAAGCTAACTCCTGCAGTTCTTCTTCCTATCTCAAGCTACCTCCTGCAGTCTTCTTCCTATCTCAAGCCTACCTCCTCCTAAGTTCTTCTTCCTATCTCAAGCTACCTCCTGCAGTTCTTCTTCTATCTCAAGCTACCTCCTGCAGTTCTTCTTCTACTCTAAGCTACTCCTCAAGTTCTTCCTTCCTACCCTGCAGTCTATCTCAAGCTACCTCCTGCAGTTCTTCTTCCTATCTCATATTGCACTCCTCCTGCAGTTCTTCCTCTATCTCAAGCTACTCCTGCAGTTCTTCCATCTCGCTATCTCAAGCTACCTCCTGCAGTTCTTCTTCCTATCTCAAGCTATCTCAAGCTACCTCCTGCAGTTCTTCTTCCTATCTCAAGCTACTTCCTGCAGTTCTTCTTCCTATCTCAAGCTATCTCAAGCTACCTCCTGCAGTTCTTCTTCCTATCTCAAGCTATCTCAAGCTACCTCCTGCAGTTCTTCTTCCTATCTCAAGCTACCTCCTGCAGTTCTTCTTCCTATCTCAAGCTACCTCCTGCAGTTCTTCTTCCTATCTCAAGCTACCTCCTGCAGTTCTTCTTCCTATCTCAAGCTACCTCCTGCAGTTCTTCTTCCTATCTCAAGCTACCTCCTGCAGTTCTTCTTCCTATCTCAAGCTACCTCCTGCAGTTCTTCTTCCTATCTCAAGCTATCTCAAGCTACCTCCTGCAGTTCTTCTTCCTATCTCAAGCTATCTCCAGCTACCTCCTGCAGTTCTTCTTCCTATCTCAAGCTACCTCCTGCTGTTCTTCTTCCTATCTCAAGCTACCTCCTGCTGTTCTTCTTCCTATCTCAAGCTACCTCCTGCTGTTCTTCTTCCTATCTCAAGCTACCTCCTGCAGTTCTTCTTCCTATCTCAAGCTACCTCCTGCAGTTCTTCTTCTCACTACTCTCAGTTTTCCTTATCTCAAGCTACCTCCTGCTGTTCTTCTTCCTATCTCAAGCTACCTCCTGCTGTTCTTCTTCCTATCTCAAGCTATCTCCTGCAGTTCTTCTTCCTATCTCAAGCTATCTCCTGCAGTTCTTCTTCCTATCTCAAGCTACCTCCTGCAGTTCTTCTTCCTATCTCAAGCTATCTCCTGCAGTTCTTCTTCCTATCTCAAGCTATCTACTGCAGTTCTTCTTCCTATCTCAAGCTACCTCCTGCTGTTCTTCTTCCTATCTCAAGCTACCTCCTGCAGTTCTTCTTCCTATCTCAAGCTACCTCCTGCAGTTCTTCTTCCTATCTCAAGCTATCTCCTGCAGTTCTTCTTCCTATCTCAAGCTACCTCCTGCAGTTCTTCTTCCTATCTCAAGCTACCTCCTGCAGTTCTTCTTCCTATCTCAAGCTATCTCCTGCAGTTCTTCTTCCTATCTCAAGCTATCTCCTGCAGTTCTTCTTCCTATCTCAAGCTATCTCCTGCAGTTCTTCTTCCTATCTCAAGCTACCTCCTGCAGTTCTTCTTCCTATCTCAAGCTACCTCCTGCAGTTCTTCTTCCTATCTCAAGCTATCTCCTGCAGTTCTTCTTCCTATCTCAAGCTATCTCCTGCAGTTCTTCTTCTTCTATCTCAAGCTACCTCCTGCAGTTCTTCTTCCTATCTCAAGCTACCTCCTGCAGTTCTTCTTCCTATCTCAAGCTATCTCAAGCTACCTCCTGCAGTTCTTCTTCCTATCTCAAGCTATCTCAAGCTACCTCCTGCAGTTCTTCTTCCTATCTCAAGCTACCTCCTGCTGTTCTTCTTCCTATCTCAAGCTACCTCCTGCTGTTCTTCTTCCTATCTCAAGCTACCTCCTGCTGTTCTTCTTCCTATCTCAAGCTACCTCCTGCATTCTTCTTCCCTATCTCAAGCTACCTCCTGCAGTTCTTCTTCCTATCTCAAGCTATCTCAAGCTACCTCCTGCTGTTCTTCTTCCTATCTCAAGCTACCTCCTGCTGTTCTTCTTCCTATCTCAAGCTACCTCCTGCAGTTCTTCTTCCTATCTCAAGCTACCTCCTGCAGTTCTTCTTCCTATCTCAAGCTATCTCCTGCAGTTCTTCTTCCTATCTCAAGCTATCTCCTGCAGTTCTTCTTCTTGCTATCTCAAGCTACCTCCTGCAGTTCTTCTTCCTATCTCAAGCTACCTCCTGCAGTTCTTCTTCCTATCTCAAGCTATCTCAAGCTACCTCCTGCAGTTCTTCTTCCTATCTCAAGCTATCTCAAGCTACCTCCTGCAGTTCTTCTTCCTATCTCAAGCTACCTCCTGCTGTTCTTCTTCCTATCTCAAGCTACCTCCTGCTGTTCTTCTTCCTATCTCAAGCTACCTCCTGCTGTTCTTCTTCCTATCTCAAGCTACCTCCTGCAGTTCTTCTTCCTATCTCAAGCTACCTCCTGCAGTTCTTCTTCCTATCTCAAGCTATCTCAAGCTACCTCCTGCTGTTCTTCTTCCTATCTCAAGCTACCTCCTGCTGTTCTTCTTCCTATCTCAAGCTACCTCCTGCTGTTCTTCTTCCTATCTCAAGCTATCTCCTGCAGTTCTTCTTCCTATCTCAAGCTATCTCCTGCAGTTCTTCTTCCTATCTCAAGCTACCTCCTGCAGTTCTTCTTCCTATCTCAAGCTATCTCCTGCAGTTCTTCTTCCTATCTCAAGCTATCTCCTGCAGTTCTTCTTCCTATCTCAAGCTACCTCCTGCTGTTCTTCTTCCTATCTCAAGCTACCTCCTGCAGTTCTTCTTCCTATCTCAAGCTACCTCCTGCAGTTCTTCTTCCTATCTCAAGCTATCTCCTGCAGTTCTTCTTCCTATCTCAAGCTACCTCCTGCAGTTCTTCTTCCTATCTCAAGCTACCTCCTGCAGTTCTTCTTCCTATCTCAAGCTATCTCCTGCAGTTCTTCTTCCTATCTCAAGCTATCTCCTGCAGTTCTTCTTCCTATCTCAAGCTACCTCCTGCAGTTCTTCTTCCTATCTCAAGCTATCTCCTGCAGTTCTTCTTCCTATCTCAAGCTATCTCCTGCAGTTCTTCTTCCTATCTCAAGCTATCTCCTGCAGTTCTTCTTCCTATCTCAAGCTACCTCCTGCAGTTCTTCTTCCTATCTCAAGCTATCTCCTGCAGTTCTTCTTCCTATCTCAAGCTATCTCCTGCAGTTCTTCTTCTTGCTATCTCAAGCTACCTCCTGCAGTTCTTCTTCCTATCTCAAGCTACCTCCTGCAGTTCTTCTTCCTATCTCAAGCTATCTCAAGCTACCTCCTGCAGTTCTTCTTCCTATCTCAAGCTATCTCAAGCTACCTCCTGCAGTTCTTCTTCCTATCTCAAGCTACCTCCTGCTGTTCTTCTTCCTATCTCAAGCTACCTCCTGCTGTTCTTCTTCCTATCTCAAGCTACCTCCTGCTGTTCTTCTTCCTATCTCAAGCTACCTCCTGCAGTTCTTCTTCCTATCTCAAGCTACCTCCTGCAGTTCTTCTTCCTATCTCAAGCTATCTCAAGCTACCTCCTGCTGTTCTTCTTCCTATCTCAAGCTACCTCCTGCTGTTCTTCTTCCTATCTCAAGCTACCTCCTGCTGTTCTTCTTCCTATCTCAAGCTATCTCCTGCAGTTCTTCTTCCTATCTCAAGCTATCTCCTGCAGTTCTTCTTCCTATCTCAAGCTACCTCCTGCAGTTCTTCTTCCTATCTCAAGCTATCTCCTGCAGTTCTTCTTCCTATCTCAAGCTATCTCCTGCAGTTCTTCTTCCTATCTCAAGCTACCTCCTGCTGTTCTTCTTCCTATCTCAAGCTACCTCCTGCAGTTCTTCTTCCTATCTCAAGCTACCTCCTGCAGTTCTTCTTCCTATCTCAAGCTATCTCCTGCAGTTCTTCTTCCTATCTCAAGCTACCTCCTGCAGTTCTTCTTCCTATCTCAAGCTACCTCCTGCAGTTCTTCTTCCTATCTCAAGCTATCTCCTGCAGTTCTTCTTCCTATCTCAAGCTATCTCCTGCAGTTCTTCTTCCTATCTCAAGCTATCTCCTGCAGTTCTTCTTCCTATCTCAAGCTACCTCCTGCAGTTCTTCTTCCTATCTCAAGCTACCTCCTGCTGTTCTTCTTCCTATCTCAAGCTACCTCCTGCTGTTCTTCTTCCTATCTCAAGCTACCTCCTGCTGTTCTTCTTCCTATCTCAAGCTACCTCCTGCAGTTCTTCTTCCTATCTCAAGCTACCTCCTGCAGTTCTTCTTCCTATCTCAAGCTATCTCCTGCAGTTCTTCTTCCTATCTCAAGCTACCTCCTGCAGTTCTTCTTCCTATCTCAAGCTACCTCCTGCAGTTCTTCTTCCTATCTCAAGCTATCTCCTGCAGTTCTTCTTCCTATCTCAAGCTATCTCCTGCAGTTCTTCTTCCTATCTCAAGCTATCTCCTGCAGTTCTTCTTCCTATCTCAAGCTACCTCCTGCAGTTCTTCTTCCTATCTCAAGCTACCTCCTGCAGTTCTTCTTCCTATCTCAAGCTATCTCCTGCAGTTCTTCTTCCTATCTCAAGCTACCTCCTGCAGTTCTTCTTCCTATCTCAAGCTATCTCCTGCAGTTCTTCTTCCTATCTCAAGCTATCTCCTGCAGTTCTTCTTCCTATCTCAAGCTATCTCCTGCAGTTCTTCTTGATATTGTTGATCTTTGCCATCTCGTATCCATGTATTTCTATGCCTCCCTTTCTTTCACTGTCCCTGTGGGTTCCAAGAAAAAAGACTGTCATGCTTAATATGATTTTGTGTATCTCTGTTGGCCTGCTATGAATTCAGGTGTAGTCATTGCGCGTAACATGGCACATCTGACTGATTTTTGCATGGAAACTTGCTTTCCATAACACTCTAGTGTACCTCGCCATTCAGGCGACCCGTGCTTCAACTTGAAAGGTAATATGTAAGATATTTGACAGATTATTCATACATACACAAACAACATCAATACAACATTTATCTTACAGCAACAATAAACATACATATCATGAAACATACAACAACAAACATACATATCATGGAACATACAACAACAAACATACATATCATGAAACATACAACAACAAACATACATATCATGAAACATACAACAATAAACATACATATCATGAAACATACAACAATAAACATACATATCATGAAACATACAACAATAAACATACATATCATGAAACATACAACAATAAACATACATATCATGAAACATACAACAATAAACATACATATCATGGAACATACAACAATAAACATACATATCATGAAACATACAACAATAAACATACATATCATGAAACATACAACAAAAAACGTATCTGTTCTTTCATTTACCAAGCTACCCAGTGACACATACTTGCCAACTCAATGAAAACATACAAGTCGCACTTGGGGAGTTCGACGTCATCACACGCGAGGGAAGAACGAGGGGAGATATCACATGTGAGGGAGAGGAGGGGAAGAAAAACAAACTCAGGTTTGCATCTCGTCTGAAAGACTTGAACAGTTTCAAATATATGGCTGGTTGAGGTCATGAGATGGGAAGATCAGACAAGAAAGTGGATCAACGAGCCTGGGTAAATGTTTGCGTGTGTTCAAATAGAAATACAAGTGGAGGAAAGAAGAAGAAATGGAAACAGTCCAGATTGACAGAAACTTGACATTTAGAATTGCAAGAAAAGATATATATAAATTGTAGTACGACAAACAGATATGTTAGGCTCAGTTGCAGTATATAGTCAATACTGGATTTCAATATAGCGTATATCATTTTTATAATAAGAAAATATCACAACAAGAAAGGAAAGTTACCACATGTGAAATGAGATGTTTGAAGAAAGCAGTAAATAAAACAAGAAGAGACTATATAAGAAATGAGATGTTTGATGAAAGCAGTAAATAAAACAAGAAGAGACTATATAAGAAATGAGATGTTTTGATGAAAGCAGTAAATAAAAGAAGACTATAGAAGATGTTTGATGAGTAAAACAGAAGAACTATATAGAAATGAGATGTTTGAGGAAAGCAGTAAATAAAACAAGAAGAGACCATATAAGAAATGAGATGCTTAAAATGTAAAGCAGTAAATTTTCAAAAACAAGAAGAGACCATATAAGAAATGAGGAAATTAGAAGAACAGTCGGAACAACACCTGCTATTAGATTCATTGAAAAACAGAGACTCAAATGGTTTGGCCACTTGGTCAGAATGAACCCGAATACACCAGTTGCAAGAACGTACAACCTGAAAATGGAATCATCAAGAGGAAAGGGCAGACCAAGAAAAAGATGGTTGATGGAGTTACAGACATCTTAAAACTCCACAATACCACACCATATCAAGCGACCGAGCGTGCATTATCTCGGAAACCGATCACCAGTTAAACCTGCTACGCCTAGTGGCGAAAAAGCTGAGAAGGACAAAAGAAAGGAAAGAGAGAAAGTATATTATTTTTACCAACAAGCGGCAGGAAACTGAAAGTAGTGGACAGATTTACTTATCTTGGAAGCACACTGTCCCAAAATGTCACCATAGATGATGAAATAAATACCAGAATCTCTAAAGCTAGCAGCACCTTTGGCAGACTACATAGAAATGTCTGGCACAGATGTGGTATTGGCCAAGCCACAAAACTGAAGGTATATGAGGCTGTCGCTCCCAGTCCTTCTTCACGCATGCGAAACTTGGACTGTATATCAGAGACACTCAAGGAAGCTAAACCACTTTCACACAGTCTGCCTTAGGAAAATAATGAACATCAAATGGCAGGATATGATCCCAGATACAGAGGTCCTGAAAAGAGCTCCTCTCTACAGCATCTACACAATCTTGATGAAGTCCCAGACAAGATGGGCAGGACATGTGGCTCGAATGCCAGATTGCAGAATACCCAAACGACTCTGTTATGGTGAGCTGCATAGTGGTAAACGCTCACAGAGTGGTCAGAAAAGGTAATTCTTCTTCTTCTGCGTTCTCGTAGAACTCGATGAAATCCTTCGACATAAATGTCAACAACTGGGAGAATGTTGCTCAAGACAGATCAGTCTGGCGCACACTTCTTCGACACGGTTCCTCGGCTTGCGAGGCAGGTAGAACAGCACAGATGGAGCAAAGACGGCAAAGTAGAAAGGCAGTAAAACTTCCCACAAGTGCAAGTATACCTTGCCCACACTGTACAAGAACATTTCAAGCCCGCGTCGGGCTCACTAGTCATCTACGCACACACAGACAAACATAACACAACTATACATTCCCTTGGATGAAAATTTATGTGGTCATCATCACCCGTGATGGACGAGCATCATATTCTTTTTGCAAACAATCAGGTAATCGTATCAACAACAGAGGAACAGCTACAGCAACAGATTAACAGACTCAGTTAGGTCAAGGCTCGAGGTCATGGTGGTAACATGAGCCAGGGTTAGCGAGGGGCGCGCTAACCAAGACCCTGCCCCAACCTCCACGCGGTGACCCTGGAAACAGACTCTGGTTCCGGTCTGGCTAAGAGGGGCAGGGATCGGGAGAGAAAACTACTGGTAGTGGTAGCAGTGCAATTACGGAAATACAATAAAGATACATACAGGCAAAACGCACAAATCTCCTGACCGATGTCCAAAAAGATATTGCCCAAGTCCCTGAACGCAAAGAAACAGCAACGAAACATCTCAGACATGGATGAGAGGTGCATCCAGTGACCAAACGTATGCCCACGTAGGGCGAAGCTCGAAGCCCTGAGGAGGGGGCAAACATTGCCAGCCCGTCGGCAAGAATAAATAAAACAGGACCGTAACGAATAAAAGTCTACCCTCGTGTTGGTGCGAGAGAAGATTGCAGCTGACCCGCATCGGTAGCCTGGTGCAGATACATGTACTGGGCAAGGTTTGCCGAGCGCAAAAGAACAAGTTGCGTTTAGTGCATAACGAAACTACCCGCCCTGGGAAAAACGTGCAAGGTACTGTGCGATTAAAATTAACATCCCCGGAAGAACTGAGGTTGGTGATGCCAAACGGAACTGCCAGCCTTGGGGCAACCGGGCAAGGTTCGATTGCAGTCGTAACTAACATCCCCGGAATAACTGGGGCGGGTGATGGCGGCGAGCGCAAAATCCACAGTTACGCTGATAACGCCGACTGAAACGACCCTCTACATTGTTTGTACTCGGCCCCATGCCAGTGCTTTCGAGGTTAATTGCAAATTGCCACGTACCAACGCGCGTCTAGAAAAGGCCGAGAATGTTCCTTCTCCGGATCAAACTCAAAAATGTACGGTAAAGCAAGGCCGACAATGTACGGATCAGACAGGAAGTTCGGGTCGAACATTGGCGAAGGCCGATACTTTACACGGTGTCTTATACGAGTAAGACGCCGTCCGAGGATAAGCTTACAAGCCCCGAGAAATATTTCTCAGTCAGAACGGGCATAAACAGGGTAACTCACTGTCCTGGCGTAGATCACAAAGCCCAAAAATACGGCAAAGCTGATCGAACCCTAAGGAAAGCTCACCCTAGTAAATCAAAAGCTGGCTGAAAACGAACACCCCACCGAAGGATAAGCAACTGGGCTCCAATAGGTGCTGAAGGCTGGTGCACGTACATTACGTTCTGATGTTTGGCTGTTTATATATCACAATGAGAATGATTAAAACAGGCCTAGAACGATCGAAGAAGAAGAAGACTACAGTTAACATGTAATGAATAAAATATGAGAATAAACATCGACAAAACCGAAGTAATGACATTCGCTAGAGAAGAAAACGCTACCAATATCTACAACGACAACCGCCCATTAAATCATGTCAACGACTTTGCATACCTGGGGAGTATTTTTTTCAGCAATCGGAAGATTGATTAATGAAATTCAACAAAGATGCAGCAAAGCAAATCAAATGATAGGACAAAATGGCACCAATTTTAAGATGCAAACAAGTCACCATGAACACTAACCCAACATTATACTATCAGTGTTAAACCTGGACACTGACATCAAATGATAGAAGAAAACTAGTCACGACACAGATGAAGTGTCTACGCAGAATGCTTGGAGTAACAAGAAGAGACCGGTTGAGAAATGAAGACATCAGGAAAGAAGTGGGTACAACATCAGTACTAAACTTCATCAAGAAACAACAAATTAAATGGTTCGGTTACATAAGCAGATTACCAACAGACAGTGTGCCTCAAAGAACGATGTTACTCCGATACAGTGGATACAATTCTAAAGGCAATCTACGTAAAAGGTGAACTCAAAGATAACAGAGGCGAAGAAAAAGGTTGTTTATGAAGCACACACAAAAGCCCATTCCTGAACTCTCTTCTTAACACTGAGATTATGGATCTCTGAAAGAAATATTCAGATATCTCTACGAGAGAGCGAACCTGGTACCTTAGGCACAGGAGACGAGCACCTAGCGACTACGCCACAGAGACTTATATGAAACGCCCGAATGGTTACCGGGGCCCAAATTTGGGGTGTAAAGAATAGAACCACTGTTACCTGCCACGCATGTCGTAAGAGGCGACTAAGGAGGTTTGGATGAAATCGGATGCACATGTCCTAAACGTGTAGAAATATATGCATTTAGGGGCCTACCAAACCAATGTACAACGTATACACGTTCTTGGCAAAGATCAAACATATCACAAAGAGTGATTCAAATTGTTCGTAAAGAACGAACACAAAGAAGAAGAAGAGTTATATGAAACATGTCACAAATGAAATGTCGCAATAGAAGATAGCAAGGTATACTGTCAATATAAAATATTCATCAAGCTATCTTTGATTTAACAAACTTTCTTGGATTAGAGGACACCAATTCTCACTAAACAATTCATTATATCATAGATTCTCAAATATTTTCAGCCCACCGTTCACTTTGTACAACATAAACTTTGTAACGCCCCCTCCACATTATAACAGTTTGACAACGCCCCCTCCCATTATATATATATATATATATATATATGCTCTATTTTCTCTTTGACATAGAAAATTGATATATATTTCTGTCATACATGGTCAATTTTCAAATGATTATAAGCATGACATAGACAATTGATGAAAAAATGGATCGTGTAAGATGGACATAAGATGAATTT
Organism: Arion vulgaris; assembly: GCA_020796225.1. Classification (NCBI taxonomy): domain Eukaryota; kingdom Metazoa; phylum Mollusca; class Gastropoda; order Stylommatophora; family Arionidae; genus Arion; species Arion vulgaris. The sequence continues at coordinate 19,217,148 of CM036778.1, read as the reverse complement.
AAATGTAGAATTCAAATTTTAAATGATTATTCAATCGCAAAATCACGAAAATAATTTATTTTAAAATATATATGATTAATTTCTTCTTCAAGGAGCCACCGATCCCTAATCGTCTGAACCCCCCAATTCTTGTAAACCCAATATCGCCCCCTAGAACGCTTCAGTGCCAACTGGGGCGGTACGCCCACTTTGAGAAACGCTGCATTATATGAAGTGTTTACGGTATATAGATATTTCATTCTCAGAATACAGGATAAACAACGTCAGAGATGAAGACAGTGTTTGACAATAAGCAAGCAGTAAAAGATATTTCAAATACAAACATGTCACTATGAACACTAAAAGAGCAATGTTCAACGCAATTTGTCTCTCAACATTTATACTACCAGTGCCAAACCTGGACGCTGACAACAAATGATAGAAGATATTTAGTCACAACAGAGATGAAGTGTCTAGCAGAATGCTGGGAGTAACAAGAAGAGACCGGTTGAGAAATGAAGACATCAGGAAAAAAGTGGTACAACATTAGTACTAGACTTCATCAAGAAACAACAAATTCAACGGTTCGATCATATAAGCAGATTACCAACAGACAGTGCACCTCAAAGAGCAATGCTACTCTAATACAGTGGATACAGTGGATACAGGATACAGTGATACGGCAAAGCGCACCAAGTGGACCCCAGAGATAAAGAGACAATGAAAGACATTGTTTATGAAGCAAACACAAACCTGTTCTGAAATCTTTCTACCTGAAGCTGTGAGGCAAATCAGGATTGTAGAAAGAAAGACAAGGTGCATAGAGAGGCTAGCCCAGGTATTCCTTTCCACCTGACTCTGGGAGGGCAAACATGATTAGAGATAGATAGATAAACGATATACAGAACGAATATGAACTGTTAGTAACTAACCAGAAGTATGTCCATACAGTAACACCGCCTTGCTACCAGAACGAATATGTCCATACAGTAACACCGCCTTGCTACCAGAACGAATATGTCCATACAGTAACACCGCCTTGCTACCAGAACGAATATGTCCATACAGTAACACCGCCTTGCTACCAGAACGAATATGTCCATACAGTAACACCGCCTTGCTACCAGAACGAATATGTCCATACAGTAACACCGCCTTGCTACCAGAACGAATATGTCCATACAGTAACACCGCCTTGCTACCAGAACGAATATGTTAATGTCTACGGTCAGATGAGCTTCTTACCAAAAAAATGTTCAAATGTGCTTTTTCTACGTCAAACTGGCGTATATAACAGCTCATGTTCAGTTTCAGTTTGGAATATCTTCATTACACTCCGGGCATGTTCATGTGTGCTCCAATCTCCTTCGCAATATCTCCAACAGCATCCAGCGACTGACCGTACCAGTTCGATTTTGATTGATGAGCCTACTCATGGACAGAGCCGATATCATCAATGCGGTACGCTCTCAATTGTGTGACATGGGCGGGTCTCAGACACTGGAACGAGTTCGAGAATTAGGTGTTAAGTTTGGACATGCCAGACAGTGTAGTCTTCGTGGTAGAGAGAGAGAAGATATAGTAATCAACTTCTCATGGGTACTGTGAGCAAATGGACTTTGGGATGGCTGCTGCAGCAGAGGACAGAGCACGAATGGGAATGCCCAATGTGCCATGACGTCGATCGCATAACATAACATAACTCATATACCTGTTATGCTGTTCTTTTCTGGCCACTCCAATCTTCAAACCCAGCTTCTCCAATCTAGTAGTTGACGTGGATTGGTTTAAATGAAAATCGCCATTGCGCGCACACTCTATGAGGGCGTTCAGAATACCAGTTCTATTCATTGGCTGACTCCCTGATATGGTGGCATGGTTGTAGAGGCTGACAGCATGTCTGCTCTCTCATTACCAACGACACCCATCAGATCATGTTCAGAAAGCCAGTAGTTATGAAGACTGCTTCAAGTTGATCTGCTGCAAGCTCATATGCTGATGCAAGCTCATATGCTGCTCCAAGCTCATATATGGCTCCTAGTTGATCTGTTGCAAGCTCATATACTGCTGCAAGCTCATATACTGCTGCAAGCTCATATACTGCTGCAAGCTCATATACTGCTGCAAGCTCATATACTGCTGCAAGCTCATATACTGCTGCAAGCTCATATATGGCTCCTAGTTGATCTGCTGCAAGCTCATATATGGCTCCTAGTTGATCTGCTGCAAGCTCATATACTGCTCCAAGTTCATCTGCTGCAAGCTCATATACTGCTCCTAGTTCATCTACTGCAAGCTCATATACTGCTCCAAGTTCATCTGCTGCAAGCTCATATACTGCTCCAAGTTCATCTGCTGCAAGCTCATATACTGCTCCAAGTTCATCTGCTGCAAGCTCATATACTGCTCCTAGTTCATCTACTGCAAGCTCATATACTGCTCCAAGTTCATCTGCTGCAAGCTCATATACTGCTCCTAGTTCATCTGCTGCAAGCTCATATACTGCTCCTAGTTCATCTGCTGCAAGTTTCCATGAAGAGCTTAGCAAGCAAGTAGTACACACGCAACACTACATACAGAATAGTTCTCACACTGTAGTCTCATGTGACAAGTATAATCAGATAGTCAGTGGTACAGTTAAGCTAACAAGTTATATACGAGAGTAGATCGGCCCCGTGATAAAGATCAAGTTTTAGAACCGCTAGAACGCACACAGAGCTATAGATAACATACGACAAACCGTCGACCGATACGGATCCCAAGGATATCCGTAACTCAGTAGTTATGCGTTGGAGATATGCAACTTGAAGAAATATGGAGAGGAGCAGAGAAAAGAGAGAGAGAAAAAAAAGAGAGAGAGAAAAAAAAGAGAGAGAGAGAGAAAAAAGAGAGAGAGAGAGAAAGAGAAAAAGATAGATAGAGAGATGACCAAATCGCCGTGAAATAGAATGGTGACCTTTCTGTGTTTGTATGTTTGTATGTGTATATATGAGAAGATTAGAACCTCTTTCAAGTCTAGGTACGCCCATTCAACCCAAGAACTAAGTTTTGGTTATAGCAGGGCGTGTACATGATATAAACATGACAAATAAGTGCATGCGGGGAATGTACAGTAAATACATGACTCCAGACCATGATATCCCCCACACACACACGCATCCAAGAGTAGGTTGAAATCTTCACATGAAATACCATCTTGGTACAGAGAAGACAATGTCTATTGTTTTGTTTATCATGGATAGAGGGTGGGCAGGAAAGAGGAGTGTGGCGACAGATATTAGTAGGTCTCAAACTGGTATGTGTGTGTGTGTGTGGCGACAGATATTAGTAGGTCTCAAACTGGTATGTGTGTGTGTGTGTGGCGACAGATAATATTAGTAGGTCTCAAACTGGTATGTGTGTGTGTGTGGCGACAGATAATATTAGTAGGTCTCAAACTGGTATGTGTGTGTGTGTGTGTGGCGACAGATAATATTAGTAGGTCTCAAACTGGTATGTGTGTTGGTTACAGAATTAGTAGGTCTCAAACTGGTAGTGTGTGTGTGGTGTGTGTGGCGACAGATAATATTAGTAGGTCTCAAACTGGTGTGCGTGTGTGTGTGGCGACACAATTTAGCTAACATAAACTTCTCCGAACGCTCATTATCGACCACTTGTTAAACACTCTGTGAGATTTATATGTGATCTGAGCCTAAGAGTGATTGTACGTTGTGCCAGTTATGCGCCTACAAGGTCAGTACATCCGATCTCTGCGATGCTTGTTATTTACTAGGGTAGATTCTCTAGGTCCTACATTAGTCGCCTCTTACGACATGCCTTGTAGGTGGCAGTGGTGCTATTCTTTGCTTCCCTTGCGGACCTCAGTACCACACGGGCAAGCTAAAATAAACAATAATCAAAGCATACCCTTACATCTGAAGTTGAAGAACTAAAATAAACACTAATCAAAGCATACCCTTACATCTGAAGTTGAAGAACTAAAATAAACACTAATCAAAGCATACCCTTACATCTGAAGTTGAAGAACTAAAATAAACACTAATCAAAGCATACCCTTACATCTGAAGTTGAAGAACTAAAATAAACACTAATCAAAACATACCCTTACATCTGAAGTTGAAGAACTAAAATAAACACTAATCAAAGCATACCCTTACATCTGAAGTTGAAGAACTAAAATAAACAATAATCAAAGCATACCCTTACATCTGAAGTTGAAGAACTAAAATAAACACTAATCAAAACATACCCTTACATCTGAAGTTGAAGAACTAAAATAAACAATAATCAAAACATACCCTTACATCTGAAGTCGGAGAAGGCTTGCCAGAATGGCGAGGAACACTGATAAGGAAAGAAAACACTCACGCAAAAATCCGAAGCGGCATACTAGACGCCCCGATTATACCTGAATTCAAATCAGGCGAGCGAAAGAGGAAGAAAACATGCTCTTTACACTGTAGGTTTTTCTCTCTTATTCGTTCGCTATGAATTCTGTTGTTGTTATAGAGCCGGGCTGATTTTTGCGTGAATGCTTTCTTTCCTTACTAGTCTCGCCCCCGCCATTCAGGAGAGTCTTACTCTGACTTCAAAATGTACTTGTAGATTAGATCCCCCAAGTTATACAAACGTTGGACAATACTACTTTAGAATCTTCAGGTCCTGTACAAGCGGAAAGAAACCGCCAGGCCTGCGATAACCACAGGGGATCTCCTCCTGTCAATCGCTGGCAAAATACTGGCCAGAGTCCTCCTCAATCGATTAATCGATCACCTGGAACAGGACTTACTCCCTGAGACCCAATGTGGCTTCAGAGCAGGTCGTGGAACAGCAGACATGATATTTGCTGCTCGCCAACTACAGGAGAAATGCCAAGAGCAGCACCGTAACCTCTATATGGTCTTTGTCGATCTGACAAAGGCTTTCGACACGGTTAACAGGGAGGGTCTATGGAAGATCATGGAAAAATTTGGATGCCCAAGGAAATTCATCAAGATCGTTCAACAGTTTCACGAGGGCATGATGGCACGTGTACTTGACGAAGGGAGCTGTCGGAAGCCTTCCATGTCACCAACGGCGTCAAACAGGGCTGTGTACTGGCCCCAACACTCTTCAGCATGATGTTTGCTGCCATGCTCATGGATGTCTTTTGGGAAGGCGACGAACATGGGGTAAAGATTAGAAACAGGACAGACGGTAACCTATTCAATCTTCGGAGGTTAAAATCCTCCACCAAGGTAAAAGAATCAACTATCTCAAACCTGTTGTTTGCTGATGACTGTGCCCTCGCTACCAACTCTGAGGAAGAAATGCAGACTTATATGGACAAGTTCTCAATGGCCTGTGATAGGTTTGGACTCACCATTAACACCAAAAAAACAGAGGTCATGTTCCAGCCCGCCCTAGAGAACAGTATTACGATCCAGTCATCAACATTAAACACCAGCGTCTCCAGTCAACGGACAACTTTGCTTATCTTGGCAGCCTCCTATCCAGATCGGCAAACATAGATTCTGAGGTCCACAATAGGATATCCAAAGCCAGTGCTGCGTTCGGAAGGTTACGTGTCACTGTGTGGGAACGGAAGGGGATAAGCATAGTCACAAAGCTGAAAGTTTACCAGGCCATAGTGCTAACCACGCTGCTGTACGCAAGCGAGACATGGACAGTGTATAGCAGACACGGAAGAAAATTAAACCATTTCCACACAAGCTGTCTACGCAGAATACTAAAAATAAACTGGCAGGACAAAATTCCAGACAGCGAAGTCCTCACAAGAGCAAAGATCCCAAGCGTCAACACCCTGTTGCAGAAGGCCCAACTGAGATGGGTCGGTCACGTTGCTCGAATGCCTGATAAACGCATCCCAAAACAGTTGATGTATGGCGAGCTTGAAGGGGCAGACGTTTAGCTGGTGGACAGAAAAACGCTTTAAAGACACTCTAAAGTGTCTCTGAAATGCTTCGATATAGACAATACGGGCTGGGAATCCCTTGCGCAAGATCGCCAAATGTGGCGCTGTAACAACAAAAGAGGAACCCGAATAGCTGAGAATCATCGTATTGTTGAGTCACGGAGAAAACGAGCAGCGCGAAAAGACAGAGCACACAGCACGCACATGTCTGGCCTTGATCATGTAGCCCCACCTGTGGTCGGGGATTCTGTTCTAGGATTGGACTCTACAGTCACCTCCGCACACACCAGAGAGGTGCAACAGTACACGTCTGAGATTGTTGTCATCATCGCTTGCGATGGACGGCTATTAGAATCTTCAGGTAAAAAAACAACTCGTGTACAGGTAACACAGAACGGTGTGTGTATAGGTAGGTACCGAAGCTAACAAAAAAATGGGTGAGTAATGACAGACGTAACCAGGTGAGCGTGCACATACACAAGTCTGTTGTCTCTGTTCCCATCCTTCCTTCATACATCACATTGACTCATTCATAGACGTAATGATTACATCCGGGGTCAAGATTTGACCTATTTACGTATAAAACATACCTGCTCTGAGCACAGACTGAATTCTCGTCCAGGTGTATATCGGTGTTCTTACGCTAATCCACGCACAAGGTCATATTCAAAAGGCGGAAATCTGCTCCCGCGCAACAGGAAATGTTTAAAACGATTGCCGGTGCGGATGTGAGTTTTGATACAACAGATAAGCTGGTCAATGGGATGTATTCATGCAGAGTCGATTTTATATAGGAAGGGATGGGTGTGGGGTGCCTAGCTTCTTTTGTGTGCACACATTCGGGGAATTAGGCAACCTGATGTGTTGACGTAACTTGTTGACTCAGAGGTACGGTAACGGTGACTGGGTACGATCGAGACATCAAATGACGATACAGTAACTGGCTCGAGAAAGTAAACTTGAAACATCAATAACCTGCTGTCTTGCAGTAAAGCTGGGGACAGTCATAGGCTCACGGAGAACGAACCCAGTAAAAGCTGGCTGAAACCGGACACGTCGCCCGAAGGATACGCACCAGAGCTCCAAATGGCGCTGAATGCTGTGACGTAAAAATACGTTCGTGGCAAAGGATGTTTATATATCTCAATAAGAATGATCAAAATGGCAGAAAAAGAACGATCGACAGAGAGAGAAACAGCAGAATGGAGGAATGATGATGATGTGTGTGTGTGTGTTACAAGATGATGTGTGTGTGTGTATTACAAGATGTGTGTGTGTGAAGAGATTGATGGTGAGAAACGAGTAAGTGTGTGTGTCTCAACCTCCTCCAACTCCACCTAGATACAAGTCAGAAACACATTATACAGCCGTCACATCCCATATTCTCACAAACATAATCGACATGAAATATAAAAGTGGAGACATCTCAATGTCTGACTAACTTACAACATTGTCATCGACTTCTCCTTGACATAAGACATATGTGCCAGGCAACTCCGCCAGGCTCCCCTCCCACAACGAGCAACACTTGAGTAAATTCTCGAGAAATGTGTTGACATAAAACTGTGCACTAAACCACGCCCATCAACGTCAATTTGAATATATCAACAAGAATAGTTGGGATAGATGGAGGAGAAACCAGAAATGTGGTGATGATGATGATGTACTTTGTCACGCCCTTCTGCACACACACAGAGAGAGAGAGAGGGGGAGAGAGAGAGGGAGAGAGAGAGAGGGGAGAGAGAGAGGGAGAGAGAGAGGGAGAGAGCGAGAGAGAGAGAGAGAGAGAGAGAGAGAGGGAGAGAGAGAGCGAGAGAGGGAGAGAGAGAGAGAGAGAGGGAGTCATGGACGGAGTAGCACTATAGTAACATCTTCCCTATGCGATGTCTCAGACGAATATATAACATCAAATGGCAAGACAAATGAAGTGGTTTGGTCACTTAATAAGAATGCATCGAAACTCCACAGTATACAGAGTCTTCTACAACAGAACATCAGGAAAGAAGGCAAGAGGAAGACCACGAAAAAGATGGTTAGATGGTATAACAGAATCCTGTCAAAGAGCAAAAATAACAATCACGCAAGCCAGCAGAACAGCGCAAGACAAAAACAGAAAACCACGACACTGGGCAACAACCCAGTAACAGTGTGACGACAAAAGAAGAAGAAGATGTCAAGACCACATCTAGAAGTGCTAGCATTCCAAGCATGTACACATTGCTGATTCAGCTACGTCTGGGACACCTGTGTCGTATGAGCGATGGTAGAATCCCAAAGGACCATGTGTATGGTTAACTCGCAACTGGTACTAGACAGCATGGACGCCCATTACTACGCTTCATTGACACCTGCATGCGTGAGCTAACTTCACGCAGCATAGCCAAAGAAAATTGGAAGCGGTTGACCAAAGACAAGCAAGCATGACGAGTGGCAGAGAGGGATGGATTAAATAGTAACGCCATCACATATGAAAGCAAAAGAGAGGACAGTGCGACCATCTACTGCATCTGCTTCAGTTTCACCTGCAGCAAGGATTGCCACACAAGAATAGCGAAACACGTAATCACAAAGTACTGTAGTTTGACAAATTACAAAAACAATGACAATATACAGCAACGTTTCGACCAACAAGGCCTTTATCAAGCAAACGAACAACAGGAGTGACGAATTAAAAAAACACAATAACATATAGACGACTACATACGTAGACATTCAAACGTTTCTAATGATGCGGTATCACCCAAGTATAGGACATTACAGCCACAACAGATGATGTGCACAGAACAAATTACGTGACACCAAAATTATGAGACAAAGAGGCCAATGATGATGATATTGCAATTGGTTAGAATATAACTGAGACTATGTGGACAACGTAAACACAAAGCAAGCAACATATGTTTCACAAGACAACGTAAACACAAAGCAAGCAACATATGTTTCACAAGATATTCAAATCAACAAATAAAAAGCATAACAGTAGTCTTCTTTTATCTAATCATGTTTTGTCTCACAGTGTCAGGATAACAAGAGATTTCTAGAACGGGTACTTCGTGTGTGCTTCATAAACAGTGTTTTTCATCGCCTCTGTTCTCTGAGGTTTACCTTTTACGGGGACGGTCTTTTGCTTTGTATCCATTGTATCGGAGTAACATTGTTCTTTGAGGGGCACTGTCTGTTGGTAATCTGTTTATATGGCCGCACCATTTAATTTGTTGTTTCTTGATGAAGTCTAGTACTGATGTTGTACCCACTTTTTTCATGAGGTCTTCATTTCTCAACCGGTCTCTTCTTGATACTCCCAGAATTCTGCGTAGACACTTCATCTCTGTTGTGACTAGTTTTTTCTATCGTTTGATTCAGGTTCAACATAGTAGTAGGTAGTGTAGTATGGTAGTAGTGGTAGTAGTAGTGTAGTGTGGTGTGTGGTGAGGTGTAGTGTATGTGTGGTGTGTGTGTGTGTGTGTGTGTGTGGATGGGTGTAGTAGTGTGGTACAGTAGCAGTGTAGTAGTAGTAGTAGTAGTGTGTAGTAGTGGTAGTAGTAGTAGTAGTAGGTTAGGTAGTAGTAGTAGTAGTAGTAGTGGTAGTAGGGTAGAGTGGTAGTAGTGGTAGTGAGTAGTGAGTAGTAGTGGTAGGTATGGTGAGTGGGGAGTAGTAGGGGAGTAGTAGGGTAGTAGTAGTAGTGGTGGTAGTAGTGGTAGTAGTAGTAGTAGTAGTAATAGAGCATGCTATTGTAACCTTATAAATAATCTTGTTTCGAGTCAAAGTCGAGGTATAGTCAGGAGAGCAGCCAGAGACAGGCCGAAGACTTGGGAAAAATTGATGTGGTTCGGTGAGGGCAAACACAGAATACATCCAACGATGGTCGACGGTACACGAGCACTTCATACACTAAGATACGTTTCAATCACATTTGCTTTATCTTGAAATTGAATATACCTAACTAAAGTTTGCGTGTGTCGTATAAAACCTGGAATCTTTGTACAGTCTTCTCTTGGTTTACACAGGTGTATAGTGTTCTTCAGGTAACAACTATGGATATCGGACGTATACTGACAATTTGAGGATACAGGTGGGGGGTTGTGGTGGCGAGGAGGAGCAGGGGGGCTGTCAGAATTCAAACTAGTGTATTTCCTGAAACAACTGAGAAACAAAAGATGAAAGTTAGAGGTAAGGGTCTGGGGCTCGCAAGGAATTACTATTATTTAAAGTCCCCACTTCTTATCCTGAAACTGCGACTTACAAGAGGCATGTACTAAGAGGCGACTGAGGTAGGGGTCTAGGAAAGCTACCTAGTAAATAAAAAGCATCGTAGAAATCGGATGTGCTGGCCTACTTGTAGGCGCATAACTGGCACAACATAAGTCGCTCATAGGCTCGGATCACATACAAATCACAAAGAATGGTTTAAGAAGTGGTCGATACCGAGCGTTGGAAGAAAAATAAGAACAAGATCAACCCCTATTAGGACATTTAATATATATTTCACGTAGCATTTGTCAGACAAATATAACAAATATGCACACAATATGCACACAATATGCACTCAATATGCACACAATATGCACTCAATATGCACACAATATGCACACAATATGCACTCAATATGCACACCAATATGCACTCAATATGCACACCAATATGCACACAATATGCACTCAATATGCACACCAATATGCACTCAATATGCACACCAATATGCACTCAATATGCACACCAATATGCACTCACATTTTATGCTGAGAGGGAACGAGAATAAGGGAAAACCTGATGCAATAAAGTAAAGTTTTCGTCTTTATACCGTTCCAACCTTATCTGAAAGCAGTTCTATACCGTTCCAACCTTATCTGAAAGCAGTTCTATACCGTTCCAACCTTATCTGAAAGCAGTTCTATACCGTTCCAACCTTATCTGAAAGCAGTTCTATACCGTTCCAACCTTATCTGAAAGCAGTTCTATACCGTTCCAACCTTATCTGAAAGCAGTTCTATACCGTTCCAACCTTATCTGAAAGCAGTTCTATACCTTTCCAACCTTATCTGAAAGCAGTTCTATACCTTTCCAACCTTATCTGAAAGCAGTTCTATACCGTTCCAACCTTATCTGAAAGCAGTTCTATACCGTTCCAACCTTATCTGAAAGCAGTTCTATACCTTTCCAACCTTATCTGAAAGCAGTTCTATACCGTTCCAACCTTATCTGAAAGCAGTTCTATACCTTTCCAACCTTATCTGAAAGCAGTTCTATACCGTTCCAACCTTATCTGAAAGCAGTTCTATACCTTTCCAACCTTATCTGAAAGCAGTTCTATACCTTTCCAACCTTATCTGAAAGCAGTTCTATACCTTTCCAACCTTATCTGAAAGCAGTTCTATACCGTTCCAACCTTATCTGAAAGCAGTTCTATACCGTTCCAACCTTATCTGAAAGCAGTTCTATACCGTTCCAACCTTATCTGAAAGCAGTTCTATACCGTTCCAACCTTATCTGAAAGCAGTTCTATACCGTTCCAACCTTATCTGAAAGCAGTTCTATACCTGTTCCAACCTTATCTGAAAGCAGTTCTATACTGTTCCAACCTTATCTGAAAGCAGTTCTATACCGTTCAACCTTTATCTGAAAGCAGTTATATACCTTTCCAACCTTATCTGAAAGCAGTTCTATACCTTTCCAACCTTATCTGAAAGCAGTTCTATACCTTTCCAACCTTATCTGAAAGCAGTTCTATACCTTTCCAACCTTATCTGAAAGCAGTTCTATACCGTTCCAACCTTATCTGAAAGCAGTTCTATACCGTTCCAACCTTATCTGAAAGCAGTTCTATACCGTTCCAACCTTATCTGAAAGCAGTTCTATACCGTTCCAACCTTATCTGAAAGCAGTTCTATACCTTTCCAACCTTATCTGAAAGCAGTTCTATACCTTTCCAACCTTATCTGAAAGCAGTTCTATACGTTCCAACCTTATCTGAAAGCAGTTCTATACTCTGTTCCAACCTTATCTGAAAGCAGTTCTATACTGTTCCAACTTATCTGAAAACAGTTCTATACCGTTCCAACCTTATCTGAAAGCAGTTCTATACCTTTCCAACCTTATCTGAAAGCAGTTCTATACCTTTCCAACCTTATCTGAAAGCAGTTCTATACCTTCCAACCTTATCTGAAAGCAGTTCTATACTGTTCTCAACCTTATCTGAAAGCAGTTCTATACCGTTCCAACCTTATCTGAAAGCAGTTCTATACCGTTCCAACCTTATCTGAAAGCAGTTCTATACCGTTCCAACCTTATCTGAAAGCAGTTCTATACTGTCCAAACTTATCTGAAAGCAGTTCTATACTGTTCCAATCTTATCTGAAAGCAGTTCTATACGTTCCAACCTTATCTGAAAGCAGTTCTATACCTGCTCCAACCTTATCTGAAAGCAGTTCTATACCGTTCCAACCTTATCTGAAAGCAGTTCTATACCTTTCCAACCTTATCTGAAAGCAGTTCTATACCGTTCCAACTTATCTGAAAGCAGTTCTATACTTCCAACCTTATCTGAAAGCAGTTCTATACTGTCTCCAACTTATCTGAAAGCAGTTATATACCATTCCAACCTTATCTGAAAGCAGTTCTATACCGTTCCAACCTTATCTGAAAGCAGTTCTATACCGTTCCAACCTTATCTGAAAGCAGTTCTATACCTTTCCAACCTTATCTGAAAGCAGTTCTATACCGTTCCAAACTTATCTGAAAGCAGTTCTATACCATTCCAACCTTATCTGAAAGCAGTTCTATACCTTTCCAACCTTATCTGAAAGCAGTTCTATACCTTTCCAACCTTATCTGAAAGCAGTTCTATACCTTTCCAACCTTATCTGAAAGCAGTTATATACCTTTCCAACCTTATCTGAAAGCAGTTCTATACCTTTCCAACCTTATCTGAAAGCAGTTCTATACCTTTCCAACCTTATCTGAAAACAGTTCTATACCTTTCCAACCTTATCTGAAAGCAGTTCTATACCTTTCCAACCTTATCTGAAAGCAGTTCTATACCTTTCCAACCTTATCTGAAAGCAGTTCTATACCTTTCCAACCTTATCTGAAAGCAGTTCTATACCTGTTCCAACCTTATCTGAAAGCAGTTCCATACCTTTCCAACCTTATCTGAAAGCAGTTCTATACCTTTCCAACCTTATCTGAAAGCAGTTCTATACCTTTCCAACCTTATCTGAAAGCAGTTCTATACCTTTCCAACCTTATCTGAAAGCAGTTCTATACCTTTCCAACCTTATCTGAAAGCAGTTCTATACCGTTCCAACCTTATCTGAAAGCAGTTCTATACTGCTCCAAGCTTATCTGAAAACAGTTCTATACCTTTCCAACCTTATCTGAAAGCAGTTCTATACCTTTCCAACCTTATCTGAAAGCAGTTCTATACCGTTCCAACCTTATCTGAAAGCAGTTCTATACCGTTCCAACCTTATCTGAAAACAGTTCTATACCGTTCCAACCTTATCTGAAAGCAGTTCTATACCGTTCCAACCTTATCTGAAAGCAGTTCTATACCGTTCCAACCTTATCTGAAAGCAGTTCTATACCTTCCAACCTTATCTGAAAGCAGTTCTATACCTGCTCCAAACTTATCTGAAAGCAGTTCTATACCGTTCCAACTTATCTGAAAACAGTTCTATACCGTTCCAACTCTTATCTGAAAGCAGTTCTATACCGTCCAACCTTATCTGAAAGCAGTTCTATACTGTTCCAACCTTATCTGAAAGCAGTTCTATACCTTCCAACCTTATCTGAAAGCAGTTCTATACGCTCCAACCTTATCTGAAAGCAGTTCTATACCGTTCCAACCTTATCTGAAAGCAATTCTATACCTTCCAACCTTATCTGAAAGCAGTTATATACCATTCCAACCTTATCTGAAAGCAGTTCTATACCGTTCCAACCTTATCTGAAAGCAGTTCTATACCGTTCCAACCTTATCTGAAAGCAGTTATATACCTTTCCAACCTTATCTGAAAGCAGTTCTATACCGTTCCAAACTTATCTGAAAGCAGTTCTATACCTTTCCAACCTTATCTGAAAGCAGTTCTATACTGTCCAACCTTATCTGAAAGCAGTTCTATACCTTTCCAACCTTATCTGAAAGCAGTTCTATACCTTTCCAACCTTATCTGAAAGCAGTTATATACCTTTCCAACCTTATCTGAAAGCAGTTCTATACCTTTCCAACCTTATCTGAAAGCAGTTCTATACCTTTCCAACCTTATCTGAAAACAGTTCTATACCTTTCCAACCTTATCTGAAAGCAGTTCTATACCTTTCCAACCTTATCTGAAAGCAGTTCTATACCTTTCCAACCTTATCTGAAAGCAGTTCTATACCTTTCCAACCTTATCTGAAAGCAGTTCTATACCTTTCCAACCTTATCTGAAAGCAGTTCTATACCTTTCCAACCTTATTTGAAAGCAGTTCTATACCTTTCCAACCTTATCTGAAAGCAGTTCTATACCTTTCCAACCTTATCTGAAAGCAGTTCTATACCTTTCCAACCTTATCTGAAAGCAGTTCTATACCTTTCCAACCTTATCTGAAAGCAGTTCTATACCTTTCCAACCTTATCTGAAAGCAGTTCTATACCTTTCCAACCTTATCTGAAAGCAGTTCTATACCTTTCCAACCTTATCTGAAAGCAGTTCTATACCTTTCCAACCTTATCTGAAAGCAGTTCTATACCGTTCCAACCTTATCTGAAAGCAGTTCTATACCTTTCCAACCTTATCTGAAAGCAGTTCTATACCTTTCCAACCTTATCTGAAAGCAGTTCTATACCGTTCCAAGCTTATCTGAAAGCAGTTCTATACCGTTCCAACCTTATCTGAAAGCAGTTCTATACCTTTCCAACCTTATCTGAAAGCAGTTCTATACCTTTCCAACCTTATCTGAAAGCAGTTCTATACCGTTCCAACCTTATCTGAAAGCAGTTCTATACCGTTCCAACCTTATCTGAAAACAGTTCTATACCGTTCCAACCTTATCTGAAAGCAGTTCTATACCTTTCCAACCTTATCTGAAAGCAGTTCTATACCTTTCCAACCTTATCTGAAAGCAGTTCTATACCTTTCCAACCTTATCTGAAAGCAGTTCTATACCGTCTCCAACCTTATCTGAAAGCAGTTCTATACCTGCTCCAACCTTATCTGAAAGCAGTTCTATACCGTTCCAAGCTTATCTGAAAACAGTTCTATACCGTTCCAACCTTATCTGAAAGCAGTTCTATACCTTTCCAACCTTATCTGAAAGCAGTTCTATACCTTTCCAACCTTATCTGAAAGCAGTTCTAACCTTCAACTATCTGAAAGCAGTTCTATAGCAACCTATCTGAAGCAGTCATACCGTCAATATCTGAAGAGCAGTCATATCTGTTCATAACTATTGAAGAGAGAAAAATATGAAGCAGGACACATTAAGCTTATCGAAAACAGTTGATACGTAACATCGAAAGCAGACATGATATGTCATAAACTTGAGGAGAACAATGAGAGCAGGACACATTAGTTTAGATAAACTTGATGAGGAGAACAATGAGAGCAGGACACATTAGTTAGATAAACTTGATGAGGAGAACAATGAGAGCAGGACACATTAGTTAGATAAACTTGATGAGGAGAACAATGAGAGCAGGACACATTAGTTAGATAAACTTGATGAGGAGAACAATGAGAGCAGGACACATTAGTTAGATAAACTTGATGAGGAGAACAATGAGAGCAGGACACATTAGTTAGATAAACTTGATGAGGAGAACAATGAGAGCAGGACACATTAGTTAGATAAACTTGATGAGGAGAACAATGAGAGCAGGACACATTAGTTAGATAAACTTGATGAGGAGAACAATGAGAGCAGGACACATTAGTTAGATAAACTTGATGAGGAGAACAATGAGAGCAGGACACATTAGTTAGATAAACTTGATGAGGAGAACAATGAGAGCAGGACACATTAGTTTAGATAAACTTGAGTAGATGGATTCCCTTTCTCTTGTCAATTCTCATCAGACTAAGTCTCAATCTCTCACAGACTAAGTCTCAATCTCTCACAGACTAAGTCTCAATCTCTCACAGACTAAGTCTCAATCTCTCACAGACTAAGTCTCAATCTCTCACAGACTAAGTCTCAATCTCTCACAGACTAAGTCTCAATCTCTCACAGACTAAGTCTCAATCTCTCACAGACTAAGTCTCAATCTCTCACAGACTAAGTCTCAATCTCTCACAGACTAAGTCTCAATCTCTCACAGACTAAGTCTCAATCTCTCACAGACTAAGTCTCAATCTCTCACAGACTAAGTCTCAATCTCTCACAGACTAAGTCTCAATCTCTCACAGACTAAGTCTCATCGAAATATCATTTGATGAGCTTACTGCTTCCTGCGTGAAACAAGAACCGATGGCAGCAAACAAAACAGTCTGGTATTCTTCTACTTCTTCTATTTCACTCCCAACATTAGATCTTGTCTGTAGTTGATAATCTTGTCTGTAGTTGATAATCTTGTCTGTAGTTGATAATCTTGTCTGTAGTTGATAATCTTGTCTGTAGTTAATAATCTTGTCTGTAGTTGATAATCTTGTCTATAGTTGATAATCTTGTCTGTAGTTGATAATCTTGTCTGTGTCTATTTACCAGACATTGTTTATGTTATTACACAATTTCTTCCTGTTGTTGCAGCACAAGATTTCACATGAGCATGTTCACTTGATGTACACATAAAGTACACGTCATAACAAAGAGCAAGGGAAAACAAAGAGAAAATATTTGTTGTTGTTAGCCCGCTAATTATTCGGACTTAGCCATGTCGCTTCTGACTGATGTTGGACGCATAAAACTTGTTTTCCTCATCACCAGTGTTTCTCGCTATTCAGGCGAACGTTACTCCGGTTTCAGAGGTAGTTGTGATTTAGATCCCCAAGTAAAGGATCAGGGTCTTCTTTAGCCCAACAGCGTGCCATGTGCACACCAAGAGTTTGGTCAAGATGGTTTCGAACTCCGAAACTTCCACGGTCCTCTAGCGTAGAGTGTTACCAACTTGGCTATCGGAGACTCCCACAAGAGCTACATACAAGAAAGTGCAAGTGAAAACAAAGAGCAACTTTAAAAAAAACGATTTCACAAATACCTACCACAAGTTTCACAAACAGAAAAGATCAGAATAGAATTTCCAAAATCCAACCGAATCTCACTATCATATATTAACCGAATGCTCTCCTAGGATATCACTAAAATGAATGATATCCTAGGGATATCACTAAAAATGAATGCTCTCCTAGGGATATCACTAAAAATGAATGCTCTCCCTAGGGATACTACTGATATCTCCGGATATAAATGTCTCATGCCTCACAGAAACATTATAAACTACTCTTGTCTCAGAATTATAAACGATTTATATCTGGAATCAGAGGATAAATGATTTATATACAAGCAAGACTATAAACGATTCACATCCGTGATACAACTATAAATAGATTTATGTAAACAAAGCTGCTTGCAGACATGTCAAAAAATGGCACATGTTCTAAGCAGTAAAAGTGAAAGCTTTGACTGCTGTATCAGTTCCTCTTGGTCTTGACGTACAAGATTCTCGTAGCTGTCCCTGTATCTGCTTCAATATCCTGTATGATGTAGGTATATCTCTATCTCTTTTGACTTCTATCAGGTGCCGTCTGTGGCCTAGGGGATAGTGACTCGGTCTATTAATCCCGTCGTTCTGAGTTCGATTGGTTGCAAGTTGTTTCGTGTGGATTTTTACAAAGGACGATGGCACCACCCGTTCAGAAAGCAATGGCAAACTACTGAACGTAATAATGCTTAGAAAAATCACAAACAACATTAAAAAGCTGGGGTTGATTCGCAAAGTCCTGTAAGGGATATGCAATTAACATTTTTGACTTGTATCTAAACACAAAACAGATGTCGTCTTGCTAAACTTTAATACATTTTTCTTCAGCTTGTTCTGTCACAATTCACCTTCTATGATGAAACTCTATATCTACAAAGCAAAAGGTCGGCCACGCAAAAGGTGGAGCTCAGAGATAACAGAGACGACGAAAGACACGGTTTAGGATGCGCACACAAAAGCATATTCTAGAAATCTCTTGGTACCCTGAAGCCGTGAGGCAAATCATATCATTTACTGGATAAAATAAAGAAAGACAGATCACATAGAGAGGCTCGCTGCAGGTGTCTCCTCGTTCGACCTGACGACACACAGAGAGGCTCGCTCCACGTGTCTCCTCGTTCGACCTGACGACAAAACAGAATTAGAAGATGGAATAGATTGATACTCTTTGTTATTTATGAGATCTCTGTGGCCTACAGGTTAGATACTCGCCTCTCCTTACAAAGCTGCACTGGGTTCGTTCCTCTGAAGCTATCGGAATATTTTCCCACAGATCCCTGATCTTATTGTAGGTGAGATCGAGATCCTAGTCCTATCGGAGACGGACGATAAAACCTAGGTCAGATGTTCAATTTCAGCATGTAAAAGAACCCGTGGTAGTTTAATATCGAGAAGAGCAGGCTGAAAAGCGGCTAAATTTCTGTAGAAAAGTTGTAAATAAAATTTACACAAAAATATCTTTACACATCTTCAAAATTAGATCTGGACACTCGACGGTGAGCTCGTAGCACATATTGTTACTCATCAAAGTGCAATGATGATGGTCCTATCAATCAATCGATCAATCAATCAATCAATCTTATACATGTTTATCTATCGATTCCGTTAATCAGAAATATTTTTTACAATGTACACCAACTATACAATAACTCTAGTCAAATAAAACAAAAGAATAACCGCTCAAAATGGTGGTAGAAACACAGAACAAGTGGCGTATCCGATCTACTAACATAATGTGGTTAATCCAGTCGACGTCGTCCACTCGAACAATCCATTCTTTGTTGAAACGAATATTTCTAGTCTTGTCTTCTGTACAGAAAGTTTCTACAACCAGGCGTTGAGTGGCCAGCAAGCAGCAGCAAGCACACACACACACACACACTTAACGAAGCCAGATGATACCCACCCCTTACCTAACTATACAACCGGTACCGTGTACAGCACACGTACATACGTACACGTTCAGATCTATTACAGTTTCCCTCGCAAGAGCTCAAATAGCATCTCTCTGTTATCGCTAGAAACCTCATTCATTTATTCTGTCTTTTCTTATTTCAAATTTCATGAATAAGAGGCGCTATGTCCACACCGAGTTACTTGTTGTATGTTGCTTGTTGTATGTTGTATGTTACTTGTTGTATGTTGCTTGTTGTATGTTGCTTGTTGTATGTTGCTTGTTGTATGTTGCTTGTTGTATGTTGCTTGTTGTATGTTGCTTGTTGTATGTTGCTTGTTGTATGTTGCTTGTTGTATGTTGCTTGTTGTATGTTGCTTGTTGTATGTTGCTTGTTGTATGTTGCTTGTTGTATGTTGCTTGTTGTATGTTGCTTGTTGTATGTTGCTTGTTGTATGTTGCTTGTTGTATGTTGCTTGTTGTATGTTGCTTGTTGTATGTTGCTTGTTGTATGTTGCTTGTTGTATGTTGCTTGTTGTATGTTGCTTGTTGTATGTTGCTTGTTGTATGTTGCTTGTTGTATGTTGCTTGTTGTATGTTGCTTGTTGTATGTTGCTTGTTGTATGTTGCTTGTTGTATGTTGCTTGTTGTATGTTGCTTGTTGTATGTTGCTTGTTGTATGTTGCTTGTTTGTTGTATGTTATTGCTTAGCTTGTTGTATGTTGCTTGTTGTATGTTGCTTGTTGTATGTTGACTAAAACTAAAATGCATTGATTACACAAAAACGTAATTACTTAAAAAAAAACAACAACTGAAGCGCTCTAATTTCTTGAAACCATCCTGTGTTGTCGGGGATTGCAATGTCAAACAAAAAATAGTAACGATGCAACCTCCTACAAGGCATGTCGTAAGAGGCGACTGAGGTAGGGGCCTGGGGAAGCTACTCTAGTAAATAAAAAGCAGCGCAGAAATAGGATGTGCTGCTTGAGGCGCTTAACTGGCACAACGTACACTCGCTCTTAGGCTTAGATCACATATAAATCACAAGGAGTGGTTTACCAAGATGCTGATATGGAGCGCTTGAAGATTTGTTGAAATAACAACAAAAATTGTATTAATTGGTTTTTTTTTAAAACAGGTCGCTAATTTCTAAAAATAAGAAGATGATCTCATTTCTAAAAATAGAAGTACGACGATTTCTAACAAAACTTGGAAGAGGGTTGGAACAAGTATGTAAACAAATAACTTGAACACAGACATTGGTATGATGGATAATTGGGTGAGACGGTTTGGTGTGAGTCATAGCCTGGGGACTAGACGCTGACCTTACTCTACAAAGTTGTGTTGTTTTAAACTTCAATACGCCCCTGTGGCGCCGGGGTCATGCAAGGGATGCAAAGAATAGCAACACAGCAACCTACAAGGCATGTCGTAAGAGGCGACTGAGGCAGAGACCTAGGGAAGCTACCTAGTAAATAAAAAGCATAGCAGAAATCGGATGTGCTGGCCTACTTGTAGGCGTATAACTGGCACAACGTTCAATCGCTCTTAGACTCAGATCACATACAAAGCACACAGAGTGGTTAACAAGTTGTCGATATGTAGCGCTGGAAGAAGAAGAAAGAAAACTTCAATAAGATGAAGACAAATTTGAAGCAACCTTACCATACATCAAAGTTATCAAGCTCTATTGAATATGATCAACTCTACTTCTTACTATACATCAAAGTTATCAAGTTCTATTGAATATGATCAAATCTACTTCTTACTATACATCAAAGTTATCAAGTTCTATTGAATATGATCAACTCTACTTCTTACTATACATCAAAGTTATCAAGTTCTATTGAATATGATCAACTCTACTTCTTACTATACATCAAAGTTATCAAGCTCTATTGAATATGATCAACTCTACTTCTTACTATACATCAAAGTTATCAAGTTCTATTGAATATGATCAAATCTACTTCTTACTATACATCAAAGTTATCAAGCTCTATTGAATATGATCAACTCTACTTCTTACTATACATCAAAGTTATCAAGTTCTATTGAATATGATCAAATCTACTTCTTACTATACATCAAAGTTATCAAGCTCTATTGAATATGATCAACTCTACTTCTTACCATACATCAAAGTTATCAAGCTCTATTGAATATGATCAAATCTACTTCTTACTATACATCAAAGTTATCAAGCTCTATTGAATATGATCAAATCTACTTCTTACTATACATCAAAGTTATCAAGCTCTATTGAACATGATAAAAGCTACTGCTGCTTTGTAGTTTGATTGGGGACAATCAAAGCCTAGAGGAGTAAACCGTACACAAAACTGGACGGGCGGCAAACCAAGATATCCACAAAACGACAGGTTTCGCTGGGCAGATGGCGCTCATAAGCGGAGGGCAGGCCGTCTAAGGGTCACTGCCCTAAAAGAAAATAGCAACCTGCTGGTTTTGGCTGGGGACAGCAAAGTGCTAACGGAGAGCGAACCCAGTAACGCTGGTTGAAATCGAACACACCACCGAAGGATAAGCACCTGAGCTCCAATAGGTACTGAAGGCTGTGCACGTGCATCCGTTCTTGATGTTTGGCTGTTTATATATCACATTAGAGTGATAAAAACGACATAAGAACGATCGCGAGAGAGAGAGATCGCGAGAGAGAGAGATCGAGATCGCAGAGAGAGAGAGAGATCGCGAGAGAGAGATCGCGAGAGAGAGATCGCGAGAGAGAGAGAGATCGCGAGAGAGAGAGATATCGCGAGAGAGAGATCGCGAGAGAGAGAGAGATCGCGAGAGAGAGAATATGATTAAATTAATAAAAGGCCACGTATATCCTGTACGCAAGTTGTACATGTAGAGGATAATCTGGCCGATAACAAAGGAAATAAGAGAAGGGTGTACGCTGATGCCCCATCAAACAATTGATAAACAAAATATGACAATACTACAGTGAACTTAGTGTTACATTTACTATCCTGAATCAACCTGGAGAGCGAACCCGAAGACTAAAGCGCAGGATGAATTCGGACGCTGCTGATTTGAAAAGCGTAGATATTTTAGACATGGTGTTAACATTTCACAACAAACTTACGATGCCATCACAAAAATAGAATGTGGGTGTATTACATAGGTGTAGAATAGAATGTGGGTGTATCACATAGGTGTAGAATAGAATGTCGGTGTATTACATAGGTGTATAATAGAATGTGGATGTATTACATGGACGAAGAATATAATGTGGGTGTATTACATGGGCGTGAAATAGAATGTGGGTGTATCTTCATAAGTAAGACTAGACTATATATATGTAGCAAAAAAGCAACAAGAGAAACGTTCCCCATCGTGTGCCGCAGGTCAAAGAAAAATAAGGACCTAACACAGAGTTTACCAATATAACTCAATGGATGAAACGGGTTTCTGTACTTTTTCAATATTCTTTATAAATTGTCTATTGTATTCTATTTTACAGAACAAATCTAAAGGAATTGATATTTGCATGAGAGAAAAACTAAATGTGTCTGGTGTGCTTTGATTAGCAAAGCGATGTTGATCCGATTTGTTAATTGATACTCTTCGTTCACAAATGGTACAATTACGTTTGAACCCGTTAACCATTACGCACGCCATTTAACCTAGTGGAATGGCTTACTGAACACGCTGTAAAGTGTACATGTTTTTATTTATCAAATTGCCCGTCTGCCCAGCGTGTTCGTAGCGCGTTGGACTACGGGTGATAAGCCCTCTGTGTTTGCGGGTTCAATTCCGCAGGCTGGCAGAAAAGACACAGGTTCTCCAGATTTACGGTGTTCGTTGCACCGAACCGAAGGGTTACGATGTCCATGGTACCGAACCGAAGAGCTGAAAGCTCAAGTGCTTCTGGATCGGGAAAAAAAATTTACCAAATTAACTCATTCATAACTCAGTTTTATTTAAAAAGCACGTAAAGATACCAATATGATCGCGCGGACCTACTGACCTACTTCTGAAGGAATAAGTTATCCAAATATGATTCTATAATTTGCCATTCTCAAGATTTTCATCTGACACACAAGCAGACAATTAGCTTTATAATTAAGATTTAACTTCTAAATCGCCCGAGTGGTACCAGGGCCCAAATTTGGGTGTAAAGAATAGAGCCACTGTTACCTGCCACGCATGTCGTAAGAGGCGGATAAGGAGGTTTGGCTGAAATCGGATGCACATGTCCTAAACGTATAAAAGTCTACGCATTTAGGGGCCTACCAAACCAATGTAACGTATACACGTTCTTGGCAAAGATCAAACATATCACAAAGAGTGATTAAAATTGGTCGTAAAGAAAGAACGCAAAGAAGAAGAACTTCTAAATGTTGCGTATACAAAAAGTGAACAAAGCGAATGTTGTAAGAATGCTATCATCTACCTGGTGAAAAGACAATAGACAATGTCAAGTTTGTTTACTTAATTTTTGGTACAATTGGTGTACCATACTTTGTAAGATACCTATCTGACCGTCCATTGTGAGCTAAGATTTCTTCCCACACTACCACTAACTTTCTGGCGCACACTCAACATGTGGTCTAGACACACATACCTACACCAGGGCAGCTCGCTGCTATCTAAGGGGAAAGATCCTGTTAAAGTAGGTAGACAGATTAATGGACTGCATTCGACGGGGATATGGCTGGAAAACAAAGAGCAGGAAAATCCAGAGCAGGAAGATAAAATTCTAACACTGTAGGGCCCTCGTGTAGTTTACATTCTAACATTGTAGGGCCCTCGTGTAGTTTACATTCTAACACTGTAGGGCCCCTCGTGTAGTTTACATTCTAACACTGTAGGGCCCTCGTGTAGTTTACATTCTAACATTGTAGGGCCCCCTCGTGTAGTTTACATTCTAACACTGTAGGGCCCCCTCGTGTAGTTTACATTCTAACATTGTAGGGCCCCCTCGTGTAGTTTACATTCTAACATTGTAGGGCCCCTCGTGTAGTTTACATTCTAACACTGTAGGGCCCCTCGTGTAGTTTACATTCTAACATTGTAGGGCCCCTCGTATAGTTTATAGTATCTGTGGTAGCTGTGAGAGTCTTGTGCATATACACCAGATGAGAAGGAAAACACAAATGTACAGGAAATGTGGGGTAGGGTGAGAGCGGTGGGTTACACGGAGAAATGAAAACAATGAACCAAGTGTTTCTAAAACGTGCTTTACGAAACTGTGTATTCTGGAGAAAGGCTTTTGAAACTGTGCGCTAGCAAAGGGCTTTTGAAACTGTGTGCTAGCAAAGGGCTTGAAACTGTGGCTAGCAAAGGGCTTGAAACTGTGCAGCAAAGGGCTTCTGAAACTGTGTGCTAGCAAAGGCTTCTGAAACTGTGTGCTAGCAAAGGCTTTGAAACGTGCAGAAGGCTTCTGAAACTGTGTGCTGAAAGGCTTGAACTGTGGCTAGCAAAGGGCTTCTGAAACTGTGGCTAGCAAAGGGCTTCTGAAACTGTGCGCTAGCAAAGGGCTTCTGAAACTGTGGCTAGCAAAGGGCTTCTGAAACTGTGTGCAGCTAGTAAATGGCTTTGAAACTGTCGCTAGCAAAGGCTTTGAAACTGTGCGCTAGCAAAGGGCTTCTGAAACTGTGTGCTAGTAAATGGCTTCTGAAACTGTGCGCTAGCAAATGGCTTGAAACTGTGTGCTAGCAAAGGGCTTCTGAAACTGTGCGCTAGCAAAGGGCTTCTGAAACTGTGCGCTAGCAAAGGGCTTCTGAAACTGTGCGCTAGCAAAGGGCTTCTGAAACTGTGCGCTAGCAAAGGGCTTCTGAAACTGTCGCAGCAAAGGGCTTCTGAAACTGTGCGCTAGCAAAGGGCTTCTGAAACTGTGCGCTAGCAAAGGGCTTCTGAAACTGTGCGCTAGCAAAGGGCTTCTGAAACTGTGCGCTAGCAAAGGGCTTCTGAAACTGTGTGCTAGCAAAGGGCTTCTGAAACTGTGCGCTAGCAAAGGGCTCTGAAACTGTGCTAGCAAAGGGCTTCCTGAAACTGTGCGCTAGCAAAGGGCTTTTGAAACTGTGTGCTAGCAAAGGGCTTCTGAAACTGTGTGCTAGCAAAGGGCTTCCTGAAACTGTGTGCTAGCAAAGGGCTTCTGAAACTGTGTGCTAGCAAAGGGCTTCTGAAACTGTGTGCTAGCAAAGGGCTTCTGAAACTGTGTGCTAGCAAAGGGCTTCTGAAACTGTGTGCTAGCAAAGGGCTTCTGAAACTGTGCGCTAGCAAAGGGCTTCCTGAAACTGTGCGCTAGCAAAGGGCTTCTGAAACTGTGCGCTAGCAAAGGGCTTCCTGAAACTGTGCGCTAGCAAAGGGCTTCTGAAACTGTGTGCTAGCAAAGGGCTTCCTGAAACTGTGCGCTAGCAAAGGGCTTCTGAAACTGTGTGCTAGTAAAGCGCTTCTGAAACTGTGTGCTAGTAAAGCGCTTCTGAAACTGTGCGCTAGTAAAGCGCTTCTGAAACTGTGTGCTAGTAAAGCGCTTCTGAAACTGTGTGCTAGTAAAGCGCTTCTGAAACTGTGTGCTAGTAAAGCGCTTCTGAAACTGTGCGCTAGCAAAGGGCTTCTGAAACTGTGCGCTAGCAAAGGGCTTCTGAAACTGTGCGCTAGCAAAGGGCTTCTGAAACTGTGCTAAGCAAAGCGCTTCTGAAACTGTGCGCTAGCAAAGGGTTTCTGAAACTGTGTGCTAGCAAAGGGCTTCTGAAACTGTGCGCTAGCAAAGGGTTTCTGAAACTGTGTGCTAGCAAAGGGCTTCCTGAAACTGTGCGCTAGCAAAGGGCTTCTGAAACTGTGCGCTAGCAAAGGGCTTCTGAAACTGTGTGCTAGCAAAGGGCTTCTGAAACTGTGCGCTAGCAAAGGGCTTCTGAAACTGTGCGCTAGCAAAGGGCTTCTGAAACTGTGCGCTAGCAAAGGGTTTCTGAAACTGTGTGCTAGCAAAGGGCTTCTGAAACTGTGCGCTAGCAAAGGGTTTCTGAAACTGTGTGCTAGCAAAGGGCTTCCTGAAACTGTGCGCTAGCAAAGGGCTTCTGAAACTGTGCGCTAGCAAAGGGCTTCTGAAACTGTGTGCTAGCAAAGGGCTTCCTGAAACTGTGCGCTAGCAAAGGGCTTCTGAAACTGTGCGCTAGCAAAGGGCTTCTGAAACTGTGCGCTAGCAAAGCGCTTCTGAAACTGTGCGCTAGCAAAGGGCTTCTGAAACTGTGCGCTAGCAAAGGGCTTCTGAAACTGTGTGATGTCGAAGGACATTGAAACATATTAAAATTTGAAAGCTATTATCATAATCCGTCGGTGAATAACAAAATGTTGTTCGATATCTGTGAAAGTTTTCAGTGATAATACATGAGCTCGGTAGCATCGGCGAATGTCTTCAGTTCAATTGTGAGCACATGTCGCAAAGTGTGTCCTATCCAGCGCCAGCCTCTTTTTTAAATCTCTTGGTTTCACTGGAATCTGTCTTGTTCTCTCCATAAGTTCCTCATTTGTAATCCTATCATACCATCTTAGTCTCTCTCTCTTGAATCTGTCTTGTTTTCTCTATAAGTTCCTCATTTGTGACCCTATCATACCATCTTAGTCTCTCTCTCTTGAATCTGTCTTGTTTTCTCTATAAGTTCTCATTTGTGACCCTATCATACCATCTTATTCCCTCTATTCTGTGCAGACACCAGTTGATGAATGTTTGCAATTTATGCGCTATTGTTTTAGTTGTTCTCCATGTTTCTGACCCATACAGTAGAACTGCTTTAACATTAGAGTTAAATATCCAATTTGTGTTCTAGATTTCATTTCTTTTGACTTCCATATATTTCCCAGCGCATGAAAGCTCCTCTTGCCTTCTGTATTCTTATTTTAACATCTCTATCTGTTCCCACCCTCTTTGTCAACATTGCTTTCCAAATATGTATATGATTCTACCTTTTACATTCTGTATTCTTATTTTAACATCTCTATCTGGAAAGAACAATACTAGAGGGCAGGGTCCCAGGACCAGAGGCAGACCAAGAAGAAGATGGCTACAAGATATTAAAGAAACCATGAACATGACCATCGACGAAGTGGGTGAACTGGCTAGAGACAGAGTGAATTTCAGATGTGCTGCAAAGAGAGCAACGTCCTATAAAGGATACACACCTTGATGATGATGATCTATTCCACCCTCATTGTCTACATTGCTGCACAAGTATGTATATGCTTCTAGTTACAGGGTTAGGTAAATATGTATACAAGTCGGGACGGAGGCAGAAATCTATAGGTATGTGGCTTCCTTAGTCCCCTCTACCTCAGTCACATCTTACGACATGCCTTGTAGCTCCCGGTTTTACTATTATTTGCTCCCCTTGAGAGGGCCTGCAACACACGTGCGGAACCAGATACAACAACGACCCCAGTAAACCGGGTCTCAGAGAGTCAAATGAGGGTAACAGCCTCAACCTCCATCCTCAAACTACAAGTAGTTGTCCTTGTTTGATCTACTAAATAAGCAGACAACAATGCTTCTTGATGTTTCTTCTCATTCTATCTGTTATTCTAGTAACTGTGTTAGACTTTACTCAACTTGCTCATCTCACATATTATAATCTGCCTATCTTGTGCCTTAGATTCGAATCAATGTTAGAATAATGTCCAGCATAATGTCTCTGTCAGATTCAACAATTCAGTAGAAAATAAACTGTTAACAGGAGATATAACAACAATATACAAACATCTCAATATGAACGGACGTTCAGAGTTGTGGGTCCTTCAAGTGGCCAGTACTCATTATATTAAACCACACGAGCCTCCGATCGAAAGAAAGCATTCGACAAATATTGAGTGAGCTGTAGAGCGAGGGCTTTATACTTCCCCCAACGAGTGAGCTATAGAGCGAGGGCTTTAAACTTCCCTAACGAGAGTGAGTGAGCTGTTTGTTCAACAGTGTATCAATCATGTCATGTTGACAATGAGTGCGTGTCTGTGGTTTGCCAAAGTGGTTTCGTCGGGTAACAGTAATTTTAAGTAAAGAACACACCAGAACTGAAGGAACAGGCTATCACAAAAATGCTATATAAAATCTCTGTTAAAAAAATGCTATACAAAATATCTAAAAGATGATATACAAAATCTATAAAAAGTTTCAAACAAAAGATTAATTTTAGTGCACCCTGTTTTCCCACATGGTTCACTTACTATTCACGGATATGGAACACACCGCCTGCCAAGAGTATTTCAAACAGTACGAACTCTGTAGCTCCAGCAACAATCCTAAAGGATGTCTGGAAAAAAAACCTCGTGAACTGACCAGCGCGGTTCAGATTCGAACCCATGACGTTCAGAACGCAAGGCAAACTGCTAACCCACTTCGTCACTCACCAAATTGTAATGATCCTGGTCTTATCAATCAATCAACTCAAGGCAAACTGCTAACCCACTTCGTCACTCACCAAATTGCAATGATCCTGGTCTTATCAATCAATCAACTCAAGGCAAACTGCTAACCCACTTCGTCACTCACCAAATTGCAATGATCCTGGTCTTATCAATCAATCAACTCAAGTCAAACTGTCTAACCCACTTCGTCACTCACCAAATTGCAATGATCCTGGTCTTATCAATCAATCAACTCAAGGCAAACTGCTAACCCACTTCGTCACTCACCAAATTGCAATGATCCTGGTCTTATCAATCAATCAACTCAAGGCAAACTGCTAACCCACTTCGTCACTCACCAAATTGCAATGATCCTGGTCTTATCAATCAATCAACGCAAGGCAAACTGCTAACCCACTTCGTCACTCACCAAATTGCAATGATCCTGGTCTTATCAATCAATCAACTCAAGGCAAACTGCTAACCCACTTCGTCACTCACCAAATTGCAATGATCCTGGTCTTATCAATCAATCAACTCAAGGCAAACTGCTAACCCACTTCGTCACTCACCAAATTGCAATGATCCTGGTCTTATCAATCAATCAACTCAAGGCAAACTGCTAACCCACTTCGTCACTCACCAAATTGCAATGATCCTGGTCTTATCAATCAATCAACTCAAGGCAAACTGCTAACCTACTTCGTCACTCACCAAATTGCAATGATCCTGGTCTTATCAATCAATCAACGCAAGGCAAACTGCTAACCCACTTCGTCACTCACCAAATTGCAATGATCCTGGTCTTATCAATCAATCAACGCAAGGCAAACTGCTAACCTACTTCGTCACTCACCAAATTGCAATGATCCTGGTCTTATCAATCAATCAACTCAAGGCAAACTGCTAACCCACTTCGTCACTCACCAAATTGCAATGATCCTGGTCTTATCAATCAATCAACGCAAGGCAAACTGCTAACCCACTTCGTCACTCACCAAATTGTAATGATCCTGGTCTTATCAATCAATCAACGCAAGGCAAACTGCTAACCCACTTCGTCACTCACCAAATTGCAATGATCCTGGTCTTATCAATCAATCAACGCAAGGCAAACTGCTAACCTACTTCGTCACTCACCAAATTGCAATGATCCTGGTCTTATCAATCAATCAACGCAAGGCAAACTGCTAACCCACTTCGTCACTCACCAAATTGCAATGATCCTGGTCTTATCAATCAATCAACGCAAGGCAAACTGCTAACCCACTTCGTCACTCACCAAATTGCAATGATCCTGGTCTTATCAATCAATCAACTCAAGGCAAACTGCTAACCCACTTCGTCACTCACCAAATTGCAATGATCCTGGTCTTATCAATCAATCAACTCAAGGCAAACTGCTAACCTACTTCGTCACTCACCAAATTGCAATGATCCTGGTCTTATCAATCAATCAACGCAAGGCAAACTGCTAACCCACTTCGTCACTCACCAAATTGTAATGATCCTGGTCTTATCAATCAATCAACGCAAGGCAAACTGCTAACCCACTTCGTCACTCACCAAATTGCAATGATCCTGGTCTTATCAATCAATCAACGCAAGGCAAACTGCTAACCCACTTCGTCACTCACCAAATTGCAATGATCCTGGTCTTATCAATCAATCAACGCAAGGCAAACTGCTAACCCACTTCGTCACTCACCAAATTGTAATGATCCTGGTCTTATCAATCAATCAACGCAAGGCAAACTGCTAACCCACTTCGTCACTCACCAAATTGCAATGATCCTGGTCTTATCAATCAATCAACTCAAGGCAAACTGCTAACCCACTTCGTCACTCACCAAATTGCAATGATACTGGTCTTATCAATCAATCAACGCAAGGCAAACTGTTAACCCACTTCTCATCACCAAATTGTAACGATACTGGTCTTGTATCAATCATCTCAAATCGTATACTATTCAGTATTTGTTTAGGAAACAATACTAATTATTCGTTATAACCTAGTACGTATACAGCTACAGAATTGATATTCGACAAGCAATGAGATATTCATAACGATCATACTAGTTACTTCGTTCCAGACTGAAAGTTATTGATAACGAACGTATTCAATCTACAAAAGGAAAACGGAAACACGTGACCGATGTCAAATTCACTTCTGACAACATATTATCTCCTCTCTATCCTCATCTCTGTGTCTCTCATCTCTCTCTCCCTCTCTGTGTGTCTCTCTCATCTCTCTCCCTCTCTGTGTGTCTCTCTCATCTATCTCTCCCTCTCTGTGTGTCTCTCTCTCCCTCTCTGTGTGTCTCTCTCTCCCTCTCTGTGTGTATCTCTCTCCCTCTCTGTGTGTCTCTCTCTCGTTCTGTCTCCAGAAATGGTTGCATATCATCTCCGAAGAAGGTGAAAATCGATGAAACGCTGAAACAAGCGAAGGCCAAAGAAAGAAAATCAATATAATAGTGGCGGGGGAGACAATGTGTCTCACAGTTTAATCAATACACTATGAGTCTGTACAGACTCGGGCCAATCTTGATGCCAGCAACTAGAGTCCCTGATCTTAGTCTGCACAGACTCGGTCAACCATGCCAGCAACTAGAGTCCCCTATCTTAGTCTGCACAGACTCGGTCAACCATGCCAGCAACTATAGCCCTCTATCTTAGTCTGCACAGACTCGATCAACCATGCCAGCAACTAGAGTCCTCTATCTTAGTCTGCACAGACTCGATCAACCATGCCAGCAACTAGAGTCCCCTATCTTAGTCTGCACAGACTCGATCAACCTTCACCCCAGCAACTAGAGTCCTCTATCTTAGTCTGCACAGACTCGATCAACCTTCACCCCAGCAACTAGAGTCCTCTATCTTAGTCTGCACAGACTCGATCAACCATTACCCCAGCAACTAGAGTCCTCTATCTTAGTCTGCACAGACTCGATCAACCTTCACCCCCAGCAGC
This sequence comes from Arion vulgaris, assembly GCA_020796225.1. NCBI lineage: Eukaryota > Metazoa > Mollusca > Gastropoda > Stylommatophora > Arionidae > Arion > Arion vulgaris. Next base: position 19,185,853 of record CM036778.1, on the reverse strand, counting down.
TAGAGACCCTGATCTACTTCTCAATTCAAAGAATTCAACATATGTTCTGGATTCTGGACATGAGTTTCGGTGATAACAAGATTATGAATGAACGGACAAAGTAAATGAGAGAGACGATCAGATCAACGATGGAGAATGAAACATCAGATCAACGATGGAGAATGAAACATCAGATCAACGATGGAGAATGAAACATGAGATAATTATAGCATGGCGGGTCACAGGAGCAAAGAATAGCACCACGATCCTAAGATGAGTAAGAACATCAGACAGATGGGAAGCAAACATATGAAGTAGTACCATCGACTACAGATGTCGAAGAGACGAGCCAGCAAGGGGAAGCAAGAATAGTCACCACTGGACCTACAAGGCATGTCTATAGAGCGATAGGCTCACAAGGGAAGCAAAGAATAGTACCACTGCGACCTACAAGGCATGTCGTAAGAGGCGATAGAGGTAGGGGTCTAGAGAAGAGACCCCAGTAAATCAAAAGCGTTGCGGAAATCGGATGTGCTGGCCAAAATTGTAGGCGCATAACTGGCACAACGTACAATCGCTCTTAGGCTCATATCACATACAAATCACAAAGAGTGGTTTAACAAGTGGTCGACATGGAGCGTTGGAAGAAGAAGAAGAAGTATATTATTATATTTCTCGTTTACCGTTATACGTTACATCCAACTTGCAAGCAATTTCTCCATACCGCTCTATCCTGGGAAACGCGTTCAATCTCTTCCATGGAATTGTGACCGATATTTCTTGCAGTTCTCGGTAAAATTCGCTTCAGAGTTTCCATGTAGCATCCTATCTTTACTGAACTCTTGCATCCTACTTCAATGCCAGCATAGCGGTTCTTTCATCAAATCTTCTCACCGTCTGGTCAACCAAACGGGAACAACTGTTATAAGAAGGAGAAGATGGAGATATGTTGGACATACCTTGAGGAGAAATGTCTGGTCAACCACTAGTAACAACTGTTATAAGAAGGAGAAGATGGAGATATGTTGGACATACCTTGAGAGAAATGTCTGGTCAACCACAAGTAACAACTGTTATAAGAAGAGAAGATAGAGATATTTGGGCATAGATAGTCTGATCAACCTTAGTAACAAATGTTATAAGAAGGAAGATGGAATATGTTGACATACTTGAGAAGAAATGTCTGGTCAACCACTAGTAACAACTGTTATAAGAAGAGAAGATGGAGATATGTTGGCATACCTTGAGAAGAAATGTCTGGTCAACCACTAGTAACAACTGTTATAAGAAGAGAAGATGGAGATATGTTGGGCACACCTTGAGAAGAAATGTCTGGTCAACCACTAGTGACAACTGTTATAAGAAAGAGAAGATGGAGATATGTTGGCATCCTTGAGAAGAAATGTCTGGTCAACCACTAGTAACAACTGTTATAAGAAGAGAAGATGGAGATATGTTGGGCATACCTGAGAAGAAATGTCTGGTCAACCACTAGTAACAACTGTTATAAGAAGAGAAGATGGAGATATGTTGGGCACACCTTGAGGATAAATGATCAACGAATATCAAAGCAGGCATTGAATGGGAGGCAAATGGTTCAAGAAAGAGCAGACAACCTAAGGAGACCCTGAAATGAACTTTGCTGAGAGAGGCAAGAAATATCGGTCTCAGTTCCATGGAGGAGATTGAGCGAGGTGCCGAGGACAGAGCGGTATGGAGAAATTACTTGCAGGCGCTGTGTAACGTATAACGGTATGCGAGGAATATATGACACAGAATGAAACTGATTGGTATGCAGTCAACTAACAGTTACAATGTATGAACATATCATAATACATTGTAACACAAACTGACTAGCAATCTATCCCCGTACTAGATGAATACAGAAGAAGAAGAAGCATAGAATATAGATACATGAGACTGTCAGTCAATAGTTGCAAGAATAGATAGACAGTAAACTGACTAGCAATCTATCCCCGTACTAGATGAAGACAGAAGAAGAAGCATAGAATGCAGATACATGAGACTGTCAGTCAATAGTTACAAGAATAGATAGTACCTGACATGATCTAGTTCTTCTTCTTCTTGTGTTAGTCCACTATAAAGTCAGACCGTATGGTAGATATCTTCTGACCGATGTGTACGCGAAGGCCTGCTTTCTTTATTATCAATGTCTCTCGTCATACAGGTGTATCTTCTCCAACTTCAGGTGTACTTGAAGTTTAGATCCTGAAGTAAAGATCTGGGAATCTAATATCCAACTGTTTGCCGTAAGTTTACTGAGAATATTTGATCCATGACTTGGATCTCTGGATGTTCTAAGACATGTGATAATTAGTGAAGATTCGACTTCGTCAGCGACGACGTACATGATCTTATGTCGTGTACACTAGTTAACACGTTCCTGTCCCTTCCCTTCCCCAACTCAAAGAGACAACAGACACACACACACACAGACGAAATAATGCACAGAAATGTATTCCGAATCACGTATATTAAGTAATATCTGAAATAACATCTGGACACTAGTTACACATCATATGTGTGTTATACTCTGTGTATGTCTTCTCTACACACGCTTAGTTCTTGTAAGCTAGCTACAAGTGTTATAGCACTGACCCCCAGACCATCTAATACGATAATTGAATCAGGGACAGAATGTTGTAAAACGTACTCATATAATAAATGAATGTTACGTGGGGTCCCGTCAGTTCTATTCATATCAAACTGTGTGACCCCAACTTCCGGGACCCCATCAGTTCTATTTATATCAAACTGTGCGATCCCCACTGCCAGACCTAGTCAGGTGTACCCATGAACGTCCATTATTTAAGGCATGGGGAGGCAAGTGCCACCACTAGAAAATGAGAACAGGGAGTTTTGTTTTGCAAGAACCCACAGAGGAAGCAACGGATATGATCAACAAATAAACAATGTACAAGTATTAAGAGCTTCCGAAAAACAAATAGACAAACACAGGATTCGAACCACTTACCCTCATTTCTTACGACACCCATCCCATAGCCTAGCAATATGAGCTTCCTTACGAACACCCATCGCCTTGCCTAGCAATATGAGCTTCCTTACGAACACCCATCGCCTTGCCTAGCAATATGAGCTTCCTTACAACACCCATCGCCTAGCCTAGCAATATGAGCGTCCTTACGAACACCCATCGCCTAGCCTAGCAATATGAGCTTCCTTACAACACCCATCGCCTAGCCTAGCAATATGAGCGTCCTTACGAACACCCATCGCCTTGCCTAGCAATATGAGCTTCCTTACGAACACCCATCGCCTAGCCTAGCAATATGAGCTTCCTTACGACACCCATCATCTAGCCTAGCAATGACAGAGCGTCCTTACGAACACCCATCGCCTTGCCTAGCAATATGAGCTTCCTTACGAACACCCATCGCCTAGCCTAGCAATATGAGCGTCCTTACGAACACCCATCGCCTAGCCTAGCAATATGAGCGTCCTTACGAACACCCATCGCCTAGCCTAGCAATATGAGCTTCCTTACGAACACCCATCGCCTAGCCTAGCAATATGAGCTTCCTTACGACACCCATCATCTAGCCTAGCAATACGAGCGTCCTTACAACACCCATCGCCTTGCCTAGCAATATGAGCTTCCTTACGAACACCCATCGCCTTGCCTAGCAATATGAGCTTCCTTACAACACCCATCGCCTAGCCTAGCAATATGAGCGTCCTTACGAACACCCATCGCCTTGCCTAGCAATATGAGCGTCCTTACGAACACCCATCGCCTAGCCTAGCAATATGAGCGTCCTTACGAACACCCATCGCCTAGCCTAGCAATATGAGCTTCCTTACGAACACCCATCGCCTAGCCTAGCAATATGAGCTTCCTTACGACACCCATCATCTAGCCTAGCAATATGAGCGTCCTTACGAACACCCATCGCCTAGCCTAGCAATATGAGCTTCCTTACGACACCCATCATCTAGCCTAGCAATATGAGCGTCCTTACGAACACCCATCGCCTTGCCTAGCAATATGAGCTTCCTTACGAACACCCATCGCCTTGCCTAGCAATATGAGCTTCCTTACAACACCCATCGCCTAGCCTAGCAATATGAGCGTCCTTACGAACACCCATCGCCTAGCCTAGCAATATGAGCGTCCTTACGAACACCCATCGCCTAGCCTAGCAATATGAGCGTCCTTACGAACACCCATCGCCTAGCCTAGCAATATGAGCTTCCTTACGAACACCCATCGCCTAGCCTAGCAATATGAGCTTCCTTACGACACCCATCATCTAGCCTAGCAATATGAGCGTCCTTACGAACACCCATCGCCTAGCCTAGCAATATGAGCTTCCTTACGACACCCATCATCTAGCCTAGCAATATGAGCGTCCTTACGAACACCCATCGCCTAGCCTAGCAATATGAGCTTCCTTACGACACCCATCATCTAGCCTAGCAATATGAGCGTCCTTACGAACACAACCAGCGAGCCGTTCTAAATAAGATGGCTCACCGAGGAGTGTCTTTCGATCTCAAACGCTTCGTTATAACTAGACACAGAATAATCAGGTAAGGTTCGATCAAACAGTGTTTGCACAAACACATGCTATAAGCTTATTGTGCTTGTATATATTTGAGACCAGACAATATCATACATACACACACATGTATACACATATAACAAACATGTATACATCATTCAAAGTAGCTTCTAATTTATTGTAAGATGAGAACGCTCGTATTGCTAGGCAAGGCGATGGGTGTTCGTAAAGAAGATCGTATTGCTAGGCAAGGCGATGGGTGTTCTGGACCCATATTGCTAGGCTGACGATAGTGTCGTCAAAATGAGGAGTAAGTGGTTCGAATCCTGTGTTTGTCTATTTTTTAGGAAGCTCTTAATACCTGTACACTGTTTATATGTTGACCACTAGAAAATGGATATTTGATAACACATGATGATAGTGCATGTGAATCGAGACTTATCCATGCTCATCTAGTAAATTACCAACAAAAAATTGTTTTAATTCATTTTGTCCCCTCCTGGTAAAATGTACGTGAACGCCCATGGTTGTAGCTATATAAAATTTCCATCAGGATTTGACAATAAATGTCTTGTCTAACTATGCCTTCCTTGTTGCTGTTCTCTTTTCTACTGACACGGCGACGTCAATGCGGTGCAGATACCATCACTAGAAACACCCACACGTTGCTGAACACACAGAACTCACACACGGCAGGCACCGAGGAGTTAGCGAGTCTTTGATCTGATCGCGAGAGAGATAACCAAATAATCCATAGCAAAACGTTAAGTACACGTTACTGGTGCCAGAACTTCTCACGAAACTAACTAGGCTCTAGGCTGAGTTACAACTCAGGACACCTCCACGCGAATAAACTCGTCTTTAGGCTCAGGCAATCGATCACTAGACAGACTAGCAATTTCCAAGTTTTCTGTTCGCGTGACCTAATTTCAACAGGATTAAATATCTTTCTCACAATCTTATACTACGCCGGTTTGCGCACGAACTCTCCATACAATAATATCCCTAGAGACTTCTGTCTGCTGACTATCGACTATCCCATGAGGTTCAGTTCATATATTCACGCACATTAGATCTGACAAATGTTGCCTGTTGAAGTCATCCTTGTTTTAGTCAAATATTGCTATTATCGATATAAGGAAGACTGCAGTAAAACTATGTAGCAATGGCGAAACACTCGATATAAGGAAGACTGCAGTAAAACTATGTAGCAATGGCGAAACACTCGATATAAGGAAGACTGCAGTAAAACTATGTAGCAATGGTGAAACACGTCGATATAAGGAAGACTGCAGTAAAACTATGTAGCAATGGCGAAACACTTCGATCTAAGGAAGACTGCAGTAAACTATGTAGCAATGGCGAAACACTTCGATCTAAGGAAGACTGCAGTAAAACTATGTAGCAATGGCGAAACACTCGATATAAGGAAGACTGCAGTAAAACTATGTAGCAATGGCGAAACACTTCGATCTAAGGGAAGACTGCAGTAAAACTATGTAGCAATGGCGAAACACTCGATATAAGGAAGACTGCAGTAAAACTATGTAGCAATGGCGAAACACTCGATATAAGGAAGACTGCAGTAAAACTATGTAGCAATGGCGAAACACTCGATATAAGGAAGACTGCAGTAAAACTATGTAGCAATGGCGAAACACTCGATATAAGGAAGACTGCAGTAAAACTATGTAGCAATGGCGAAACACTCGATATAAGGAAGACTGCAGTAAAACTATGTAGCAATGGCGAAACACTTCGATCTAAGGGAAGACTGCAGTAAAACTATGTAGCAATGGCGAAACACTCGATATAAGGAAGACTGCAGTAAAACTATGTAGCAATGGCGAAACACTCGATATAAGGAAGACTGCAGTAAAACTATGTAGCAATGGCGAAACACTCGATATAAGGAAGACTGCAGTAAAACTATGTAGCAATGGCGAAACACTCGATATAAGGAAGACTGCAGTAAAACTATGTAGCAATGGCGAAACACTCGATATAAGGAAGACTGCAGTAAAACTATGTAGCAATGGCGAAACACTCGATATAAGGAAGACTGCAGTAAAACTATGTAGCAATGGCGAAACACTCGATATAAGGAAGACTGCAGTAAAACTATGTAGCAATGGCGAAACACTTCGATCTAAGGGAAGACTGCAGTAAAACTATGTAGCAATGGCGAAACACTTTGATATAAGGGAAGACTGCAGTAAAACTATGTAACAATGACGAAACAAAGTACTGTAGTTTGACAAAATACAAAAACAATACACAGCAAAGTTTCGACCAAAAAGTCTTTATCAAGTAAAGGATACAACAGAAGTGAGGAATTGTACTTTTGGTCACATCATACTACATATAGAATACAACAATCAATTCCTAACGGAATACATGTATTAAAATATTGCTAGTTTTCTACTAGTTTTTGCATTGTTACGCCCGTGTGTTGCCGGGGCTTGTAGGGAGCAAAGAATAGTAATACTGCAACCTACAAGGCATGTCGTAAGAGCCGACTGAGGTAGGGATCTAGGGAAGATATAGCAGTGGCGACTCGTGATCATTTTTGTTGGTGGGGCCAGAAATAAAATTTTCGAAAAAATCATGGTTTCAGTTAGGTTATATTTTAATGTTTAAATTAATAAATACACGTTACACCTTATTTTTGGTGGGGCCCGGCCACACTGGTCCGTAATGACGAGCCGCCACTGCTAGTAAGGGAAAAAAACGCCACAAAAATCGGATATGCTGGTCTACTTGTGGGCGCATAACTGGCACAACATACACTCGCTCTTAGGTTGAGATCACATACACATCACAAATAGTATAACAAGTGGTTGATATGGAGCGTTCGAAGAAGAAGATTGGTTACTGCACGCATTACATTGGTTACTGCACGCATTACATTGGTTACTGCACGCATTACATTGGTTACTGCACGCATTACATTGGTTACTGCACGCATTACATTGGTTACTGCACGCATTACATTGGTTACTGCACGCATTACGTAGTAGAACTGAAACAGAATATAAGTGAACGTTGGTATAATTGTCTTTAAAATACACACACGAAAATATAGGGTCAATATGATGTTAGCTCCACATCAGCCTCCACATTAACCAGCTCAATTTGACAAAGATGAATATGTGACTTAATGTAATCATGACAATTGTCTGTGTGTTAGCAGGGCTGGCAAAGGAAGCAAAGCTTGGCGAGGGGGCAGATGTTAAATACGATCACACTTGAAGGATCTAAGCTTCAAGTACCTCTGAAGTCGGCGAGGCTGTCCGCATGATTGAGGGACGAATGTAAAAGGGTAATTTAGGCCTCATGCAAAAATCAGTCAGAAGCGCAATATCAGGCGTCATGACTTTCGCTTGAATTGACAGCGGGTGTACGCGGAAGAAAAACGAAATACAAACAAGATTCAGACCTTTGTCAGCAGGATGTCTTCCGGCGGATTCTCAGACTGAGATGGTATGACAGAGCTGCAAACACAGACCTCTGGATAAGAACCCACGATGACGCAGGTCAAGAGGAGAAAATGACAATGTAGATAGCACGAGCAACAAATACAACATGAAAGAAGACAGACAAATTATGAAGAAAATGAAGGAGGGAAAAACAAATCAAAAGTTGGAGAATTGGAAGAAAAGAATGAAGTCAGAGAACATAGATGAAGAAAAAGGAAATAAAAGATGAAAAGAAGGAGCTGGACATAATTATAAGAAAACAAAAACAAGAGAATAAAGAAGTGAGAGACTGATGGAGATAATTGAAACAAAGTTTCTCAACGGATGTCTTCTCAGACAGAGATGGTATGATAGAGTTACAAACACAGACAGAGATGGTATGATAGAGTTACAAACACAGACAGAGATGGTACGATAGAGTTACAAACACAGACAGAGATGGTATGATAGAGTTACAGACACAGACAGAGATGGTATGATAGAGTTACAAACACAGAACTGTGGATAAGAGAAGGATCCCATGATGACCCAGGTCAAGAGGAGAAAATGGAGATGAGTTGGGCATACCCCACGGAAGACACAGAGTGTCCCTAGACAGACACTTGAGTAGATTCCGCAAGGAAAAATGGAAAAGAGGACGTCATAAACAGACCTGGATACAGAACCTTTTTGAAAAACTGAAGAGTGCTGGACTATCCTCTCTCTCTCTTCTCTTTGCCTTTTTACCCGGGTTGGGGCATAGGCCCTCAACCAACTCATGCCAAGTCTTCCTATCTCTAGCTATCTCCTGCAGCTCCCTCCAGCTCTTCTTTATATTGTTGATCTCTGCCTCCAAATCTCGTCTCCATGTATTTCTCAGCCTCCCTTCTTTCGCTGTCCCTGCGGTTCCAGGCAAGGACCCTTCTTGTTATATTCCCTCCGGTTTTCGCAAAGTGTGTCCTATCCAGCGCCAGCGTCTTTTTAACCTGTTCGTTCACTGGAATCTGTCTTGTTCTCTCCATAAGTTCCTCATTTGTGACCCTATCATACCATCTTATTCCCTCTATTCTGCGCAGACACCAGTTGATGAATGTTTGCAATTTATGCGCTATTGTTTTAGTTGTTCTCCATGTTTCTGACCCATACAGTAGAACTGCTTTAACATTAGAGTTAAATATCCGAATTTTTGTTCTAGATTTGATTTCTTTGGACTTCCAAATGTTTCCCAGTGCAATGAAAGCTCCTTGCCTTCTGTATTCTTATTTTAACATCTCTATCTGTTCCACCCTCTTTGTCTACGTTGCTGCCCAAATATGTGTATGATTCTACCTCTTGAAGTGGGATTTCCCCAGGGAGATCGAGTTGTCGTTTGCTTGGTTAATTCTCAATATCTTTGTCTTTCCCTTATGAATGTTCAGCCCTAGTTGCTGGGACCTTTGATTCAATGTGTTAAGCTTATCCTGCATCTGATTTTGTGTATGTGACAGAAGGGCTATATCATCAGCGAAGTCCAGATCATCTAGTTGCTCTGTCAGAGTCCATTGGATTCCATTTCTGGTGTTAGTTACTGTGGTCTTCATAATCCAGTCTATTGTCAGTAAGAACAACAAAGGTGATAGAAGACATCCCTGACGCACTCCTGTTTCTATTCCGAAAGTATCTGTTAGTTTACCTTCATGAAGAACTCTACATTTCATATCTGTATATGTTGCTTTTATTAGGTTAATAATTTTCTGTGGGATTCCATAATGCCTCATTAATTTCCAAAGGGTTTTCCTATCAATACTGTCAAAAGCCTTCTCATAATCAACAAATCCGATATAAAGTTGGGATTTCCATTCAATACTTTGCTCTATTATTATACGTAATGTGGCTATCTGGTCAGCACAGGATCTATTTGGTCGGAAGCCTGCCTGTTCATCTCTTAGCTTTATATCGATGGTATCTCTCAGTCTCTCCAGGATGACTCTGCTTAGTATTTTCCCAGGTACTGACAACAGCATTATTCCCCTATAGTTTTCACACTTCTGAAGGTCCCCTTTCTTTGGTAGCTTCACCAGGTATCCTTCTCTCCAGTTTGCTGGTATTTCTTCGTCTCCCAGATTCTGCTAAATAATTTATACAGTATTTCTGTGGATGTGTTTATGTTGGCTTTAACCGCCTCTGCTGGAATACCATCTGGACCGGCCGCTTTTCCATCTTTTAAAAGTTTAATGGCTTTACTAATCTCCTCCTTGGATGGTTTCTCACAGTTGATGTCCAAGTCAATTTCTGCCGGTTGGATATCTGGGGGTTTGTAGGTGCTGGTCTGTTCAGGAGTTCCTTGAAGTATTCCATCCATCTTTCCATTTGGTCTCTAACATTAGTGATAGTTTCCCCACTACTATTTTTGATCAACCCATTTGATGGTCTGTATTTTCCTGCTAGCTTTCTAGTGATATTGTAAAGATCCCTAAGGTTTCCTTTTCCTGCAGCTACCTCTGCTTCTCTTGCTAGATCTTCTACGTATTGTCTTTTATCTAACTTTATTTGTTTCTTCACTTTCTTGCTAGCTTCTGTGTACTTTTCCTGGGCTATGGCTTTGGCAGTTCTAGTTTTGCTATTATTTAAATCTGCTTTCCTCTTTTTCATTTCTTCTATTTCCTTGAGAGTTTCTGGAGTTATCCATGCCTTATGATTCCACTCCTTCTTTCCTAATACCTCTGTGCATGTTTCATTCCAAATATTTTTGGCTTGCTGCCAGCATTCTTCCGAACTCACCTCATCTTCTAATTGCCGCAACACCTCATACTTATTAGAGACTGTGACCGTGAACTGTTCCTTTGTTTCTTGACTTCTGAGGTATCCTACATTATATTGGTGTCTATGTTCATGGGATGTTATGTATCGCTTAAGCTTCAGTTTAATTTTACTTATCAGCAAATGGTGATCCGAATCTACATCTGCCCCCTTAGGACCCTTACATCTTGTAGAGATGACCTGAATTTCTTGTTTATGCATATGTGGTCAATTTGATTTTCTGTTCTGTGATCTGGTGATAACCAGGTTGCTTTATGTATTCTTTTATGTGGAAAGACACTTCCACCTATGACGTATTGATTCGCTGCACAGAAATTAGTGAATAGTTCTCCATTTCGTTCATTATTCCTAGTCCGTGTTTCCCCATGATCTCCTCGTAGCCTATGTTGTCCGAACCTATTTTGGCATTGAGGTCACCCATCAGAATTTTGATGTTCCCATTTCTCTGATTACCTATAGTATTTTGAAGTTTTATGTAAAATTCCTCTTTTACTTTTCCTCTTTATCATTGGTAGGTGCATAACACTGGGTCACATTCAAGAATACTTTCTTTTTGGTGGTTCTGAATGTTGCTGTGATTATCCTAGGACTCACTGCTTCCCACTTTATTAGTGCAGTCTCCGCTTCTTTAGATAGCATTAAAGCCACTCCTTCACTATGGGGGCATTTTCTTCCATATGGCCTGAGAACAGCATTGTTTCTCCTGTGTTTAGACGTTGTTTGCCTGCACCATTCCACCTAGTTTCACATAATCCCAAGATGCCAATCCAGTGAAATTTCATCTCATTTACAACCTGTGCTGTCTTTCCCATTTGATACATACTTCTAACATTCCAGGTGCCACTTCTGGAGTTTTCCTAGGTGAAAGGAAGATAATCTGCGGTGTAGACTCCTTGCGGCTTTCTCTGCATCGCTTCATACCTCTTCTAGAAGAGCTTCCTTTCCTCTTGGTTGGCACAGTTTTATTTTATTTTTATGTGACTTGTTCATGGTTGGTTGGATTTTGTGGCTAAAATTTTCTACTGGATAGGGTAGCCAGCCCTACGCCAAACCCCACCTTAGTCGCCTCTTACGACATGCCTTGTAGGTCGCAGTGCTGCTACTCTTTGCTCCTTGCGGCCCGGCAGCCACGGGCGGCTGGACTATCCTGGGAGACCATAAAGAAACCGCATGAGACCGGCACAAGTGGTGAACAATTGTTGAAGCCCTATGCTCCACAAGGAGCTGGGAGGAACTAGTAAGTAAATAAGACATCACAACTTGAACACAAGATAACGAGAAGCAGGTGGAGATAGTTGGTCATTCTACTATCGTGTTACAGATATCAAAATATCTTTCTTTGTTTCAGTGTGTTATATCTTCATTGTACTCCAGACGTGTTCATGGCCGATCCGATCTCACAAACCTTAGGTATCATGGTGGTCCCAAACCACCATGATCATAATACCCCAAACTAACAGGATCATACAGCCCCAAACCTGCAGGATCTTAGTGCCCCCTGACTGAAGCGTCACACCAGGCGCATGGTTATGCCTAAATTCATAGCCATACAGAAGAAGAAGTAGTGTCCCTAACTCTGCAGGATCGTGAGCCAGCCCCCACCACCCCACGCTATACCTGCAGGTTCACAGAGCCACCAAACTTACAGGATAATAGAGCTCCCAAACTTACAGGATAATAGAGCTCCCAAACTTACAGGATAATAGAGCTCCCAAACTTACAGGATAATAGAGCTCCCAAACCTACAGGATCATAGAGCTTCCAAACCTACAGGATAATAGAGCTTCCAAACCTACAGGATAATAGAGCTTCCAAACCTACAGGATAATAGAGCTTCCAAACCTACAGGATCATAGAGCTTCCAAACCTACAGGATCATAGAGCTTCCAAACCTACAGGATAATAGAGCTTCCAAACCTACAGGATCATAGAGCTTCCAAACCTACAGGATCATAGAGCTTCCAAACCTACAGGATAATAGAGCTTCCAAACCTACAGGATCATAGAGCTTCCAAACCTACAGGATCATAGAGCTTCCAAACCTACAGGATAATAGAGCTTCCAAACCTACAGGATCATAGAGCTTCCAAACCTACAGGATAATAGAGCTCCCAAACCTACAGGATCATAGAGCTTCCAAACCTACAGGATCATAGAGCTTCCAAACCTACAGGATAATAGAGCTTCCAAACCTACAGGATAATAGAGCTTCCAAACCTACAGGATCATAGAACCCCCAAACCAACACAAACACAGTGCCCTCGAACCACCAGGATCATAGTTCTACAACTACTACCAATACCAATACCACCACTACTACCACCACCACCACTACCAAGAAAAAGCTTTGACCAGTCACAATACAAAATACCACTAACATATCTCTTAACTTGGAATGTATATATATACACACACATACACCTACCCAGCCAGAGTATGAGATACATAGAGATATAATCAAACATATATATAATGAAGTTTGCAAATATGTATGTACATGATGTGCGATGTGATAGAGGATGACACAGTAATCAGTCAAGTAACATTTATCATCATCATGATGATGGTTGCAGTAATCTACTGTATAAATCCAATGTTACCGCACCCACTCACATATATATATATATATATATATATATATCAATAGTAACAAGACTAGATGGTAGTTTAGATATATATATATATATATCTTATAACTAGTAGACACACTACAGGTAGCGTTAAAATGAATATCCTCGACCACCTGTTCTCTCTCCTCCTCCCTCTCCCCCACACAAGACAAATAATTAGCTATAGTAGTTGAAGTTCAGTTGTAATACTACTAGCACCCCCTGTTCCTTTGTTTCAGATAAGTGAATTATGCATAAGCATGAACAGTGTACTGTTATGTTAACTCCCCAGTCAGTCAGTCAGAGAGAGAGAAGTAATTATGAATATCGTAATGAGATCATTACATCAGGTCGTCGTCGTCCGTCAGTGGAAGAGATATTATACACGCTTGATTTGGTTAGTCATTTCTAGTGTGTGTCTGTTGGTTAGTTGGGGTGCATGGGTGGGTGGGTTGGTGGGCGGGTGGGGGTGAGAGAGAGTTGCTAGGGAGAGAAGGAAAGAGGAAGAGAGAGAAAAAAGTTGTTGGTTAATGGGAGGAAAGGGGGTGTTGGATACTGGAGAAAGGGGGATGAGTGTTGAATAATAGGTCGGGTGGGGGCAGAAAGTTGTTGATTAATGTCAAACAGAACAATACTAGATAATATTTGGTAAGATGGTGGGGTAGACTGGTTGTTAGTAAATGGAACAGACGGTATCTGAACATACACACACACCGTGCAAGTCATGCAATGCACACATAATGTAAACACACACACACACTACAAGACTACATAATGAGACACTCTAAAAGCCAGAAATAGTTCTAATGTTAGTATCAACATCTATCTACAGTTAAGATATGCTTCAAATTATCATACATTAACTACAACATTTTTATGATAATCTTCTCACAGGACACTGGGCAACAACCCGGTAACAGTGTGACGACACTGGGCAACAACCTGGTAGCAGTGTGGCGACACTGGGCAACAACCTGGTAACAGTGTCACGACACTGGGCAACAACCCGGTAGCAGTGTGGCGACACTGGGCAACAACCTGGTAACAGTGTGACGACACTGGGCAACAACCTGGTAGCAGTGTGACGACACTGGGCAACAACCCGGTAGCAGTGTGCGACACTGGGCAACAACCCGATAGCAGTGTGCGACACTGGGCAACAATCCGGTAGCAGTGTGACGACAAAAGAAGAAGAAGAATGATTTTCTTGAAGGGCATCTCTTTCTCTTCTCTGTTCCAAATGGAGCAGAGGGCTACACCTGATCATAGTTCTTGGAAGACAAGGCAGGTGGTGACCAAGATGATGGAGACAACAAGAAAGCCTAGAACATGGTGATGGATAACTAACTAAAGATGGATAGTATGTCAGGCAGACTGTGATGAGAGCAATGCTATTGAAAGGACATGCTACAGGAAGAGATCATATATATAGTGTAACTGTAAGTGTTTCTTCTTCTTCGCGATTCTGAAAGGTATTTCAAGACTAGAGATTGACTTCATTGCACTTAGTTTGGGCATATCACTCTGCCTATCTCAGCCCAAATGGTATGTCATCTGCTGAGAATGCACAAAGCACGAGCTCTGTAGGCCAACAACAATCCTAGCAATCTCCGATCTTCCCCCAAAAATGCACTTGTGAACTGAACGAAGCGTCTGAATTCAAATCTGCCCGAGTAGTTACCGGGCCCAAATTTGGGGTGTAAAGAATAGAACCACTGTTACCTGCCACGCATGTCGTAAGTGTCGACTAAGTAGGTTTGGCAGAAATCGGATGCATGTGTCCGCTAGGGAATGCTAACCCAAAACAAATTCTTGCTGAAAACGGATGCACCAGGCAGTTAGGCACATAACATGGTGCAACGATCCCTCACAATGAGGAATAGGATAACGGATTCTACTGTCGACAATCTGCCTCGGAGATTTAGCCACGCAGTAAGAATGTCAGACCAACCATCACGAGGGTGGCCAAAACTTACTGCGAGACGACACAAACGGGAAGCAGAAATCATAGGAATTATATCCCACAGAACTGCTCCCAATATGCAGACTTGAGAAGAAAGAGGTGGCCCACTTACACTAGCGTCCAAGACAAACTTTATGGTGTGACTGATAATCTGAGGCAGACGGCTGCCTTTATTAGAGAATCCGAAATCCCAATCTAGTGAGAACGCAGAAGACAAACTGTATGGCGTGGCTGATAATCTGAGGCAGACGGCTGCCTTTATTAGAGAATCAAATCCCAATCTAGTGAGATCGCAGAAGACAAACTGTATGGCGTGGCTGATAATCTGAGGCAGACGGCTGCCTTATTAGAGAATCCGAAATCTCAATCTAGTGAGAATGCAGAAGACAAACTGTATGGCGTGGCTGATAATCTGAGGCAGACGGCTGCCTTTATTAGAGAATCTGAAATCTCAATCTAGTGAGAATGCAGAAGACAAACTGTATGGCGTGGCTGATAATCTGAGGCAGACGGCTGCCTTTATTAGAGAATCCAAATCTCAATCTAGTGAACTAGTGAAGAAAATTCAATCAAATCATGTGTTGCCAGGTCTCGCAAGTGGAGCAAAATAGGAACACTGTGACCTACAAGGCATGTCATAGAAGCAACTGAGATAGAGCTACCTAGTAAATAAAAGGTCAGAAATCAGATGTACTGGCTTACTTCTGGGTTTGCAACTGGCACAATGTACAATCGCTCTTAGGCTCGGATAAAATACAAACCACAAAGAATGGTTAACAAGTGGTCGATGTGGAGGGTTGGCAGTAGGATGTGCTGGCCTACTTGTAGGCACTGTGCTGTTACAACGTCAATTGCTCTTAGGCTCGGATCAAATAAAATCAACAAAGAATGGTTAACAAGTAGTCAATATGGAGAGTTCAAAGAAGGATTCAAACCTATCACCCTCAGAACACAGACTGAATGCTTTGAAAACTTGACCACAGATTCCCCTGAATGTAAACCACTGAGATAAACCACTCTAACACTTGCACATTCTAAAGCATCTTAGTAGAAACTGTATGAAGAAAGTACCTACCTTTCTCCTTGTCTGGATCCTTGGTGGAGAGTCTGAATGAAGTTCGACTTATTCTCTTCATCTTCTTGTAGTACTACTTGCTCTCAGATATTGAACTTGAGAGCTTAACTTAAGCAATGTAGTTCCAATGTATAACAACTTGTACCCAACAAGATTTCCTATCATTAGTTACTCCCAGTCAGGAAATGACACAACAAAATCCCCCGCTGTGTGTATATATACTCTGTAAAGTGCAGTCATGCATGGTGGGTACCAGCGATTAAAGTTGTACATACACTGATCTAAGGTGAACATTCATGGAGGAGGGGGGGAAATTCAATAGAATATTACAATATTGATATGGAGAAATATCAAACAATATTTGACAACATAATAAATGTTTCAATGCTCAGTTCATACACACATGCACACATACACACATACACACATACACACATGCACACATACACAGATAAAATCAAGAATAGAAGATTAGAAGAAGAGTGATTTTATTAAAGATTACAACAGCAATGTCAGAGATTGAACTTGTAACATCTACTATCAATTAGCACAAGATAGATTGCTAAACTCTATTCTTATCTATTCTCTATTCTCGTTTTACCTCAACAGGTAAAATAAAAAAAAGAGGGCAGTCCTTATGTGCCTTGTACAATGTGGCATTTAGTGCCTCGGATATTTCATCGATCCATCGTTTATGTTGATATCCTCTGGGTCTGTTGCTGCTGAGTGTTTTCTGTGGGAGACTGTTCTGTGGTAACCTTGATGCGAACCATCTACCTGTTGTTATTTAATATACTGTAATACTGGCAAGGTTCCCACTTTTTTCAGATCTCCTCGTTAAACTTATGGTATTATTTATCTGTTCTATATTTTAGTTATATTAAAATATACAAAGAACAAGTTTCACAACAAACAGAAACAAAATAATTTTTATTTAATTTTTGTTTGCTCGCTATAGACTAGGAATAAATCAAACAGCGCCCTGCCGGAACAGACATCGGAACATGTCCTACAAGACTGTCATCTCCTGTGTGAGCTGAGAAGCAACATGTGGCCACACCCAGTTGATCTAAAAACTAAGCTTTGGAGAAACCTGACAGACCTGAAGCTGACTGCCCAGTTTGTGGTCCACAGTAAACTAAACGCATAACCAGAGATCGCAGAAGAAGAAGTTTGCCCACTACGAATTTAATCATAATGGTGACACATAATATGGTGTCTCTGACTGAGTTTTGTGTGACAGCTTGCTTTACATATCACTAGTGTCGCTCGTTGTTCAGGTGAGTCTTACTACAGGTGAGTCTTACTACAGGTGAGTCTTACTACAGGTGAAACTTACTACAGGTGAGTCTTACTACAGCTTCAGAGGTACTTGTAATTTAGATCTCCAAGTAAAGGATCATGGCTTCTTGTAATCCAACCATGTAAGATGTGTACACAGATAATTTCTGACCTTGAACCACAGAATGTCCATGACACATTGCCACTAGAACAACCTGTTATCAACTCTGCTATTGACGACCTCCAAACCTGTTTCTATATCATGTAGTAAAATGGGGAATAAAGTGTTAGGTCTATATATTTCTTTGATCACTGTCAAATAATGGGACACCTCCAGGTTTTAAGATGGCGGCGATTGGTTGTGATTAGACTGTGGTTAGTGGTGAACTTGGACTATCTTGTTCTATTCCTGTGTTCTTTGCCAATTCATGTATTCAAATTCTGCACATTGGGCATGTATGTTCATCGTTAGAATTTTGTTTTCAATGGATGGTCATGCAGGAGTGGAATGGTGTCTGATGTTTCGTAGTTGACTGTTGTCGACATACTGTGTCCATTCTATCTTGAATATGGAGGTTAGGGATGAGCTCTCTCTACCTCTGAAAAGGTACTGAAGTCTTTGATACTAGGCCAGAAGGTGCTGAAGTCTGTGATACTAGGCCAGAAGGTGCTGAAGTCTGTGATACTAGGCCAGAAGGTGCTGAAGTCTGTGATACCAGGCCAGAAGGTGCTGAAGTCTGTGATACTAGGCCAGAAGGTGCTGAAGTCTGTGATACTAGGCCAGAAGGTGCTGAAGTCTGTGATACTAGGCCAGATGGTGCTGAAGTCTGTGATACCAGGCCAGAAGGTGCTGAAGTCTGTGATACCAGGCCAGAAGGTGCTGGTCTGTGATACTAGGCCAGAAGGTGCTGAAGTCTGTGATACTAGGCCAGAAGGTGCTGAAGTCTGTGATACTAGGCCAGAAGGTGCTGAAGTCTGTGATACTAGGCCAGAAGGTGCTGAAGTCTGTGATACTAGGCCAGAAGGTGTACCAGAAACCACAGTATCATGCATCTCATGCTCTAGATTGATTGACTGAGCCTTGCGTAGTTACATCACTACATTCAAAACTACATGACACCAGAGATGAGCTCCAGACAACAGTTGACTTCATCATAAGAACACACCTGACGGTATAATCATACAAATAACCATCTCAAGAAGAAGATATAATAGGTGATGCAATGAATATTATGCAAGTCACTTTTACTTTCCAGTGTTTCTCTGGTATCCAAGAGAGGCTAGGTAATCCCGGCAGGAGCTTGTGGTAAAAATAATGATATCCCAAATTGGGTTCGAACTCAGAGATCTGTCCATGAAGCAAGTGTTCTAACCCCTGTACCATCAATAAATTTGACATTTTAGCCAAAAAATGTTTATGTCCAAAACATCTTTACAGTTTAGCGCAAGTTTGCGAATCATCATCATCAAATAGCTTGTCCTGAGCAGAATGTTGTTACTCGAACCATCCTTTGAAATTTCTCACTCTCATATGCCAGATGTTACGCTTTTGCAGCCGTTATGCTTAAAACATCAATTACATCCTGAATCCATCTTTTCTGTGGTCTTCCTGTTCTCCTCTTTGCCAGGCTGCCTTCATCTATAACCATCTTCTCCAACCCTTCATGTTTATTTATTTATTTTTTGTCATTTGAATATCAACATTTCAATGACTATCACATTACATAAAGTTGATGCAGGTATTTGTGGCAATGAGAGAGCAGACAGGCTTGCACCAACAGCACCAATTGTTGGGGAGTTGAAGATGGATAAGGGGGATGTTCTTCGGTCTATTCGCGACTGCCTGTTGTATCTTTTTCCTTATTTTCTCAATCCTGTTTTGTCTCACAGCATCCGGCGGATAAGAAGAGATTTCTAGAACGAGCCCTTGTGTGCACTTCATAAATAGTGTCTTTCGTCGCCTCTGTGGTCCACCTTTTGCGTGGCTGGCCTTTTGCTTTGTATCCACTGTATTGGAGCAACAATGCTCTTTGAGGTGCACTGTCTGTTGGTAATCTGCTTATGTGGCCGAACCATTTAATTTGTTGTTTCTTGATGAAGTCTAGTACTGATTTTGTACCCACTTTTTTCCTGATATCTTCATTTCTCAACCGGTCTCTTCTTTTTACACCCAGCATTCTGCGTAGACACTTCATCTCTGTCATGACTAGAGTTTTCTTCTTGATACTCCAGCATTCTGTGTAGACACTTCATCTCTGTCATGACTAGAGTTTTCTTCTATCATTTGATGTCAGCGTCCATGTTTGGCACTGATAGTATAATGTTGGGAGAAAGATTGTGTTGAAAAATGCTTTCTTTAGTGTTCATGGTGACATGTTTGCATTTCAAAATTGGCGCCATTTGTCCTATGATTTGCTTTGTTGCATCTCTGTTGGATTTCATCAGAGTTGATAACAATCAACTTTCTACAGATGAAGTGTTTGATAATGTTCTATCCATGTTTGTAAGCTAAACTCAAACTGAGAATCTGTACTACAGAATTCTATCAAGTAAGAACACAATGTTGACATGAATAAAATATTAGTAGTGAGACAAATAGTTTGACAGACAACATACAAAACAAGGTAATCATGCAAAGATGCTCACTCACATGCAAGCTAGTCTAGTTGGTGACATTTTCATCAAACAAAATGCAAAATATGATGTAATCTAACTGTGCACTGCTATATAAGATTATCATAAACCTATCTGTACTTTACATATCATTATCATAACTTAACCCCTTCAGAGCCGTTATATGGTGTGCAGTTATTATTTAAGATGACACAAAGTCAGTACACCGTGGCGACTTCAGTACACATTGCATTATAAATGTATAAGTAGATAACGTTACAGAGTCTTCTTCTTCTTATGCTCCATACTGACCCCTTGTTAACCACTCTGTGTGATTTGTATGTGATCCGAGTCTAAGAGTGATTGTATGTTATGCCAGTTATGCACCTACAAGTAGGCCAGCACATCCGATTTCTCAACGCTTTTTATTTACTAGGTAATTTCCCTATGCCCCTACCTCAGTCGCCTCTTCGACATGCCTTGTAGGTCGCAGTGTTACTATTCTTTGCTCCATTTGAGGGCCCTGGTACCCACAGGCTAATACGGAGTGAAATGGTTAATGGTACTTTATATAACATTATTATAACATAACTGCCCATAACATTATCATAACTTAACTGTACATAGTATTATTGAAACCAAAGCATTTTTCCTGTCATCTGTCCTGTGTAGAAATATTCATTTGTATAGCTACTCTATATTTTAATATCTTATTTGTTATTTGTATTGCTTTTGTCTATCTTCATTATATTATTTGATGCTTAATCATGTATGATTGTATGTCCCAACTATGGTAGAGATTGTGTTATAGGATTGGACCACTATTATTTGATGCTTAATCATGTATGATTGTATGTCCCAACTATGGTAGAGATTGTGTTCTAGGATTGGACCACTATTATTTGATGCTTAATCATGTATGATTGTATGTCCCAACTATGGTAGGGATTGTGTTCTAGGATTGGACCACTATTATTTGATGCTTAATCATGATGTTTGTATGTCCCAACTATGGTAGAGATTGTGTTCTAGGATTGACCACTATTATTTGATGTTTAATCATGTATGATTGTTGTCCAACTATGGTAGGGATTGTGTTTGAGGATTGGGCTTTACAGCCACCTAACACATACCAAAGAGGTGCAGCACCACACGTCTGAGGCTGTTGTCATCATCACTTGGGATGGACTGCTATTATTTTATGCTTAATTTCTCTCCTTTAATATAGTTGAATAAGTTATACTATGAGGTCCCATGTACTTTTGTAACCAAATAAGACAAAATAATTGGGTCAATACTTTCTACTTTAACAAAATTAAGTTGACATTGATTCACTCATGTTTTCCACTATAATTTCAAGATTCTGAACTCACATATGTACGTTTTCCTTTAAATGTTCTCAGAGTATGTGTTCTTTGGTTAGCATATAGTATATACTCACATATGTAGTATTATGTATGCAGCGCTAATGGTAAGTTTGAAATGGTGGACAAGTGCTGCATGGCATTCATTATTGCCGTTGCTTACTAAATACAAACAAATAATATGTATATGTCTTTATTGATTGATTGTGCAGCGGCTGGTTATGTGCACATCATTACACAGTCTACCGCATACTAACTATCTGACAAATAGCGATCGCTAATCTGCATGACATTATTATGGTAACATTTACCTTACACCTCTCTCT
Source organism: Arion vulgaris (assembly GCA_020796225.1). Lineage (NCBI taxonomy): Eukaryota > Metazoa > Mollusca > Gastropoda > Stylommatophora > Arionidae > Arion > Arion vulgaris. The sequence goes on along the minus strand of CM036778.1, from coordinate 19,163,842 downwards.
ACCCTGCTAATTCCAAACCTACACACTTCTTGCACCTTCTCACGGATCGCATCTGCAACTAGTAGTAAAGTAAGTTAGAAAATGTGCAACTGCAAGATCGTTCAACTCAAACGTCAACTTATAAAATCTAAAATATTTCATCGCAAGTTCTACTTCATTCCGATATTTGTACAATATATCAATCTATGATATGTGTGTACTTATTATGAACATTATTTTATTCCCACTAAGCTACCGTATCAGTATGGGCTAAATGGCTATGCTGGAAAAATTACAAGTGCTTGCTATACTATGCAACAGACTTTTTACAAAACACTCAAATTTGGAGTCAAATGTCGAAAGAGTTCGGAGGGGTGAACATGGCAAAACACAAGTCAAGGATATTTAATTGCAACGGAAATCAAATTCAAGTATAGCAACTTACCACTTAGTACACTTGTAATTGGAGAAGAACACTGCACAGAGAAAGATCTTTCCGTTCTCTGTGATTCATGAAATGAGTCACAGTTTCAGAGTTAATACTTCCTTTCGTCGTCCATCTTGCCGGATATTCATCCGTGACGTCATCAGAACAGGAGATAACCGCAATAATATTTTGTTTAAGCAAATTCTTTCCCTAGTTCGTCCCATTTTTCCAAATTTAATCATTAATTAAAAATGTGTTACTCGACGCATATTTGTATAATCAACCAGTCATCAGTAAATAAACAGCTGATGACTGGTCAAGGAAGGTGCTCCTGGAGAGCAGCCGAATGTACCAGTTACTCAACACCAAAAGAAAAAGATAATTAAATCAATCAGAAAGCTATCAATATTAACACGGGATGACTACCAAAATACGAGCAGCTACAACGTTAAAGCAGTTGTATGGGTCAGAAACATGGAGAACGACTAAAATAATAACGCAAAAATTGCAAACATTCATCAACTGGTGTCAGCTCAGAATAAAGGGACTGAGATGGTACGATAGGGTCACAAATGAGGAACGTATGGAGAGAACAAGACAGATTCCAGTGAACCACGAGGTTAAAAATATCGATGGCGCTTGATAAGACACACGTTGAAAAACTAGAGGTGAATATAACAAGAAGGGTCCTTTTCTGGACTAACAGGGAACAAAGCCGAAAAAGAAAGGAGAGGCCTTGCATACATAGCCAGATGGCATGGCCTAGATTTGAAGGAAGAGATCAATAATATAAAGAAGTGCAGGGAGAACTGCAAGAGATAGCTAGAGGCAGCAAGACTTGGCATGCGTTGGTTGAGGGCATATGTCCCAATCTAGATTAGAAGGGCATGAGAGAGATAGAAAGAGAGAGAGAGAGAGAGAGAGAGAACAAATTGTTATTCTGCGTCTCAAAACAGGAGACAATCGACTCTACAACCACTTGTATACAAAACACAAGATTGACAATTCAGCCATGTATGCATGCACCCCAGACTGCAGAGCACATACTTCAAGATCTCCCTTCATATATCATACTTCAAGAGTATGATATACTGAAGCAAAATATAATATACAAGCGACACTGATGATAAGGAAAGCAAACCTTCACGCAAAAATCAGTAAGTGGTGTCATATGATTACGGGAAAACGTAAAAAAACAGAATTTTGTTATTAAAAGACAGAGAGAATGATATAATCATTTTACGTGTTGTCTCCAGTGGCGGCTCGTGGTCATTTTTGTTGGTGGGGCCAGACATTTTTTCCGGATAAATCATGGTTTTTTTGGTCGCTATATTTTAATTTATAAAATAATAAATACAGGTTATACATTATTTTTGGTGGGGTCCGCCCCACTGACCCTTAATGATGAGCCGCCACTGGTTGTCTCCATTATTGAAATATTTAGAGAAAATACTAACTTATGGAAGTAACAAGAATGAACATAACAATGGCAATGCAAATAATAATTAGGATTTAAATAATTTATTAAACATTTGAAAATACAACAAATAGTAGGGGAAAAAAATATAAATATATGGTCATAGTAATACGAGTATCAATTCAAATGTTGTATCCATCCTAACATATGCCAGCGAGAGTTGGAACATAACTAAAGATATAGAAAACAAGTTGAATGCATTTGAAAATAGATGTCTGCGAAAAATAATGAATATAAAATGGAATGAATTTAGGAGAAGTGATGAAATCAGAGAAATGTCTGGTCAACCACTAGTGGCAACTGTTATAAGAAAGAGAAGATGGAGATATGTTGGCACACCTTGAGGAGAAATGATCAACGAATATCAAAGCAGGCATTGAAGTGGGATGCAAAGGGTTCAAGAAAGAGAGGTCGACCTAAGGAGACCCTGAAACGAACTTTGCTGAGAGAGGCAGGAAATATCGGTCTCAGTCCAATGGAGGAGATTGAGCGAGTTGCCCAGGATAGAGCGGTATGGAGAAATTACTTGCAGGCCCTATGTAACGTATAATGGTACGAGAGGAATTATTATTATTAATACGAGTATCCTACACAGAACAAAAAAAGTAATGGAGAGATCGAACAAATAAAAAAGTAGAGTAAAA